>CM055122.1:22520328-23120328 GCA_029206835.1 Rana muscosa
GTCCCAATGGGATTACATAAAAAAATGGCGTTTAATGCTGACTCTCCTGATAAATCGATGAACATCCATATAGGTCTGGAATTTATTCAGCCTACATGGGGGGGACATATTTAAGACCCTTATCGAGTACACTCTGTTCTGCA
This sequence comes from Rana muscosa, assembly GCA_029206835.1. Lineage (NCBI taxonomy): Eukaryota > Metazoa > Chordata > Amphibia > Anura > Ranidae > Rana > Rana muscosa. Next base: position 22,520,472 of record CM055122.1, read on the forward strand.
TCAGTTAGAATAACAGAACTTAAATTAAAAATTCCTGAGCCCCTTATGATTTTTGTCTTTTTGTTTCTAGCCCTAACCCCCCCTCTAGTTCCTCTCGTGCGTCGCACGACCTTTTTGTGCCTTGGCCCAATTTGTGAAAACCCCAATTATGTCCCTCCTGTCCAGATGGACCGGGGTTGTCACAGATCTCATGATGACTGGCACCAGAGTGCTGTATCTGACTCTGGTAATCATTCCCATGGTCGGATAGGGGGCCATATCGGTCACTGAGGGGAAAAAAATTGTTCGATACATCCACATTGTATTCGTAATCATCCCTGTACGTGGACGGACCTGGGGGTTGGAAATGGTAGGATGTAGCACCCTCTTTTTCCAAATGGCCCAAACCGTAACTTGAATGGGGACCTTGATAATACCCCTGAGCCCATCCCTGATTGGGATTTTGTGGGTACGGTGGTGCATTCCTATATGTATTCCCCTGATTAGGTATATAGGGTGGCCGAGGCTGATTAAATCCTGTAGGGCCATGGCCATAACCACGCCCCCCTTGGCCCTGAGATTGGCCCTGGGGTCCTGGTCTACGAAAGGGACGTGGAGGTTTGGGAGCCTGTGAGGGTAATCCCCTACCCCCCCCACCCTGTCTGGAGGGTGACTGGTATGAACCCTGCCTCCCCTTTTGTGGGGCTTGTGTGTGACCCCCTGTTAAATGTTTATTGACAAATTGAGGGTTAGGAACAGATGAACCAATGTTCCCACTGTTCACAGTAGCCTGAGTAATAACCTCCATCTCTTGACTTATAGGGGCAGGCTGTTCGGCTAAAAGTTTCTTTTGCCAATCAAATACGATGCTATTCTGATAGTCAACCAAATCCCGATTGTACTTTTTCTTTTTTTTGAATTTCTGTTCCCTCTCCTCTTTCTCTAATATTTTTAAAAGTGGTAATGACCTCTCCTTATATTCATTGGTCCCGTTAAATGGGGTGAGTTGTTCCTTTAGGACCTTAATCTCCTCGTCCAACCGGGCCAATTTGATGTTTTTCCTCTCAATGAGAAACTGGAGGAAATTTATCCCAGCTGGAAATGAGGGAGGCGACCTTGGGGGCATGTTTATGCGTCTTAAGAATCTCATGATTTCAGAGACGCACACCCAATGGGATATCGCCTATTTGGAAACATATGTTAAAAACAAGATGGTTCCACGCAGTCTCAGGTGGGAAGTAAGTCCACAGAAAGGAGAAACACAATTAGAGGAATGGTTCAGGTATTTCAATACAGCTGGGATCAATTTCCTCCAGTTTCTCATTGAGAGGAAAAACATCAAATTGGCCCGGTTGGACGAGGAGATTAAGGTCCTAAAAGGAACAACTCACCCCATTTAACGGGACCAATGAATATAAGGAGAGGTCATTACCACTTTTAAAAATATTAGAGAAAGAGGAGAGGGAACAGAAATTCAAAAAAAAGAAAAAAGTACAATCGGGATTTGGTTGACTATCAGAATAGCATCGTATTTGATTGGCAAAAGAAACTTTTAGCCGAACAGCCTGCCCCTATAAGTCAAGAGATGGAGGTTATTACTCAGGCTACTGTGAACAGTGGGAACATTGGTTCATCTGTTCCTAACCCTCAATTTGTCAATAAACATTTAACAGGGGGTCGCACACAAGCCCCACAAAAGGGGAGGCAGGGTTCATACCAGTCACCCTCCAGACAGGGTGGGGGGGGGTAGGGGATTACCCTCACAGGCTCCCAAACCTCCACGTCCCTTTCGTAGACCAGGACCCCAGGGCCAATCTCAGGGCCAAGGGGGGCGTGGTTATGGCCATGGCCCTACAGGATTTAATCAGCCTCGGCCACCCTATATACCTAATCAGGGGAATACATATAGGAATGCACCACCGTACCCACAAAATCCCAATCAGGGATGGGCTCAGGGGTATTATCAAGGTCCCCATTCAAGTTACGGTTTGGGCCATTTGGAAAAAGAGGGTGCTACATCCTACCATTTCCAACCCCCAGGTCCGTCCACGTACAGGGATGATTACGAATACAATGTGGATGTATCGAACAATTTTTTTCCCCTCAGTGACCGATATGGCCCCCTATCCGACCATGGGAATGATTACCAGAGTCAGATACAGCACTCTGGTGCCAGTCATCATGAGATCTGTGACAACCCCGGTCCATCTGGACAGGAGGGACATAATTGGGGTTTTCACAAATTGGGCCAAGGCACAAAAAGGTCGTGCGACGCACGAGAGGAACTAGAGGGGGGGTTAGGGCTAGAAACAAAAAAGACAAAAATCATAAGGGGCTCAGGAATTTTTAATTTAAGTTCTGTTATTCTAACTGATGCAGAACAGAGTGTACTCGATAAGGGTCTTAAATATGTCCCCCCCATGTAGGCTGAATAAATTCCAGACCTATATGGATGTTCATCGATTTATCAGGAGAGTCAGCATTAAACGCCATTTTTTTATGTAATCCCATTGGGACAAATAATGACTTGACACCTGGGTTTACCCACTCGGGACTATCCAATGCTTCTCTGTTCAACCCTCCCGGAGCATTGGCCCCTCCTCTTAAAGTATTCAGGGATGTGGTTCTTAGGCCCCTTTCACACGGAGGTCCGTTCAGGTCCGCCTGTCAGTTTTTTAGGCGGACCTGAAACGGATCCTCCATGTAGCCCTATGGAAGCACGGATGTCAGCGGAGACATGTCCGCTGACATCCGCTCCGCCAAAGTGTGACGGAGGAAAACCCTATTTTTCCTTCCGTCGGCGGAGCGGATCGGATGACAACGGACTCTACGGTCCGTCGTCATCCGATTCCCCATAGGGGAGAGCGGCGCTCTGACAGGGCGGTCCCTGCACAGTCTGCGGGGACCGCCCAGTCATCCGTCGGCTCAGCGGGGATCAACGGAGCGATCCCCGCTGAGCAAGCGGAGCTTCACGGGGCGGATCTGCACGGATCCGTCCCGTGTGAAAGAGCCCTTAGGGATTTGGACCAGTTGCCACTTAAAAAAGTACACTCCGATAGGACTCTCACTGAAGGCCTTGATTCTCTTTGCAAAAATAGAGATCTTGTCATTAGGCCTGCGGACAAAGGGGGGGGTATCATCATCTTAGACAAGGCTGATTACCTCTCTGAGATGTTCCGGATTGTCAATGATCGGGACACATACACTTCCTTACCCTCTGACCCAAAGGCCCTTTAGACTAGAGAGCTATCAGTATTGGTCCAAAGAGGTCTTGATCTTGGGATATTGAATAGAAAGGAGAGTGAGTAGTTGGTGCCTAGGGCGCCACGTACACCTGTTCTCTATTATCTAAGAAAAGAAAAAACAAATGCGCCTACTAAGTGCAGTATGTTAGAAATTTATTCGAAAAGAATTAAAATAACAGCCAAATGGCTACTCACAGGATGGAAGTGGAGTATAAGCATAAATAGATATCCTTCTAAGTTGTCTGCGGAGGGCATGAGTCACTCCGTGTGTCTGTAATCTCCCGGTGGTGGAATACTGCCAAGATGAAGAGGTAGTGCACTGCAGTGTTGCTGCAGGGATGGGGAGATGGCAGAAGAACGGTAGATGCAAGAAGAGCTGTCCCTCTATGCCAGTGTGGACACCGGTTCCCGTACGGCGTGCGGTTCACGCTGGAGCGCAGTCAGCTTCGGCAACCGGACGTGACGTCAATAGCAGACGCTAACTGATGACGCGTTTTAATGCTTCCGCATTTTCCTCGGATCTGATAGGCGATAGAAGCTGTCGGTATTATATGCGTTCCACCGAACGGAACCATCAATCTAGTGTCATACTCCGGAGATGAAGTGCTGTAGGCTGGAGGGAATGGATACATAGGCCTAACAATAGCATATACATAGGAATTCGTAGATTTAAAAAAAACATACAATATACAATTGATTGAGTTGATAGAAACCTTTAGAAGACTTGCCCTATAATGAATGTATATAATGGCAAGAAATTTTATATTTTGACAGGAGATTTATATATTGACATCGATGCATGGAAGGAATGCATGAGAGGGGCTTACAAAAAAAAAATGTCTTAAAAAGTGCATAGAAAATGCACTAAAAAAAAAAATGGCAAAAATAAAAATAAAAATGCTGGATGCAAAAAATATATATCTAATAATACCCATATCATATATAATATGGGGAAATATTCCATATATTATATATATTGTGGTAGTGTGGTACCCCACCAGTGTATGAATACAGGATTCTCAACCAGGCAGGTTGAGGGGCTCCAGGGTATTTGCTTGTTTGGGAGGAAACTGGCTTTTCAGTTTGCTCATGATTTACTAAAATCCACTTTGGGACCCGGAGCTTGGGGATTTCTTAGAGATCCGGGTGGGATGAAATCCCCAGTCCTGGATCCGGGTTTTGAGACTCAACTGCACACTGATTGTTCAGGTGTGTGTGGGCCTGATAGTAGAATCAGGACCAGCATTCTGGGCCCCACCCTCCCGACGAGTGCAGGTGTGCACTGGGGAAGCCATAGAGTGCAAGTGTGCACTGGGGAAGCCATAGAGTGCAAGTGTGCACTGGGGAAGCCATAGAGTGCAAGTGTGCACTGGGGAAGCCATAGAGTGCTTGTGTGCACTGGAGAAGTCAGAGAGTGCTTGTGTGCACAGTGGAAGCCAGAGACCCAGGTCTGAGGGTCAGAGCAGCAAGGGGCTGCTATCCAAATGAATGGTGTTGCAGATGGAATAGTCTATAGGAGACAGACAAGAGCCTGAAGTAGAAGGCCTGAGCAGCACTGCTATATGTATAAGCCAGGAGGCTGAATGTCAGTTTGTTGTTGAAAAGGAGTACTGAAACCCCTGCGAGGGAAACCTTTCATTTTGTTTTGACTTCTTTTAATAAAAATGGGCAAACAAAGCCCTTAAAAAGAAGAACCAGCGAGTGGCGGTGTCCTTCAAGCTCTACACTTGATGCTAGTCCTTCACAATATATATATATATATATATACACACATACACACACACACACACACACACACATATATATATATATATACACACACACACACACACATACATACATACATAGAAAATTACATGATAAAATAAAAATAAAAATTGGAAATAAAAATAATAATAATAATAATCGCCAATAATATCCACGAGACAGTTCTGGAGAGCTGTTATTGAGAAACTCACAATCTCAATAATACAGATATCTAATTTATAATGATGGGGATCGCAAGCATGCATATGCACACATCCGCACATGCATGCGTCCAATCCATTGTGTATGGATATTGTGCTCACAATAAAAAACAGGATTTTTTGTACTCACCGTAAAATCCTTTTCTCTGACATCCATGGACTGACACGGTGTCTCTTTACACGTGGGTTATGTCCCTGCTTGCAGGAGAAGACCTAGGCAGAATGTGAAATGTTATACATACATTCTAAAAGCCAGAGCTGAACAGCCCCACCCAGGGGGCGGTCCCTCCGGACATAACCCTCCCACTACAGTCAACAGACTTCAGTTCATAACAAAGCAGTACAAACTTAATAGGAAGGGTGGGTGCCGTGTCAGTCCATGGATGTCAGAGAAAAGGATTTTACGGTGAGTACAAAAAATCCTGTTTTCTCTTACCATCCATGGACTGACACGGTGTCTCTTTACACTTTACACGTGGGATGTCCCAAAGCAGTGTCAAGAGGGATGGGAGCAGTATGAATGGAAAAACCAAAACTTCACTCCAATAAGGCAGAGCTCCTCAACGGAGGAGTCGCAACTTTAAACAGCGGCCTGCAGCACCCTGCGGCCGAAGGAAGCATCCGAAGATGCAGCCACATTAACCTTATAAAACTTAAAAGGCATGAACAGACGACCAGGTCGCCACCTTGCACACTTGTACAACCGACGCTTGATGTCGGGAAACCCAGGAAGCACCACTTGTCCTGGTGGAATGCGCCGTAACCGGAAAGGGAGGCGCCCGCCCTTTGAGAGCATAGGCTTGAATGACGGTTTGTCTGATTCCCCTAAAAATGATGGCAGACGAAACCGCTTGGCCCTGTTATGGACCAGAGACAGTCACAAATAGTGAGTCGGACTTCCGAATAGAAGCAGTAGCAGACAGGTACACCCGTAAGGCTCGTACCACCTCCAATATGTGCAGCGCAAACTCTCTGGGATGCGATGGGTGAGGACACAAGGACGGGAGGGCAATGTCCTCATGTAGGTGAAAGGTCGACACCACCTTTGGCAAAAAAGGAAGGTCGCGGATGCAACACCGCCTTATCCTTATGGATGACTAAATATGGCGACTTGCAGGACAAAGCCGCCAACTCAGACACTCGTCAAACAGAAGTGATTGCCACTAAAAAGGCCACCTTCTGAGACAAGACAAGAGGGGAATATCCCGGATATTCCCAAAAGGAGGTTCCTGGAGGACCGAGAGCACCAAATTCAGATCCCACGGTGGGAGAGGAGGCTTGACAGGAGGGAGCACATGGCAAACCCCCAACACAAGGTGCTAACCAAGAAAATGACCCACTAGAGGTCGCTGAAAGAAAACGGCCAAGGCCGAAATCTGATCCTTGATGGTACTCAAAGCAAGCTTTTGGGTCACTCCACACTGCAGAGGACGCAGGATTCTGGGGACGGAATACGTCCGAGGACGCCAGTCCAGCGCTTCGCACATGGCGATATAAGCTTTCCAGGTACGGTGATAGATCTGCCTGGAGGAAGACTTCCGTGTCCTTAACATGGTCAAAATGACCGAGTCCGAGAGACCTCGGTCCCTCAACACCTGGCTTTTAACAGCCCTGCCGTTAAAGCCAGAGACTGTAAGCCGGATGAAACATAGGACCTTGAGACTGAAGGTCCTCCCTCATCGGCAACCGCCAGGGAACGTCCGCGACGAGACGTACCAGATCAGCGTACCAGTGATGCTGAGGCCAATCCGGAACAATTAGGATCGCCGGAGTTTATATCAGGCGATAAGGACCCTATGGGGCCACCAACGCATCCGAGGCATCGCCCAAGGATCCCTGGATCTGGCCACAACCTTGACCCTTGCGATTGAGTCGAGAGGCCATCAGGTCCACATCCGGCGTGCCCCACCGTCGGTAAAGGAGTTGAAATATGCAAGGACCACTCTTCTTGGTCCGGTGTCTGGCGATTGGCGACTCAGATAGTCCGCCTGCCCATTGTCTATGCCCAAAATGTAAAATGGCCTACAGAGCCGACACGTTTCTTCCGGCCCACTTCAGGATACGGACTACCTCGGAAGCCGCAGCTGAGCTCCGAGTTCCCCCTTGATGGTTTACATACGCCACCGCCGTGGCGGGGTCCGACTGGCTCCTGATGGAGCGACCCCGTACTCTCTCTGACCTGAGGAGAGACACAGTCCGATGGCCCGTATTACCAGAACAGTGATTGGTAAACGGGCTCGTCTGGAGTCCAAGGCCTGAGCCGACAGGACTCCCCAGACTCCACCCCAGCCCGTCAGGCTGGTGTCCGTCGTGAGTACCGTCCATTGGATGGGAGGGGAACGACTTTCCGGACTGAAGAGCCGAGGATCTCAACCACCATGTCAGGGGCGCCCTGACCAGGTGAATCACCTGGATCTGAAGATCCAAGGACAACGGGGATTTGTCCCAGGTGGACAAGATCACCTTCTGCAATGCCCTGGTGTGTGATTGGGCATACGGAACGGCCGCGAAGGAGGCCACCACGAGTCTCGGGACTCTCATGCAAAAAACGGATTGACAACCATTTTTGGGATGTCAGCACCCGCACCGCAGACTGAAGTGTCAGCAACTTCTCCAGAGGTAGGATACCTTTGCCTCCAAGGAGTCCAGAATCAGAACTAGATACTCCAGACACTGAGTCGGGACCAGGACTGACTCCTGAATGTTCAGGAACCACCCGAGTCCCTGAGGGTCTAATTGACGATAGTCACCTTTCCTCTAAGTCTGATCCACTTTCTGCTCTTAGCAGAAGATCGTCCAGATAGCCCACGACAGCAATACCTCGCTGTAACAGAAGGCTAGAACCGGAGCAAGCACCTTGGTGAACACCCTTGGTGCCGAGGCTAGGCCGAAAGGAAGAGCCACAATCGATAGTGGACTTCGCTGATCGCAAAGCGCAGAAACTTCTGGTGACTTGCGCAGATCGGAACATGCAAGTAGGCGTCCTTGAAGTCCAAGGACGCCAGAAGAAAATCCCTTTGGTGGAGTGTAGCGATCACCGTGCGAATGGATTCCATGCGGAATTTCTGCACCTTCTCGAAGGCATTCAGGGCCTTGATGTCCAGGATAGGTCGAACCACGTCCTATTTTTGGGACGACAAACAGATTCGAGTAGAATCCCTGAAAACTCTCCTGCGACGGAACCGGCACAATCACTCCGGACCTGATCAAATCCTGTACAGCCCCCAAGAGGGCTGCCCGACAGGTAGGAAGGAGAGGAAGATTTGAGGGAAAGAATCTGTCTGGGGGCCAGGATCGGAATACTATCCTGTATCCTGAGGTGACCTCCTCACACACCCACCAGTCGGAGATTCGGGAGGACCACCGATTCGTGACCTGCGAAGTCGTCCCCCCACCCCAGAGTCGGGCGGAGGCAAGACTTCACGCGGAGGCGGGCTTGGGAGCCGCATGTTCGGCTTACGCACCCAGGAGCACCTTGTGCCCACCAGCCGCACTGCCGTCAGTCTGAGAGGACCTACCCGTGGACTCTGACTGACGAAAAAAAAACCTTTTGCTGGAAAGGAAGGCCCCTGTTTGCGGCGGGCCTCCTCACCCTTGCTAGTCTAAGGAAGAAGAGTGCTTTTACCTCCCATGACATCCATGACGATGTCATCCAGAGCAGCACCGAAAGATCTACCACCTTTAAATGGTAGATCCGTCAGGAGCTTCCTAAGGCTAGGTCAGCAGACCAGCACTTCAACCAGATAAGACGACGCAATACCACCGCCGAGACAGAGGCCCTGGATATTAAAGGGGCCGCGTCCAACGTGGCGTCGCACACATAAACCAGGCCCTGAACCAGTTGGTGGGCCAAAGCAACTGTGTCTGGAGGAAGATTATGCTCCTGTACAGCTAGGTGCAACATTTTTGCCCAACCTGTAAGTGTTTAAGACACAAGGGTCGCCGCTACCACAGGCCGTAGGGCGGATCCCAACAAGGCAAACATGGCTCTGCTCACCACTTCTGACCTCCTGTCAGTGGGGTCCTCAAATGCAGGAGTCCCCTCCATCGGGAGAGTGATGGCCTTGTTCAACCGGGCGACTGGAGGGTCGACCCTGGGGGAGCAGCCCACTTTTTAAGTAGGGCATCTTCAAGGGGTATCTGATAGACAAACGCCGCGGGACCATAAAAAAAATAATTCTTCTGCGGCTTTTCCCAGACCTTCTCAATGAGCTGGTCAAAGAAAGTACATATGGAAAAACCTCTTTAGAAGGCCTGGCCTTAAAAGAACCAAAGGAGACTGTATCCGCCTGAGGTTCTGCAGCCGCAGCATTTTAGCTTGAGAGTGTCCCTCACCGCAGTCATGAGTACACTAACAAGCGCCCTGTCATTTACTGACTCAGAACTGGAGTTTTCCTCATAAGGAATGTCCTGTTCAAAACCATCCAATACATTCAGAACTAGGGTCCTGAGCGGTAGTGGCTAGGCCCATATCTGAATCTGCGCACTGCCCTCATGAAGTAAAGTGGGGAGAGGGTGCTTTTTTGCTCCCTTGCGCTTGCACACAGCTCCCATCCTGGTCAGAAATGATTCCAGGACTGCCCACAACTGGTCCCTAGGGACCGCAGGTGCTGAAGCACTGCCTGTTGTCCACTGACATTTAGGGGAAGCTGGTGACAGAGACTCCATATTGCCCCCCTCTGAGACTCCTCAGATAAAAAGTCCACCCACAGGCTGTGCTGACTGAGGAGGGGGTGCCCAGGGGACTCACCAAACCGGACCAGGGACCGCTCAGTTCCGCTGTCTGTACCGCGCTGTGTCAGCGCTGGTGAGCTGTGAGGAGATTGTGAGGAGATTTGCGCTGTTACAGCAGCGCTAGAGGCCAAAACTAGTGCTGAAGAGCGCACGAGCTACAAGAAAATGGCCGCTGCACTTCACTGAGGCGATCCGCGGCAAGATGGCCGCCATGACTAAGCAAAAGTGAAAAAAACAGCACACACTCGGCTCCAAGAACAGTGTGACCCCCAGGCACCCCACACAGCACAGCACCAGCAATGGTGACAGAGAGTGACAATGAAATACAGGGGGAGACAGGGAAAATCCCCCACAGAGAAACACACAGCTTTTTGTACTCACCTGCAGGCAGGAGAGACTACTTACCCGTCCCCTGAGGGGCCCACTGGTGTGTTTCTGACAGGACTATCACAGTGCAGTACTGAGTAGCTGTCGGCCCGGTCCACCGCGAAAGATACAGTCAGTCAGGAACTGTTCAGTCTTGAGAGGACCGTGGGAGCATGAAAGCAAACCCGGCCACCCCTGGAGTCATGGGGCCTGTCGTGAACTGAGTCTCACGCACACAAGGCGAGGATCAGCACGCTCGATGGTCGGACAGGGAAGACTACGAGGATATCTTGTACCCAACCTGTTGCCCAGCCGACAGTTGATAGAAAATTCTTAAAAATAAAATAAAAAAGAATTCCAGAAAAGGAATAAAAATAGGTCAGGAGACTGGCTCCTGAGAGAGCCACGTCTTCTCCTTCTGCTAGGCAGAAAAAAACTGAAGTCTGCTGACTGTAGTGGGAGGGTTATGTCCGGAGGGACCGCCCCCTGGGTGGGGCTGTTCAGCTCTGGCTTTTAGAATGTATGCATAACATCTCACATTCTGCCTAGGTCTTCTCCTGCAAGCAGGGACATAACCCACGTGTAAAGTGTAAAGAGACACCGTGTCAGTCCATGGATGGTAAGAGAAAAAGGGGTTTAATGATAAAAATTATATAACAATCATTGATAAAAAACCAATTGATAAACAGCCAATTGATAAAAAAATCAATAAATAAAAATCTTTTACCATCAAGGAAGGAATATATAAATAGCAAGAATATGTGTACAAATGAGGATGTAATAAAACACAACATAGTGAGATAAGGGTTCCTATTGGTTCTTAATGGTCAAAAAGGAAAAGAGGAAAAAGGTAGAGGAGATGGGGGTGTGTGTAGATGAGTACAAACATACACCCACACAAAATGTATGTGCACGTGTGTACATAAATATGTCTCTATCACATGACTGTATTAACCTCAATCTCCTCGTTAAGTCCAAAGGGTGTAAGTGTGTTCAGGATATAAATCCAGTATGTTTCCTGTTTACACAGACGTTGGAATCTCTCTGCTGATGTATATTTATCGGGTATGGATTCCAAGATCCATACTCGAAGTGCAGAGGTGTCTTTAGAATGGTGAATGTTAAAGTGTCTGGAAACACTATATTGTGGACTGCCATCCTTAACTGCTCGGCGGTGTTCACCAAATCTAGCTCGCAATGTGCGTATAGTCCTACCCACATACAACAAACCGCATGGGCAGGTTATACAGTAGATGACGAACATAGTGGAACAATTGTAGAAGGAAGTAAAAGTATACAATTTACTGTTAGCAGAGTAGTTTTTTTGACCATGAGTCACATGGGAACAGGTGAGGCACAAGACCTTATTACATCTATACATACCTACTAAGGGTATTAATGTTAGCTGTCTAGATGTGGTATTTTTAGCATTGATTTTCATTTTGCTAGGTGCAATTTTACCTTTTATGTTCGGCGCCTTGCGGTATGCAAATTTAGGGTGAAGAGAAAGTGATTTTTTCAAAAGTGGGTCCTGTTGTAAAATAGGCCAGTGTTTACGGAAGATGCTTTCCATTTGCTTATGACTATGGTGATATTGTGTAATGAACCTCATCACTGGCATAGATGCCTGCTTGGGTTTTGATGCTATGTGGTCTGTACAATATAAGGAGCAAGCGTCATCAACAAGATGTACTGGATACCCCTTATCTGTGAACTTAGTTTTTAGAGGTATACTCTGTGTCACATAGTCATCCAATCTAGTGCAATTTCGTCTGAGACGATGAAATTGGCTCTTTGGGATATTTTGAATCCATCGTGGGTGATGACAGCTGGTATAATGTAAAAAAGAATTACCAGCTGTAGGTTTTGTATAACTTTTAGTTGTTATCTCCTTATTGGTATATGATAGTTCCAAATCTAAAAAGCATATGGATAAAGTGTTGGATTCTGAAGTAAAAGTGAGTCCATAGGGGTTAGCATTACAATACGAGACAAAGCTATGAATGAGATTGGTAGGGCCGTCCCAGATGATTATGATATCATCTATGTATCGTCTGTAAAAAATAAGGTGCATAGTGAAAGGATTATTGGCCCAAATGTATTTTTCTTCCCAGATTTGGAAAGCATCTTCCGTAAACACTGGTCTATTTTACAACAGGACCCACTTTTGAAAAAATCACTTTCTCTTCACCCTAAATTTGCATACCGCAAGGCGCCGAACATAAAAGGTAAAATTGCACCTAGCAAAATGAAAATCAATGCTAAAAATACCACATCTAGACAGCTAACATTAATACCCTTAGTAGGTATGTATAGATGTAATAAGGTCTTGTGCCTCACCTGTTCCCATGTGACTCATGGTCAAAAAAACTACTCTGCTAACAGTAAATTGTATACTTTTACTTCCTTCTACAATTGTTCCACTATGTTCGTCATCTACTGTATAACCTGCCCATGCGGTTTGTTGTATGTGGGTAGGACTATACGCACATTGCGAGCTAGATTTGGTGAACACCGCCGAGCAGTTAAGGATGGCAGTCCACAATATAGTGTTTCCAGACACTTTAACATTCACCATTCTAAAGACACCTCTGCACTTCGAGTATGGATCTTGGAATCCATACCCGATAAATATACATCAGCAGAGAGATTCCAACGTCTGTGTAAACAGGAAACATACTGGATTTATATCCTGAACACACTTACACCCTTTGGACTTAACGAGGAGATTGAGGTTAATACAGTCATGTGATAGAGACATATTTATGTACACACGTGCACATACATTTTGTGTGGGTGTATGTTTGTACTCATCTACACACACCCCCATCTCCTCTACCTTTTTCCTCTTTTCCTTTTTGACCATTAAGAACCAATAGGAACCCTTATCTCACTATGTTGTGTTTTATTACATCCTCATTTGTACACATATTCTTGCTATTTATATATTCCTTCCTTGATGGTAAAAGATTTTTATTTATTGATTTTTTATCAATGATTGTTATATAATTTTTATCATTAAACCCCTTTTTTTATTGTGAGCACAATATCCATACACAATGGATTGGACGCATGCATGTGCGGATGTGTGCATATGCATGCTTGCGATCCCCATCATTATAAATTAGATATCTGTATTATTGAGATTGTGAGTTTCTCAATAACAGCTCTCCAGAACTGTCTCTTGGATATTATTATTATTTTTATTTATTTTATCATGTAATTTTCTATGTATGTATGTATGTATGTATGTATGTATGTATGTATGTATGTATGTATGTATGTATGTATGTATGTATGTAATATATATATATATATATATATATATATATATATATAAAATATTTCCCCATATTATATATGATATGGGTATTATTAGATATATATTTTTTGCATCCAGCATTTTTATTTTTGCCATTTTTTTAGTGCATTTTCTATGCACTTTTTAAGACATTTTTTTGTAAGCCCCTCTCATGCATTCCTTCCATGCATCGATGTCAATATATAAATCTCCTGTCAAAATATAAAATTTCTTGCCATATATACATTCATTATAGGGCAAGTCTTCTAAAGGTTTCTATCAACTCAATCAATTGTATATTGTATGTTTTTTTAAATCTACGAATTCCTATGTATATGCTATTGTTAGGCCTATGTATCCATTCCCTCCAGCCTACAGCACTTCATCTCCGGAGTATGACACTAGATTGATGGTTCCGTTCGGTGGAACGCATATAATACCGACAGCTTCTATCGCCTATCAGATCCGAGGAAAATGCGGAAGCATTGAAACGCGTCATCAGTTAGCGTCTGCTATTGACGTCACGTCCGGTTGCCGAAGCTGACTGCGCTCCAGCGTGAACCGCACGCCGTACGGGAACCGGTGTCCACACTGGCATAGAGGGACAGCTCTTCTTGCATCTACCGTTCTTCTGCCATCTCCCCATCCCTGCAGCAACACCGCAGTGCACTACCTCTTCATCTTGGCAGTATTCCACCACCGGGAGATTACAGACACACGGAGTGACTCATGCCCTCCGCAGACAACTTAGAAGGATATCTATTTATGCTTATACTCCACTTCCATCCTGTGAGTAGCCATTTGGCTGTTATTTTAATTCTTTTCGAATAAATTTCTAACATACTGCACTTAGTAGGCGCATTTGTTTTTTCTTTTCTTTGCTGTATATAGAGTCTGCTTCGCTCTACAATTGCTGCCAATGGTGCATATGTTTATATGACTTGCTTTTAATATTACATGGACTTCCAAAGAGAAAGACTTTTATACTTTAAATCCCATTGATTTTCATTTGATTTATTTTTATCAGTTAGGTTGTTGTTCCTTCTTTTTGCGCCGTCATTTGTATTATAATATATGTTCTCTATTATCTTCCCAAGATACACAAAAATGCCACCCACCCCCCCGGGACGGCCTATTATTAGTGGCATCGATTCCATCACGTCCCGGGTAGGACGTTATATTGATGGCTTTTTACAACCGTTAGTTTCGATGATGCCCTCGCATCTTAAGGACTCACGCCAGGTTATTAATATCATGACTGGAATTACCCCCAAAAACAATATGTGGTTGGTAACATTTGCTGCTTCTAGGAGTTATTTCTGGTTCAACAACCAATTCTACAGGCAGGATAGAGGTGTGGCTATGGGGGCAAAGTATGCCCCCAGCCTGGCCAACCTCTTCATGGCCCTATGGGAGGAGGACGTCGTCTATGTCCAACGCCCGCCCCAACTTATGTTGTGGGCGAGGTACATTGATGACGTCCTCCTCCTGTGGGATGGAGAGCGCCAGGATTTGGATGTCTATATGGAGCACCTCAACAATAACACTAGGGGTATTGTTTTGAATTTTGAGGCAAGTCAGGAGGAGATTCATTTTTTGGATTTAAAGATATGTATTAAGGATGGCTCCTTCACTACCTCCACCTTCTTTAAAAATACTGATAGAAATTCATATATACCTATCAA
Source organism: Rana muscosa (assembly GCA_029206835.1). Taxonomy (NCBI): domain Eukaryota; kingdom Metazoa; phylum Chordata; class Amphibia; order Anura; family Ranidae; genus Rana; species Rana muscosa. The sequence goes on from CM055122.1 coordinate 22,535,749, forward strand.
TAGCTGCCATCATCCATCATGGCTTAAATCCGTACCGAAGAGCCAATTCATTAGGCTGAAACGGAACTGTACAGACCATAAGGAATTCCTAACACAGGCTCAGATTTTGATTGGTCGATTTGTGGAAAAAGGGTATTCCAATGACTCACTTACTCATACCTTAAACGAAGTGGCATTGTTGGATAGGAAAGACCTATTGGCTGAGAAGCCTAGGTCTCAATCAAGAGTACCATCCATCCCATTTGTTACCACCTATTCAGCCCAATATAGGGGCATTAAACAGTTGATTAAAAAACATTGGCATATACTTACCAATGATCCTGTTTTACATGAAGTATTACCTGTTCATCCTCAGGTCGTATACAAAGGTGCACCCTCCATACGTGGGAGAGTGGCACCTAATATACTAGATCCTCCGTCTGTGCATAAGACCTTTCTTGATCAGTTGGTAGGCTTCTATCAGTGTAGGAGGTGCAGAGTATGTTCGTTGAGCGGATGTACCCATAGGCGTACCAATACGTTTAAATCCACTGTAACTAATGTTGAGCATAAAATATTGCCTTTCATTATTTGCTCCACGGAGAGGGTCGTATATCTCCTGCAATGCCCATGTGGGCTTCAATATGTGGGCAGGACCAAGCGACCTCTCCGTGTTAGATTGAATGAACATATCACAAATATCCTCACAGGTTTCCCAAAACACCCAGTATCCCGGCACTATTTAGAGATCCATGCTAAAGACCCCACTAATACGATCTTTCTGGGGATTGATAAATATTCTACCAGATGGAGAGGAGACTCTATGATTAGAAGTATTTCTAGACTAGAGATGTCCTGGATCCACAAACTGAAGAGTTATGTACCGTTTGGGATGAACGTTGAGGTAGACCTCAACGCTTTCATCGATAACTCTTAGTTTGGTGCGAGTGGGGGCTATGTCCATATATCTGAGAGCTATGTGAGGTCTGGCATTTTGTTGATTTGAACTGTCTACCAATATACATTTATATGTGTGTAATTTTGTCATAATATGGACCCCAATTGGGCCCTTACGTGCCAGAATGACACCCCCCCCCCTCTTCTCCTTCATGATCAGGTTTGGTGGAGGTATATTTTTTTGTCTTTTTTTGACCTCCATCATACATGATATTTTACAAAGGTTTCTTTCCTCATATGAGAAGAAAAGATATATAAATCCTTTTTTAAAAATTTTTTCAATATCATTTATACATACGTGTGTTTTCATATGACACACACATATGTATATATTTTTCATAATATACCTTTTTCATTTTTAGGTTCAAATGGTATACCGTGCTGTGGTGGACATGTGGATGTTCTTTCATATTAGGCATTAAACTTGTCCACTTACACGACATGGTTAATTTCCATTGGGTTTTATCACCTAGATGTCATTTTATGTGGTACCCTCTTATTTAGAATATATTTGGGGTTACATTTGCCCATTTATATACCGCTGCCTGTACTTCAAAGTGAGGCTTGGTCTTATTTTGGTTCTGGGCCGGGCCTTGTGGGCGGCGTGGAGGCTTGGTATAACTGCCATGACTCCATTGGCCGCTTAGAGCGAGGCTTGGTTCTGGGCCGGGCCTTGTAGGCGGTGTGGAGGTTCGGTGTAATTGCCGCAGCTCCATTGGCCGCTCAGAGCGAGGCCTGGCTTCCTTCTTCCTATATCTTGTGATGCGTCAGCACGTCACCTGATCCCCAAGACGACGTGTAGGAACACGAAACGTATGTCGGGAGGTGTGCGTGCTGACGTCATCACTACGGGACAGGTACGGCGGACCGGCCGGTTGTTATGTTCTTTAAATTGTACATTGTGTAAGTGTTTTTAAAAAATAAATTTTACATTGGGTAATGCACTATTGAGCCTCCTCTCTCTCCTTGGGAAATCTTTGCTGTATCCACTGCCTATCAAGTGACGTTGGAACTTTGCGAAGTTTATCTGGATTTCTCTGGATCTCCCCCCGGGATTGCTGATGGGCTCATTTGTTTCTTACCTCTGGTAAGCAGCTTGATTGTTGGTGGTGGACACGGGTGTGCATGCACCGAATTTCAAACTTTTTGCGGTTCACCTCTTCATGGCTTCCCTTCATTGCTGATTTTTGATGGGACTTATTTAGGATATATTCATTTTTACAGGACACATTCAATGTTATCACTGTTGGACTTTATTTATTCAATATATGTGTGGATTCATAATTTTTGATTATTAGTCAATTCACATTAGCGCACTTGTTGTTTTTTATTCTTTTGTATACTTTATATGATATCACAGGTGCTGCTGTATATTTTTTTATGTTACTGGCTAGCGCGGTTTATTGCTTTAATTTTTTACACCATTTTGTTTATGTCTGCCCATAGACACAGAGTGGAGTTTGTCTTCAACAAAATGGCATGCAAAATTACAACTATGGGACAAATGTTATTTGTGAATGAGATAAACTACACTGAACGGGCAGGTGATACTGTGGTAACCAGAGAACCCCCTCCACATCATACCCTTTAAAGTCTGAAGGATTCCCCCTGTGCAAGGGGAGAACTCTGCTGCCCCTGATGTAAAGAGGAACTCTGATGTAAGCTGTGGGGTTTCCAAACCCCAGATCCCTCCCTGCCCCTCCACCCTAAAAACGACCCTCACCCCGCCTGTCCACCCTAAACAATAACCACCTCTCCACACTCGATTTTATTAGATGAAGGGAGAATTTTTTATTTATTTTTTTACAAATAATCGCAACATATAATCGACCAACGGCCGCCGCCCCCCCACCCCCATTTCTAAATATCGGCCAGAGAAAAAATAATATTAGTCTACCTCTAATACACCCTATAAAACTTTTGTTGCCCGATTTCCTTTAGATTTACCAAAACCATGTATTGCAAGGGCCTGCCTGAATGCATACAAATTGATACTCTTAAAGCGGTTGTGTACCCGCAAATTTATATATATATATATATATATATATATATATATATATATATATATATATATATATATATATATATATATTTTGAAGAAACAAAAACACACACACCCACCCATGCAAGTTAAAAACATAATGAGCTAGTATGCAGCGCATACTAGCTCGATATGAAATACTCACTTTAGAACGAGGCATTGGCATTTAATCCCGGGCCACGCCGAGGGAGCCGACATTTTGCCCTCTGCGTTTATTCCTGGCAAGGTCCAGCAGAGTCTGCTGCACCTTCACATCACATGCGCTGCCTGACCTCATCGGCTGCATGCAAAGTGATTTAGGAGATATTCATTTTACCTACAGGTAAGCCTTATTATAGATAGACGGAAGTTTATTGGCATTTGAAAAGCCAAATAATTGTAACCGCGGCAACTCACATTGAGCCGCATTTCATTTATTTTAATGGAGATACATTTCTGCCCATTTACAATGCAAAAAGCGTTTCTAAACGCAAACGCGGCTAAACACACAAAACGTGGCACAACTTAAGGTTTTTACATTTTTAAACAGTCGGTTACTCGCTGTCAAGTTTTGGAGAGGTTTTAAATATAGTCCCAGCTGTGGTTTCCAAAGCGAGCAAAGTCGAGAGAGAGAGAGAGAGAGAGAGAGAGAGAGAGAGAGAGAGAGAGAGAGAGAGAGAGAGAGAGAGAGAACACATACCAAGTAAAACAGAAGACGCTTAGAGCAAACTTCAGGCAGACCAACGTACTGTTTTACTTTCCCAATGATACAAAGCCCAGACAGTAGCGCTCACACACACCGGAGCAGTGTCACCTCCTAGAAGCTCTGCTCGGTAGCAAGTAATTATCGCCGCTGACAACAGAAGGGCTCCAGGGGCGGGGCTGGGTGTCTCGGTGACGTCATGATATCTCAGGTGAACACTGCAGACCTTCCCTAGGGGCCCCGTCCTGTCCTCTCCCATCACACACACACATGAGGAAGTTCACAGATAACTTACCCAACAAAGACTCCTCACTATGACTCCTCTGTCTGCCGCCCTCCTCCTGTCCCGCTGCCCCGAGCTCAGTCTCCGCGACACCGTCCTGTTGCTCCACACGAACCACAGTGAAGTTAGTGGGCATCCTGAGGGGGTCAGGCAGGGAGCGCCGATACCTGGACTACACCGGATCCCCACTATCACAGGGCACTAGCACTAGGAAGAGAAGAAGGGTCAGATTGATGGAGGCTGTTCTCTTCCCCGCCCCGGTCCGCTCTCCGCCCGCTCCTTTAACTACCTAGCTCCCGGCTAATATTGTCAGTGCCTGGGAGCTCAGGGGTTAAGTCAGGTGGGCGGGGCGGCCAGTCAGACACCGCGCTGGCACGTGACAGCCATCGATGGACAATCATCTGACATCCAAAGACAGGCGCTGGGCTGCTGCCGCCAAAACGGTTTAAACATGATCATCCCTTTTAACCTCTCAGTGCCAGCGACGTCTCCACTCACACTAATAGTTACCAAACCGAAATTATCCGAAGGAAGTCAGCACAGAGGTTTACTGATAGTATTCCTGTCAGATCCCTGTGCTGAGAACCAGGGACACCTAACCATAGCAGTCGGCCTTGTAGTCCTCCATGGAACACTCCTGGTCCATTGATACTTCCTTCAGCTCTGCAAATGGAAGTCCCTAACCGTTGTTCTGGTATAGAGCTGGAGGAAGACTGCAGGAGCCTGGCATAGCGCCCTCCATCCACAAACGCACATTTCTTCTCTGCAAATATTTGTGCATTTATTATGCTAGGTTTAAAAACGTGGACTTCGCTTAAAGTAGAAGTCCAGCCTGAGCTTTTTAGGCTGGGCTTCTCTGGGTCACAGGAGTGCAATTTGTTTTGCACTCCTGTGACCTGTTTTCAGTGGAGAGCGGTCTGAAGTCCACTCTCCGCTGACATCACTGCCATCAGTCGGGGCAGCGCGTCATCACGACTTACAAAGTCGGGATCCGCCAGCTGCCCTGATTGATGGCAGTCTCAGCGAGACACTGGGACAGCCTCTCCCCGCCCCTCCACGGCTCAGCGCTCCAATGAGCATGGAGAAGCAGAGAGGAAAGAGGCTGACTGATCGGCGATGTTCGGTGGCTCGGTTCTCAGTGCAGAGATGGCGGGGGACAGCTGGGGCATCGGTCTGATGCTCCGTCCACCGAGGTAAGTATAAATAGGAAATAACCTGGAAACCCATACTTCTCTTTTAAATGTGGTGGCTGCATTCATCTTTTTTTGTGACTTTGTTCTCTTTATTTTCACCCTGTGAACAACTCATCGGTGCCGCCTTATCAGTGCCCATCAGTGAAGGAGAAAACATACTTATTTACAAAATTTTATAACAGAAACAAAAGAAAAACATTATTTTTTTCATAATTTTCTGTCTTTTTTTATTTGTTTAGCAAAAAATAAGCGGCAGAGGTGATCAAATACCACCAAAAGAAAGCTCTATTTGTGGGAAAAAAATTATAAAAATTCTGTTTGGGTACAGTGTAGCATGACCGCGCAATTGTCATTTACACAGCGCTGAAAGCTGAAAATTGGCTCGGGCAGGAAGGGGGTGTAAGTGCCTGGTATTTAAGTCGTTAAAGTTGAACTCCCAACACTTTTTGTTCTTTTTGGGATAAAGATTTTACATGAATAAATAAAAGATGATCATTGTATGCACCCCCATCAATGGTAAATGGTTTGTCTCATCCTTGTAACTGCCACTTTTGCTTGGTCTGTTAACCCATTCCCGCTAACCATATGCACATATGCAGACTCTCAGAAGTAAGTCTTCCATATGTCTGTGCTTTCTATATTCTTTAGAATTCTTACATCATGTTAGAATTTTCACTTCCCCATTGGGAGACAGGTTAATGGGTGAAAGGCACACACCCTCACTCTACATAGGTAGAAGAACGAAGATACTTTCAGAGCTGTGCTGTGACAAGACAAGCTCTCTGCTAACCTATTTATAGCAACCTTCCATAGCACAAACTTTAGGCTGCTTTTATTTGCCGTCTTGGAGAACTTGTCAGAAGTTATCATGCTGATAACAGAGAAATGAAACAGCAAAAACCCATGGGAGAGAGATAAGTAAACACTAGATATACAGTTAGGTCCATATATATTTGGACACAGGCACAATTTTAGATTTTTTAAGGTATTTAACAAAACATATTCAAGTTATAGTTATATAATAGATATGGGCTGAAATTGCACACTCTCAGGTTTAATTTGAGGGTATGTACATCCAAATCAGAGAAAGGGTTTAGGAATTACAGCTCTTAAGAATAGCAATCCCCCCTTTTTCAAGGGACCAAAAGTAGTTGGACAATTGAATCAAAAGTTGTTTCATGGCCAGGTGTGGGCTACTTCTTCGTTATTTCTTCATTAACCACTTAAGCCCCAGACCATTTGGCTGGCCAAAGACCAGAGGACTTTTTGCGATTCGGCACTGCGTCGCTTTAAATGACAATTGCATGGACGTGGCTCCCAAACAAAATTGACGTCCTTTTTTTCCCACAAATAGAGCTTTCTTTTGGTGGTATTTGATCACCTCTGCGGTTTTTATTTTTTGCGCTATAAACAAAAATAGAGCGACAATTTTGAAAAAAATGCAATTTTTTTTACTTTTTGCGATAATAAATATCCCCAAAAAATCTATAAAAACAAAATTTTTCCACAGTTTAGGCCGATACGTATTCTTCTACATAATTTTGGTAAAAAAAATCGCAATAAGCGTATATTGATTGGTTTGCGCAAAAGTTATAGCGTCTACAAAACAGGGGATAGTTTTATGCCATTTTTTTATTTATTTTTTATTTTTTTACTAGTGTAGCACTACTCCCACAGGAGCTGCTTGTTTTGTTTTGGGTTATACCATTACCTGTCTGTTCCACCATATCTGTCATAGGGGTCCCATTGGAGAGTTGTTCACAGATGTCAGCACCAACACATATGCCTCGTACACACGGCCGAGATTCTCGTCGAAAAAAAACATATCGTTTTTTTCGACGAGATTCTTGGACAAGAAACTTGTCCCGGCCGAGTGTACACACGCTCCTTTCAAAGAACTTGCGGTTCTTTGAATGGAGCGAACGCGGTGACGTCATCGAATACAACGAGCATGCGCTCGTCACATTCAATGCCGTCGCCGCCATCTTGGTTCACCCTACCTATGCCTAGGAAGCTACCGCGCATGCGTCAAAGTCATTTCGAGCATGCGCGGGCTTCCCGGCGAAAAGGTAAGTGTACACACACACAATTTTCTCGTCGAGAAACAGGCTGACGAGAATCTCGACGAGAAAATAGAGAGCAGGTTCTCTATTTTCTCGTCGAGATTCTTGTCGCTTTTCTTGACGAAAAACCATACACACGAACCAATTTCTCGGCAAAAAATCTCTGCCAGCAAGTTTCTTGCTGGTTTTTGCAGAGAGACTCGTTCGTGTGTACGAGGCTTTAGTCTCTTTTTCCAATGGTTTTATTCAACAAGGTCAGATAGAGGGATGGAGGGTTAGGGGAGATTCAGGCACCTTGTACTTGCGGATCACGGATACTTCTCTAATCCAGAGGACAAACCGTTTCCACACTGGATATAGCAACCACCGGATAGGCCTCTCTCACTGACCTAGCAGCCGGTGCGGTGCTCGGTCATAGCCTCTGCCACAGACTTGAAGAATATCTTAGAGTCATTAGACAATCTTCTGCCACAGGATTGTATAACAAAGAACTTTCTGTTAAGTCAAAGTACAGTCACACAGTACAAGTTTCTTTCAGCCGATCCGGCAATACTGTGAGGTAGATGGGTCGGGATGCATCCTCCAATTTAGTCTCCAGGCTCTTCCTGAGATACTTTTGGCTCAGTCCTCTCCAAAAAAAGTCCTCCCATGGGTTCTTCAATTGCTCGGCTTCTCCCCGCAGGCAAGACAGCACAGGACCACCCCTGACTAGTAGGCACCAGGAACTCCTGGGCCTACTTCCAGTAAGGAGGCCTCGGGCCAGCCGGCCCCGAGGCAGGAAACTGCTACAGCACACCTTAGGCCAGGAGGGCCATCAGGTCAGAGAGAGACCGGAAGGCGGCGTCTGTCCCTTAAGTACCCTCTCCCAGAATGCACAGCGGGGGGACTAATCTCACTGAGCTGTTTCTAGGCAAGAGGTACCCAATACATCCAGCCTGCTGCATTTCCAACCTTGACCTGTGGTGACAGCGACACCCACAGTCAAGTGGAAAGTGCGCAACACAGCTGGACTGGAACAGAAACCAGCAATTTACCACAATTATTCTCAGCTAAACTACAGCTCAGACAACTAGATTTACAAATAGCACCTACCCAATAGGAGCAGGACGCTACACACTTCCCCCACCGCAACAGACGATGTTCTCATCGTCTTGAAAAATATGACTCTCACTCCTGAGAGTCGATACCTGAATCCCATAAACTTGGATGGGGAAAAGGGAAGGGTAAGAAAAGGAAATTACAGATTTTTTATTTTTTTTTTAACAAAACATACACAGTAGAGTCACGTTAACATGTATTACCACCGCTGACTATCTGTCTAAACCACCCACTCTCCAGCAGTTTGGCAGAAGATCCAGGGTATCTGAAAGATAAAACACACAGGCAACATATAAACATTACTGTACAACAGGAATCAAAGCCTCACTTCCTGGGAGATGAGCCTTTCTTTTCCCCATATATAGATATTTTTTTTTCTTTTATGTGGGTAGCTAAGTGTAAGAGTCCAGTTTTGCGGGCAAACTTCCACCACCTAGTGGCAGAAGAACAACATGACAAAGTCCTTAAACACAAGCACTGGAACCGGTAGAGGAATCTTGACTCCGAAGTTTCCAGCAACCCAACACTACCTAACTATTTACCCCAAAGTCCTTTAGAAAAAGAGAATCTTCTTCTTCTAGCAAATTGAAAACCCGGACAGGATATAAAACCGGGGGTCAGGCAGAGTCAGTGGCTTTCCTTGTTTATCCAGGGTAGTGATAAAATAAGCAACATTGTCCTTCCCTGGGCGACAGATGACCACCTTGTCAGCATGAATATGTCTACCATAGCTCCAATGCAACAGACCCATTGAAACGATCGTCCATGGTAGCCGAGTAGCCTGCTCTCCTGAAAGGTTTAGGCATGGATAAATAGCTCCAAACAGCCTCACCGTACCATTTCTCTCTGTTGGCCTCAATTTCCAGCATGATCTCCTGGGGGACATAGGGATATTCCAGACCATACTCGGTGGCTACCCTTTTATTGAGCAATCTCTGTAGCCGGGCAAGTCTTGGCAGAGCTCTGGTGCTTCCAAGTCCAGGAGGTATACATGACACTGGAGACTTGTTCACCATAGCATTAACAGACAGTTTTGCTGACCCAAACGAACTGGTAACCCTGGGCAGGATTTCACTAGTAGCAACTGGGGGTTCCACACTGGGTGATGTCTTCCCCGAGTCCATGGCGGCCCATTTAGAAAAGGTGAAGGCCGAAGCAGTATCATCTCCATTGGCCCATAACATCTCCTGAGACATAGTTTCGAACAAGTCATCGTCTCCAGAGATGTCTGACAAAGAATCTATTTCAGAGTCCTGTAACTCCTCCGCGGGCACATATTTACAAACAGTCCCCACATGTAGCACTACCCCCAATCTCTCACCCGTTCCTGTCGTGGACTTCTCAGGAATCAGGCTTTCCTTTGGATCCGGTTCGGGTAGTCTTTGGGGTAGGCCTCGACCACGGCCACGGGAGGCTTTCAGATATCCCACCTTTTTTTGGGCAGGTGCAGCGGGACCAAAGGCAGCGGAGGTAGAGACAGCGGAGGTAACAGCAGTGGCAATGTCCGCTGATGACTCCTTAATGGCAGTAACAGCGCCATCTCCTTCAGGAGCACTCGTTGTAGCAGATGCCGCAAGTGTAGGTCTAGCCACAGAAGCAAAGGCAGCGGCCTCCTCTGGAGCGATGCCCATGGCCCAGTCCATCCAGTAGGCACAGGGTGGCATGGTGGGTTGCTCTACGGCAAACAGGTACTCCCCGCAGTGTTTACAGCCACTCCTTCGCACCTGTTGCACAGCATACCCAATGCTTTGACATCTCCGATCACGTGCAGTACGAACCGCCAATGCGGTTTCAGACGAATACCAGTATCCGTCAGCGTAGTTCCCGGCAGCATGGCACTTGTAGCGGGACCCACAGGAAACATCCTGGGCCCCGTAGCAGACTGCATCACTGGAACTAGAGACATGGCGTTATTGCGATTCTCTGTTGAGTGTTGGACACACGCAGCAAGCAGGCGGGAACTCCTCCCACTTGTTTCTTCAGTCACGTAGTTCGCAGGTTTTTTCCTTTCTTGGCTCCGCCCACGCGGCTGAAAAGGGATCCGCAAATTAACCCCTTTTTTAAAGAAATAATACAGTCCAGAGCCCTCTTTGTAGCATAGGCTCCCGGTGAACAGTTTACTTGAGTTACGACCGGTAACGGTAAATCCCGGACTCGAGCCCCCACATGTAGCACTACCCCCGCAGGAGCTGCTGGTTTTGTTTTGGGTCTTACCGTTACCTGTCTGTTCCACCGTATCTGTCATAGGGGTCCCATTGGAGAGTTGTTCACAGATGTCAGCACCAACACATAGTCTCTTTTTCCAATGGTTTTATTCAACAAGGTCAGATAGAGGGATGGAGGGTTAGGGGAGATTCAGGCACCTTGTACTTGCGGATAACGGATACTTCTCCAATCCAGAGGACAAACAGTTTCCACACTGGATATAGCAACCACCGGATAGGCCTGTCTCACTGACCTAGCAGCCGGTGCGGTGCTTGGTCATAGCCTCTGCCACAGACTTGAAGAATATCTTAGAGTCATTAGACAATCCTCTGCCACAGGATTGTATATCAAAGAACTTTCTGTAAAGTCAAAGTACAGTCACACAGTACCAGTTTCTTTCAGCCGATCCGGCAATACTGTGAGGTAGATGGTTCGGGATGCGTCCTCCAATTGAGTCTTCAGGCTCTTCCTGAGATACCAGCCCTTTTAGCTCGGTCCTCTCCGAGAAAAGTCCTCCCCTGGTTTCTTCAATTGCTCGGCTTCTCCCCGCAGGCAACACAGCACAGGACCACCCCTGACTAGTAGGCCCCAGGAACTCCTGGGCCTACTTCCAGTAACGAGGCCTCGGGCCAGCAGGCCCCGAGGCAGGAAACTGCTACAGCACACCTTAGGCCAGGAGGGCCATCAGGTCAGAGAGAGACCCGGAAGACGGTGTCTGTCCATTAAGTATCCTCTCCCAGAATGCACAGCGGGGTGGACCAATCCCACTGAGCTGTTTCTGGGTAAGGGGTACCCAGTACATCCCTAAATAAAGAAAAAAGCTGCGCCAAGAACATTAATGAGCAATCCTCAAAAAGGGGGACACGCAGTGACGTCACTACGCAGCTCGTTCCAGGAAGGGCTTCTGCTTATGCCGGCCGGCACATTTCTCTACGCTTTTTAAATTTTATTTTTGTAAGTATACTACTTTTTCTTAATAAACGCATTTAGACGTTATCACCCTATGGTCCTCTCCTCTTGTTTTGATATTTATGCATACGGAGTCATCTTACAACAACGCCTTATTGCATATTGGAGGAGCGTCCTAGGTGTTCTGATTGGGTTTGAGTTCCATCCACCCACTACATGCAAGCCAAAGGCTGCGGCTAGGTTATAGCCGACTGCGCTTTTTTGCTTGCTTCTGGTAAGCAGCCATTTTTACTACGGTGGTGGTCACTCTAGTTGTCAAGCACGGTGGTGTTACTATACTTTATGGTTCCTGGATGTTTCTACAGCATATGTGATTCCTGCCCTCTGATATTTTATTGGCACCTATAGCTCACTCCTCTGGACTGCCTTTATAGCCTTCATATCATCATGGACTTTTTGAGGATTGCTCATTAATGTTCTTGGCGCAGCTTTTTTCTTTATTTATGCATGTTTGTGGTTATCTCACTATGGCTGCTGCCTTGCTCCTTTTTAGTTTAATTGCATTATTGGTCTTAGCGCAGTTTTTTTCTTTATTTACCCAATACATCCAGCCTGCTGCATTTCCAACCTTGACCTGTGGTGACAGCGACACCCACAGTCAAGTGGAAAGTGCGCAACACAGCTGGACTGGAACAGAAACCAGCAATTTACCACAATTATTCTGCGCTAAACTACAGTTCAGACAACAAAATTTACAAATAGCACCTACCCAATAGGAGCAGGGCGCTACACTAGTAATGATGGCGATCCTTCTTGTTAAAAAAAAGTAATGATGGCGATCAGCGATGTTTATCGTGACTGCGACATTATGGCGGACTCATCGGACACTTTTCTATAAATATGCACTGATTACTGTGAAAATGACACTGGCAGTGAAGGGGTTAACAACTAGGTGGCGCTGAAGGGGTTAAGTGTATCCTAGGGAACAATTCTAACTGTTAGGGGGCGTGGCTACGAGTGACACGTCACTGATCGCTGCTCCCGATGAGAGGGAGCATACGATCAGTGACAGTGTCACTAGGCAGAACGGGGAGAGGCTTGTTTACACTTGCCTCTCCCCGTTCTGCAGCTCTGTGACCCGATCTCGGGTCCGCGGGCATGGTCACGGAACTCGCGGCAGAGGCGCGCGCCGGCCCGCACAGCGGGAATTTTAAAGTGACGTAAATATATGTTACTTTGCCCAGACGTGCCATTCTGCCGACGTATATGTACAGGAGGCGGTCGGGAAACGGTTAATTAAGCAGGTAAAAGGTCTGGAGTTGATGAACTCATGTAACTATTGATCCGACTTTGCCCTGCAACTTCGGTAGAACATCGATCCAACTTCAATGTGACATTAATGAACGGGATCCGATTTTGATCCAACTTTGAGAAAATGCTTTAAAAAAAACATGTGGGGTCCCCCCAAAATCCATACCAGGCCCTAATCCAAGCATGCAGCCTGAAAGGCCAGGAAAGGGGGGGGGGAGATGAGCAAACGCCCCCCTCCTGAACCATACCAGGCCACATGCTTTCAAAATGGGGGGGTGCTTTGGAACAGGGGTGAATGGGTAGGAGTACTATGTACCCCATACTCATTCACACTGGGGGTGGGATCTGCCTCCACTCATGTTGAGGGCATGTGGCCTGGTATAGTTCAGAAGGGGGGCATTCGCTTGTCACCCCCCCCCCCTTTCCTGGCCTGCCAGGCTGCATGCTTGTATAAGATGGATTTTGGGGGGACCCCAAGCCGTTTTTATTTATATTTTGGCATGGGGTTTCCCCTCAAAATCCATACTAGACCCATAGGGCCTGGTATGAATTAGGGGGGAGCACTACGCTATTTTTATTTTTTTTATTCAGTTTGCATTTCTAACATTGCCTCTGAGCACAAGTCGCATTTCACAAGTCGGATCAGTTAAGATGCTGATCAGACTTCTATGCGACTTCAATTAAATTCAATGGGCTGAAATCAGACCCAAGTCGGACCAAAGTAGTGCAGGAACCTTTTCAAAAGACGGACTGACACAAGTTGGACCAGTTAAGACAGCTCTCATAGAAAGCCTTAATTAACGCGGCCCTCCCCCTCCTATCAGCTTACCTATTTGGGGCGTAACTGGCCCAAAAAGTTTAATAAGATCTGGGCGGCCTTGGTGGGTGCGGAACAATGGGCCTTGGACTAAGAGATGGGTCTTCAGACTTGTCTGCGTGACACTCTGCGAATGCTGTACCTGTTTGTCTGTTGAGGTCGTGTAGGTGCCTTTTTGTAGAGCTGTTTTATGCTGTCCCAGCCACCGCACCCTATGTCAGACAACTCCCCCCCCCCCCCCCCATCTGCATTATCCTGTTTGATATTCCGGTTAAGGCCCCCCATCCTGACGCAGTGTGAGACCCCTTCCTCGTTTTTCCTTCCCATCACCTGATGATGGGTTGGTTTCCTGGCCCTACCTTTTCCTCAGATGGGGGACCAAGGTGCGCTTGACTGGTATCGCTATATAATACTACTGTTGGTTACTGTATATTTTGTTCTATCTATGGGTTAACCCTGTCTGAAGGAACAACTGCATCGATGATAGATTTCTTGTGTAACATGTCTGTGACTATGTATGATCACTGCAACTGTTATCTCTGTTGTTTTGTTTGTTTTCTTTTACAAAATAAAAAACTCTTCTGTTAAAAAAAAAAGACAGCTCTCATAGGGAAACATTTATTTTTACACGTCTTGTGCTCTTAAAGTCAGAGCGCTTGTCGCACCAGTGTGAACTGGGCCCTAATGTTTACTATAGTTAACCATGGCTGTACTGTGCTGGCAGATCTCATTATAAGTTGTAAACTAAATTTGAGTATTGTCTGTCCTAACAAAGGGTTAAAGATCTAGAAACTGGGCCTCTGATGGTATGTGAATGAGGGAACACTCAGTTCTTTCTTATGCTGGTCATACATGGCTCAGGTTTTTTCGTCCAGCCAGCAGGCTAAAGGAAAAATACTAATCTGTTGCCTCCATCCACACATTCAAGGTGGCTGGGGGAATCTTTCCAGCTGTGTCATTGTATTTTGACAAGGGCATCAAAGCAAAATTTTTCAACCAACCCATTCATTAGAAGTCGATTGACCTCTGATGAACTGGACCAGCCAGAGATGGATCGAGTTTACTGGTCCCTACCAAATTGGGCAAATTTTGATAAATCTATACAAAGCTTTAGTTTAGGGGGGACAGACTGAGTTTACTCTTATTTCAAATTGTTTAGAATAGCTTGCAGGTAAAAAACACAAGTGAATGGAAACACAAAAATATAGTGTTTTTTTTTTTTATTGCCAAAACAATTTCTTTCACTTGAATTTTATTTTTTTAGAAATGACAAGAAAAATGGACAGTTACAATACTATGCGAAAATATGAACAAGTTCAGAAGGAGTTTCTCTCAGATACGGAACATTAAACAATGATGTAGAAATGAAGGGCCATTGGTCCAGAGGCAACATTATATTGTGAGATAATATAGAGTTAGTAAGAGCCCTGCCTGGAGATGCAAAGTCTCATCTGACTGCCTTAAACGGACCTTGAAGATTCTGAGGCCACATGGAAAAAGGTGTTATGGCCAGATAAGAATACAATTTAATTATTTGGCGGAAATCCAATACAGCTCACCATCCAAATAACACAATGTTCACAGTAAAGCATAGAGGTGGTAATATCCTGTTATTAAGGGGGATGTTTCTCTGCAGCAGGGACTGGAGCACTTGTCAGGATAGAAGAAAAATGGATGGGGCAAAATACCAACAAATTCTTGAGGAAAATCTGCTGCCCTCTGCCAGAAAGTTGTCAATGGGAAGAAGGTTTACCTTCTAACATGACAATGACCCAAATCAAGAGAAAAATGTGAATGTCCTTGCATGGCTTAGTCAGAGCCTAGGCCTAAACCCCATTGAAAATCTATGTAATGACTTGAAGACTGCAGTCTACAAACGGTCACCATCAAATTTAACTGAACTTGAGCAGTTCTGCAAAGAAGAGTGGGCAAATATGGCAAAGTCTAGATGTGCAGTTAGTAGCGACATATCCCAACAGACTAAAGCCTGTAATTAACCACTTAAGCCCCGGACCATTTGGCTGGCCAAAGACCAGAGCACTTTTTGCGATTCGGCACTGCGTCGCTTTAACTGACAATTGCGCTGTCATGCGACGTGGCTCCCAAACAAAACTGGTATTTGATCACCTCTGTGGTTTTTATTTTTTGTGCTATAAACAAAAATAGAGCGAGAATTTTGAAAAAAAAGAAATATTTTGTATTTTTTGCTATAATAAAAATCCCCCAAAAATATATAAAAAAAAATTTCCTCAGTTTAGGCCGATAAGTATTCTTCTACATATTTTTACTAGTAATGGCGGCGATCAGCGATTTTTATCGTGACTGCGACATTATGGCAGACACATCGGACACTTTTGATGCCATTTTGGGACCATTGTCATTGATACAGCAATCAGTAGGCTTGTGCAATTCGTATCGTAGCAAATCGAAATTCGTCCGAATTTAGCAACTTTCGGACGTTCGGAAGCATTCGAATTTCCGAACAAAGCAATTACGAATAAAACCGAATCCGAAATAAATTATATCGCAAATAGCGAATGCCCGAATGTCTTCGGCATAATTCGTTATGAAAAAAGTTACGAATGTACGAATCCATTCGAAGCACAATAATGCCGCGTACACACGACCGCTTTTAATGTCATTGAAAAAAACAGCGTTTTTCTCGACGTGATTCTTCTCAAGCCTGCCTTGCCTACACACTATCGTGAAAAAAAATGCTCGAGCAAAGTGCGGTGACATACAACACGTACGACGGCACTATATATGTGTCCAGAATCAACGAAAAACAATGTACTCTACCAAAAGTACGAATTATAAATCAACTAAAAATAAAGCTTACATTAATACGAATCATTCCGATTCAACTAAAAAGGTCGCTTGCAAAAATACGAATTAGTCCGAACATGAAAAATCCCATCTAGCAAAATTACAAACGATTACGAATCAACAGGACCGAAAAGAAACAAACCGAAACTAAACAAATTTTTGCGTTGTGCACAAACGAACCGAAACTAAACAAATTTTTCCGTTGTGCACAAGTCTAGCGACTAGTGCTATAAAAATGCACTGATTACTGTAAAAATGAGACTGGCAGTGAAGGGGTTAACCAGTAAGGGGTGCTGAAGGGGTTAAGTGTGTCCTAGGGATGTGTTCTAACTGTAGGGGGGATGGGCTACGTGTGACACGACACTGATCACTGCTACCGATTAGAGGGAGCTGTGATCAGTGTCCTGTCACTAGGAAGAATGGGGGAATGCTTGTTTACATCAGCATTTCCCCGTTCTTCCTCTCCGTGAGACGATCGCGGGTATCTCCGTGGACATTGCGCACGCGCCCACAATGCCACATCTTAAAGGGGACGTACCTGTACGCCCATCTGCCCAGCCGTGCTATTGTGTCGAAGTATATCGTCGTGCGCTGGTCAGCAAGCGGTTAAAGCAAAAGGTAGTCCAACAAAATACTGACATAAGGGGGTGATCATTTTTCCAACCCTGCAATTATGTTTTTTTCTTTTTCTGACATGTTGATGTTATATCTTTCACTTGGATGTTATAAGTTGCACAGTCGTTTTAACCTTAGGGCATGTCCCCCATATATGCTTCATGTCTCCTTGATGTGAACATCCCCTAAAGCATGTAGATGAGTAGGAAGGGAGGCATTTACCAATTCTAGCCAGAGTAAAGTACCACCGGGACAGGACTTTGAAAGAGTTTTCTCAAGTTATAACATTGCGAGAGGAAGGGAATAATGCCTCCCAGATTTTTTTTCATGTCTCAGGGGTGTTTTTTTTTTTTTTTTAAGTGTATGCAAACCCTTACCTTTACAACAACTCATTTAGTTTATAATAGAAATGCATGGATTTCTCTGCTGAGATCCAGTGCAGATGGATTGAGAGTTCTCAACATACCTTATGCAATAAGCCCAAGGGCTTTCACACTGGAATGGTGCACTGGCAGGACGGTAAAAAAAGTCCTGCTAGCCGCATCTTTGAGGCGATGTAGGAGTGGTGAATACACCGCTCCTAAAGCGCCCCTGCCCAACTAAATCAATGGGCAGCGCCGCCAAACCGCCGGTTTTAACCCTTTTTCGGACGCTAGTGGGGGTTAAAAGCGCCCCGCTAGCAGCTGATTAGCGCCGCAAAAACGTTGGTAAAGCACCGCTAAAATAGCGGCGCTTTACCGCCGATGCCCCCACCGCCCCAGTGTGAAAGTATGTTGAAAAAATGAGGAACAAACAAATGTCCACAGGAAGCACTTAAGGGGTGGGTCAACAATGGTATAATTGTCCAAAAAATAAGGCTTTATTGATGAATTACAAAAACTAATGAATAAAGTCCAACCAGTTTGGTACAGTGACCGTACTGGTGGACCTCGTTCCTACAAAGTACACAGTGTGGTGGAGATTTTTCAAATCCATATTTATAACAAGAAGCTTCAAGGGAACTCTCTAATTAAAAGGATTCTACGTGTATATATGGTTGTATATGTTTTTACAATACTTTATTATTAAGGTGACTTAAAATTATCTTTCAATGACTCTATAGTGGTAGAACATGTTTAGAATACTTAGCATACACAGCTGTGGAATTTCATCTGACAAAAGGCTTATCTGACCATTTGTTGGCATGCTGAGGTGAATTCAAAGGAGGTGGGAGGTGACAAAGGAACAGGTTGGGTCCTGGCTTAACTGAGTCCCTCACCCAATCTAGCAACCCCCTACCCCTCAAGGGAATGCAAGGTCTTAGCATATGGAAAGGGGGGATGAGGAGGGGTGGGGTTTTACAAGGGTGTGTATATATCTGGATGCAGACCCAAAGCTCAGTCTCTTAGAATGAAGATCTGACGCAGACGACATGGTGACGTAGTAAGCTCTCTCTCTCTCTCCCTCTTTCTCCCTCTCTCTCTCCCTCTGCCTCTCTCTCTCTGTCTCTATCTCTCTCTCTCTCTCCCCGGTCTCTCTCTCTCTCCCCGTCTCTCTCTCTCTCCCGGTCTCTCTCTCCCGGTCTCTCTCTCTCTCCCATTTTTAAGAAGAATCTTACTTCTCTTTTGCTCTCTTGTTCCTATTGGTATTATCATGTAACATCGGTATCATCTTCATAATAGGTATTATCATGTTTGTCATAGCAATATTCCTATTATGTATCGTGTAACATTGGTATCACCTTGCTATTAGGTGGTATCGTTTCTGTATAAATAAATGTCATTGTTTTCTCTTTTCCCACCGCTATCGTTTGATTTCATTTTATATAGACAAAAGGTTTTTAATCACTTATTTTAAGCATTTAAGCGAGACGTATATTTCCGTAACAGATGTTGCCTGGCGTGTGAGGAAGTTTAAAGTTGGGTGAATATTATTTCTTGTATGGTAGACAGAGGTGGTCATAACGCCAGAAATCCTAAGCGTTTTCTTATGTCTTTTTAACCTGTCTGAATACCTAACAAAAACTTCTCAGAACTTAACTTTTTACCTTTTTGTCTAGGCGAATATTTTGATGAGACTGATTTTTGAATAATGTATGTATATAGAATGAAATTGCAGCAGGGTGTCGGTATGAATGATAAGGGCTCTGTTTGGAATCAATTTCAGTTGACCCTTTGAATAAGATTAGGCCAATCTTTGGGATTGAAACAAACCTTTGCGTATAGGGCTGCGTTTCCACTGGCGCAACTCCAATGTCGTGTGACGTTGAAATGCAGCTTTAGTGCGACTGTGGTGTGGTGTTGAATGCGATTTTGATAGAGTCACTGCAGCTTTGAGTCACATAGATTGGAATGGGTGCTATTGAAATCAATGGTAAGCGATTTGTAATGCGACTTTGTGCCCAAGGTCGCATGGCGAGTTGCATCAGTGGAAACGGAGACTAAATCACACTGAATTATCTGGATGTATGGGAATCTATCTTTCTGTGTAAACTACTAACGGGGGGATTGTAAGCTGTTGGGGCAGATTTTGATGTTTGGTGCGAATGGAGTAGTGCGTTTTTGTTCGGTGTTTCAATCTGATGGAGACTATTTTTGTTTTCCTTTGTGTGTGGGAACCCATGTGGTATGTCCCAAGCTGGTTTTGGCAGGAAAAATTGGGCATCATCCACCATTTTGTCATGGTCCATGAGATGTGCGGTGGTCATCCACCATTTTGTGGTGGCTTGGCTTGTCGGCCATCTTGAGAGGCGTTTAGAGTTTGAGATGGGAAGTTCCAGGTTAGCAAACAAAACTGTCTCCTGCACTACAAGCAATCAGAGGGTCTAATCAAGCTTAACGCTTGGGAAGCCCTGTGATACAGTCTTTTTTTTTTGGAATACTTTGGAGAAGTCCACGGGGAGATTAAACTATTTATTTAGTTGGGAAGATTTCCAGGCTAATTTTTTGAAGGACTATAGTCAGAACAGGGATTGTTCTGGCAAGTAGTGAAAAAATATTAGTAACGGCGACGGGGGCAGTACCCGTCGACCCAATCATTGGTCAAAGAGTAGCTAACTCTGAGGAAAAAAAAAAAACAGTTCAAGGTCTTTCGTCCGTAAAGGATGGGTAATTAAATCGCTTCAAAGAGGGAGTCTAACCGTGGGGAACCTTACCACTTGACCCCGAAGGAAGAAAGGATTGATACAGGGGCCTTGAGTTGGGAAATATGCAATGTTGGGAATGGTGGACTGGGAAACTGTATTTTGAAAAAAAAATGGTACGGTCAAGCCAAATGCTTGGGAAAGAGATGCTTATTGTGCATGGATGGTAGAATAATGATGAACAGGGGGACAAGGAGGAACCTGACCAAACAGATGTCATGGGTTTAAGAAGTACAGGTTATGATAGAAAAGATTCTGATTTGTGTGATGTCTAGAGATCATCTTTGACCAAGTGTGTGAATATGGGTGTGTGGAGACTATGCGAGAGGTGTAGTGCGGATCTGTGACATTATGTTCTCAGCTGCTGACAGCCCGAAATGACCCCCCTTTCTTTCCAACCAGATCTGTGAGAATGTAAAACGAATTGTATTGACATGCAAATGACCTGAGCCAGGCTGTAATAGTTTTTGTGTGAAAGTGCTTTTACTAAAATGTGTTTATGTTACAGAAGACGATTCAGCAAGGGATTTTGTGGTGAAGTATTATGATTGGTTGATAAATGGTACTGTTAAAAAGTTTGCTAATTTTTTTTTCTCGCCATGGTGAATACATTTTTATTTTTTTGGGGGGATTACTGGTATAACACAAACCCACGTGGTATTAATGTGTATCATGTAATACATATTAATTAAAAGTTGAGCTCAACAATTTTTGGTATTTTAAAAAAAGTGCACGGTTTATGTAATGTAAAGTAATGTATATTTGTGTTTCATATGCTAATGTCTTGTTACTGGAATTGTTTTTTGTAAATTGCGAAAAATGGAATGTTTATCCCTAACTTTTATTGGAATTTTAGCCCTCAGAGTCGATAATTGGGTTTTCTGGCTTTCAGAACAAGAGGAAATCGTAGCCTCCAGATGACAACGTGATAAAAAAAAAAATTTCCTGGTTGGTCGGGTTTCACATGTAAATGTTTTAGGTTGTCGCCACCATTATCTAGTTGGAATGTCTAGTTGTCAGTCCATTCGGTTGTGTTTTGGACCACCCAGTGTGTGTTGTATGTTCTGATCTACTGAGTAGCAGAACCAATTAACTGAAGTCTGCATATTAGTTGTTATAAAGTAAAAGTTGAGTAAGACTGCCGGGGATAATTGGCACACATATGTGAGGCTAAGGAGCATTATAAATCTCTGCCAGGGGTACTGCACTTAGTGGTAAAAGGGTAATGGTCTGATGTTACTTTGGGCGAACTTGTGTTCAGGAGTAGGACTGCTTACACCCCCCCTCGCTGTCATTGTAATTAGGTACACGCCCAACCATACCTGGCTGTACAAGTTTGGCTCATTGCCTGAAGCTAAGGTATGCTAATGTCGCTAGCTATCTGTGGGTCCCCAAATGTAGTTCAAACCTGTTTCCTACCGTGTCACCAAGCAATCCCATCTCTCTGAAATAGGGGAAACCAACCCTTCTCATTGTTCCCTCTCTGGGACTGTTTATGTGGCTATTTGTTACCAATTGCCTAATAAATATCTGTGTGTTTCAAGGCACACTGGTCAGCTCGGGTACCCCCTACTGTTCAGTGGTCCCAGCGCCTCAGTGCTGCAAGGGATTTGTCTTAGTATGCTGGTCAGGTGTGTCTGGTAGCAGCAGTTTCTCAAGCTGGATACACATTATGCAATTTTGTTTTCCCATTTATTTTAGATTTACCTGCAGATGTGTGGTATGAGGGCCTGCCTGATTGCATACAAGTTGAGAGGGTATAGGTCTGGCCTCATATTGTATAGTTTTGGTTGAGTCTGGGAAAAAAAAAAAATGTGCAGGAAGGTTGTATGGGGTGTTACCAGCGATTGGCTGTTCCAAGAGCCCTCACGTCCGAGGTATGTGTGGGCATGCCGTATTCTCCTCAGTTTACACCCATAGGTGTCCTTCCTGTCCTAGAGTCCTTGTGTACCTTAACTAGTTGTCTGTGTCTTGCAGGCCAAGAAGACCAGTGCCCCAGTGTGGCGCTAGGCTCCTGTCATTCATGTGAGTCCTGTCTGAATAGTGTAGGCAGCTTGTGTTGTAGGGGTGAAGTATAACATTGTCTGAATACCGAATTGAAAGAGGAGGGAGAAGGTGTGCAGTCTATATGAGGGATTGGGTGTACCTGGTGGCAGGTGGTTTTCAATCCGGGTATCCAGACCATATCCCATAACTTAGGAAAAAGAGAGGCTTGATGGCGACTGTCTTGGGGGCGGGAGGCGGGCCACCGGGTACCGTTAACACCATGGAGCTGGAGATAATCAGGAACACATTGGGAGGTCCTGGGCTACATATCAGGGAAAGGGTAAATGTTTTTTAATGGGGGACATGTGGGACACTGAATATGGTGCAGGTATCTGCAGTATTCCATCACCACATGGCGCTCCGGCATCTTATAGTGGTTGATGAGAACCTATTATCCTATATGTGCTGAATACACACTGAATCAAGCGTGGTCATGGTACCAGTGGCTTGCTCCCAGAGATGTGCGGACACAGAGTACAGGACACTTATCTCGGAGGAGTAACCGGAAGAGGAGGGATGTGTTCAGCACTATATGGGGGGGAAAGAGAACCACAGTGTAAAGTGGCTCAAGATTTCATCAACCATGGTGAGAGGTTGGTAGAGAGTGTGAGATGGTACAGGGCAGATATATGTCATTGGCTCTGGTGTGCACACATGGGCAGGTGGAGTTATCAACCAGCGTCAAGCTGATTGTACAAATCTCTCTATGAGGGGCAG
This sequence comes from Rana muscosa, assembly GCA_029206835.1. Lineage (NCBI taxonomy): Eukaryota > Metazoa > Chordata > Amphibia > Anura > Ranidae > Rana > Rana muscosa. The sequence continues at coordinate 22,558,612 of CM055122.1, forward strand.
TGGCCTGATGAGTTAGCATCACCACTCAGTAAGACTGTGCCAAAACACATCGCCTACACTAATCCAAAGTGGTAGTCGAATGCCTGGATGGGCTGTACTGGTTTGGATTGTGAAAGGTGTTACAGAAATGCAGACTCGGTCTGTAGAGTTGAGGGCACCAGTGGCTTACTGACTGGGGATTCTATCTTGTTGCATTTGTGGCTAAGGAACCCACATGTGATCAGAGGGTACGGAAGCTGGGGGCAGGTTGATATTTCCCTCTGTCAGAGGTGTGAACACAATGTCCCTTGCACGGCCAATACACAGTGGTGAATGTATTTCACTCTGTGTTCTGGATGGGGAGATCATTGCTGGGAAGAAAGCACCTGGGTATTATTTGGGATATAGGCGAGTTTGGTTATTTGACCTAGAGGATACTGATGTGGCGTTAGTCATGGAACAAGGGTGTTTCTTGAACCTAACAGTAGGTAGGGGTGCATGATATACCCTGGGCATGGTCACTGGGATAGAATTTTGTGGGTTTTTGTCATTGCTTCGATGGTGTAGGTGTTGGTAGAATCAATACCGGATGCTGGGGTACTGATGCTGACATCACATGGCTAATGATACACTGTTTTCAGCATCAGGTTGAATTGTACTCAGCGGGGTACACTACCTCGGGGAGTCTATTGTACCTACACTCTTGTCCTTGGGAGGGATATAGAAGGAACCCGGGGTTTCACCCCGATAGCCCCGAAAGAAAGTTTTTTTTTATAAAACCTGACATCCCCTTACACTTAGTGAAACTTCTGTTGGGATTCGGGGAGGAGTTAAAAGATGGGTAGTTAAACTTTGGGCAACAGGATTTAATTGGTGCCAACAGTTTGGGCAAGGCGTGAATAAAAAGGCCCTTCTCTAGGGGTTGATAATCTAAGGGGAGGGGGTGGAACAAAAATAATAGCCGCTGGGAATTATCTGATATGGAGCGGGCTGAGGTAACATTTTAGGTGGAGGCGGGGTAGGCTTCCTGGAATAAAAGAGTATTTAGGGACACCTAGGTGTGGAAAGGGGAGCGCCTGGCTGGGCATATGGTTTTAAAGGTAGGGAGTTCCAGAGGTTCTGGAGCAGTCCTGAGGTGGAGCATGGGAGGAGATAACAAGGGAGATGGAAATCAGGATGTTCTGGGGCCAAAAACTTTAGTAAACTCCACCCTGTTGCGGTCCCAATGCGGGTCACTAGTAAGAGACCGATTTAGAGTAGCTTGCGCATTTAAGAGAGGACCCTAGAACTATATTTTTCTTGTTTTTGTTCTAGGGATAAGCCTGTTCAATCTGTAATATTAAAGGACAGTCGGGGTGACTAAATTCTAAAAAAGTTTTTTTGGCAACCATTGGTTTAGCCTCTCCTTTTTAAAATATTTTTATTTTTTGTTTTTCTACCCGACTTGTAAATGGTTAGTGACAGTGATCCTGTTCACCTGTTGATCACTGATAGGATAGAAGAGTTATCTATTTTTATTTTTTTCCTCCTTTATTTTTTTTTTTTTTCTGCCAAGCTGCTGCTGCAACAGCCACAATATATTATTTTTCGAGGCACTGTTCAGGACAGTTATATATTGTTTGTTTGTTTTTATGAATGCAGAGTCAGTGCTCTTTGACATAAAGGGAAATGGGTGACAAACGGTCTGGGTCGAAGCAGCATTGAACCTGTATGTTTTGTTGCTTATTGTATTTTTTTTTCTCTTTCTTTTCTCTTTCCTACTTTCTTTGCTTCATATTCTGCTTTATCTTGGAAAATAAATGTATTCATCTTCTGGAACGTTTGTTTGAATATCAGAGATGAGTTGTGAATTGTAAGGGTTTACCGTCTCTGCCTGACTTTTAAGAGTCCAGTGGGTTCCATAGAATGGGTTCCTGAAACATACAAATACCATATTTCACAAAGTATCCCTGGACATCCAGGTCCCATGTCTCAATGTAATTTTACCTCCCCTAATCTGCCCACTGCTTTAACCTGAGCCCCGTGAGCAGGTGTGGTGAACCCAGGGACCTAACAATAGCAGGCAGTGTTGACTATCCCTACCATCAAGGGCAATGGATGATACTGGCCGTGGCTCGGTCTCAGTACCCTGTGGGGATCCCACCTTACTCGTACACATTGTACCCCTCATAGGTATTTAGTCTTAATGGCCACGCCACTGCTCGTGTCTGACATTCCGCCAATAACTCTGGTCTGACGTTCTCCTTTTTTTGTTGTTTTTTTGTATTCATGCATGACTGTCCGGAGGCCAGCCCAACCACCACCTGAAGAAGCAACGCATCTCTTAAGAAAAACGTGCCACGAATAAGACTCTTCGGAAACTTTCCTTCACCATGCTGAAAAGTGCTGTCTCGCGGTCCGATCCAATTGTGACAATCATATCACCATATTTCCAAGTTACAGGACTAAATATGAAAGGATCCCGCCATTAATGTTTGAATTCCGCTCTTCCAATGCAGAGGGGCGATGAAGCATTGCAGTACAGACTCTCATGGGTCGGATGTCTCAAAGGCACCAGGACTGTCTCAAGTCTACCTTGATGGGTTACGGCGGGTTCAAGAAAGGAAGAGGCCGCAGTGGTGGTGGGGGAAGGGTCAGGGCTTCTGGGCCGTTGTGGGTGGGTATAAAATCATTGAGGGAGGACATAAGTTCAAGAATGAACTTCAGGGGGGACTGTGGTGGAGATTTTTCAAATCCATATTTATAACAAGAAGCTTCAAGGGAACTCTCTAATTAAAAGGATTCTACGTGTATATATGGTTGTATATGTTTTTACAATACTTTATTATTAAGGTGACTTAAAATTATCTTTCAATGACTCTATAGTGGTAGAACATGTTTAGAATACTTAGCATACACAGCTGTGGAATTTCATCTGACAAAAGGCTTATCTGACCATTTGTTGGCATGCTGAGGTGAATTCAAAGGAGGTGGGAGGTGACAAAGGAACAGGTTGGGTCCTGGCTTAACTGAGTCCCTCACCCAATCTAGCAACCCCCTACCCCTCAAGGGAATGCAAGGTCTTAGCATATGGAAAGGGGGGGGGAGGAGGGGTGGGGTTTTACAAGGGTGTGTATATATCTGGATGCAGACCCAAAGCTCAGTCTCTTAGAATGAAGATCTGACGCAGACGACATGGTGACGTAGTAAGCTCTCTCTCTCTCTCTCTCTCCCTCTTTCTCCCTCTCTCTCTCCCTCTGCCTCTCTCTCTCTGTCTCTCTCTCTCTCTCCCCGGTCTCTCTCTCTCTCTCTCCCCGGTCTCTCTCTCTCTCCCCGGTCTCTCTCTCTCTCCCCGGTCTCTCTCTCTCCCGGTCTCTCTCTCTCTCTCCCGGTCTCTCTCTCTCCCATTTTTAAGAAGAATCTTACTTCTCTTTTGCTCTCTTGTTCCTATTGGTATTATCATGTAACATCGGTATCATCTTCATAATAGGTAATATCATGTTTGTCATAGCAATATTCCTATTATGTATCGTATAACATTGGTATCACCTTGCTATTAGGTGGTATCGTTTCTGTATAAATAAATGTCATTGTTTTCTCTTTTCCCACCGCTATCGTTTGATTTCATTTTATATAGACAAAAGGTTTTTAATCACTTATTTCAAGCATTTAAGCGAGACGTATATTTCCGTAAAAAACAGTGACTAATAAAAAATTAATGCAGTAATTGTTGTTAAAACACTGTCGTTAAAACCCCGCTGAACCCAAATATCCTGCTACCCCCACCATGGAAGTCCTTATATCCAGGATGTGGACAAAGGATGGTGCTACTATTTATCCTGTTCCTGTTGAGAGAACTCCATTACTGAATCCACCCTTGGATTATTTAATTAGTCATTAGGACAAATCCTTTTGTCCATTGAGAAGGCTTATACTGGTGTGACAGCAAAGGGTGGTATAATGGGAAAGGGAATGGTTTGGGAGTACATAACAACCCTGCCTGTAGTTAGGCTGGAGAGTAATTCTATTGTTCTACTCAGCAAATCACGGGTTCCAACAGAAATAAGCGGTGTTGAGTCATTGCCCTATCTCAACGAAAGCAGCAATGTCAATTCTACACTGATTAGTGTTGACAGTGTATGTCTGTGTAGAGGGCTGCATATTGATCGTGGTGGGCAGTATAAGAATACAAGACGTTCAGCACAGTTCAAGTTTCAGTCTTTGGATGATCGCCAGAGTGACACACTATAGAAAAGTGGCACGTAAATAAGGTTCGCCCTGAACGGGCGCTTATCCCTCCTGTACTTGGCTGATTATGCCGCGATTGATGCCATTCAGTGTGTCTTCTGTAGAGGTGGTCATGTAGTATGGATGTGAAGCCGCTTTACTGAGTTCCCACCGCTTGCAAGAACTGAACCAAGGGATTGTTTGTTTCCTCCATGTGGTTATCGCTCAGGACTTCCTGGTTCAGGCGTCTGTTGTATTCCAGAGAGCACCGCTATGGTGGGTGGAATGAATCGCTCAGGAGTGTGGAAGTAGGCTTATCCAGAGAATATTCGTGAGAAAACAACTTCCATTCATGGATGCGGAAGGGAGGGGAAAAGGGGTGATGGAAAGGGTTTGTTTTATGGTTCTAGAAAGTACTTCAAGCTCAACTTGTTATTCAAGCCATGTGGCTGAAGAGTATTGAGCTTGAAGATCCAGGATTTTTCCTTCCTCAGGAGCACTGTATCATAGTCTCCCCTTCGATCGGATAGATCCAAATAGAAGAAACCCTTTACTTTGAGCCCCAATGTTTATTCATTGTGATGTTGTAGGAAATGCTTGTTTGGCTCCTGAGTCTTCAGAGACTCAAGAGCCAAACAAGAGTTTGAGAATTTGAGATTAGATCTTTCATTAATTGTACTACTTCCAAGGTCCTATACACTTTGGAATGTCTTTGCAGGAAATTATATGTTGGGAAAACAAAACGGCAGCTCCAGGTGAGTTTTTTTTTTTTTTTTTTAATCAACAAAGGTTTTTATTGAAATAAAGTCAATGTATACATACACATCAAACAGCACATGGCTCAAGTCCAGTGACATTGTTTACAATCGCACATTATATAGTTATATGTAGCTATTGAACGTGGGTGTTCCTTCTAGAAATATGTATGGCATGAAATACAATCCTTAAACAGTGTGTGGGGTACAAGGAGTAAACAATACTACATGTGGGTAGTAATCATCTCAACATTATACACAGGTATCAGAACTCTGTAGCCAGCGATCCCAGATCTTCTCATATTTAGCCGGGCATCCTCTATTTATATAGATGCATTTTTTGTAAGGTAGAGTAACATTGACCTCAGCTTTCCACTCAGATAGAGTAGGGGGTATCTGCCTCATCCATTTCCTAGCTATTATCTTCTTGACTGAAAATAAAGTCTCCTGTAAAAATATTTTAGTGAATTTGTCTACCCCCACTGGGAAAACTCCCAGTAGGCACTGTTTCGGGTCCATTGTGAGTGGTGAGCCCATACTGTCATGCAGAAAGTCTACCACCTGTTTCCACAGAGCCTGAATCTTGATACAGGCCCACAGCAAGTGGAAGAAGGTGCCCGTCTCGGATCCACAGAGTGGATTGCTCTCTCTTGTATCTAGCCACTCGAAGCGGTGTCAGATACGCTCGGTGCAGGATGAAAATTTGGGACAGTCTGTCTGACAATCTGGGGGACACCACCCTGTAAGTCTCGAGTGCCTCCTCCCACTCCTCATCATCCATTGGGCCCACCTCCCTCTCCCACCGGGGCTTTAAAGCAAATGCCAGTTTAGTAGAGACAGGAGTATTCAACATATTGTAGAAATATGATATGAGGCCTTTAGGGTCTGACCCCCGAGCCACCGCCATAATCGGATTAGGTGTGGGTCTAGGGGGAGACTGTGGGAACTGAGCCCGAGCTGCGTGGCGAACCTGAAGGTATCGGAAGAACATGTGATTTGGAAGCATAAATTGGTCCTTCAGTGTATCAAAGGTTTTGAGACTGCCATCAGACAGTAAATGGTGCAAATAATATATACCTCGGGAGCTCCAGATCCCCGGATATGTCTAAATTCTGGCATGGATTTGTTGTGCCATAGTGGCGTGTAATCATTATGCGGTGGTATGTTTAGCTTGACGGACACAAGGTTCCATACACGCTTATAATGGTACAAAAGGGATTTAGTGTCCCCTTCTGGATCTGCACCACTCACCCCCAGGGTCACAGGATATAGAGGGTCGTGGGTTAGTTGCGCCCACTTTGGACATAGTAAGGTACGAAATCTTTCGCTGTCTGTCTTGTCAATATGATATAGATGGGATAGCTGAGCTGCCAGATAATACAAGTTAAAATCCGGCAAGGCTGTGCGCCCCATGTCTGTTGGGTTTTCGAGTGATTGCCATGAAATCTTATGTCGATTAGGTCCCCATACAAATGGTTTGAGGAGGGCTTCTAGCGCCTTGAAGTGTTTTAACTGGAGATAAATGGGGGAGTGCCAGAGTACATATAAGGCCTTGGGCAGGAGGATCATTTTAATTAGATTAATGCGGCCCCACACCCCAAGGGGTAGCTTGGCCCATGTGCGTATCTTGGTTCTAACCAAAGCAAAAAGGGGTTCAATATTGAGGGCCAGGTAGTCCGAGGGGTTCCTGGATATTTGTATCCCCAAATATTTTATGACTCAACCCTTTGAAGCTGGAAATGGGCTTGAGATTCCGTGGGCGGAAAGCTATCTAATGGCAAGATCTGTGACTTATCCCAATTGATCTTGAGGCCAGAGAAAATTCCAAATTGCTCAATGACTTGAAGGGCCTTGTGAAGGGAGGGGCCTGATTCCGCGAGGTATAGCAATGTGTCATCTGCATATAAGCTTATTTTTTCAGTGAGGGGGCCTAGACTCAATCCCACTATCTCCGGATCTGTACGAATTGCCAAGGCCAGGGGTTCCTCCGCCAGGGTGTAAAGCAGGGGAGAGAGCGGGCAGCCCTGTCTTGTGCCTCTACTTGGGCTGAACAACGAGGAGGGCCATCCGTTCGCTACCACTCTGGCCGACGGATCATGGTATAGGAGCTGAGTCCACTTTATAAAATTTGGCCCAAATCCGTAGCTCTCTAAACATTTCCATAAGTATCTCCATTCAACTGAGTCAAACGCTTTTGCGGTGTCCAGTGACACCACTACTCGTGTTCCGACATTCTCGTGGTTAGCCTGTAGATTAATAAAAAGTCTCCGTAGGTTGAACGAGGTATTGCGGCCTGACATGAAGCCTGCTTGGTCTGGGGATAAGATAATTTGATTGAGGCGTAGGGAAAGAACTTTGGCTAGGATTTTAATGTCCACCTGTAACAAGGAGATGGGGAGGTAGGATTCCGGGAGGCCCGGATCCTTCCCAGGTTTGGGGATAAGGACTATCGTGGCCTCTCGCAAGGATGGTGGCAGGGCAAATGACTCAAACAGATCTTCATAAAGCTTCAGCAATTTAGGTATGAGAATTTCTCCAAATCGGGAGTAGAACTCAATGGGGAGGCCATCTGAGCCTGGGGACTTTGATCTGGCAAAGCTTGCTATAGCATTAGTTATCTCAGTTTCCGTGAGGGGTGTCAGCTTTGGGAAGCTAGGAAAAAAGTCATGGGATCACTATCTGGAGGGGCTTTAGATTGGTAGAGGTCAGAGAAGAAGTCTTTGAATTTAGAGGTAACCGTGGGCGGGTCTGTAATCTGAGTCCCTCCCGGGTCGTGTAGGGTAATCACCACTGGGGGCCTGTCCTCGCTATGGACTAAGTAAGCCAATAATTTGCCGGCCTTTTCACCGTGTTCAAACATCTTCTGCCTGGTAGAAAACGATTTTTGATTGGCTTTTACAAAATGTAACTGATTAACTAATCTAGTTTGAAGTTTAAGCGCATCTGCATTGGGAGGAGATGGATCAGTCTCATATGCACGTTTCGAGCTGGAGAGTGCCTCCAACGCCTTATCCAAGGCCCTAGAGGAGTCTGTCTTGATGCCATTGATGTGGGAGATTAAGTGTGCCCGGGCATGTAACTTGAATGACTCCCAGACCATTGAGGGGGAAGCGGAGTGAGCATTCTCCGAGAAGAATCTCCTCCACTCCTCTGTGAGTTCGTTTTCTCTGGTAAGAGTGACAGACAAAATGGGTTTAGGCGCCACGTCCATGGCGGTTTGTCTAGGGGTACACCCAGTGTACACCCAGTGTAATAATGTAGGGGCTGTGGTCTGACAAAAGTCTGGGCCCAAACACTGCGTCCTGCAGGCGCGGTGCAAGGCCCCGCGAGACAAAAATAAGGTCAATCCGGGACATAGATCCGTGTGAGGCGGAAAAACAGGAATAGGCCCTAGTTTGTGGGAATCTATGTCTCCAGGTGTCAATAAGGTGAAAGGAGGAGACAAGCCTATAGAATTTTGTATCCCCCCTGGTGATAACTGCAGTCTGTCCATATCCACGTTCAGTACCATGTTGAAATCCCCCAGCCAGATAGCTTGCGTGGTGGGATATCTGGCTAGGAACAAAATACCCTCTAGGATTATAGATTCACTATACGGGGGAGGTACATAGAAGGCCAGTATTAGAAGGGGTTCCCCATACAATTTGGCTGATAAAACAGGTAGCGGCCGCTTGGGTCCGTAGTAACCTCTCCCAGCTCAAAATGCACCAACTTTGCCACCAACACCAACACTCCCCTAGAGTGGGATGTGTGGGTCGAGTGGTACGTCCACCCCACCCAGGGACGGCAGAGGGACATCTGGAGTCTCCCCTCTATGTGCGTTTCCACCAACACAACCACATCAGCTCGCTGCTTCTTTAGAAATGTGAGGGCAGCCGTGCGCTTAATCTTATCCCGCAGCCCCCTCACATTCCATACCAAGAATTTTAGAGACGCCATAATAACTCCCTCTCAGCAGAACACCGCCTCATTTTGTCTATGTTTGTTTTAGTTCCATAGGATATCATCACAGTGAGCCTGTGATACATATAGAAATACAGTAACAATGAGCGAAGCAAAGCATAAAAACACCAAATTAACGTCGTGCGATGGAGCATGTAACGCATCAAACTGTGTGTACACATTGACATATAGATCAACATTAACTAGCTCACCCCCCTCCCTGCCCTGCATCTTGTCAAACTGTAACTGCCCTCCAGGAAAAAACGGTCATAACAGATATCAGAAGTAGGAGCGCATGGGGCCCCGATATGTTCAATACGTAATAAGTAAGCAAATCAGGGAAATATTGACAAGGAGAAGTCAGCAATGGTATAGATCTTCCTTTGCACATGTGTGGGGACCCCCAAATGTCACCAGTAAGGCTCCGGGCATAATAGTCACGTATCCTGGATGAGCGTGGGGGAAAAACTCGCTGCACTGTACACTTGAACAGCAGAACTCCCACTGCCCTGGGGCTCCAGCTGCCATCACAGCGAAGGATATATGAGAGCCTGTAACGCAGCTCAGGGATCATAGTCATTAACAGAACAAATAGTATACCACAGGTTGTGTAAGCAGGTTTAATCCCTGCCGTCTAGCCAGGGGAACTGAAACCAAGGTGTTAAGGATCAGGCCTAGGAGAGTCCGCATTTCAAACAGCATGTGAAGGCTTGAAGGTGAGGGGATTGAACTTGGAGAACAGTTTAGGTCATGTAGCATACAGGCAAGGAGCAGGTAGAGTATGGGCAGATAAAGGAGAATAAACAGTGTGTTTGCAGAGTACCTCATTTCTCAGCTCCCTGGAGAGCGCAGCGTTCCAGCCAGTTGACTGCGTCTTCCGGGGTATCAAAAAAGGAGACTTTGCCATCGTGTTCCACCCTAAGCCGGGCTGGAAACAGCATGGCGTATTTATAATTGCGGATCCGGAGTCTGCGTTTAGCCTCCATGAAATTATGGCGGCGGCGTTGGACGTCTGCTGAGAAACCTGGGAACACAGCCACTTGAGCATTTCCTAAGGTGATGTTTCCCTTCACTCTGGCCATTCTGAGGGCAGCATCGCGGTCGTTATAATATAGCAACTTAGCAATAAATGTGCGCGGTGGTGCGCCTTGCGGTGGTGCTTTGGCTGGCATGCGGTGTGCTCTTTCAACCGCCAGCATGGGGGAGAAGGCCTCTCTACCATAGGATGTGATGAGCAACTGCTCCAGAAAAGTGGTAGGGTCCTTTACCTCAGCTCCCTCGGGCAGGCCGACCAGTCATAGGTTGCATCTTCGCAGCCTGTTCTCCATCTCGTCCTGCTTGGAGAACAGCTGCATGATCTGTTGTTGCATGCGGTCGGCTCCAGTATGTAATGGCGGAAGTGCATCCTCCACCTCACTCAGTCGTGTCTCCGCGGTTCTAACCCTGTCGCGCAGGTTTTGCATGTCCTGCCTGATGAGGGACACATCCACCTTCACCTCCTCGATCTGCGTTGCGAGGGATGTGTGGCATAGGGTTATAGCTTCCAGGAGTTGAGCTGTATCCCCCGCAGGCCTCCCGCTACCCTCCGGCGCCGCGCCGCCATCTTCCTCAGGGTCATCTGCATCTTGATGGCGGAATTGCGCTAGTTTCGCTACAGCGGATTTGGTCGTTTTTGAAGGCGACATGTCTTCTGTGGACTGGGATTTTTTTTATTCTTTCGAAATGCCCTAGGTACATTGGATCATAGCCTAGCTATTTGGAAAATGACTGCCATTCCCATTCTATATGGGGATTTCTGTATGTGGAATTCTGCTGTGCAACAGGTTTGGGGGGGTTACTTTGGAGAATCAGTAGATGCTCTCATGCCGCATACACACGATCGTTTTTCATGCCGTTAAAAATTCAATTTTTAAAAATGGCCATTAAAACCCATCGTGTGTATGCTCCAGAGCATTTTTAACGGCGTGAAAAACGGCCATTAAAAATTTCGAACATGCTCTATTTTTTCACGTCGTTTTTCATGTCGTTTTTTTTAACGACGTGAAAAACGATAGTGTGTATGCTTTGACGAGGTGAAAAAAAACACGCATGCTCAGAATCAAGTATGAGACGGGAGCGCACGTTTTGGTAAAGCTAGCGTTTGAAATGGAGATGGCACATTCGTCACAGTGGAAATAATAGCATCGTTTTAATGCTGCGCATTCCGTTCTCCTTTTGATAATGCTTAAATAATTACCTTCTTTTGCTAATGATATTCAGAGTTATACCAAACTTGTTTCTTAAGTAATTCCTAATTGATCTAATGATTGTAAACTATTATTGTTAAGCCAGATCTCCCTCATAAATTCATAAATAAATGTAAAGATCACAATTTTTTTTTTTTTGGTGTTTGTGTTTTTTATTTTGTTTTTTTTTCTTTAAGTTAGATTTCTTTTTTTTTTTTGGGCTTCTTTGATATATTTAGGCTTATTTTTTTATTTTAGATTTCGTATTGTATTTTTTTTTTATAATTATTTGTGTGTAAAGTTACCACACCAACCTTCTAAATTTGTCTAGTTTTGCCTCAAGGAGGTTTGTGTCCCTTGTTAATAACAATAATATTATTAGAAATGTCCCTGCCTACTCCCTAGCAAACTCTCTTTTAAAATAGAAATCACATAGTCAAGTATTTTAAGCAAAACAAAAGAATCCTTTATTTAGGTACATTACAAATTAAAGGGGAAGGCAGCACTGGAGAGCCTGCTTGCATTTGTGCATCCTTTGGACCCCACAACAACCAGATGTGAAAACCAAACTCTTGAATTCATTAAAAAAAAAGGAGCCCAATCTTGGCTTGAACTCCCAGAGGTCAGGAACAGCAGCAGATAAGTCAGATATGTCCCCAGTCTGTGGTACTATAGCAGTCATTATTTTTTCCTCTTCCTTGTAGCCTTCTCTCCAGCCTTCTTTGCAGCCTTTGTTGCTTGCTTCCTCGGAGGCTGGGGATCAGGAGGAGAGGTTGTGGCAGGAGGAGTAGTAGGAGGAGGAGGAGGAGGAGGAGGAGGTGGAGGAGGGACAACCTCAGTTATGTCTGTGAACTGGGTCAGTTCACCTAGCAACCCCCTGTTGATGATCTTAAGCATCAGGTTCTCGCTGTATAGGCATTGCCTTAAGTCCATCTGGCTTAATTTATGGGCCAGGACTGCGGCATAGCCCTCCTCAGCAGAGGGTGCCTCTCTGAGGGCCACAGTAGCCTCTCTTAGGAAGGCTCTGGTTTCCTCCTCCACCTGCCTAGCTCTCCTTGGCCCTCGTTGGATTAGTTTCAGGGGGAGGCATCTGGGCTCTTGTGCTGGGCCCAGCGCCTCCTGTGTGCCACTGGGCCCTGCCTCCTCCTGGTCCCCAACATCACACTCTTCCTGGCTCTGCTCTGGCTGAAAGAAAAAAGGGACATTCTTTAGTTTTTGCCACCATCAATCACACACATTGTTCACCTCCAGACATTTTTAGATTGAATGGCAAAAGGGATTTAATTTCCATAGATTCCGACTCCTGATATTTTTGGCTTGTCCCCATCAAATTTGACCAGTACTGTCTATTGCTCTGTAAATCCTTATTTTATCAGACATTCAATACATAACAATACTAACATCAATTTTAAATCATCACTTTTGTAACATATAAATGTAGATATCAATACTATACCTGGCTCCATATATCCAAATCTGCCTCCTCAAGGAACTCTGCTTGATCCTCAGAGGAAGCCAGAGCAGGGTTGCAAGGAAGGCTGGAGGGCTGGCTGCAAGGAAGGCTGGATTGTTGGCTACAAGGAAGGCTGGATTAACCTCTGGGGGGAAGGGTGGACAGAGATTCCCTCACTTCCAGCTGGTCATCCAGAAAAGATAACTTGCTGTAGTACCACAGACTGGGTTTATAAACATCATCTGCTGCAGCACCTGACCTCTGGGACTTCAGGACCATATTCCTCTGGGTCCTGTATGTCCCCCTGATGGTAGCAAGTTTGGTTTTAACATCTTGGATAGTTGTTGTGGGTATCTGGGTTTGGACAAATGCAAGCAGGCTCTCCAGTGCTGCTGTCCTGGCCGCTTTATTTTTATTGGACCCACTTTTGGTCTGCCACAGGATAGGGAGTTCCTTCCATCTATCGATGAACTCCCCCATAAATTCAGGATTTTTGAAACTGTTCATTTTCTCTGTAAAATCAAGAACCCAGAAAATACATTTGTTTCAGTCAACATTCATCAAATAATCATTTTGGACAGATATAAGCCCCAAATCTCATCCTCTGAAGAAACCCAAATCCTTAAAATGTTATGTACCTTGGTGAACACGTTCGTTGCTAACTCCCTCTCCCGGCAAATGAACGTATTTTCGCAAGATGGATATTCGCTTTATATACACTGCGCATGCGTGAAACTCTGCACGCTTTCCCCGCCCCTGACGTTCGATATTGTACTTTCCCCGCCCCTTCTCGCTCGTCGTAGTGCTAAACAACATGGCGGAGACACAGGTGGCTGAGATTACCTCTACAGAGGAGGAAATTCCTGAGGAACCCAAATCCAGAGGCCGGAGATATAAGGCATCCAACATGTCATTCGAGGAAATGGTGGAGATGGTCGCCATTTTGAGGAGGGAGGATTATGATGCCAAGCATGGACCGTATAAAAGGCCTAATCTTGTCAAGTCAAAAATTATGGGCAAAGTGGTCAAAACTCTTCACCAAAAATTCAGGGTGTGCAGAACGAAGGAACAGCTCCGAAAACGATGGTCTGATCTGAAGTTGCGGGAGCCCGACCAATACAAAAGAATAAAGAAAGTTTTAGGAAAAAGTAAGTAATTTTCATACATTCTCCCTGCTAAAGATTATTACTTGTATTAAGTAGTGTATTTTTGACTTTGATATACTACAGTGAAAGATCAACTTTCATGTTCGTCCGCACAGTAAACGGACGTAGTAAAGCTATTTCTCCGTACACTTCTTAATACAATGTTTTTGGATCATCCAGTGTGAACTCCAAAATGTCAAAGTATTTATTGGGGAGCTAATTTTGGAAACAAGTTGAATTTTTTTTTTTATATAACTTTAATTTTTGAATAATTAAAAGGGTATGCATTGTAATGTTAAAGGAAGAGAATGCTCAGCAGCTGATTAAACATCGGAACGCAGTAGTAGAAGTGTGGCCCAAAACCAAAAGATTTTGAGGGTGTCACACACAGGTGATCCAGTGTATATACTTTGGGGTGTTTCAATGTGTCAAACTTTATTAAATAAAGTAGATGTTCTTGTTTTGGCAATGTATCCAATCATGTGTTCAGGTTGTCACTGGGGGTATATTTAAAATTGGATCACACTTCCAAATAAGCTTTATAAATTCCCTTTCAGGGTATTTTTTGGTATATAATTAATTATTAGCAATTAAACTAAACCTTTTTTTGCAATCTCCATAGGGCTTCAAAAAGCTATGTCAGATGAGCCTATAAATCCAACACCTTCAACAAGACCCCCAGAACCACATGATGTAGAGGAACGTGAAGTAGAGGAAGTGGAAAGTGGCACCACAACAGGTCAGTGTCAAACCAGACAGATGCAGTTTAATAGATGTAGGCCTACATATTCTATAGTACATGTTTTTTTTTTTTAACTAGGTGCTGGTCTGGCCGAAGACCCCGAAAAGTTTACACATCACAGTGCCCAGATCCTGATCCAATGGTGGAGCAACCAATTCTTGGTCCATGAACTCCTCCTCACCCTGTTCATGGCCTGGAGTCGGGATACAGCATGAACCCCTGCACCAACTACAGCACGAACTCTACGACGAGTACGTAGCCGCAACATGGCTAGATAACAGTCGGCTGCTCAGAACGAACTAGAAGAACGCACGGAAGAACAGCAAGGCCTATGAAGAACAAGCTGAAAAACAGGAATGAGCAGACAAGAACGCACTGAATAAACAGATACGAACTGACTACAAGCACTGCAAGACAGATACGAACCCATAGGCACAAACTGAACTCCACAAAACGATCTTCAAAGCACGAAGACTGAAAAGCGCGAATCGTCTCTCACCAAACTTTTACTGTACGTCACTGTGCTTTGCTCGAGTGGTTTTTTTAATGATCGTGTAGATGCAAGACAGGCTTGAGAGGAAACATGAAAAAAAACGACGAGAAAAACGTTGGTTAAAAAAATGGCATTAAAAACGTACGTGTGTACGCCGCATTAGACATCACTGACTGTCTATCAAAAAATATGATTGCCTTAACTACTTAACCACTTTAGCAACAAAATTGTCCGGGGCTTAAGGACCAGGCCCCTTTTTGCGATTCGGCACTGCGTCGCTTTAACTGACAATTGCGCGGTCGTGCGACGTGGCTCCCAAACAAAATTGACATCCTTTTTTTTCCACAAATAGAGCTTTCTTTTGGTGGCATTTGATCACCTCTGCGGTTTTAATTTTTTACGCTATAAACAAAAATAGAGCGTCAATTTTGAAAAAAAAACCAATATTTTTAACTTTTTGTTATAATAAATATCCCCAAATAATATATATAAAAAAACATATTTTTTCCTCAGTTTAGGCCGATACGTATTCTTCTACATATTTTTGGTAAAAAAAAAAATCGCAATAAGCGTTCATTGATTGGTTTGCGCAAAAGTTATAGCGTCTACAAAATAGGGGATAGTTTTATGGCATTTTTATTAATATTTTTTTTTACTAGTCATGGCGGCGATTAGCGATTTTTTTATCGTGACTGCGACATTATGGCGGACACTTCGGACACCATTTTGGAACCATTGTCATTTTTACAGCGATCAGTGCTATAAAAATGCACTGTTACTGTGAAAATGACACTGGCAGTGAATGGGGTTAACCTGTAGGGGGCGCTGAAGGGGTTAAGTGTGACCTAATGAGTGATTCTTACTGTGTGGGGGGTGGCTTGGCATGTGACGTCACTGATCATCGCTCCCTATGACAGGGAACAGGCGATCAGTGACACTCTCACTAGGAAGAACGGGGAAAGGTTTGTTTACACTTAGACCACTTTCACAGGCGCTTTTCAGACGCTTTCACGCTAAAAACAGCGCCTAAAAAGCTCACGAAAACGTATTTCCATTAAAATCAATTAATGCTTTCACACTGGGGCAGTGTGCTAGCAGGGCTGTGAAAAACTTCCCTCTCCATTGAAATGAAAAGCTCTTCAAAAGTGCCTGAAAAGCGCTTCAAAAGCGCTCAGTGTTTTTACTGGCAGTTTAGAAGCGCCTCAGTGTGAAAGTGGCCTTACTGTACCTCTCCCCGTCCTTCAGCTCTGTGACCCGATCGCGGGACACCGGTAGCGATCGGGTCCGTGGGTCACGGAGCTCAGGACCGGGTCGCGAGCGTGCCATTCTGCCGGCGTATATCGTCGTTAGGCGGTCCTTAAGCGGTTAATTTATTGTTCCTAATCCTCATCACATGGATTATTCACATCACCCTATTGACAATACACCTGTCTATATTTTATCAACTGCAGTTTGTCTTGGTTCCACAAGATGGCAGTCATTAGAAAAAATGACGTAGGTGAAATTGATTGGACATTGCTCTTATAAAAATAAGATTTTTGGATTCACCATAAAGTCTGTTTCTCTGACATCCATGGACTGACACAGCCTCTTAATATTTGACAAGTGGGTTTATGTCCCTGCTTGCAGGAGAGAACTAGGCAGAATGTTAGATGTTACAACATACATTCTAAAGACCAGAGCTGAACAGCCCTGCCCAGAGGGCAGTCCCTCCGGACATAACCCACCCACCTGCAGCCAGCAGCCCTCAGTTCGTAACAAAGCAGTACAAACCTTAAAAGGAAGGGTGGGTGCTGTGTCAGTCCATGGACGTCAGAAAAACAGATTTTACGGTGAGTACAAAAATCTTATTTTTCTCTTACCATCCATGGACTGACACAGCCTCTTAATATTTGACAAGTGGGATGTCCCAAAGCAGTGTCAAAAAAGAGGGGTGGGAGTAAAGAGAAAGGAAAACCAAACTTCACTCCAAACAAGCAGAGCTCCTCAACGGAGGAGTTGCAACTTAAACAGCGGCCTGCAACACCTTGCGGCCGAAGGAAGCATCAGAAGATGCAGCCACATCAACCTTAAAGTGGTTGTAAACCCACTTTTTAAACAAAGCCCTACAGGTAAGCCTAGATTAAGGCTTACCTGTAGGTGCAAGAAATATCTCCTTAACCTACACGGTTAAGGAGATATTTGTATGTAAATGCGGCGACGCTGACGTCACCCCATTCACAAATTCGGCTAGGTCGCAACATTCGACGACGTAGCCGAATTCGACAGCTCACGCGCGCATGCGCGGAGTCACGTCTTCTCCGCTCCGGCCAATCACAGCGCCGGAGCGGTGCTGTGATTGGCTGCAGCGGCGATACCCGGAAGTAACATTCCGGCTATCGCCGCAGCGATGGATGCGGCTAGAGGAGGGACACGGACGACTTCGGGGGCCCCGATCGAAGGTAAGTGGTACATAATGAGCTAGTATGCTAGTCATACTAGCTCATTATAGCTTTGTCTTGCAGGTTAGTCAAAAAAAAAAAAAAGGGTTTACAACCACTTTAAAGGAACTTTGAAAAGGTATGTGTGGACAACCAGGTCACCGCCTTGCACACTTGTGCAACAGAGGCTTGATGTCGGAAAGCCCAGGAAGCACCAATTGCCCTGGTTGAATGCGCCGTGACCGGAAAGGAAGGCGCCCGCCCCTTAAGGGCATAGGCCTGTATGACAGTCTGTCTGATCCACCTAGAAATGGTAGCAGACGAAACCGCCTGGCCCTGTTGTGGTCCTGACACAGCCACAAACAGCGAGTCAGACTTCCGAATAGGAGCAGTAACGGACAGGTACAACCGTAAGGCGCGTACCACGTCTAGCGAGTGAAGCGCAAACTCTCTGGGATGCGACGGATGAGGACACAAGGATGGCAGGACAATGTCCTCATTAAGGTGAAAGGCAGAGTCCACCTTCGGTAGAAAAGAAGGTCGCGGACGCAACACAGCCTTATCCTTATGGATGACCAAGAAAGGCGGCTTGCAGGACAATGCCGCCAATTCAGACACCCGTCTGACAGAAGTGATGGCTACCAGGAAAGCCACCTTCTGAGACAAGGTCAAGAGAGGGATGTCTCTGATGTTTTCAAAAGGAGGTTCTTGAAGAACCGAGAGCACCAAATTCAGATCCCAAGGAGGGAGAGGAGGTTTGACAGGAGGGGCCACATGGCGAACCCCCTGGACAAAGATGCTAATTAAGGAATGGCCCGCTAGCGGTCGTTGGAAGAAGACAGCCAGGGCCGAAATCTGACCCTTGATGGTACTCAAAGCCAGCTTTTGGGTCACACCACGCTGTAAGAACAGGAGAATCCTGGGAACGGAATACGTCCGTGGACGCCAATCTAGCTCCTCGCACATAGCGATGTAAGCTTTCCAGGTACAGTGATAGATCTTTCTGGAGGAAGATTTCCGTGCCCTTAACATGGTCGAGATGACCGAATCTGAGAGACCACGGTCCCTCAGCACCTGGCTTTCAATAGCCATGCCGGTAAAGCCAAGGACTGTAAAGCAGGATGAAGTATGGGACCTTGAGACAAAAGGGCCTCCCGCAGAGGTAGTCGGCAGGGAACGTCCGCGACGAGGCGCACCAGATCGGCGTACTAATGATGCCGTGGCCAATCCGGAGCAATGAGGATCACCGGAATCCACTCGGCCTCTTCCCTGTGAAGCAGGCGAGGCAGCAACGGTAGCGGAGGGTAAGCATATATCAGGTGATACTGACCCCACGGGGCTACTAACGCGTCTGAGGCGTCTGCCCAGGGGTCCCTGGACCTGGCCACAAACCTCGACACCTTGCGATTGAGTCGAGAGGCCAAGAGGTCCACGTCCGGCATGCCCCACCGCCGACAGAGGAGTTGGAACACCTCCGGATTCAAGGACCATTCCGCCTGGTCCAACGTCTGCCGGCTCAGATAGTCGGCCTGCCAGTTGTCTATTCCTGGAATGTAAACGGCCGACAGAGCTGGCACGCTTCTTTCCGCCCACCTTAGGATGTGGGCGACCTCGGACGCCGCAGCTGAGCTCCGAGTTCCCCCCTGATGGTTGACATAAGCCACCCCTGTGGCGTTGTCCGACTGGATCCTGACCGAGTGGCCCTGTAGTCTCTCCGACCATGAGGAGAGGCACAGTCGGATTGCACGGAGTTCCACGACATTGATCGATAGACGGGATTCGGCCGGGGTCCACAGCCCCTGAGCTGAGAGGACCCCCCAAACTCCACCCCAGCCCATCAGGCTGGCGTCCGTCGTGATCACCGTCCAGTGGACAGGAAGGAACGACTTCCCCGACCGAAGATCCAGGGATCTCAACCACCACGTCAGGGACGCCCTGACCGAGTGACTCACCTGGATCTGATGATCCAATGACAACGGGGACTTGTCCCAAGTGGGCAGGATCCCCTTCTGTAAGGCACGAGTGTGAGATTGGGCATACGGAACTGCCTCAAAGGAGGCCACCATGAGTCCCAGGACCCTCAGCGGATCGATGACCATTTTCGGGACATCAGAAGCCGTACCGCAGATTGAAGAGTCTGTAACTTCTCAGAGGGTAGGAATACTTTCGCTTCCGAGGAGTCCAGGATTAAACCTAGAAACTCCAGATGCTGAGTCGGGACCAGGACCGACTTCTGGGTATTCAGAAGCCACCCGAAGCCCCGAAGGGTCTGACTGACAATTGTCACACTTTCTTCTAACTCTGAGCCAGTGTCTGCTCTTAGAAGAAGATTGTCCAGATAGCCCACGATTGCAATGCCTCGCTGTCTCAGCAAAGCCAGAATCGGGACGAGCACCTTTGTAAAAACCCTTGGTCCCGACGCCAAACGGAAGGGAAGTGGCACAAATTGATAGTGGACTTCGCCTATTGCAAAGCGCAGAAACTTCTGGTGACTTGCGCAGATTGGGACATGCAAGTAGGCGTCCTTGAAATCCAAAGATGCCAGCAAGTCCCCCGGGTGGAGCGCAGCAATCACCGTGTGAATGGATTCCATGCGGAATTTTTGAACCTTCACAAAGGCATTTAAGGCCTTGAGGTCCAACATTGGACGCACTCCGTCCTTCTTTGGGACCACAAACAGATACGAGTAAAACCCCTGAAACCTCTCTTGTGACGGAACCGGCACAATGACTCTGAGCACTGCCCCCAAGAGGGCCGCCCGACGTGCTGGAAGGAGAGGGAGATTTGAGGGAAAGAATTTGTCTGGAGGCCAGGAGCGGAACTCTATCCTGTACCCCGAGGTGACCACCTCGCACACCCACCGGTCGGAGATCCGGAATGTCCACCGATCCGTAAACCTGCGATGCCGTCCCCCCACCCACGAGTCGGGCGGGGGCAAGACTTCATGCGGTGGCGGGCTTGGGAGCCGGCTTGGTTGGCTTACGCACTCAGGGACGCTTCTGTCCACCAGCCGCACTCTTTTCAGTCTGGGCGGGCTTACCCGTGACTGACGAAAAAACCTCTTCTGGGCAGGAAAGGAGGGGCCTGGCTTACGGCGGGGCTCCTTACCCTTAGAAGTCTGAAGAAACAGGGTGCTCTTACCCCCCGTGACATCCTTAATAATGTCATCCAGGGCAGCACCGAATAGCCGACAGCCCCTAAAGGGCAAGTCAGTCAGGAACTTTTTAGAGGCCAGGTCAGCAGACCAGCATTTTAACCAGATAAGACGACGCAATACCACCGCATACACTGCGACCCTAGAGATTAAGGGAGCAATGTCCAAAGTGGCATCACACATACACCAGGCCCCGCACCATTTGGTGGGCTAGTGAAACGGTCTCTGGAGGAAGATTATGCTCCTGCACAGTCTGGTGCAAAATCTTTGCCCATTCCGTGAGTGTCTGAGACACTAGGGTCGCCGCTACAACAGGACGTAAGGCGGATCCCAGCAAGGCGAACATGGCTCTGCTCACCACTTCTGACCTTCTGTCAGTGGGGTCCTTAAAGGCAGGAGTCCCCTCCATCGGGAGAGTTGTGGCTTTATTCAAACGGGTGACCGGGGGGTCGACCACCAGAGGAGAGGCCCATTTTTTAACCAGGGCCTCCTTAAAAGGGTACCTAGTAGACAGATGCCGCGGGAGCGCAAAACTCTTCTGCGGCTTTTCCCAAACCTGATCTATGAACCTGTCAAAGAAAGGCATGTAAGGAAAAACTTTTTTAGAAGGCTTGGCTTTGAAAGAACCAAAGGAGACAGCGTACGCCTGAGGTTCCGCAGCCGCAGCATCCAGCTTTAGAGTGTCCCTCACAGCATCAATGAGTTCACTTACAAGCACCCTGTTTTTCTCTTTTTCAAAACACAAAAAAAGTCCACCCTCTGGCTGTGCTTGCTGTGGGGGGTTACCCAGGGGACTCGCCGACCCAGTGGGGACCGCATAGTTCCGCTGCCTGCGCTGCGCTGTACAGCGCGAATGAGCAGTGAGGAGAATGTGAAGCGGTGATAGAGGCCAAACAACAGAAAAAGCGTGCGCGGCTCCAAGAAAATGGCCGCCGCAATAGTAACTGCGCCATAGCGAATCCTCGGCAAGATGGCCCCATGTGCGCCATAGAGGTATACAGAGACACAGTAAAACATGGCGCCTAGCGGCACACAGGCCCAAAAGACACACATTCCTCATGCAGAGCCCTGAGCCCCCCCCCCCGGGACCGAGTAACCCCCCAGGCACCCCCAGGCAGCACAGCGCCAGTTAACAGGTGACAGAGAGCAACAACAACAAAGGGGGGACAGGGAAAATCCCCCATATAGAGGAACACACAGCACTGTACTCACCTGCTGGAGATACTACTTACCCGCCCCGGAAGGACCTACCGGGGTGTTCCTGACAGACCTATTTCAGTTCAGTACTGAGTAGCTGTTGGCCCGGTCCACCGCGAAAAGAGACAGCAGGTACTGTTCAGTCTTAGCGGACCGCGGAGCATAAAAAGCCCACCGGCCACCCCTGGAGTGATGGGGCATGTCGTGAACTGAGTCGCACACCGCAGCGAGGATTCAGCACGCTCGATGGTCGGACTGGGAAGACTACGAGGATATCCAATGTACCCAACCTGTTGCCCAGCCGACAGTTGATAGAAGATCACAAAAATAAAATAACAAAATTCCAAAAGGAATAAAAATTCTTCAGGAGACGGGCTCCGAAGAAAGCCACGTCCTCTCCTTCTGCTAGGCAGAAAAAAACTGAGGGCTGATGGCTGCAGGTGGGTGGGTTATGTCCGGAGGGACCACCCCCTGGGCGGGGCTGTTCAGCTCTGGTCTTTAGAATGTATGTTGTAACATCTAACATTCTGCCTAGTTCTCTCCTGCAAGCAGGGACATAAACCCACTTGTCAAATATTAAGAGGCTTTGTCAGTCCATGGACGGTAAGAGAAAGTATGATTATCACTTATGCATAACGTCCAGACAAAGTACACGGTCTAGTGCACGAAACGTGTCAACGTTTCTGACGCTGTACCCCTTCCCCGCACCCCACTATGGCTCTGCATCCATAAATGGAAGTTGTTTTCTCACGAATATTCTCTGGGTAAGCCTACTTCCGCACTCCTGAGCGGTTCATCCCAGCCACCATAGCGCTGCTCTCTGGAATACTCCAGATGCCTGAGCCAGGAAGTCCTGAGCGATAACCACATGGAGGAAACAAACAATCCCCCCTTGGTTCAGTTCTTGCAAGCGGTGGGAACTCAGTAAAGTGGCTTCACAGCCATAGTACATGACCGCCTCTACAGAAGACACACTGAATGGCATCAATCGCGGCATAATCAGCCAAATACAGGAGGGGTAAGCGCCCGTTCAGGGCGAACCTTATTTACGTGCCACTTTTCTATAGTGTTTCAGTCTGGCGATCATCCAAAGACTGAAACTTGAACTGTGTTGAACGTCTTGTATTCTTATACTGCCCACCACGATCAATATGCAGCCCTCTACACAGACATACACTGTCAACACTAATCAGTGTAGAATTGACATTGCTGCTTTCGTTGAGATAGGGCAATGACTCAACACCGCTTATTTCTGTTGGAACCCGTGATTTGCTGAGTAGAACAATAGAATTACTCTCCAGCCTAACTACAGGCAGGGATGTTATGTACTCCCAAACCATTCCCTTTCCCATTATACCACCCTTTGCTGTCACACCAGTATAAGTCTTCTCAATGGACAAAAGGATTCGTCCTAAAGACTAATTAAATATTCCAAGGGTGGATTCAGTAATGGAGTTCTCTCAACAGGAACAGGATAAATAGTAGCACCATCCTTTGTTCACATCCTGGATATAAGGACTTCCATGGTGGGGGTAGCGGGGTATTTGGGTTCAGCAGGGTTTTAACGACAACATTGTCTATTACTGCAGTAATTATTTATTAGTCACTGTGTACTTTGTAGGAACGAGGTCCACCAGTACGGTCACTATACTAAATTGGTTGGACTTTATTCATTAGTTTTTGTAATTCATCAATAAAGCCTTATTTTTTGTACAATTATACCATTGTTGACCCACCCCTTAATTGCTTTCTGTGGACATTTTTTTTCCCCTAATTTTTTCAATAGAGTATCTAATTGCTAATGGGGAGGTATCCCGCCCTTGGTGCAAATTGGTCATTGTTCAAATCAGTTTGATACTATTCTTGTAGGGTGTATTCCAAGATTTTTTATATTTAAGTTCCAGTGTGAAAGTAGCCTAATAGGGCAAATACATGAACTACTTAACCTCCAGGCCAATTCTGACATTTCTATCATACATGTAAAAATCAGCATTTTTTGCTAGAAAATTACTTAGAAATTCCAAACATTATTATATATTTTTTAAGTAGAGGCCTTAGAGAATAAAATGGTGGGTGCTGCAAAACGGTATTTGCGCAGCGGTTTTTCAAACACATTTTTTTATTTAAAATAATTGTTTGGTAAAATATGTCATGCCTTAAAATTTCATACACCTATGGAATGGTGACAAACTACAGTACTTAAAAATCTCCATAGACGACAGTCTTACCTTAGCTCTTATAGTATTTCCATACCTTACCAGTGCGAGTCCCTCCACATTTCCCCCGCCTGCTCCAGAGCAGGATCTCATGCTTTATCTGGGCCAAAAAACGTCCTAAAATCTCTAAAGCTACCCTTTTCATACATAGACTACAAGGGGGCTTGGGGTTCCCCATGTCTCCAAATACTACATGGCCGCCCAGATTTCCCAACTGACCCTGCTTCATGCCTCCGCCAATGTCCCCTATGGGTGCACTTGGAGATCCCCAACTGCGCCCTCTCTCCATACTAGGGATGAGCTTCGAGTTCGAGTCGAACTCATGTTCGACACGAACATTGCCTGTTCGCCCGTTCGCCGAACAGCGAACAAATTGGGGTGTTCGCGGCAAATTCGAAAAATCTATGGGAGAAATCTAAAGTGCTAATTATAAAGGCTTATATGCAAGTTATTGTCCTAAAAAGTGTTTGGGGACCGGGGTCCTGCCCCAGGGGACATGTATCAATGCAAAAAGAAGTTTTAAAAACGGCCGTTTTTTCGGGAGCAGTGATTTTAATAATGCTTAAAATGAAAAAATAAAAGTGAAATATTCCTTTAAATTTCGTACCTGGGGGGTGTGTATGATATGCATGTGAAGTGGCGCATGTTTCCCGTGCTTACAACTGTCCCTGCAAAAAATGTAATTTTTGAAAGAAAAAAAGTCTTTTAAAACTGACTTGCGGCTATTAATGAATTGTCGGCTCCCGGCAATACATACAAAAGTCATTGATAAAAAAAAAAAAAAAAGTGTGGGGGTTCCCCAGAATTCAATTACCAGGCCCTTCAGGTCTGGAATGGATATTAAGGGGAACCCCGCCGCAAATTAAAAAAAAAATTGACGTGGGGTTCCCCCAAATATCCATTCCAGGCCCTTCAGATCTGGCATGAAAGGGGAACTCCACCCCAAATTTTAAAAAAATGGCGTGGAGTCCCCCTAAAAATCCATACCAGACCCCTTATCCGAGCACGCAACCTGGCCGGCCGCAGGGGAAAAGGGGGGACGAGAGAGCGCCCCCCCCTCCCTCCTGAACCGTACCAAGCCACATGCCCTCAACATGGGGAGGATGTCCCCATGTTGATGGGGACAAGGGCCTCATCCCCACAACCCTTGCCCGGTGGTTGTGGGGGTCTGCGGGCGGGGGGCTTATCGGAATCTGGAAGACCCCTTTAACAAAGGGGACCCCCAGATCCCGCCCCCCTATGTGAATTGGTAAGGGGTACATTGTACCCCTACCATTTCACGAAGAAAGCGTAAAAAAAGTTTAAAAAAAACACACAAACACCTTGAAAAAGTCCTTTATTTAAAAAAAAACAAAAAAACATTCCAGCGGTGAAATCCAGTGTCCCGCGGCGATCCCGATGTCCAGCGCTGTCCTTCATTGGTTGTGCCTGAGCGGACCTGATGGGGAACTCCCTCTCAGTATTTTAAATGTATAGACCCGCCCCTTCTAAAGTTCCCCATCAGGTCCGCTCCCTCGGTATGTCGGACCCGCCTACGTCATTGGCTTGAGCGGGGAACTTCCTTCACTGTGTAATTTAAATTTACATAGTGAAGGAAGTTCCCCGCTCAAGCCAATGACGTAGGCGGGTCCGACATACCGAGGGGGCGGACCTGATGGGGAACTGCTCTCACTTTGGCAATACATGTATAGACCCGCCCCTTCTCATGTTCCGCATCTGGTCCGCTGAGCGGACCTGATGGGGAACTTTAGAAGGGGCGAGTCTATACATTTAAAATACTGAGAGGGAGTTCCCCATCAGGTCCGCTCAGGCACAACCAATAAAGGACAGTGCTGGACATGGGGATCGCCGCGGGACACTGGATTTCACCGCTGGAATGTTTTTTTTTTTTTTTTTAATAAAGGACTTTTTCAAGGTGTTTGTGTGTTTTTTTTAAACATTTTTTTACGCTTTCTTCGTGAAATGGTAGGGTACAATGTACCCCTTACCAATTCACATAGGGGGGGGGGTGGGATCTGGGGGTCCCCTTTGTTAAAGGGGTCTTCCAGATTCCGATAAGCCCCCCGCCCGCAGACCCCCAAAACCACCGGGCAAGGGTTGTGGGGATGAGGCCCTTGTCCCCATCAACATGGGGACATCCTCCCCATGTTGAGGGCATGTGGCCTGGTACGGTTCAGGAGGGAGGGGGGGCCGCTCTCTCGTCCCCCCCTTTTCCCCTGCGGCCGGCCAGGTTGTGTGCTCGGATAAGGGGTCTGGTATGGATTTTTAGGGGGACTCCACGCCATTTTTTTTTTAAATTTGGGGTGGAGTTCCCCTTAAAATCCATGCCAGATCTGAAGGGCCTGTAATGGATATGTGGGGGAACCCCACGTCAATTTTTTTTTAAATTTGCGGCAGGGTTCCCCTTAATATCCATTCCAGACCTGAGGGGCCTGGTAATTGAATTCTGGGGAACCCCCACGCTTTTTTTTTTTTTTTATCAATGACTTTTGAATGTATTGCCGGGAGCCGACAATTCATTAATAGCCGCAAGTCAGTTTTAAATGACTTTTTTTCTTTCAAAAATGAAATTTTTTGCAGGGACAGTTCTAAGCACGGGAAACATGCGCCACTTCACATGCATATCATACACACCCCCCAGGTACGAAATTTAAAGGAATATTTCACTTTTATTTTTTCATTTTAAGCATTATTATTAAATCACTGCTCCCGAAAAAACGGCCGTTTTTAAAACTTTTTTTTACATTGATACATGTCCCCTGGGGCAGGACCCCGGTCCCCAAACACTTTTTAGGACAATAACGTGCATATCAGCCTTTATAATTAACACTTTAGATTTCGAACGTTCGAGTCCATTGTATTTAATAGGGTTCTAAAGTTTACACGAACATTTTGTCTGTTCGCAGGTTCTGGTGCGAACCGAACAGGGGGGTGTTCGGCTCATCCCTGCTCCATACAGGCGCTTTTATGGCTCCCACAGAAACTACGCCCAACGGCGTTAAGCACTCATGCAACATAGCTAAAGTTATGGGACTCTGTGAGGTACTTGAGCTCCCTTAAGTCTCCCTTTTTTACCCCTGCTACCTAATAATAACCCCTGGTTTCCCCCTGGCATTGTCCAGCCTCATGTATTCGCGTGGTGGACCTCCCGTGGTCTTATTCATGTATGACATTTTTTGCCCACCCGATCATTTCATGAGTCCCACGGTGCTCCCCAGTCAGAGTTCTTTCGCTATCTTCAGCTTCAACACTTGATAGCTCTGGCATACCTATCCATTCCAGAAAATCACTTTTGAACACATCTGTCAACGCTCCTCGGGTCTTATCTCCACTCTCTATGCGTCTTTGAATTGTTGATCATCTTTCATTTCACTTTCCTATGTGGCTCAGTGGGAACAAGTTTTGGGTACTGGGATCGATTTAGGCAGATTGGGGCAATGTTCATTCAATACTGCCACCTTAGGGGCGTCGTGCAAAATGTTGTTGCAGTGGTATTGGTTTCTGGCCCGTGTTGCCAATGCCAAAGACTTCTAGTGATGGCTGGTTCCGGGGATGTGGCCCTCATGGGGATGTTTTGCATACCTGGTGGACCTGCTCACGACTGGTGGGCTTTTGATCCAGAGTGTTTGGCTCGCTGTATTCCCTGTTTCATCTAAATATCCGAAAGCAGGCTAAATTCGCTTTGCTGCATTGCCCTAGGCCGGGGTTATTTGCTCATCAACAAAAACTGGCATCCTACTTGTTTTTAGCAAAAAGGATTTTCCCAGGCCTGGAAGAAACCTACAGTATCCTTCCAGGGAGTGATAGACCATTTGGCCATGATGCTTAATGATAAGTGTGTGTTTAAAGAGCGTTACCCAATGATCAGTCCTAGTTCTGGTAACAATACATAAAACACATTAAGTGAACTAACTTATGACTTAAATACATGAAATGTCCAAACAATGTCCACCATTAATGGTGATCTTTTTGAAGTGTTTTATTAACCCAAAAAAACAAAAACAAACAGATCCTGTTCCCTTAAAGCATGTTATACAGCACAGCGCTTGTGCTGTGTCATATGGCCCCCTGTATCACCTGTAATACCTGTCTGATCCTGCCTGGCTATGCCCTTTCCCTGTACTTTGACCACGATATATCTCTGTCTCCGGTGTCCTCTCCTCCATCCTCTCCCCCCTCCCCTCTTTGACTGTCTGCTTGTGTCAGCGCCCGCCAACCCCGCTCCTGCTGCTCTTATACTTACCATTAAAAGCTCCCATCCCCTCTGTATTAGAACAATAAGTTCCCCTGTGTCTGTGTTATATCATAAATATGCTTATCTTTACTGATAACACAGCGTCTTCCTGCGATCATGTGACTCCTTTGGCTCTGTCTCTCTTCCCCACCTCCATGTCAGCAGCAGTGCTCACCCCCGCCCACTGGAACTGTCAGCCGAGCAGAGGAGGCAACTGATTGCAGGAAGGTGGTGTGTTATCAGCACAGATAAGCATATTTATGATATAACACAGACACAGGGGAACTTATTCTAATACAGAGGGTATGGGAGCTTTTTATACAAGTGGCTTAACAACCACTTTAATTAAACTTCCATTGTGCATAAAGTGCCAAGTCACGTAAACATAAATTGGTGCAGTTTGTGCTCCTCTCCTGTGTGCCCACTTACTCACCAGCTGCCATGGACCCCCATGACAGGAGTCATATGCACTTGTGTAAATGTCTCAGATACTGGGCTTTGTAGTCCTTCTTTGTGTCTCCTTGGTTGCAGGTAAAGGTGTACTCATGTGTAGTAATAAATGTCAAAAGAAAGGAAAATATATAGCGTGATTCTGTTTATTAAAATATAGTATAAAAACAAGGTATTCCACTCACATGGTATAAAAATTATACAGGCATAAAACACAAACCCTAAGTGCACCACAACATGTGGGTGGTGACGTAATTTCCGGACGGTGAGATGTATGTGCACTTCCAGTTCCGGTTTTATGCCTGTATAATTTTTATACCATGTGAGTGGAATACCTTATTTTTATATTTTAGTAAACGGAATTACGCTATATTTCCCTTTCTTTTGCCATTTATTACTACACATTAGTATACCTTTACCTGCAACCAAGGAGCCACGAAGGACTACTAAACACCAGCATCTGAGACATATACAAAAGCGCATATGACTCCTGTCATGGGGGTCCACAGCAGCTGGTGAGTGAGTGGGCACACAGGAGGGGAGCACGGACTGCACTTTATGTTTACAGCACTTGGCACTTTACGCACGATAGAAGTTTGATTAAGAAGATCCCCATTAATGATTGACATTGTTTGGACATTTCATGTATTTAAGTCATGAGTTTGTTCACTTAATAATGTGTTTTATCAAATTGGTTTATATATATTGTTTACCAGCACTGGGATTGATCATTGGGTAGCGCTCTTTACATAGTAGGCGAGGTTGAAAAAAGACACAAGTCCAACCTATGTGTCACCAGTACGGTATTTGTACATTGAAATCGTATCCCCTCTCAACCATCTCCTCTCCAGAGAGAACAACAACACACACACTTATGATTTAAAGGCACTACACCTTAATGGAGCAGAAACCCTCATAAATTCTTTATTTTATTTTTTTTACTCACGCACTTTATTTACTTATTTAATTGTATTTATTTTTATGTAATTTTGGCACATATCCTAAGCGCAGCTATATGTATATGGGTTTGGGCAATATGTGCACATATATACATATACAGTGGAACCTTGGATTGCGAGTAATGCGGTTTACGAGCTTTTCACAATACGAGGTGTTTTAAAAAACAAATCCTGACTCGCTTTGCGAGCGTTGTCTCCCAAGACGAGCAGGATTCAAGCCTCTGGGGTGTGCAGTACCACATTTGGCCAGAGGTGCGGGGGCGCTAGTGATGCTTGGAGCCATTCAGAAACACTCCGTTCCCGAGTGTCTCCGAGTGTCTCCGGTGCACCCGCACCTCTGGCCACATGCGGTTCTGCATAGACAAGCAGTGGCTTTGGAACGTATTATCTGAGTTTCCATTATTTCCTATGGGGAAACTTGCTTTGATATACAGTGGGTACGGAAAGTATTCAGACCCCCTTTAATTTTTCACTTTGTTATATTGTAGCCATATGCTAAAATCATTTAAGTTTATTTTTTTCCTCATTAATGTACACACAGCACCCCATATTGACAAAAAACACAGAATTGTTGACATTTTTGCAGATTTATTAAAAAAGAAAAACTGAAATATCACATGGTCCTAAGTATTCAGACCCTTTGCTGTGACACTCATATATTTAACTCAGGTGCTGTCCATTTCTTCTGATCATCCTTGAGATGGTTCTACACCTTCATTTAAGTCCAGCTGTGTTTGATTATACTGATTGGACTTGATTAGGAAAGCCACACACCTGTCTATATAAGACTTTACAACTCACAGTGCATGTCAGAGCAAATGAGAATCATGAGGTCAAAGGAACTGCCTGAAGAGCTCAGAGACAGAATTGTGGCAAGGCACAGATCTGCCCAAGGTTACAAAAAAATTCTGCTGCACTTAAGGTTCCTAAGAGCACAGTGGCCTCCATAATCCTTAAATGGAAGACGTTTGGGGCGACCAGAACCCTTCCTAGAGCTGGCCGTCCAGCCAAACTGAGCTATCAGGGGAGAAGAGCCTTGGTGAGAGAGGTAAAGAAGAACCCAAAGATCACTGTGGCTGAGCTCCAGAGATGCAGTCGGGAGATGGGAGAAAGTTGTAGAAAGTCAACCATCACTGCAGCCCTCCACCAGTTGGGGCTTTATGGCAGAGTGGCCCGATGGAAGCCTCTCCTCAGTGCAAGACACATGAAAGCCCGCATGGAGTTTGCTAAAAAAAACACCTGAAGGACTCCAAGATGGTGAGAAATAAGATTCTCTGGTCTGATGAGGCCAAGATAGAACTTTTTGGCCTTAATTCTAAGCGGTATGTGTGGAGAAAACCAGGCACTGCTCATCACCTGTCCAATACAGTCCCAACAGTGAAACATGGTGGTGGCAGCATCATGCTGTGGGGGTGTTTTTCAGCTGCAGGGACAGGATGACTGGTTGCAATTGAGGGAAAGATGAATGCGGCCAAGTACAGGGATATCCTGGAAGAAAACCTTCTCCAGAGTGCTCAGGACCTCAGACTGGGCCGAAGGTTTACCTTCCAACAAGACAATGACCCTAAGCACACAGCTAAAATATTGACGGAGTGGCTTCACAACAACTCCGTGACTGTTCTTGAATGGCCCAGCCAGAGCCCTGACTTAAACCCAATTGAGCATCTCTGGAGAGACCTAAAAATGGCTGCCCACCAACGTTTACCATCCAACCTGACAGAGGATCTGCAAGGAGGAATGGCAGAGGATCACCAAAACCAGGTGTGAAAAACTTGTTGCATCTTTCCTAAAAAGACTCATGGCTGTATTAGATCAAAAGGGTGCTTCTACTAAATACTGAGCAAAGGGTCTGAATACTTAGGACCATGTGATATTTTAGTTTTTTTTTTTTTTAATCTGCAAAAATATCAACAATTCTGTGTTTTTCTTTCAATATGGGGTGCTGTGTGTACATTAATGAGGAAAAAAATTAACTTAAATGATTTTAGCAAATGGCTGCAATATAACAAAGAGTGAAAAATTTAAGGGGGTCTGAATACTTTCCGTACCCACTGTATGAGTGCTTTGAATTACAAGCATTTTTCTGGAACGAATTATGCTCGTAATCCAAGGTATTACTGTATAATTTACATGATGCTAAATGAACAAATGTCCAGTATTCTTAAAGACACACACGTTAAGTTCCTTAAAATTTGGGAACCATTGTTGACGTATGCCTTCTTTAACCGCTTCAGCCCCGGACCATTTTTGCGATTCGGCACTGCGTCGCTTTAACTGACAATTGCGCGACGTGGCTCCCAAAATTGACGTCCTTTTTTTCCCCCACAAATAGAGCTTTCTTTTGGTGGTATTTGATCACCTCTGCGGTTTTTTATTTTTTGCACTATAAACAAAGATAGAGCGACTATTTTTAAAAAAATGCAATATTTTTTGCTATAATAAATATCCCCAAAAAATAAATAAAAACACTATTTTTTTCCACCGTTTAGGCCGATATGCATTCTTTTACATATTTTTGGTTAAAAAAATCTCAATAAGCGCTTATTGATTGGTTTGCGCAAAAGTTATAGCTTCTAAAAAATAGGGGACTGTTTTATGTCATTTTTATTAATAATTATTTTTTTACAAGTTATGGCGGCGATTAGTGATTTTTATCATGACTGCCACATTATGATGGACACATCGGACACTTTTGACACCATTTTGGGACCATTGTCATTTTTACAGCCATCAGTGCTATAAAAATGCACTGATTACTGTAAAAATTACACTGGCAGTAGAGGGGTTAACCACTAGGTGGCGCTGCAGGGGTTAAGTGTGACCTAGTGAGTGATTCTTACTGTGAGGGGGCGTGGCTACACGTGACACGTCACTGATGACCGTTCCCGGCAGTTTTAAAGGGACGTACCTGTACGCCATTCTGCCGACGTACATCGGCGTGTGGCGGTCGGCAAGTGGCTAAACTCCCTCTGACAAGCGTGGGTCGGCTCTAACTTGTCTCCAGCGATTCCGGGTCCCTACTCTTCCTTTCTCCCCCTTACCCTACCTTCTTTCATTGTCTTTCCTTTCTGTTCTCTTTTTTTTCTTGACAGGCTCCTGAGCCCTCTTTAGTTGTCTATTGATGCCCAGGACTACTTAAAAATGGGGTTACTGACATAATGCCGGCAAAAGTATTACTATCATTTAGAGACCTCTCGAGTAAACTAAAACTGCCCAGATGGATGCATGTTCAGCTGCAACATGCTGCCCGGGCGCAATTTGAAAAACCCGTTGGACCCCATTGAGGAGCTTTTGGTGCAGGAGTCCCTAACTAAGCCTCTCTCTTCCCTCTACCTGGCGTTGCTCAGTCTTGACTCCCCTAAGATGGAGAGGTTGTGGGAGGTTTGGAAGGCAAATATCCCTTCATTGGAAAGGGAGGATTGTTTTGAGGACAGCTCTAAGCTGGTTATCTCCCCCAGAGATAAACTGATACAAACTAAATTCCTACATAGGATTTATTACACTCCCTAGATATTGCAGAGAATATAATCTCAGAGGGACCCCATTTGTGGCCGCTGCCACTTAGACACTGGTACGTACTTTCATATGTTCAGGAGCTGTCCCAGGTTGGCGCAGTTTTGGCTGGAAGTCTTTGAAGTTAATAATGGTCGTCTCCAGCTGTTCCCTGTACAATCTCCTGAACTAGCACTACTAGGCATACAGGAGGATGATCAGATGCCCTGATGTACCAAGCGTTTGATTTCATACCTTATGTACTATGCCAAGAAAGCTATATTGCTTAAAGCGGAGTTCCGACTTAAAAAAAATAAATCAAAATCAGCAGCTACAAATACTGCAGCTGCTGACTTTTATTAATCAGACACTTACCTGTCCCAGGGTCCAACGATGCGGGTGTACGAAGCCCGCTCCTCTCCCCCTCCTCTCCGCGGTGCCGGCATCACTACTGTGGGCGCCCGGCTGTGGCTTCACAGCTGGGAATGCACTACGCATGCGCGAGAAGCACTGCGCACTGTGATTGGCCAGGCAATCATCTGGGACCTGTGACGTGTCCCAGATGATTGCCGAGAGGTGAACTTCCTTCCGGCGCCACGGTGCCCCGGGAGGAAGTGGGAGCTGAAACCCTCTAAAAAGAGGGTTTCCGCTCCCCCCAAAAGAAATGACATTCCAAATGTGGCATGTCAGGGGGGCACCTTCCCTTTAAAGCAGAAGTTCCATTTTTGGGTGGAACTCCGCTTTAAGTGGAGTGCTGCCTCCCCTCCGACTGTAGTCTTTTGGGAAAACTCTATAAAATAGTGCCTTACCAATGTATAAACTGACCTATTTGAACAGAAACTGTTTTAAGAAATTTGACAGAGTTTGGCAACCATGGATAGCGTGAGTGGGTTATTTTGTCCCTTACTAAGCTGGGGTATTCAGAATTATAGATCGGTAATCTAGAACAAACAAATTGTCTTCCCTTTTGCTTGATACTCGTCTCCAGAAGACTGTGACCATCACTTTTCTGTACTTGTCCTGACTGTTCATTTGCCTTTTACTATGTACCATCCTGTAACCTGTTGTGCCTGTACCATGCTTATTTACACAATAAAGAATATTCTGACTGTGAAAAATGGGGTTACTGGCATACTTGTCCTGCCTATTTTTGCAAACTATGAGGTTACATATATGTTTTACCCTGGTTTACTGTGATAGTTTGTTTATGCTGTATGTTTGTGTTCCTTATGCCGCCAGTCATGCACCTGCTTGAGCAGACTAGGTGCTTATGGTATTACTGTGTAGCGGGGTGTTGCTTGAGGAACCCAGAGACTACTATACCCAAGATGCATGGGCTGCTGGGGTGTGGTATTTAACTGAGGGGCGGACCGGAGTACGGTCTCTTTGGACATCGCCCGCCCAGCAAGTGGAACTCTCGGCTGAGTCTGTTGTTCCGGACAGGGCCTGAAGCCTAGGCCCTGTGTTTCCAAAGAGCCTTCCGTTTCCACCAAGAAGCCTGAGGGACGTTGCATCCTGCTATCCGTCTGCTGCTGCCAGGAGGACCGAAGACCCAGGTGTCGTGGAACCTGTGTACCGAGACACAGCAACGGAAGATACGGACGGGGACTGGTCCGGTTGGGTGAGAGAGCACCTGCTCAGAGACTAGTACAGGATCTCTAGGCCTAGTGTTTGTTGTTCGGGACTCACCCGCTAGAGTTTGCATATGCACACCGGAGGAACAGTGCATTGAATAGTGTTAGTGACTTTATCTTTGTTCACCAAGTTTGTCAACCTTTATTCCCGTGGATTACAATTTGTCTTCAAAAGTGCACCACCATTTGCTAGCGAAGATTCTTCTCTGCGGAACTTACACATAGTTACAGTCAGGCCTGACTTATCAGTGTAGACATTGCTGGGCGCCATCTTGCCCACGAGGGAGGAGAGTTGCAAATGGGGCCCGTTAGTCATCTTTGTACAGGATTGTATATCTGACTATTATTGAACACCTTTTATTGCAGGGCTCTGCATATACTAAAGTATACTGTGTTAATCTGTTTAATAATTTCCTTTAGTAAAAGTACCAGGATTAAGCAGACTAGTTGGAGTTATTATTGTGCGGAAGAAAAGGTCATGGTTTGCTATATCACTGTGTGTGTTTTTGTTGCTGGATTGTGTTGCCTAAAGTTGCAGGCCTCACAATCCTATCCTCCCCTACTACCTGTGCCTAGGGAGGGTAGAGCCAATTGCTGGGGGTTGACAGCGGTGTGTTACAGGCCCGAAAATCATATCAGCGGCTCCCTTAGCTGGGGGTATCGCTACAACTGTATCTTTTAATGATATACTTGCAATAAAAATGATTAAACCAGAAAAATCTTCATAGGTGGCAGTTTAAAAGCCTTTACAGGTTGCCAGTTTAGAGGTACACAGGAGATCTGGTGCCAGAATTATTGCTCTCGCTATAATGTTCATGGCACTACCTTATATGTGTATACACCGCTCCCCCACCGCCCCAAAGATGCTGCTTGCAGGACTTTTTTTCCTGTCCTGCAAGCGCACCGCCCCAGTGTGAAAGCACTCTGGCTTTCACACTGGGGTGGCTTGGGAGGCGCCTTTCAGGTGCTATTTTTAGTGCTAAAATGCCTGAAAGGCACCCCAGTGTAAAAGGGGTCTAAATGAGTTGTAAAGGCAGAAGGTTTTTTATTTTAACCACTTAAGCCCCGGACCATTTGGTAGCTAAAGGACCAGAGGTGAATTCAGAATTTTGCACTGCGCTGCTTTAACTGTAAATTGTGCGGACATGCAATGTTGTACCCAAACGAAATTTGCGTCCTTTTCTTCCCACAAATAGAGCTTTCTTTTAATGGTATTTGATTGCCTCTGCGATTTTTCTTTTTTGCGATATAAACGGAAAAAGACCGAAAATTTTGAAAAAAAATGATATTTTCTAATTTTGTTATAAGAAAAATCGAATAAACTCAATTTTAGTCATACATTTAGGCCAAAATGTATTCAGCCACATGTCTTTAGTAAAAAAAATGTCAATAAGCGTATATTTATTGGTTTGCGCAAAAGTTATAGCGTTTACAAACTAGGGTACATTTTCTGGAATTTACACAGCTTTAAATTTATGACTGCCTATCTCATTTCTTGAGGTGCTAAAATGGCAGGGCAGTACAAAACCCCCCCAAATGACCCCATTTTAGAAAGTAGACACCCCAAGGAAATTGCTGAGAGGCATGTTGAGCCCATTGAATATTTTTTTTTTTTTGTCCCAAGTGATTGAATAATGACAAAAAAAAAAAAAATTACAAAAAGTTGTCACTAAATGATATATTGCTCACACATGCCATGGTTATATGTGGAATTGCACCCCAAAATACATTCTGCTGCTTCTCCTGAGTACGGGGATACCACATGTGTGGGACTTTTTAGGAGCCTAGCCACGTACGGGACCCCGGAAACCAAGCACCGCCTTCAGGATTTCTAAGGGCGCAAATTTTTGATTTCACTCCTTGCTACCTATCACAGTTTTGAAGGCCATAAAATGCCTAAATAGCACAAAACCCCCCCAAATGACCCCATTTTAGAAAGTAGACACCCCAAGGAAATTGCTGAGAGGCCTGTTGAGCCCATTGAATATTTTTTTTTTGTCCCAAGTGATTGAATAATGACAAAAAATAAAAAATAAAAAAAAATTACAAAAAGTTGTCACTAAATGATATATTGCTCACACATGCCATGGTTATATGTGGAATTGTACCCCAAAATACATTCTGCTGCTTCTCCTGAGTACGGGGATACCACATGTGTGGGACTTTTTAGGAGCCTAGCCACGTACGGGACCCCGGAAACCAAGCACCGCCTTCAGGATTTCTAAGGGCGCAAATTTTTGATTTCACTCCTCACTACCTATCACAGTTTTGAAGGCCATAAAATGCCAAAATAGCACAAAACCCCCCCAAATGACCCCATTTTGGAAAGTAGACACCCCAAGCTGTTTGCTGAGAGGCATGGTGAGTATTTTACAGCTCTCATTTGTTTTTGAAAATGAAGAAAGAACATTTTTTTTTCTTTTTTTTTTCAATTTTCAAAACTTTGTGACAAAAAGCGAGATCTGCAAAATACTCACAATACCTCTCAGCAAATAGCTTGGGGTGTCTACTTTCCAAAATGGGGTCATTTGGGGGGGTTTGTGCCATCTGGGCATTCCATGGCCTCCGAAACTGTGATAGGCAGTGAGAAGTGAAATCAAAAATTGACACCCTTAGAAAGCCTGAAGGCGGTGCTTGGTTTTTGGGGTCCCGTACGTGGCTAGGCTCCCAAAAAGTCTCACACATGTGGTATCCCCGTACTCAGGAGAAGCAACAGAATGTATTTTGGGGTGTAATTCCACATATGCCCATGGCATGTTTGAGCAATATATCATTTAGTGACAACTTTGTGCAAAAAAAAATAAAAAATTGTATTTTTTCCGCAACTTGTGTCAACATATAAAATATTCCATGGACTCGACATGCCTCTCAGTATATAGCTTGGGGTGTCTACTTTCCAAAATGGGGTCATTTGGGGGGGTTTTGAACTGTTCTGGCATTTTATACACAACATTAGGAAGCTTACATCCACTCTTCTAACCACTTGAAGACAAAGCCCTTTTTGACACTTTTTGTTTACATGAAAACATATTTTTTTTTGCAAGAAAATTATGTTGAACCCCCAAACATTATATATATTTTTAAATCAAAGGCCCTACAGAATAAAATGGTGGGTGTTGCATTTTTTTTTCTACACAGTATTTGCGCAGCGATTTTTCAAACGCATTTTTTGGGGAAAAAATACACTTTTTTTAATTTTAATGCACTAAAAAACACTATATTGCCCAAATATTTGATGAAATAAAAAAGATTATCTTAGGCCGAGTACATAGATACCAAACACGACATGCTTTAAAATTTCGCACAAACGCGCATTGGCGACAAACTACATACATTTTTAAAAGCCTTTAAAAGCATTTACAGGTTACCCCGTTAGATTTACAGAGGAGGTCTACTGCTAAAATTACTGCCCTCGATCTGACCTTCGCGGTGATACCTCACATGCATGGTGCAATTGCTGTTTACATATGACGCCAGACCGACGCTTGCGTTCGCCATTGGGCAAGAGCAGGGCAGGACAGGGGTGCTTTTTTTTTTTTTTTTTTTTTATTAATTTTGCTTTTTTATTTTATTTTTAATCTGTTGCTTCCATTTTTTTTAATCACTTTTATTGTTATCTCAGGGAATGTAAATATCCCCTATGATAGCAATAGGTAATGACAGGTACTCTTTTTTGAAAAAACTGGGGTCTATTGGACCCTAGATCTTTCCTCTGCCCTCAAAGCATCTGACCACACCAAGATCGGTGTGATAAAATGCTTTCCCAATTTCCCAATGGCGCTTTTTATACCTGGGGGGGGGGACATTCCCTCCCACTGCTTGTAAAAGCAGTCCAGAGGCTAATTACCCACTAGGATTGCTTTTATATGAAAGCCGGCCGCTGGCTGAAAAGAATGATACCAAGATGATACCTAAACCTGCAGGCATCATTCTGGTATAAACATTCAAAGTCCAGCAACATACCAGTACGTTGCTGGTCCTTGTTGGACATGTATTGTAATCTTTTTTTTCATGCAGCCTGTTGGCTGAACGAAAAAAAAAGATTGATCGGTGGGTATGCCCACCATTAGAATACCGCCCTTCATCCACCCACTTCTAATGATGGGCATACATGCACCATTTATATATGCAGAAGCATGGGGGCATCTTCTCGCAAAAGTTATGCCGCGTACACATGGTCAGACTTTTCCACGGGCAAGCCTCCGTCGGAATTTCGACCGTATGTACGCGGCATTAGGAGCAAAATCGCTCCTCCGCTCCTGCTGCCCCAATGCTTCGGCATATATGCTTTTTTTTTTTTTTAACTGTGGTGGTGAAATCACCTCCTACAGCACTGGAGTCGCAGGGATCAGGCCTGTCTCTGCGAACGCTGCAGTTATGTGTGTTGTGTTTTGCAAGTGACAGTGATCGATCGATACTGCACTTGGGTGGCCTGGGCTGGACGGAGGGGCAAAACGCAGGTGCTAGCAGGTATCTGGGCTGATCCCGCTAACACTGCGTTTTTGGGAACCCTAAACTGCTGGGGACGCTAGTATAGATCTGATCAGATCAGATATTGAGCTGATCAGATACTATACCACTAAGGGGGGTGTATGCTTCACGCGTGGGTGTTAGCGCTACTGGCACTAACCTGACGCTGCCTGGGGTGTGACGCAGACCCTTTCTGACGCTAAAACCTAATTGATATCACCCGCCGGGCGATCAGGGGGTTAAACCTTTATTGGGTTATATACGGCGGGTGCCCTGACACTATAAAAAGCAAACTAACTAACCAGCGTCACCCGTAACACTTATATGATGATCACTGGTGAAAGGGTTAACTAGGGGCAATTAGGGGGTTAAAACCTTTATTAGGTAATATATGGGGGTACCTGACGCTATATAAAAACCTGACGGCGAACCTAAAAAAAAATTACTGGCTACCTATCGGCATCACCGACACTAAGACAACGATCATAAAAACGATCGCTTAGCGACAGTGGTGATAGGGGGTGAAAGGGTTACCTGGGGGGCGATCAGGGGGTTAAAC
Organism: Rana muscosa; assembly: GCA_029206835.1. Taxonomy (NCBI): domain Eukaryota; kingdom Metazoa; phylum Chordata; class Amphibia; order Anura; family Ranidae; genus Rana; species Rana muscosa. Next base: position 22,598,337 of record CM055122.1, read on the forward strand.
CTTTATTAGATAATATATGGGGGTACCTGACGCTATAAAAACCTGCGGCAAACCTAAAAAAAATTACTGGCTACCGATCAGCATCACCGACGCTAAGACATCGATCAGAAAAATGATCGCATAGCGACGGCGGTGCTAGGGGGTGAAAGGGTTACCTGGTGTCAGGAAAGGTTCCATCCGCTGGTGGCATTTATTATTTATCTTGCAGTACTGTGGTCCACCAGCAGGTGTTTCCTGGCAGTTTGTAACTGTCAGGAGAATCTTTCCCTGCTGGTGTTGTATTATCTTTTGGACGCAGTACTGGTTTCCACCAGCGGATGGATCCTGGCAGTGTGGAGCAGACTGCCCTCCCTCCGATCAGGTGTGACCTGAAGCTAATCAGGCATTCCTATAAATACCCGGCAGGTGTATACACACACTGCCCTGGTATCGTCCTCGTCCCCTGACCTGTAGCCTGTCTGCTTGAACCTTGATCTATGTATCCTGATCCCTGTAACCTGATCCTGAACCTGTTGTGTCCGTCCTAATCCCTGATCCCTGCTCTGCAGCCTGGTTGCCCCCTGCTTGATCCTGTCTCCCTGTCCTGATCCATCCTTACCCCATCTGCTGATCCCCCTGTGTATGACCTCGGCCTGGCCCTGTTTATGATTCTGGTTTCCCCATTACTTGTACATATTTGTCTGTTACTGTTATTAATTGTGGGTTCTGTTTGGTATTGGTTGCTGTGCACTGTGTGGTATTGGAGGTGGTTATATATACTGTATATTATTTCACTTATCTTTAATAAATCTTTATATTTCACTTATACGTGTTTGGTGTTCCTCTGTTGCTAGCTGCACAGTTCTGGTCACACTTGGTACGTGACACCTGGGGGGTGATCAAGGGGGTTAAACCTTTATTAGGTAATATATGGGGGTACCCGACGCTATAAAAATCTCCGGCGAACCTAAAAAAAATTACTGGCTACCGATCAGCATCACCGACGCTAAGACATCGATCAGAAAAATGATCGCATAGCGACGGCGGTGCTAGGGGGTGAAAGGGTTACCTGGGGGTGATCAAGGTGGTTAAACCTTTATTAGGTAATATATGGGGGTACCCGACGCTATAAAAACCTGCGGCGAACCTAAAAAAAATTAATGGCTACCGATCAGCATCGCCGACGCTAAGACATCGATCAGAAAAATTATCGCGTAGTGACAGTGGTGATAGGGGGTGAAAGGGTTACCTGGGGGGCGATCAAGGGGGTTAAACCTTTATTAGGTAATATATGGGGGTACCCGACGCTATAAAAACCTGCGGCGAACCTAAAAAAAATTACTGGCTACCGATCAGCATCACCGACGCTAAGACATCGATCAGAAAAATGATTGCATAGCGACGGCGGTGCTAGGGGGTGAAGGGGTTATCTGGGGGGTGATCAGGGGGTTAAACCTTTATTAGGGGTGGTTAGGGGGCTACACTGGACCTAAAACTAAATGTAGTGACACTTTTACAGTCACAAATGTCACTGATTGCAGTGATCACTAAATAAATGGTCACTGCAATCAGTGACACTGTGACTGGGGGCTGGGGGGTGATCTGGGGGGTGTCTGAGGGGGGCGATTTATGTGTCCTGGTGTCAGTGTGCTGTTTTGTGTACTAACCTGCATCTTCTCCTGTACGGCGCTCGGTATATGTGCGCGCCGCAGGAGAGATGACATCACTTCCTCCTGCCTGGCAGGCAGGGGAAGCTCTCTCATTCGCCGGGAGCGATCGAGAGGGGGTGGCCGGAATCGAACGGCCGTCCCCTCATGCCGGATCGCTCCCGAAGGTAAAACGACCACCCACTGTAAAGAAGGGGGGTCCGATCGGACCCCCCAACTATACAAAGGCAATCACGTATATGTACGTGATTCTGCCTGTCGGTGCCATTCTTCCGACGTATATTTACAGTGGGCGGTCGTTAAGTGGTTAAGATAAAAAGCCTTCTGTGATTAGCAGCCTCCCCAGAACCCCCTAATACTTACCTGAGCCCCATCTCTGTCCAGCGATGTCCACGATTCCCTCTGCCATCCCAGGCTCTCCCTTCTGATTGCCTGAGACACAGCAGCGATGCCATTGGCTCCTGCCACTGTCAATCAAAGTCATTTAGCCAATCAGGAGAGAGAGTGGGGGCGGAGCCGAATGGCAACTCCATGTCTGAATGGACACGCGGAGCTGTAGCTCAGCTCGGGTGGCCCCATAGCAAGCTGCTTGCTGTGGGGGCACTCGACAGGAGGAATGGGCCAGGAGCACAGAAGAGGGACCCAAAAAGAGGAGGTAAGCATAACATGTTAATAGAGACTTCACAATCACTTTAAGCTCGCCATAGATCGATCATAATTCTGGGACTGGATACAATTAGATCCATCTATGGCTTTACAACCACTTTAAGTTTAGTGAAAACAGGGATTAAAAACTTTTTTTTTTATTATTTTATACCCAGCGATCAGAGAGATGGGGCTGGGAGGGAGAAGTACTTTTATCCTGGAATTGGGCTTTAATACTTAATATGTATCATAAGCTTCCTGATATGCCTCTTCAGTAGAATACATTCTTCCCTACAACTCTAAGAATAGCTACAGTAAATATTTTTTTTTATTAACATTAGCATGGGAACAGCTTTTCCCTGGAATATTATTTTTGATTTAATGTCACCAAGCATGATACATGCAAAACCTTTTAAGCTACCCAAAAAAAGAAAAAAATTAGGCATGGGAAAAGAATATATTATAAATATATTTTTAAAGCCAAAGTGTGTTTTTAGTGCTATCTAGGGCTTAATTAAATATATTTACCCTCACTTCCTCTCATACTGACAACATTAGATAGGAAGCAGAATGGGGTGTTAAAGTGAACCTGTTGCTTTGCCCTGCTTAATCAACAAAATTGCCTGTGGTTTCCCTGCAACTGACCTTTCCGCATTGTTCTGCACTGTGTCTCTGTGTGAAGGCGGGGCTTTGCCTCCTCATGTCAGAGCCTCCAGTAAGAACAATAAGCAGCACAGTAGTGACATCACCAAATCTCACTCCAAATCTCCCAAGATTAGCAACTGAAGACACAATGCCTAGCCACTGAAATTTGTCAGGTTACTGTTTAGGCACAATAAATATTTCTACATGGTCTCTATAAACTAGCAAAACTTTTATCTTTTCAGTTCAGGAAAAGGAAAAATAGGATTTTTGTACTCACCGTAAAATCCTCTTCTCTGACGTCCATGGACTGACACAGCTCTAATACTGAAACACGTGGGTATATGTCCCTGCTCGCAGGAGAAGATCTAGGCAGAATGTTAGATGTTAGTGTAGCGACCTCACCTCTCACTCCCTCCTTCTCTGTCAATGTCTGTCTCTCGTCTAGGGGACCAGGGAGGAGAGTGTGATGCGCCACCAACTCACATCCTCCAGTGTGTAGAGGTGTGAGCTATAACCAATTACCTTCGGGTCTGTGCCCCTGTCCAGAGCCAAAGCTCCCTTTGAGGATGATCCTTTAACTCCCAGAAAGCCAAGTTCCACACCATTGAAAGTCCAACACTTATTTATTCTTTTAGAGCGATAAATAGTCCTTTTAGAGCAGACTGGTCAGACAATGAACAGACAAGGTGGTGAGGAAGGTCCAGGCACAAACATGAACTTGTTACTCTCTTGTTTCTATGTGCGCAAACAGGCTTGGCGCACGGTCGCTGCCACCGACCGTGAGGGTGGTCGCTGCCACCGACCGGGTGAATTGGACTTGTGGTCTCTGCCACCAACCTGGGTTTCAGTTGGGTTGCTGCCACCGACCATGAGAACGTGGACTACCTTCTTGAGATGCGGCCCCTGTCAGGGGAGTCATCCATCTGGACGGTTACCAGAGGCCTCCGCCGTCACCAGCCAATGCTGCGCTGGATCTTCGGGAAGGTCACCTCTCTGGTCCCCCTCACCCTAGATTCCGGTGTCCAATACCGGAGGACACCCTAGGAATCCTCCATCCCTTGCGGGACCCAGTTGAAGGTACTGGGCCCCAGGCCTCCAGAGAGTACCTCACCCCAGACTAAAGGTGTCTGGGGTGGAATCGCAGCTCCATCCCTGGGCCGAGGGCGCCCGGAGACCACCAGCACTCACACCCAGGCTGAAGGTGCCTGGGCGTGGACCCCGAGCGGAAGATGTCTGCCCCTTTTATCCCCTCTCCCAGCATGCACAGCAGGTTCCCCGCCCCGCTGTACTACTGCTGTGAGAGGACAAAAAGGGTACAGACTTGCAATGGTGGTTCAACCCCGGCCTATGGCGACAGCGCCCCCTACAGGCCACAGGGAACTGGACACCCTTGCATCCTTCACTGGCATAAATTGGTCCATGAACCCTAACAATTGCTGCATCTGAGCCATTTATCACTCAGATGCCTCCCCTAAATGTAACCATCCGCTACATTAGAAACATACATTCTAGAAAAAACCAGAGCTGGGCGGTCCCTCCAGACATAACCCTCCTACCTGCGGCTAGCAGCCTCAGTTTGTAACAAAGCAGTACAAACCTTAACCACTTAAGCCCCGGACCATTTCGGGCCATTAGGACCAGGCCTGTTTTTGGGATTCGGCACTGCGCTGCTTTAACTGTAAATTGTGCGGACATGCAATGTTGTACCCAAATGAAATTTGCGTCCTTTTCTTCCCACAAATAGAGCTTTCTTTTAATGGTATTTGATTGCCTCTGCGATTTTTATTTTTTGCGATATAAACAGAAAAAGACCGAAAATTTTGAAAAAAAATGATATTTTCTACTTTTTGTTATAAGAAAAATCGAATAAACTCAATTTTAGTCATACATTTAGGCCAAAATGTATTCAGCCACATGTCTTTAGTAAAAAAAATGTCAATAAGCGTATATTTATTGGTTTGCGCAAAAGTTATAGCGTTTACAAACTAGGGTAAATTTTCTGAAATTTACACAGCTTTAAATTTATGACTGCCTATCTCATTTCTTGAGGTGCTAAAATGGCAGGGCAGTAGAAAACCCCCCCAAATGACCCCATTTTGGAAAGTAGACACCCCAAGGAAATTGCTGAGAGGCATGTTGAGCCCATTGAATATTTTTTTTTTTGTCCCAAGTGATTGAATAATGACAAAAAAAAAAAAAAATTACAAAAAGTTGTCACTAAATGATATATTGCTCACACATGCCATGGTTATATGTGGAATTGCACCCCAAAATACATTCTGCTGCTTCTCCTGAGTACGGGGATACCACATGTGTGGGACTTTTTAGGAGCCTAGCCACGTACGGGACCCCGGAAACCAAGCACCGCCTTCAGGATTTCTAAGGGCGCAAATTTTTGATTTCACTCCTCACTACCTATCACAGTTTCGAAGGCCATAAAATGCCAAAATAGCACAAAACCCCCCCAAATGACCCCATTTTGGAAAGTAGACACCCCAAGCTATTTACTGAGAGGCATGTTCAGTCCATGGAATATTTTATATTTTGCCACAAGTTGCGGGAATATGACAAACTTTTTTTTTTTGCACAAAGTTGTCACTAAATGATATATTGCTCACACATGCCATGGGCATATGTGAAATTACACCCCAAAATACATTATGCTGCTTCTCCTGAGTACGGGGATACCACATGTGTGGGACTTTTTGGGAGCCTAGCCGCGTACGCGACCCCAAAAACCAAGCACCGCCTTCAAGGTTTCTAAGGGCATAAATTTTTGATTTCACTCCTCACTCTCTATCACAGTTTTGAAGGCCATAAAATGCCAAGATGGCACAAAACCCCCCCAAATGACCCCATTTTGGAAAGTAGACACCCCAAGCTATTTGCTGAGAGGCATGTTGACCCCATTGAATATTTTTTTTTTTTGTCCCAAATGATTGAATAATGACAAAAAGAAAAAAAAAAATGTACAAAAAGTTGTCACTAAATGATATATTGCTCACACATGCCATGGTTATATGTGGAATTGCACCCCAAAATACATTCTGCTGCTTTTCCTGAGTACGGGGATACCACATGTGTGGGACTTTTTGGGAGCCTAGCCGCGTACAGGGCCCCAAAAACCAAGCACCGCCTTCAGGATTTCTAAGGGCGTAAATTTTTGATTTCACTCCTCACTACCTATCACAGTTTCGAAGGCCATAAAATGCCAAAATAGCACAAAACCCCCCCAAATGACCCCATTTTGGAAAGTAGACACCCCAAGCTATTTGCTGAGAGGCATGTTGAGTCCATGGAATATTTTATATTTTGCCACAGGTTGCGGGAATATGACAAACTTTTTTTTTTTTGCACAAAGTTGTCACTAAATGATATATTGCTCACACATGCCATGGGCATATGTGAAATTACACCCCAAAATACATTCTGCTGCTTCTCCTGAGTACGGGGATACCACATGTGTGGGACTTTTTGGGAGCCTAGCCGCGTACGGGACCCCAAAAACCAAGCACCGCCTTCAAGGTTTCTAAGGGCATAAATTTTTGATTTCGCTCCTCACTACCTATCACAGTTTTGAAGGCCATAAAATGCCAAGATGGCACAAAACCCCCCCCCCAAATGACCCCATTTTGGAAAGTAGACACCCCAAGCTATTTGCTGAGAGGCATGTTGAGCCCATTGAATATTTTTTTTTTGTCCCAAATGATTGAATAATGACAAAAAGAAAAAAAAAAATGTACAAAAAGTTGTCACTAAATGATATATTGCTCACACATGCCATGGTTATATGTGAAATTACACCCCAAAATACATTCTGCTGCTTCTCCTGAGTACGGGGATACCACATGTGTGGGACTTTTTGGGAGCCTAGCCGCGTACGGGACCCCAAAAACCAAGCACCGCCTTCAAGGTTTCTAAGGGCATAAATTTTTGATTTCACTCCTCACTACCTATCACAGTTTGAAGGCCATAAAATGTCAAAATAGCCCAAAACCCCCACAAATGACCCCATTTTGGAAAGTAGACACCCCAAGCTATTTGCTGAGAGGCATGGTGAGTATTTTACAGCTCTCATTTGTTTTTGAAAATTAAGAAAGACATTTTTTTTTCTTTTTTTACATTTTCAAAACTTTGTGACAAAAAGCGAGATCTGCAAAATACTCAACATACCTCTCAGCAAATAGCTTGGGGTGTCTACTTTCCAAAATGGGGTCATTTGGGGGGGTTTTGTGCCATCTGGGCATTCCATGGCCTCCGAAACTGTGATAGGCAGTGAGGAGTGAAATCAAAAATTTACACCCATAGAAATCCTGAAGGCGGTGCTTGGTTTTTGGGGTCCCGTACGCGACTAGGCTCCCAAAAAGTCCCACACATGTGGTATCCCCGTACTCAGGAGAAGCAACAGAATGTATTTTGGGGTGTAATTCCACATATGCCCATGGCATGTTTGAGCAATATATAATTTAGTGACAACTTTTTGTACATTTTTTTTTTTTTTTGGTCATTATTCAATCACTTGGGACAAAAAAAAAAAATACTCAATGGGCTCAACATGCCTCTCAGCAAATAGCTTGAGGTGTCTACTTTACAAAATGGGGTCATTTGGGGGGGTTTTGAACTGTCCTGGCATTTTATGCACAACATTAGGAAGCTTATGTCACACATCATCCACTCTTCTAACCACTTGAAGACAAAGCCCTTTCTGACACTTTTTGTTTACATGAAAAAAAAATTTTTTTTGCAAGAAAATTATGTTGAACCCCCAAACATTATATATTTTTTTAAAGCAAAGGCCCTACAGATTAAAATAGTGGGTGTTGCATTTTTTTTTTCCACACAGTATTTGCACAGCGATTTTTCAAACGCATTTTTTGGGGGAAAAACACACTTTTTTTATTTTTAATGCACTAAAAAACACTATATTGCCCAAATGTTTGATGAAATAAAAAAGATGATCATAGGCCGAGTACATGGATACCAAACACGACATGCTTTAAAATTGCGCACAAACGCGCAGCGGCGACAAACTACATTCATTTTTAAAAGCATTTAAAAGCCTTTACAGGTTACCACGTTAGATTTACAGAGGAGGTCTACTGCTAAAATGACTGCCCTCGATCTGACCTTCGCGGTGATACCTCACATGCATGATGCAATTGCTGTTTACATATGACGCTAGACCGACGCTTGCGTTCGCCTTTGCGCAAGAGCAGGGGGGGACAGCGGTGCTTTTTTTTTTTTTTTTTTTTATTATTTATTTGGCTTTTTTATTTTATTTTTAAACTGTGCCTTCCATATTTTATTTTTTTACCATTTTTATCGTTATCTCAGGGAATGTAAATATCCCCTATGATAGCAATAAGTAGTGACAGGTACTCTTTTTTTGAAAAAAATTGGGGGGTTAGACCCTAGATCTTTCCTCTGCCCTCAAAGCATCTGACCACACCAAGATCGGTGTGATAAAATGCTTTCCCAATTTCCCAATGGCGCTTTTTATATCCGGGGGGGGACATTCCCTCCCACTGCTTGTAAAAGCAGTCTAGAGGCTAATTATCTGCTAGAATTGCTTTTACATGAAAGCCGGCTGCTGGCTGAAAAGAATGATACCAAGATGATACCTAAACCCGCAGGCATCATTCTGGTATAAACATTCAAAGTCCAGCAACATACCAGTACGTTGCTGGTCCTTGTTGGACATGTATTGTAATCTTTTTTTTCATACAGCCTATTGGCTGAACGAAAAAAAGAGATTGATTGGTGGGTATGCCCACCATTAGAATACCTCCCTTCATCCACCCACTTCTAATGATGGGCATATATGCCGAAGCATGGGGGCATCCTCCCGCAAAAAAGTTATGCCGCGTACACACGGTCAAGCCTTCGTCGGAATTTCGACCGTATGTACGCGGCATAAAAGGTTATGCCGCGTACACACGGTCGGACTTTTCCACGGGCAAGCCTCCGTTGGAATTTCGACCGTATATACGCGGCATTAGGAGCAAAATCGCTCCTCCGCCCCTGCTGCCCCCATGCTTCGGCATATATGCTCTTTTTTTTAACTGTGGTGGTGAAATCACCTCCTACAGCGTTGGAGTCACGGCTTTATGTATCGTGGGAGCAAACGCTGTTGCTGTCAAGATAAATAGATCCGCGCTGCAACTGAATGGCGTACCTGCTAAGCAAATGGTGGTTAACATTAAGACAAAGTAACATTACAGTACAACAGTAAGACCTTACCATGCCATACCTGCAAAGCAAATACCAAAACAAAACCTAGTAAAAAATAAAAAAATGTTTTAACGCAACCTGTGCCTAAAATATATATATGCCGAAGCATGGGGGCATCCTCCCGCAAAAAAGTTATGCCGCGTACACACGGTCGGAATTTTCCACGGGCAGGCCTCCGTCGGAATTTCGACCGTATGTACGCGGCATTAGGAGCAAAATCGCTCCTCCGCCCCTGCTGCCCCCATGCTTCGACATATATGCTCTTTTTTTTAACTGTGGTGGTGAAATCACCTCCTACAGCACTGGAGTCACGGCTTTATGTATCGTGGGAGCAAACGCTGTTGCTGTCAAGATAAATAATTCCACGCTGCAGTTGAATGGCGCACCTGAAAACAAAAAATTACATACCTGAAAAGCAAGCATGATAAAACATTGCAGAATAGAATACAGTAAAAAAGAGCAGAACAATAGAGAGAAAATAGAGAGAGAGAGAACAATAAAACGACAACTATTTTTGGTTTTTTTATTTTATATTTTTTTTGTGTTTTGTTTTTTACGTTTTTTTTTTTCTTTTTTACACTTTTTTTTGTAACTTTACAACTGTAATGGTTCGGGTCTCTCAAAATGTAATGGCATCTTGGGAGACCCTGTGTAAGTGTGTCCTTGTCTGTGAAATGCTGTACCCTACGCTAAAACTTCACTTTTGAGTGGTAGCATTCAAAACATTCACCTTGGCAAAGACCAGGCTTGTCAGGACAGAGTGGACAAAAACTACGGTGTCACGCCTAAATCCGCGCTTGCTACAGACACGACATCTTTTTTGGGGGTGGCTTTGGGTAGGGGTACTCGGGAGGACATACGAATAATGCCTCTCATGCAGCCGGCTTACTGCATTTGGTAGGGGATGGTGAGGTGCAGAACCGCCTGGATACAGGAATTTTAGAAGAGATAACGTCCCGCCTGAAGCTCTGTATAGCACATGAGCGTTCAGCAAAGCCAATTGGAATAATGATAGAGACACTTTTTTTGTACCAGCGTCTCGCCTTACGGTCAATTAGATACGGCGCCATCAACTGGTCGTTGAGGTCCACCCCTCCCATATTTTGGTTATATTCGTGGACACAGAGGGGTTTCTCCACAACACCAGTCGCCGTACAAATTTGGACTGTCGTGTCTGCATGAAGGGAGGTAAGAAGGAAAACATTCTTATTGTCCCTCCACTTCATAGCGAGCAAGTTATTACACTTCAAGCAGGCTCTCTCCCCCAGCCTAAGACGGGCATCTACAAGCCGCTGGGGAAAGCCCCGGCGATTAGGTCGCACGGTGCCACATGCTCCAATCTGATGATCAAACAAGTGACTAAACAGTGGCACGCTCGTGTAATAATTGTCCACATACAAGTGGTACCCCTTTCCGAATAAGGGTGACACCAAGTTCCACACTATCTTGCCAGCGCTCCCTATGTAATCCGGGCAGTTGACCGACTCAATCTGACTATCTTTTCCCTCATAAACCGTAAAGTTCACTACATAGCCTGTTGCCCTGTCACAGAACTTGTAGAGCTTGACCCCGTATCTGGCACGCTTGCTGGGAAGGTACTGCTTGAAAGACAAGCGGCCAGAAAATTTAATCAGGGACTCATCAACGCAGACAACTTGATCGGGAGTAAACAAGGCTGCAAAACGTTCGTTGAAGTGGTTTATGAGGGGCCGAATTTTATAGAGCCGGTCGTATTCAGGGTCCCCACGTGGACGACAAAGTTCATTGTCGTTGAAGTGCATGAACCGCAAAATCTGCTCGTATCGTGCCCTGGACATGGAGGCAGAGAACACGGCATGTGGTCAATTGGGTGCGTGGACCAATAAGCACGCAATGACGGAAATTTATGTGTGCCCATGTTGAGGGAAAGGCCCAGAAAGGTCTTAAATTCGGAAACCGTAATTGGTTTCCAATTTCTGGCAATTTTAGGCAACTGGGGGTTAGCGGCGATAAATTGACCAGCATATAAATTACTCTGGTCCACAATAGATCTATAGAGATCTTCCGTGAAAAACAGCGAATAAAAATCAATTGGAATAAAATCAGCTGTTTCCACCTGAATACCGGGTTGGGCAGTGAATGGGGGAAGTACGGGTTCTGCAGAAGTGGTGGGGACCCAATCAGGATAGGCGAATTCTGCAGGAAGGGCAGTATGGGCACGACGGGCCTGCCTTTGTCTTCTTGGTGGCAGCGGGACACTACTTGTGCTTGCCACCTCGCCAGCTTGAACTGCACTTATGGGACTCGCCACGTCACCAAGTGTTACTGCAGTGCTGGATGTACATCCAGGCTGTACTAGGCCGCTGGTGCTTGCCAGTTCACCAGAAGGAATAGCGGCGCTAGTACTACTCTGCTCCATGATACGAGAGACCTGCGGTTCTTGCTCCTCAACAACCTCAGAAGATCGGGATCGGGTACACCTGACCTTAGCAGGGACCTCAACTTCGTCGTCAGAGCTATCTGACGTGGGGCCGCTGACGTCACTGTCTTCTACGGGAAGATATTCTGAGCCTGAATCTGACAGATACGTGACCTCCTCTTCACTATCTGTCATGCTCAGAATCTCGTAGGCCTCTTTACTAGTGTACCTTCGTCTTGCCATTTTGGGCTCTAAATTTAGGGGTACACTAGTAAGATTCACAGGAAAAAAAGCACCTGACTGTCGTCAGCAAATATATCAAACGCTACAAAAAAACTGTTAGCGATCGCAGGGATCAGGCCTGTCTCTGCGAACGCTGCAGTTATGTGTGTTGTGTTTGGTAAGTGACAGTGATCGATCGATACTGCACTTGGGTGGGCTGGGCTGGGCTGGGCTGGGCGGAGGGGCTAAACGCAGGCGCTAGCAGGTATCTGGGCTGATCCCGCTAACACTGCGTTTTTGGGAACCCTAAACCGCTGGGGATGCTAGTATAGATCTGATCAGATACTATACCACTAAGGGGGGTGTATGCTTTGCGCGTGGGTGTTAGCGTTACTGGCACTAACCTAACACTGCCTGGGGCGACGCAGACCCTCTCTGGCGCTAAAACCTAACTGATCTCACCCGCCGGGCGATCAGGGGGGTTAAACCTTTATTGGGTTATATACGGCGGGTGCCCTGATGCTATAAAAAGCAAACTAATCAACCAGCGTCACCCGTAACCTTTATATGGTGATCACTGGTGAAAGGGTTAACTAGGGGCAATCAGGGGGTTAAAACCTTTATTAGGTTAAATATGGGGGTACCTGACACTATATAAAAACCTGACGGGTAACCTAAATAACTAAATAACTTACTGGCTAACCAGTGACACCAGTGACGCTTATACGGCGATCACTGGTGAAAGGGTTAACTCTAGGGGCAATCAGGGGGTTAAAATAATATATGGGGGTACCTGACACTAATAAAAACCTGCGGCAAACCTAAAAAAAAATAACTGCCTATCTAAAACACCAGCGACACGAATACAGCGATCGGAAAAACAATCGCTTAGTGACGCTGAAGTTAGGGGGTGAAAGGGTTACCTGGGGGGTGATCAAGGGGTTAAACCTTTATTAGGGGGGGGGGGTTAGGGGGCTACCCTGGACCTAAAGGGGCCTAATCCTAACTGCCCTGCAACTTTTTACAATCACAGATGACACTAAATGCAGTGATCAGTAAAATAAATGATCACTGCAATCAGTGACACTGTGATTGGGGGCTTTGGGGTGACCTGGGGGGTGATCTGGGGGTGACTGGGGGGTGATTTGTGTGCCTATGTGTACCTACGTGTCAGTGGACTGTTGGTGCACTAACCTGCTTCTTCTCTCCTCGGCGCCGGGAACGAAAAGACCGCGGCGAGGGAGATGACATCACTTCCTCCAGCCTGTGTTTACATTTCAGGCAGGAGGAAGCAATTTCATTCGCCGGGAGCGATCGCGAGGGGGGGGGCGGAATCGAGCGGCCGCCCCCTCATGCCTGATCGCTCCCGAACACTTAACGGCCGCTCACTGCACTGAAGGGGGGTCCGGATGGACCCCCCAACTGCACAAAGGCGATCACGTAGATCTACGTGATTCTGCCTGTCGGTGCCATTCTGCCGACGTAAATCGGCGGTGGGCGGTCGTTAAGTGGTTAAAGAAGGGTGGGTGCTGTGTCAGTCCATGGACGTCAGAGAAAAGGATTTTACGGTTAGTACAAAAAAAGGGATTTTTATAACAGCTTACCTGTAAAATCCTTTTCTTGGAGTACATCACGGGACACAGAGCGACTTAGTCATTACTAATGGGTTATATAGATTACCTTCAGGTGTTGGCACTGGCCAATTCCAAACCGGAAGTACCCTCCCCTATATAAGCCCCTCCCATCCGGGAGCACCTCAGTTTTGTAGCCAAGCAATAAGTGTCCCAAAAAGAGGGGTGGGAGCTCTGTGTCCTGTGATGTACTCCAAGAAAAGGATTTTACAGGTAAGCTGTTATAAAAATCCCTTTTTCTTTTTCGTACATCACGGGACACAGAGCGACTTAGTCATTACTAATGGGACGTCCCAAAGCAATGCCAAATGAGGGGAGGGATACATAAGCTGGGCGCCATCAGGCATGAGGATCTTTTGCGGCCTGCAACACACTGCGCCCAAAGGCGACATCCTCCTGACTTCTAACGTCTACCTGGTAGAATCTAGTAAACGTGTGTACCGAAGACCATGTTGCGGCCTTACATACTTGAGCCAGGGAGGCCTGGTGATGCACTGCCCATGAAGTTCCAACTGCTCTTGTGGAGTGCGCCCTAACTTTGAACGGAGGCGGTCTCTTTCTCAAGCCATAGGCTTGTATTATGACCTGTCGAATCCACTTGGCTAAAGTAGATTTTGATGCTGCCTGACCCTTTCTAGGGCCTTCCGGCAGAATAAACAAAGTATCCGTTCTGCGAATCTGAGCAGTGGCTTTTAGATAAGCTTTAACTGCTCTTACTACATCCAAAGAATGTAATAACTTTTCCTCTACCGAGCTAGGTTTGGGGAAAAAAGAAGGAAGAACCACATCTTGGTTCAAATGAAACCTCGATACCACCTTGGGAAGAAAGGCTGGATGAGGACGTAATACTATTCTGTCCTTATGGACAACCAGATATGGCTCCTTACAGGACAAGGTGGCTAATTCCGATACTCTTTTAGCCGAACAAACGGCTACTAAGAAAATCAATTTCCTGGTGAGAAGAGCCAAGGAAATGTGTTGCAATGGTTCAAACGGTTGTTTCTGTAGAACCGACAGAACCAGGTTTAAGTCCCAAGGACATATGGGAATACTAACCGGAGGGCTAATACGCATCACTCCTTGTATAAAGGCTTTGACTAGTGAATGCGAAGCCAAGGGCCTTTGAAAAAATATTGACAAGGCCGAAATCTGACCCTTGATAGTACTCAAGGCCAGCTTCCTATCTACAGCCCACTGTAGGAAGTCCAAAATTCTCCCTATCACGTACTTACGTGGATGCCATTTCTTGGCCTCACACCACGTAATGTACGCTTTCCAGATCCTATAATAGATCTGCCTGGATACCGGCTTCCTGGCATTGATCATGGTAGATACCACAGAATTAGAGAGCCCTCTCTTTTTCAGAATGTGGGCTTCAATAGCCAGGCCGTCAAACCTAGGGCTGGTAAGGAAGGGTGGTATATCGGTCCCTGCGACAGCAGGTCCGGACGATGTGGGAGGGTCCAAGGACTCCTCACTGACATTTTTACAATCTCCGCGTACCATGCCCTTCGGGGCCACGCTGGAGCCACCAGAATCACTGGTTTCTTTTCTACCCTGATTCTGCGGAGTAATCGCGGTAACAATTGTGGCGGTGGGAATGCATATATCAGCTTGAACTGATCCCAAGGGAACACTAGGGCATCCGAGCCGCAAGCTAGAGGTTCCCTTGTGCGAGACACAAATCTGTCCACCTTTGCGTTGAATCTGGATGCTAGCAGATCTACATCCGGTGTTCCCCACCGCTGGCATATTGCCTGGAAAACCTCGGGGTGAAGAGACCATTCCCCCGGGCATAATTGTTGGCGACTTAGAAAGTCCGCTCTCCAATTTTCCACTCCTGGGATGAAAACCGCGGATATGGCTGGGACATATTTTTCTGCCCACTCCAGGATGGAATTTGCTTCCCTCTGGGCTGCACGACTCCTGGTGCCATCCTGGTGATTGATATATGCCACTGCTGTGGCATTGTCTGATTGAATTCTGACAGGGGACCCTTGGAGCTTGGATGTCCATGCTACTAGGGCATACCGGGCTGCTCGTATCTCTAAGAGATTGATGGGCAGGGCCTTTTCTGCTTCTGACCACTTGCCCTGGAGAGACCATTGCTCCAGTACTGCCCCCCAGCCTATGAGGCTGGCATCTGTAGTGACCACCTTCCAAGAAACCGGACTGAAGGGTTTCCCTCTTTCCAGATTCTGGGGCACCAACCACCAATGGAGGCTCTTGCGAACGGAAGGGGACAGGGACATTGGTAAGTCTAAAGCCTGAACTTTTTTGTTCCAGGCTGACAGTATGTCCCTTTGCAAATTCCTTGAATGGAATTGACCGTAGGGTATCGCTTCGAATGAAGCCACCATCTTTCCCAACAGCCTCATGCACAGGCGTATGGATGGTTTTCTTTTTGTACCCACTAAGTGGGTCAAATCTTTTAAAGACGACACCTTCTCTGGAGGTAAGAAAATCTTTCTCTGATTTGAATCCAGCCTTAGCCCTAAGTATTCCAGACTTTTGACTGGTCTTAGAGCTGACTTGTCCCGGTTGATAATCCAACCGTGATATTCCAGATACTTGATTGTCTTGTGAATAGCTACTTCCAGCTTTTCCACTGAGTGGTCTATTAGTAGCAGGTCGTCTAGATATGCCATTATCGTTACACCCTGTGTTCTTAGATTGGCCAATAATGGGGCCAGAATTTTTGTGAACACTCGTGGTGCTGTGGCCAGACCGAAAGGTAAGGCTCTGAACTGAAAATGGCGCCCTTCTACTGCAAAGCGTAGAAATTTCTGGTGGGCCGGAAAGATGGGAATATGCAGATAAGCATCCTTTATGTCGATCGAGGCTAACCATTCCTGCCCTTGTAGGGCGGTGGCCACCGATCGGATCGACTCCATCCGAAAAGTCCTGATATTTAGGAACTTGTTTAGCCCTTTTAGATTTAATATGGGCCTCACGTCCCCATTTGGTTTGGGGACTGTGAAAAGGTTCGAGTAAAACCCAAATCCGCTTTCTTCCAGGGGAACTTTCATGATTACACCTTGGAGCAATAGTTGTTCTAGTGCCAGAAGGAGGGATCCTCTCTTCTGGGGATCTCTTGGCACGTTTGACCTCATAAATTGGGCAGGAGGAGTGCCTTTTAACTCCAGCTTGTATCCCAGACTTACTGCGGAGAGCACCCATCTGTCTCTGATGGTGTCCCGCCAGGTCTCTGTGAACAACTGAAGTCTTCCCCCCACCCGATTGAGTGGGGGCAACGCTTCATGCCTTGGGGGGAGGTTTTGTACCTCTCTTGATCCAGGGTTTCTTGTTACCCTGTGATTGTCCCTGATTTCTGCCCCCTGAATTTGACCGCGGAGGCCGTCGGAACTGCTTCACAGCCGATGTGCCCGGGACTGGAGAAGTAGGCCTCTTAAAAGAAGGACTTCTACCCTTGTTCTTAACCGGTAAGAGTGAACTTTTACCGGCAGAAATTTTCTGGATATATTTGTCCAGATCTTCTCCAAATAAGCGTTCTTCATGAAATGGGAAGCTAACCAGCAGTTTTTTACAGGGAGCTTCAGCAGACCAGTTTTTGAGCCACAGAAGCCTACGCATATGTACTATAGACAGCGTAAAGCGGGAGGCCTGTTGGATTGTATCCTTTATGGCGTCCACCGCAAAACACAAGGCTCTAGGCAGGTCAGCTAGGGCAAGAGCCTGCTGATCTGGTAAGTCCCTTAAGACTTGTTTCAACTGATCTTTCACTGCTTGGCAGACTCCAATCACTGCTACCGCAGGTTGTGTCACCATGCTTGCTGTAGAGAAAGTAGATTTTAGTAAAGACTCCAATTTTTTATCTATTGGGTCTTTGAACATTGGAACATTATCTACTGGACATGTCAGTGATTTGTTCACAGAAGAGATGGCTGCGTCCACTGTAGGGACCCTCCATTTTTTTATGAACTTATCCTCCATGGGATAGATCACCGGAAATCTCTTGGGGGGAGCAAATATTTTATCAGGATGCTCCCAATCCTGGTAAATAAGCCCTTCTAATAAAGGGTGGATTGGGAAGGAACAGACAGCCTGGGGAGCTTTTAGCGACCCCAGCGAGGAAACCGTAGTGGATGGTGGTTCCGCCAGAGGCATTTTAAATGCTGATCGGACCATGTTAGTCAGAGACTGAACCCATAATCTTTCAGCCTGAGATGCTGAGAAAGGTTCTTCCACTGTTGATTCCTCCATAACTGAATCAACCTCATCCTGATCCCCTTCAGGTAGGTCGATCTCTGTGTGGGGCTGTTCCTCCACTAACAGGCACTCTGAAGGAGGAGACGGAGATCGGACGCGCTTTTCCTGTGACAGGGAAGCAGCGATCAATGCTGTTAATCTCTCTTCCAATCCTCCCAGAGTTGAGGATAAAACCTCCTCGGTTATATATACAGGAGCAGGTGGACTGGGGACAGCCGCAGCACCAGGCACTCCTGCAGGGTTTCTACGGCTACTGACCTCTGAATTCTCAGGGGAGATTGGTGCAGTACAAGCATGCCCAATATCCTCAGAGCCCGATGGAGACCCCTTTGGCTTCCTGGAAGACCTATTTCCGGAGCGTCTGGACGACATATCCTTTAAGCACAAAGCTGAGGTATTCCCGTCGTCATACACCAATTTTTGCTGGTAATAGTCTAACACAGTTGCTGCTATATACCAGCTGGTGTCCACTAAAGTGCCTTTCTATGGGGATGCCTGCATCAACCGCCTCTGTGTGCCACTGTTTGTTGCTAGCTCTGTTTGCATCCAGCTGACACTTGTACTGTGTCTTTTATCCATGCTGGGACGCCTGCACATGCACAGAAGCGCCGCGGCGCGCATCGAGCGTCATCCACCTGCCCCGCCCCTTTCTTTCCATAGGAGGCGCGTGCACGCGCCCGCGCACGCGCCCGTGCGCCATTGGCGCCCTTTTCGAAAACAGGGACTAGGAGCCAGGGCCCTTTTTGCCGGAGGGCCTGTGCGGTGGATGAGCGCAGCAACAGGGCAGAGGAAGTGGATTCCCACAGAGAAACTTACCAACTGCCTGGATCTTTTGACTTGAGAAAACCAAAGATCCACATGACAAGAAAAATGGACTACAGCGGCCTCTAGTGGTTTAACACAGGTACCGCGGTCCCTTTTTTTTTTTTTCTTGACTACTATTAAAATTTTACATTTTCAGTAGTTACAGGCATACACAGATATTAGCGGGAATACCGTTAGGTAACAGACAGAAAGACAAATTAGGCTTGGGGGTCCCCCAATAGAACCAAGTTCCTGGGGGCCCCCACTTACCTGATCCCCGCCGCAGGACTTTGTTTGGTCCACAGAAGTCCAAACTTCACCTATCACGGCAGGCATTGTAATTAAACCTTCAGGGACCGGGTTCCCAAGGATTCCACTCCCCTGGACCTGTATAGCACCCTGCACAGACAACATCTTGGTCGTGGGTATGACCAGAGCTCTGGATCCCAGGGTCCAGCCCTCCTAAGAGAGGCATTACAGGCAAAACCTTGCTCTTCTGCTGCAAGGCCCGGGTACCGACCGTTTAGCTATGAAGCTTTTTTGGTGGGATCCGGAACAGCTTACTAAGGCCCAAAAGAACCTGTACGCAAGCCCAGTGAAAACACATGTTACTCTTTGGCCAACACCTTAGACACTGGCAAAAAACTGAGGTGCTCCCGGGTGGGAGGGGCTTATATAGGGGAGGGTACTTCCGGTTTGGAATTGGCCAGTGCCAACACCTGAAGGTAATCTATATAACCCATTAGTAATGACTAAGTCGCTCTGTGTCCCGTGATGTACGAAAAAGAAATCCTATTTTCTCTTATCGTCCATGGACTGACACAACTCTAATACTGAAACACGTGGGACGTCCCAAAGCAGTATCAGAAAAGGGTGAAAGCAGTAGTAAAGGAAAAACCAAACTCCACTCCAAACAAGCAGAACTCCTCAACGGAGGAGTTGCAACCCTGGCGGCCGAAGGAAGCATCCGAAGATGCAGCCACATCAACCTTATAGAACTTAGAAAAGGTATGAACGGATGACCAGGTCGCCGCCTTGCACATATGTGCAACCGACGCTTGATGTCAGAAAGCCCAGGAAGCACCAATTGCCCTGGTGGAACTCACCGTAACCGGGAAGGGAGGCGCCCGCCCCTTAAGGGCATAGGCCTGTCTAACGGTCTGTCTGATCCACCTAGAAAAGGTGGCAGACGACACTGCTTGGCCCTGTTTTGGACCAGAGACAGACACAAACAGTGAGTCAGACTTCCGAATGGAAACAGTAGCAGACAGGTACACCCATAAGGCTCGTACCACATCCAATGTATGAAGCGCAAACTCTCAGGGATGCGATGGGTGAGGACACAAGGACGGAAGAACAATGTCCTCATTAAGGTGAAAGGCCGAGTCCACCTTTGAAAGGAAATATGGTCGTGGGCGCAACACCGCCTTATCCTTATGAAGGACCAAGTAAGGCCACTTGCGGGACAAGGCCGCCAACTCAGACACCCGTCGAACAGAAGTAATGGCCACTAAAAAAGCCACCTTCTGGGACAAGGTCAAGAGAGGAATCTCGAAGCGAGGGGTTAATTTACCGCTCAGATGTACTTGATCGCTTTTCACTCCTTATCCCAAGCCACGGGTGCAGACAATGCATGTGATAATGCAAAACAATTGGAAGAAATTCTTGGACAGCCGCACTCCAAACAAGGTTCCTTTATTATAAAATCACAGAAGTCCACACCACAGCAAAATGAAAGCTGCTTTCATTTTGCTGTGGTGTGGACTTCTGTGATTTTATAATAAAGGAACCTTGTTTGGAGTGCGGCTGTCCAAGAATTTCTTCCAATTGTTTTGCAAGAGAGGAATCTCCCTGATATTTTCAAAGGGATGTTCTTGGAGAACCGAGAGCACCAAATTCTGATCCCAAGGAGGGGGAGGAGGCTTGACAGGGGGGATCACATGGCAACCCCCCTGCAAAAAGGTGCTAATCAAGGAATGGCCCGCTAGCGGTCATTGAAAAAGACAGTCCGGGCCGAAATCTGACCCTCGATGGTACGCAAGGCCAGCTTTTGGGTCACTCCACGCTGTAAGAACAGCAAAATGCTGGGAACGGAATACGTCCTTGGACGCCATCAAGCTCCTTGCACATAGCGATGTAAGCCTTCCAGGTACGGTGATAGATCTTTCTGGAGGAAGATTTCCGTGCCCACAACATAGATGAGATGACCAAATCCGAGAGACCTCGTCCCTCAGCACCTGGCTTTAACAGCCGTGCCAAAGCCAAGGACTGTAAAGCAGGATGAAGTATGGGACCATGAGACAGAAGGTCCACCCAAATAGGCAGTCACCAAGGAACGCCTGTGACTAGCCGAACTAGATCGGCGTACCAATGTTGCCATCCCGGAGCAATGAGGATCACCGGAATGGCCTCGACCACTACTCTGCGAAGCAGGCGAGGCAACAACAGTAGCGGAGAGTAAGCATACATCAGGCGATACTGCCCCCACGGGCCACCAACGCGTCTGACGCGTCTGCCCAGGGATCCCTGGACCTGGCCACGAATCTCTACATCTTGCGAATGAGTCGAGAGGCCAAAAGGTCAACATCCGGTGCCCCACCTCCGATGTAAGGACCCTTCCCCTGGAATGCACACGGCCGACAGGACCGTCCTGCAGCGGGATGGGTATGGTAAACCCAAGGAGACCCCGCAATGTATCGGAGAAGGGAGGCCCCGGCTTACGGGGTGCCTCAATTGTTGGCCAAGAAAGGCAACCTGACAGAGCTTCCCTAGAAACTCGGTCAGTGGACCAGTAACTCAGCCTCTACAGGTGGCGCAGACCCACCCCGGACACAGAGACCTTAGAGGCTAAAGCAGTTGCAGTGCACCTGCTGGTCGACTGATGGATGAAGCAGAGGTTTTTGCCCAGTCATTGAGCTTCAGGAACGCCAGAGACACAGCCACTACCAGGCGTAACGCTAACCTCAGCATGGCGAACACAGTCCAAGCCAGCGCTTCTGCTGCATTGATAAGTGTTGATTGTACAAACACATAGTTTATACTGTGTATTGCGTTAAAACGTGCAATTAGAGCATGGGAGGAAACCCCCTCAGCCACAAAGAGCATAGTACAACCACATACGGCGTATGTAGTTTAGTATGTGTGGATAAATGTATTAAACACGTTTATACTGTGCCAGCGACGAAGGCGCGCACATCATTGGGGCGTAGGCGGAAACCAGCCACGCAGACTGCGTACACAACCGTGTAGGCATGTTAGCATGCGAATAAACAAATTGCACATGTTTATGCTGTGCATAGCGCTGAAAATGCGCACACCATTGGAGCGCGGGGGAAAAAACGGAGCACCCGGATAAAACCCACGCAGACCGCATACGCATACCGTGTAGGTACTATAGTATGTGTGGTAAACATTTTGAACATG
This sequence comes from Rana muscosa, assembly GCA_029206835.1. Taxonomy (NCBI): domain Eukaryota; kingdom Metazoa; phylum Chordata; class Amphibia; order Anura; family Ranidae; genus Rana; species Rana muscosa. The sequence continues at coordinate 22,620,212 of CM055122.1, forward strand.
TCTATGTGTGCATAGCGCTGAAGACGCGCACACCGTTGGCGCGTGGGAGGAAACCGGAGTACCCGGAGGAACCCCACGCAGACCCAGAGAATACAATACATACATCTACTGTGAATGTATTTAGTGTTGTGTATAAACATAATGTGTATGTTTATACTGTGTATGGCACCGAAGGCGTGCATGTCATGTAGCGTGGGCGGAAACCGGAGGACCCGGAGGAAACCCAGGCAGACTGCACACACATACCGTGTAGGTATGTTAGCATGTGGATAATCAAATCGCACAAGTTTCAGACTGCATACACATACCGCGTAGGTATTATAGTATGCGTGATAAACATATGGAACATGTTTAAACTGCGCAGAGAGCCAAAGGCGCCCATACCGTCAGAGCGAGGGAGGAAACCGGAAGAAACCCACGCAGACAGCAAACAGATACCATGTAGGAATGATAGCATGTGAATAAACATATTGCACATGGTTATGCTGTGCATTACCCTTGGAGCGTGGAAGGAAACCGGAGTACCGGGAGGAAACCCACGCAGACTACATACACATACTGTAAGTATTTATGACATGTGCAATAAACATATTGAACATGTTTATACTGTGCAGAGAGACCCGAAGCGCACATACCGTGAGAGGACACCGGAGCACCCGGAGGACACCCACGCCGACCCAGAGAGTATAATACATACATATACTGTGAACGTATTTAGAGTCGTGTATAAACATATTGTGTATGGCACTGAAGACACAGCATTGGAACGTGGGAGGAAACCCACGGAGACACAGAGATCAATAACACATACATACACTGAGGCGCATAACCTTCTCTTTTATCATTCCAACCTGACCTGCTTAAATGTGCTGCCGAAGCAGCATGCAGGTAAAAGGTAACCTCTGACACCGCAGACCGTGGTCCTGTCAGAGCTCAGAGCACTCCCCAGGAAATGGCGGGAAACCACAGGTGCAGAGACCCTGTTGTTGCCTCAGAGACATCACACAGAAGGCTCACAGAAACTATAGAAATAAATGAATAAAGTGCCCCCCCACCATGCTGCACCGACCGGGGGGGAAGGGGGGGCACTGTGTACCACTGTATCATCCATGCTGCTCTCGACACAGCATGTGAGGAAACAGTGAGGAAGCTGTGTAAAAGAAAAGCTTGAAAAGAACCAAAGGAGAAAGTGTCCGCCTGAGGTACCTCAGCCACAGCATCCAGCTTGAGAGTGTCCCTCACAGCATCAATGAGTTCACTTACAAGCACCCTGTCATTTACTGACTCAGAACTGGAGTCTTCCTCACAAGGAATGTCCTGTTCAAAAACATTAAAATATTCAGAGCTAGGGTCCTGAGCAGCAGCAGCTAGGCCCATATCTGAATCAGAGCACTCCCCATGTGTGAGATTGTGTGGGGAGAGGGCGCTTTATAGCTCCCTTGCTCGCACACCGCTTCCATCCTGACAAGAATTTTTTTCCAGGACTGACGACAACTGGTCCATAGGGACCACAGGTGCTGGAGCACTGCCAGTTGCCTCTGACAAGAGTGGGGAAGCAGGTGAACCAGACTCCATATTTGCCACCCTCTGAGACCTTATAGACTATAAAGTGAATAATACAGTCCACCCACTGGCTGTGCTGAGGCTGAGGAGGGGATACCCAGAGAACTCACCAACCCTTTTAATAAAGGCTTTTATCTTTGGAGTGCTGCAGTCCAGAAGACTTTTTTGTTCCTGTTTGCTTCAAGAAAATGGCCGCCGGCCGCGTGTAAGCAGCGCCATTGATCCGCGGCAAGATGGCCGCCGAGCGCAGCTTAAACAGTAATAGCCATGCCAGCTAGTGGCTTCTCCAAACACTCACACCTCACAGTCCCAGCACACAGACATGAGCGCCCCCCGCCAGGCCAGAGTGACCTCCAAGTACCCCCACACAGCACAGCGCCAGTACAGGGTGCAGAGAGCAGCATAACCGGGAGGACACAGGGAGAAACCCCCCTGACAGAGAAACACAGCCAGCATGTACTCACCTGAAGCAGGAGAGACTACTTACCCATCCCATAGGGACCCACTGGCTTGTTTCAGATAGACCTATCACAGAGTAGTACTGAGTAGCTGTCGGCCCGGTCCACCGCGAAAGATACAGCAGGTACTGTTCAATCTTGTGAGGACCGCGGGAGCATAAAAGCCACCCGGCCACCCCTGGAGTCATGGGGCATGTCGTGAACTGAGTCTCACGCACACAAGGCGAGGATCAGCACGCTCGATGGTCGGACAGGGAAGACTACGAGGATACCAGTGTACCTAACCTGTTGCCCAGCCGACAGTTGATTGAAGGTCTCAAAAATAAAATAATAAAATTCCCAAAAGAATAACATTTAAAAGTAAAATCTTCCAGGAGACTGGCTCCTGAGAGAGCCACGTCTTCTCCTTCTGCTAGGCAGAAAAAAACTGAGGCTGCTAGCTGCAGGTGGGAGGGTAATGCCTGGAGGGACCGCCCCCCTGGGCGGGGCTGTTCAGCTCTGGTTTTTTCTAGAATGTATGTTACTAACATCTAACATTCTGCCTAGATCTTCTCCTGTGTCAGTCCATGGACGATAAGAGAAAAAGTGTTGCTACCAGTGGCATTGCGTCCATAAGGTGCACGGGCGCCACCCCCTCTCTCCAGCCACCCCCTCTATGACCAATGGATAGATTCATGAATAACCTAAATCTATCCAAGGCCGCGACTGCCACCCCCTATTCAGGCGCCCAGCCCCTGCTTGGCGCTCGCAGTCCACCCAGGTGTGTTAGAGAAGCGAATGAATATTCACTTTCCTAACACTGAACCGTCTCTCCGCCAATCAGGTGCTCGGGTCTGTTACCTAATTGGCTGAAACGACAGGCGCTGTGATTGGACGCCTATCAGGAGGAGAGGACGAAAGGAGAGGACGGGAGGAGATGCATGGAGGACACTGCTCGCCGCCGTCACCCGATGCCCCACCGAGACAGGGTAAGTGCCGGGCAGACGGCGAGCGGGCGGGGGGGTCACAGTGGCGGCATTTGATGGCACAGTGGCGGCATTTGATGGCACAGTGGCGGCATTTGATGGCACAGTGGCAGCATTTGATGGCACAGTGGCAGCATTTGATGGGCACAGTGGCTGCAATTGATGGCACAGTGGCAGCGTTTGATGGCACAGTGGCTGCAATTGATGGGCACAGTGGCTGCGTTTGATGGGCACAGTGAAGCTGCAATTTTTCAGTTTGTTTGCGCCCCCTCAAAAATTTGGAACACCAGCCGCCACTATACGTAGATTGCAGGGAAAGTCAAGAGCATACACAACACATAGAGAGACATGTCTGCACAGCACAGCAAGCTGCTCAATGCCTATTGCAAGAAAATACTTTTTACAAAGTAGCTGAACTCCTGTAATATTCTTGTAAGATCACAGTATACAGCTTGATGCCAAAAAACAGGGTCATTACTCAAACAGCCGGGTACAAAAACAGTCAACAACCTGCACTGCAAAGTAACATTGCAGAAGTCTGTGCACAGGTCCAAGCTGCATCATATTGTAATAATGTGTCTAATGCAATAGTTTAGGTATGTTGAGATGCATAGCAGCGTGGAGAGGGCTAATGTGAAACGCTTAGATATTGCATGCGGTCCCTCACCCTATAACTATATCCCGTGTAGCGATACCCCCAAACTAAGGGAGCCGCTGGTTTGCTTTTTGGGCCCTGTACACAGCACAGCCAACCCCCGGCAATCTACTCAACCCTTCTCTGGCACAGCTAGTCTAGGGGTGGTGTTTTTGTATAGCTCTATACCAGTTCATGTACAATCCCCCAATACTTTTCTAACAGTGATAAGATAGATTAATAGACTCCAATACCAGGTTGATCAACTGTAAAAAAGGTTTACTTATGAATAAAGGGGGTTAACGATCAATATCACATATAACACATGCATGCAGAGCCCTGCAGTAATACTAACACTGGTTAACTATAGTGCACAAATAGTTCTATCTCACACTGACATATAGATAGAATCCAGTTAGCAATATGGCGCCCAGCAATAATATCAACTCCCAGTCAGGCCTGACTCAGTTAAAGCTCAGTCTTTTAGACAAGGAATCTTCGCATGCAAGATGATCGGTGGTGCACATACAGGAACAATATTTGTAATCCAATAGTGGCCTGAGGTAATGGAAGCAACTCCCCGGAGACTATGTAACTCAGTCCCACAACTAGTCTCCTGACAGGAAAAAGGGAAAATAAAATCCGATGGGCCAAGGCAGTCAATAGGCCTAATAAAGTACTCGGTTATAGCTTGTGAGCAGGTGCTCTCCCACCCCTCCGGACTCGATCCCAGTCCGGGACTCCCACCGCTGTGTCCACACACACAGGATCTGCCACCGCCTGATCTCCGGTCCACTGACGTCCGCAAAGCAGGTAGATGTCTGCAGCCGCACAGGCTCCGCAGCGAGGTGGAAGGCTCTCTGGAAGTGCGCAAGGCCCAGGCCTCGGGCCTTGCACTCGCAGCAGGTCCGCACAGAAAGTCCTCTTGCCAGCCGCGCAGTGTCCAAAGAGGCCGGGCTTAGCCTCGCCCTTCCCTTTTATACCCCACCCATGAGTCTCTGCGGCAGCCCAATGCACCCTGGGTGCCAAACGGGGTTCTGGGTAACGTAGTCCATGGACCCTCAACGGAGACCCCGCTACACCAGTAAGAAAATAATAAAGGAGATTGCTGGTCTGTCTTGGTGAGGCTGCATCTTCTATCTTAACATTCCTCAGATCCTAGAATTCATTCTTTCATGCCAGTGACAACAGTGTTGAGTGGAAAGAGTACAGCAGGGCAGCAAATTAGGGACAGTGTAAAAAATTGTGGCCTAATGATGATATTAATCTGTAGCAGAGTAGGCATGTTATCAGAGGGGCCCGACTAAAAACAGTGATCAAAGTTCAAGTTTACTCAATGGTAAAAAAGGTAGCAGATTTAAACAGAGGTGCAGTTGACTTATGCAGGACCATGCAAAGTCAATGATATATCTATATATGTCAATAGCAAAACACAGCATTAATGCACACTTCCTTGATAAGCAAACTACCTATGCTCGCGAGCTCCCCTTGGTGGGCAATATTACACCCGGGTCCCGTCACTGAGGCCTCGTACACACGGCCGAGATTCTCGTTGAAAAAAACATGTCGTTTTTTTCTACGAGATTCTTGTACAAGAAACTTGTCCCGGCCGAGTGTACACACGCTCGTTTCAAAGAACCCGCGGTTCTTTGAAAGGAGTGTACGCGGTGACGTCATCGACTACGTCGAGCATGCGCTCGTCACATTCGATGCCGTCGCCGCCATCTTGGTATACCCTACGTATGCCTAGGAAGCTACCGCGCATGCGTCGAATTCATTTCGAACATGCGCGGGCTTCCGGGCGGACAGGTAAGTGTACACACACTCACTTTTCTCGTCGAGAAACATGCCGAGGAGAACCTCGACGAGAAAATAGAGAGCAGGTTCTCTATTTTCTCGTCGAGGTTTCTTGTCGGTTTTCTCGACGAGAAACCCGATAGCAGCGTACACACGACCGATTTACTCGGCAAGACCTCTCTGCCAGCAAGTTTCTTGCTGGTTCTTGCCGAGAAAATCGGTCGTGTGTACGAGGCCTAACAGTTCTAGTCAGGCCTGACTAATTTCAGTGTACAGTTCCTTCAATAGTAGGAGTCTTCGCTAGCAAACATTGGTGCACATAACATTTGTAATCCACAGGGTGATTAAAGGAAAGCAAACTGAACTTCCACAATGTTTATGGATGTGAAACTCTCTGGCGGTGCGAACACTAACTTTAAACCATGCGGCCACCGCAAGATGCTCAATGGCCCTCCGTGTGACGCACCACGCTAATAATGGCGGGCCTTCAATAAGTCACAGGCCTACACAGCAGTTAATGAAATCCGGGCGGGTGCCCTCTCACCAAAACAAGCCTCGTCCCTCTGGTACGCTCAGCTGTCGGTGTCTCGATCCGCTGTCTCTCCGCAACTTGCCGTCTCCGGTTCCTCGCACAGCCACACTGGATGTCGGTAGATGGACGACTCCGGTCTCTGGGAAAAGAGAGCTGGACACACAGAAGAGGATCCCTCCTTAGGCTGAGTGATCCTACTCAATAGCTGTAGGCCCGGGCTTCAGGCCTAGACGCTCCGACAACAGGCCCCAACACAGGCCTCCTACTTGAGGGAAGGCGAAGTCCAGAGAGAGCGAATGTAACTCCTCCCTTCCTTTAAATAACCTCTCTCAGCAGGCTGTGCGGTGATGCCGACTTTCAAAGTCCCTCCCTTGATCCGAGTGGAGTCGCTGTGATAGCCCATAGTGCACAAAGTATTTTTCCATGAGTACCTTGGCCACTGTGGAATCCTGATTTTCCAGGGCCTCCAGGACCAATTTCCCCAAAGGGTCTTCCAGCTGGTCACACCTCAATTCTTTCTTTGACATCTTGGGTAAATCATCTTCCTCTATCTGAGTTACTCCACAGTATTGCTTGGGGACCCCCACTACTGTGACCCCTATTTCTTCCGCTCTGGACCCACCACTGGCTTGGAGTTCAGCCCCCTGACAGAGGGCCCGCACCCCGTCCGGTGCCACCTGGGTCCAGTCTTCCGTGCGGCTAGTGGGAGCATGAGACCTTCTGGACAGGGCATCAGCATCTCGATTTCCAGCCCCAGGTCTGTATTTCAGGCTGAAGTTGAATCCAGACAGTGCAGCCAGCCATCGATGGCCTGTGGCATCCAGTTTTGCTGTGGTGAAAAGATAAGTAAGAGGATTGTTGTCAGTTTTCACAGTGAATTCTGACTCATATAGATAGTCTTTAAGTTTATCAACTACAGCCCACTTGAGAGCCAGGAACTCCAACTTGTGAGTGGATTCATTTTTTTCAGAGGGTGTCAAACTTCTGCTCACATATGCGACGGGTCGCAGCCGCCCTTCATGCTCCTGGTAGAGCACTCCACCAAGACCGTCATGACTGGCATCTACATGGAGTTCATAGGGTTTCTTTGGGTCTGCATAGGCCAAGACAGGGGCAGTGGTTAAGCTCTTCTTCAGCATGTGGAAGGCCTCTTTGCATTTCCCATTCCACTGGCCTTCGACTGACTCTCCCGGCTTCCTGGGACCCGAGTCATCCTCTTCCTCTTCTATCTTTAAGAGTTCATTCAGTGGTCTGGCAATCCGTGCAAACCCCTCTACGAAACTCCTATAATAGGAACAGAACCCCAAAAAGGACCTGAGTTCTATCACAGTGGTGGGCCGGGGCCAGGAGGTGACTGCCTCCAGCTTCTCAGGGTCTGTGGCTACCCCTTCTTCAGACACTATGTGCCCTAGATAATTGACTGATGACTGGTAGAACTGGCATTTTTCTGGCGAAAGCTTGAGTCCCTCTTCGCTGAGCCTTCTCAGGACTTTTTCCAGTCTTTCCTCATGTTCTTCTAGAGTCTTCCCAAAGACGATGATGTCATCCAAGTACACAAGAACTTCGATGAGGTTCATGTCTCCTACGGTTTTCTCCATGAGGCGTTCAAAGGTGGCAGGGGCTCCAGACATACCTTGGGGCATCCGGTCAAATTCAAAGAATCCCACAGGGGTTATAAAAGCTGTCTTCTCCTTGTCTTCTGGATGCATAGGGATCTTGTAGTATCCACTCTTTAGGTCCATGACACTGAACCACCTGGCTCCAGACAAACTCTGTAGGGCATCCTCTATCCTTGGGGTGGTATACTGGTCAGGTATCGTCCTCCTGTTGAGAGTCCTGTAGTCTATACACAACCTCAACGACCCATTCTTCTTCCTGACCACCACTATTGGGGAGGCATAGGGGCTCCTAGATTCCCGGATTACACCAGTTCGCTTGAGCTCGGCGAGCTGTTCTCTCAGGTCTTCAAGGTCGGCTAGAAGAACTCGCCGGACCCTCTCCCTGAAAGGCTTGTCTTCCTGGAGGCGGATTCGATGGGTGGCACTCTTCGCACACCCTACATCGAACTCATCCTTAGAGAAAATCTTCCTCCATCTGGTCAACTGGGCCTTTGCTCTCTCCTTCCAGGCCCTTGGCAGGTTCGGGTTCTCCATGCAGAGCTTCTCCCAAACAGTCCTGTCTCCTTCTGTCTTCTCCACATCTGATAAGACAATTGGGGCAGCAGGGCTCACCTGGCCCAGCAGCATCCTGGCAGGGATCTCCATGGGGACACCCGTGGTATTACTGACACTCACCGGCACCTTACAGTGTGCCTTCTTCAAAGCTCTTACCGGAACCATTTCTGGGATTACTTCTAAGCCTGAGTATCCTTCCCGGGGGTCTGGTTCCAACATAACAAAGGGGCCAGGTTGCTCCCAAGTAAGCTTCACAGTGGCTCTGAGACAGGATACCTCCCTGGGCTGCAATACTATTCCTTTCTTCGCCAGTCTCCAGACTTTGCCCACCCCCTCTTCCGGGACCTTCTGTTCTAAGACTAGTCGCTGATAGGCTGTCTTTAACATTGGGTGGATTCTAGTGACTGTCGGATTCTTTCCTCCTGCTAGGGGGGCCAAAAGCCCCCGAACCAGGTCCCTGTTTGTCCCTATTATTAAGGAGTTCTTGTTGGCTTCAGGCGGTCGGGGGCACACCACTGCCAGGGTATCGAACACTTCAGCCTTCCCGGCTACTGAGGGGTCGAAGGTCAGTTTTATGGGCAAGTAACCATCGTAGGGGAAACTCTGTGTTCCGATTCCCCATATTTCCAAATCTTCAAATCTCTGGATGGGTAGGTGACTCAGGTGTTTATCATAGAAGTCCCAATATAACAAGGTCACCTGCGCCCCAGTATCTAAGATGGCTCTCGTGTAGACTCCCTCCACTTGAATAGGTACCACGGGTTAGGGGCCTACCAGTTCTTCCGGATAAGACTTCAGAGGGGTCTTTTTCTGTTGATCCCTACATTTTCCTTTGAAGTTCTCCTTCTTGTGTTTGGTTGTTGGCTTTTGTCCCTCTTGGGCTCGGTATGCATTGATCTCCCTCCTCTGTTTGGGTGTATATTCCCGCTGAGGGACATTATTTCTCTTTTTAGGTGTGTATTCTCGCTGAGGAACACTGTTCTTTTTCTGAAGGGGTTTGCCCCCTTTTCTTCTGGGCTTCTCATTCAGTTTGGGTCCAATGGAGCTCACTAGAGATGATGGGCACCCGGTTGACTCCTTCACCGGGGCCCTCTGGAGTTTTCCGCCGGCTTGCGATTATTATTTTTATATTTTTCTTGGGACTGGAACATACTTTTGCTATATGGCCAAATCCTCCGCAGTTAAAACAGACCACATTCCCCCAATCTTGTAGGGAAGTGGGTGCTGAGGTATCTGGGAACAACTCCTTCTTTGGTCCCTCATTTTCTATGACCCTTGGATCCTTTGCCATCAAAGGGGTCAGCATCTCCAACACCTGAGACATCTGTGACTTCAGGGTATCTACTTCTGAGTCTCTTTCAGGGGTCATGGCTGACCTGACTATTACCGATGTAGAAGAGGTATGCGCCTTGATCGCTTGCTGATCTTTCTGCAGGGCCTCTTCATCTCTAATGATCTTTACCAGATCAGGGTAATTCAGTAACATGCCTCCTCCAGAGGTTTTCAGGTGAAGCCAGACTGGATCCGAGCGTAATGCTCCCTTTAAGATCTGCTTCATCCTTGCCGCATCTATGGCTTGGGGTACCATCCCTTTTTTTAGCACGATTTGGCAAAGCATCTTGTTCAGTCTTCTGACATACTCCGACAGCTTTTCTCCTGGTTGCTGAAAGGTGTGTCCGAACTGATACACCAGTTCCATTACTTTTTCTAACTGACCGAACTCTTCTTGTAGCATGGCTAGGCAGTCATAAGCCGTGCAGGCAGCATTTCCAAACCGGAGACTTTTCACAGCTTCCGCAGCCGCGCCTTTCAGACTTTCCATCACGCGCTGCTTCTTCTGTGCTTCAGGCACCTCCCATGCCTCTACTGCTGACAAGGCCTGTTCGATCCAGGTATTGAAGTCTTCCTCCCCTACAGGGACGGGCAGCCTCCCCGAAAATGTTCTCAGATTCCTGTAGCTGGCCTCGATGTGTACCGTGTTTGTTTTCTGACACTTTGTGAGCAGATCCCCCAAGGCATTTAAAAGCTCTGGCCCTATGGCTGTAATGGGTGTCACCGGAGATGTCATCCTTCTCTGCTTCTCTGCTGCATGGGGTATTCCTGGCAGTGATCCCGTTGGGAATGGCGGAGGTGACTTCGTCTTCACAGTTATTGCGTGCGCCAGACCATAAGTTTTGTTATCCAGCGTCTGCACACTTTGCCCTTTAAAGTTTCCCGGTACTCCATCCATCCACTCTATCAGTGCATACTGAAATGAGGTGTCTGGAGCTGATTTCAGGTCTATCACCCATGGTGTATTATTTGGGGATAGTGACACTGCGAGTTGCTCCTCCGCGCTTACTGAACATTCTTCTCCCGGGAGACTAATGACCACTGACGTGTCTGGGTTTGTTCTGGCTGCTTCGCACCACGCTTTCACTTCTAGCGGGTCCATGCCGGTACTTTTGGCATGTCTGCTTGCCATATACAGGATCCCGGACCGATGCCCCCACGTGTAGCGATACCCCCAAACTAAGGGAGCCGCTGGTTTGCTTTTTGGGCCCTGTACACAGCACAGCCAACCCCCGGCAATCTACTCAACCCTTCTCTGGCACAGCTAGTCTAGGGGTGGTGTTTTTGTATAGCTCTATACCAATTCATGTACAATCCCCCAATACTTTTCTAACAGTGATAAGATAGATTAATAGACTCCAATACTAGGTTGATCAACTGTAAAAAAGGTTTAGTTATGAATAAAGGGGGTTAACGATCAATATCACATATAACACATGCATGCAGAGCCCTGCAGTAATACTAACACTGGTTAACTATAGTGCACAAATAGTTCTATCTCACACTGCCATATAGATAGAGTCCAGTTAGCAATATGGCGCCCAGCAATACTATCAACTCCCAGTCAGGCCTGACTCAGTTAAAGCTCAGTCTTTTAGACAAGGAATCTTCGCATGCAAGATGATCGGTGGTGCACATACAGGAACAATATTTGTAATCCAATAGTGGCCTGAAGTAATGGAAGCAACTCGATGGGCCAAGGCAGTCAATAGGCCTAATAAAGTACTCGGTTATAGCTTGTGAGCAGGTGCTCCCACCGCTGTGTCCACACATACAGGATCTGCCACCGCCTGATCTCCGGTCCACTGACGTCCGCAAAGCAGGTAGATGTCTGCAGCCGCACAGGCTCTGCAGCGAGGTGGAAGGCTCTCTGGAAGTGCGCAAGGCCCAGGCCTCGGGCCTTGCACTCGCAGCAGGTCCGCACAGGAAGTCCTCTTACCAGCCGCACGGTATCCAAAGAGGCCGGGCTTAGCCTCGCCCTTCCCTTTTATACCCCACCCATGAGTTTCTGCGGCAGCCCAATGCACCAAACGGGGTTCTGGGTAACGTAGTCCATGGAGCCTCAATGGAGACCCCGCTACACCAGTAAGAAAATAATAAAGGAGATTGCTGGTCTGTCTTGGTGAGGCTGCATCTTCTATCTTAACATTCCTCAGATCCTAAAATTCATTCTTTCATCCCAGTGACAACAGTGTTGAGTGGAACGAGTACAGCAGGGCAGCAAATTAGGGACAGTGTAAAAAATTGTGGCCTAATGATGATATTGATCTGTAGCAGAGTAGGCATGTTATCAGAGGGGCCCGACTAAAAACAGTGTTGCAGTGGCATACAGGCATGTTGATCTAACTGGGCTATGATCAAAACTACTGTAATTCTTCTTTCTTTTGAGAAACACCCAAGGTAAACGTCAAAACGTCAGTTTATGCTGAAGATCAGAGTCATGAGCAAGACATTGACCTCAATTATTAAATCAAATCAACAAAACACTGGCTTGGATCAAAATAAATTAATGTATTGACCTGACCTGAAGGAAGGGGAGGGGCAGAGATTGTGGCCAGTAGAGGAGAGGGCTATGAAGTACAGTGAGGGGGGGCTGTGCTAGAGAACTAACTATTCCAGGAGTAGTCAAATTTTCTTGTAAGTTCAGAGGCACATTGAAAGTGCACAAAAAAAGCAGTTTTACTTGTAGCACTACCCCTGAAGGAGCTGCTGGTTTTGTTTGGGTCTACGTTCTGCCTATCAAACCCAAAATTTGGCTCGAACCCTCCCTTGGCACAACTGAACCACACAATGATTGTGGAACCCACTGTTGACTGGGAACCACAATGATATCAAACAACAGTAAAATGGTACATAAAATTGTTACCTTGTATAACCACTCGTCCAGCAGGGTAACAGAGAACTCCACACAGTATTCTGTTTAACCAAAGATCAAGTTTACTCAATGGTAAAAAAGGTAGCAGATTTAAACAGAGGTGCAGTTGACTTATGCAGGGCCCTGCAAAGTCAATGATATATCTATATATGTCAATAGCAAAACACAGCATTAATGCACACTTCCTTGATAAGCAAACTACCTATGCTCGCGAGCTCCCCCCTAGTGGGCAATATTACACCTGGGTCCCGTCACTAACAGTTCTAGTCAGGCCTGACTAATTTCAGTGTACAGTTCCTTCAATAGTAGGAGTCTTCGCTAGCAAACGTTGGTGCACATAACATTTGTAATCCACAGGGTGATTAAAGGAAAGCAAACTGAACTTCCACAATGTTTATAGATGTGAAACTCTCTGGCGGTGCAAACACTAACTTTAAACCATGCGGCCAACGCAAGATGCTCAATGGCCCTCCGTGTGACGCACCACTCTAATAATGGCGGGCCTTCAATAAGTCACAGGCCTACACAGCAGTTAATGAAATCCGGGCAGGTGCCCTCTCACCAAAACAGGCCTCGTCCCTCTGGTACGCTCACCTATCGGTGTCTCGATCGGCTGTCTCTCCGCAACTCGCAGTCTCCGGTTCCTCGCACAGCCACACTGGATGTCGGTAGATGGACGACTCCGGTCTCTGGGAAACGAGAGCTGGACACACAGAAGAGGATCCCTCCTTAGGCTGAGTGATCCTACTCGATAGCTGTAGGCCTGGGCTTCAGGCCTAGATGCTCCAACAGCAGGCCCCAACACAGGCCTCCTACTTGACTGAAGGCGACGTCCAGAGAGAGCGAATGTAACTCCTCCCTTCCTTTAAATAACCTCTCCCAGCAGGCTGTGCGGTGATGCAGTGCACCCTGGTAGCACAGCTGCACTGTGGGTAGTATAGTCTGACTCACAATGCATTGTTTTAATATCATTGCAGCGAATAGGTTATTGCAATATAACAAATTGAACACCGGAGGGAGCCAAGTTCCTTCTTAATTGTCAAACTGTAGTCTATATCTACATTGCAAAGTGGAACCTTGCTACACACTTAACTGATCCTCCTTTTCTGCAGGCTCCCTCCAGGCTGCAAGACCAATCCCTACAAATTCCTCTCCTCTATGCTCCCAGGTCTTCTGATATTTAGTTCAATGCAGAGCCCTAAGCACTGCAATGGACATCGAGATGCTGAGGGACACACCACTGTCAGAGGGTAGGGAAGTGGAAGAGCATGCTGGCTGCCAGAAGAGCGAGGGATCAGGTAAGTAAAACTGCTTTTCCTGGTCCCCTAGACTCAAACAAGGTGCCCAAAGGGGCATATTAAAGTGATTGTAAACGATTGTAAAAGAACCCATTCAGTTTAAAATAGAAATCAAAAGGCAAAGCATTTAGGTATAGATATTAAAATATATATATATATATATATATATATATATATATATATATATATTATTAATATTAGTTTCAATATTTTATTGACTTTTTTCATGATGAACAAACAAAAGATAATTAAAAAAAAGGCATCTGTCATACATTCGGGACATTGTCGAGAAAATTATATAGATAAATTCTCATGTAACAACTCTGTAATAATCAGGAAATAACCAAATCAACACTATGAAATGCTAGGCCTTAAGCAAAGGGTGTAACCCCACACTCCCCCCACCCCATATAGGAAAAAACTGTGACGGGGGCAGGATAACATCGCCCAGCCTCAGGTTTAATTGTTTAACATTATAAATTCTGTCCTGGTTTCCATTGTAGAGGGCTTCAGGACAATGGTTCAGTCAGGCAAATTACAAAATCAGTAAAAATAAAACTAACGAAGAGGTGATATCAGGTCATTGTGACAGAACTCACTAACTCTTTAAAGAATCTAACAAGTGTAGTGAAGAACAGAACCAAGAAGGTGTACTCTCTTATTAGTCCTAAATCACAGTTAACACTACCTATCACCCTCTATAATACAACCAAAAGTCTCACAACTGACCCTTGGGAGAGAATTGCTCGGCATTGTGAAAAAAGAGGGAAAGTGGAAAAGGATAGAGACAGAAGAAGGAGAAAGGGAGAGGAGAGGGGGAAAGAAGGGGTTGTTTATTTTATGATCTTTGGGACAAGAGGAGAGCTAGGACGAAGATGTAGAAAAATTAGGGGAAGAGGAGCTCGGTGTCTGCGCTATACCTATGGTCACGATAAAGGTACATGAATGCCCAGGGCTCCCACATTCATTCAGAGTACTTCGGTCATTGACAATACTAGCAATTCTAAAAAAAAATATATATATTATAAATACCTTTTTTCCCTTTTTTTTTTATAAATGACCACATTCCCTCTGTTTTTAGCTGTATAAAGCTGCTTTCACATGTAAAGCCCTGGTCTGTTAGCGGTAAAGCACCGCTTGTTTTAGCAGCGCTTTACCGCTGTTTAAGCTGCGCTTTTGCACCACTTTTCGCCCGCTACACTGGCCAGGACAAGTCTCATCATTTGAGGAAGAGCACACTTAGTTTCCAGCATAGCTAGAGAACTGACCATGGTGTGTTATCCTGCTCAGTGTGGTCAGTTTTAATAGGAAAGCAGAGGGACCGACACGATTACCAGGGATTTCACACGAAAGCAATACAAAGAGAACAGGGTACTTTTTAATACAAGTACATGGTACAGTAGGCACACATCAGAAATATGAAATGTTGGGTCAACAAACACTTTAAATAAAACCTCGGTCTCCTTGTACCCATAAAATATGATTTCTGTGCCAAAAGCAAGTGACTCACAGACAGCACAAGGTTTTAAAAATAAATGATAAACTTCCATTACATATGCTGTTGTGCACACTGAAAACAGAGAGAGCTAACACTTTTTCTGAGCCTACCTTAACCACTTCAATACCATGCACTTATGCACCTTCCCGCCCAGACCAATTTTCAGCTTTCAGTACTCTCACACTTTGAATGACAATTACTTAGTCATGCTACACTGTATCCAAACAAAATTTTTATCATTTTCTTCTCACAAATAGAGCTTTCTTTTGGTGGTATTTAATCGCCACTGGGTTTTAAATTTTTTGCGATATAAGCAAAAAAACAGCAATTTTTAAAAAAAAAAACACTTTTTTTTAGTTTCTATTGTAAAATTTTGCAAATAAGTAATTTTTCTTCATAAATTTGTGCCAAAATGTATACTGCTACATATCTTTGGTAAAATGAACCCAAATTAGTGTATATTATTTGGTCTTTGTGAAAGTTATAGAGTCTACAAACTATGGTGGCAATCACTGAAAATTTATCACATCTGATCACGCCTGATGTACTGAAGGGATATCTCATTTCTTGAGACACTAACAAGCGAGGAAAGTACAAATACCCCAAAATTACCCCTTTTTGGAAAGTAGACAGTCCAAGGTATTTACTAAGAGGCGTGGTGAGTTTTTTGAAGTTGTATTTTTTTCCCACAATTCTTGGGAAAAAATTTTTTTTTTTTTTTTCTACACAAACTGGTCATATTAACATTTTTTTTCTCTCACACAGCATATGCATAATTGCAACTACACCCCAAAATACATTCTGCTACTCCTCCTGAGTGTAGCGATACCACATGTGTGAGACTCTTACACAGCCTGGCCACATACAGAGGCCCAACATTGAAGTAGCACTTTCAGGCGTTCTACAAGCATAAATCGCACATATCCTTTCTCAACCACCTATTACACTTTTGAAGGCCCTGGAGCACCAGGACAATGGAATTTTCCACAAAATGACCCCATTTTGGAAAGCACACACCCCAACGTATAATCTATGAAGCATTATGAGTCTTTTGAATGGTTCATTTTTTTCCAGAAGGTTTTGGAAAATGTGGAGAAAAAATGAAAATGCATTTTTTTTACACAAAGTTGTCCATTTATAAGATATTTCTAACGCATAGCATATACATAGCAAAAATAACACCCCAAAATGCATTCTTCTACTCCTCCTGAGTATAGCGATACCACATGTGTGAGACTTTTACACAGCCTGGCCATATACAGAGGCCCAACATTGAAGTAGCACTTTCAGGCGTTCTACAAGCATAAATCGCACATATCCTTTCTCAACCACCTATTACAATTTTGAAGGCCCTGGAGCACCAGGACAATAGAATTTTCCACAAAATGACCCCATTTTGGAAAGCACACACCCCAACGTATAATCTATGAAGCATTATGAGTCTTTTGAACGGTTCATTTTTTTCCAGAAGGTTTTGGAAAATGTGGAGAAAAAATGAAAATGCTTTTTTTTTACACAAAGTTGTCCATTTATAAGATATTTCTAACGCATAGCATATACATAGCAAAAATAACACCCCAAAATGCATTCTGCTACTCCTCCTGAGTATAGCGATACCACATGTGTGAGACTTTTACACAGCCTGGCCATATACAGAGGCCCAACATTGAAGTAGCACTTTCAGGCGTTCTACAAGCATAAATCGCACATATCCTTTCTCAACCACCTATTACAATTTTGAAGGCCCTGGAGCACCAGGACAATAGAATTTTCCACAAAATGACCCCATTTTGGAAAGCACACACCCCAACGTATAATCTATGAGGCATTATGAGTCTTTTGAATGGTTCATTTTTTTCCAGAAGGTTTTGGAATATGTGGAGAAAAAATTAAAATGCATTTTTTTTACACAAAGTTGTCAATTTATAAGATATTTCTAACACATAATATGTACATAGCAAAAATTACACCCCAAAATGCATTCTGCTACTCCTCCTGAGTATGGCGATACCACATGTTTGAGACTTTTACACAGCCTGGCCACATACAGAGGCCCAACATCCAAGTAGCACCTCCAGGCATTCTAGCAGCATTAATTGCACATATCATTTCCTGACTACCGATCACATTTTTGAAGGCCCTTCATATATCTAACACATAGCAGGTACATACCAAATAACAAAAGATTACCTGTGGTTTTAGAAGTGCAGTGGTCCACAGAGAAGAGCATCGGTCCAGGCAGCAGGCAGGAATGAGGTCAGCGACAGCAAAAGCAATCATCCAGGCAGCAGGCAGGAATACTGTCCATAGTTCGCACAGGCAGAGATACTGTCAGCACAGCCAGAGCACAGCCAAAGCACAGGTCCAGGTAGCAGGCAGAGGTGTCCCGGCAGAAATGCTGTCCAAAGTCAGTAGAGGCAGCAGGCAGATATATGGTCAACACAGCCAAAGTATTGGTCCAAGCAGCAGGAAGAAACATGGTCCATAATGTCATGGGTCATTACAGGCAGTAATATGGTCAGCACAGCCAAATTATTGGTCCAGGCAGCAGGAAGGACCATCACGCTTAGGGCCAGGGGGACAGGGGTAGAGGCTTCTCCCACCCAAATCGCTTTGAAGCCTCCGGGCAACCAGACCCTGTTCTTGGAGCACAGAAAACGAAAAACTGGTTTTCTCTACTCAGAACGCTATTCTGAAGCCCCTCACATATGTGAGACCCCTGTGTACTAAAAGTAGATGGCCAAAAGATCAGTCCAAGTGGCAGGCAAAAACATGGTCGATTAACAGGCCAAGGTCGGTACACGTGGAAGTCAGAAATGTGGTTTAAATCGGCAGGCAGAGGCATCGTCGGTAAACAGGCTGAGGTTGGTGCACGTGGAGGTCAGAAACGTGGTTTAAATCGGCAAGCAAAGACATCGTCGGTAAACAGGCCAGGGTCAGTTAATTAACATGGAAGGTAGTTAGTAACATGGTAGCAGGCAAATAGGGAAATGGCAGTCTGTTAATAATAAGGGGAACTAATGGATGTATGATAATTTTTGAAGCAATTTCCGATGCACAGGCCAGGTTGGGAGGGACAATCGGGACAATAATAGCTGGTGTCTCTTCTTACTCCTCCTCTGCTGCATACACGGCATTTCTTTTGGCGTCTTCTTCCAGATTCTGTGGGGGGGATGCTAAAGGGATAGTGTCGCTCGTGAAGCCGACTCACACTATCAGAGCGAATGCTTCCTGGGGCGGGATCTTGTTGGTAAATGAGGGCATCGATGATATCTTCGATATATTGGAGGTAGTGGAGTCTGTGATTTTGAGTTGCTTTTTGGTAGCAGACAAACGAATTAAAAAGGGCCATGTGAAACAGGTGAAACGCAACTTTTTTGTGCCAATAACGGGACTTCCTGGTTGATAAGTAGGGCTGTAGCATCTGGTCGTTTAAATCCACCCCCCCCATGTACAAATTGTAGTCGTGGACACATTCGGGCTTTACAATGGAGCCGCGTCTTCTTGGGATCTCCACCATGGTGTCATTGTGGATCGTAGAGAGGATGTGGACATCTTTCTTGTCCCTCCACTTCATGGCCAACACCTCCTCGTTCCTCATGGATGCCGATTCTCCAGGTCGCAATTTTTTTGTCAATAAATTTTGTGGGAATCCCTTCCGTTTTTTTTTGAAGGTACCGCAGGCCGGGGTTTGTTTACTGTAAAGGTGGCGAAAAAGGGGCAGGCTGGTATAATAATTATCAACATATAAATGGTAACCTTTTCCGAACAGGGGGTATGCCAACTCCCAGACAATTTTCCCACTGGTTCCAATATATGTGGGGCAATCACGGGGCTGGAGCTGGGAGTCTTTGCCTTCGTAGATCCTGAATTTGCAGACGTATCCAGTGGCTCGATCACATAATTTATTTAATTTTAACCCATACCTGGCTCTCTTGCTTGGTATGTACTGCTTGAACTGCAGTCGGCCGGTGAAATGTACGAGGGACTCGTCCACACAAATTTTTTGGTCTGGGATGAAAACTTCTTCAAATCGCTGGGAAAAGGCATTGATTAGGGGGCGTATCTTGTACAATTTGTCGTAGTTGGGATGATCTCGGGGAGGGCACTGTGAATTGTCATTGAAGTGGAGAAAGCGCATAATCATGTCGTATCTTTTCCTGGACATGACAGCGGAATATATGGGCATGTGTTGGATGGGGCGTTTGGACCAATATGAATGGACTTCATTCTTTTTTGTAAGCCCCATATTGAACATAAGGCCCAAAAATAATTTAAATTCCTCCAATGTTAGACGCCGCCACTGGAACATGCGGGCGTAGGAAGAATCGGGGTTGGCAGCAATAAATTGGGATGCATACAGATTTGTTTGATCCACTATAGTCTGCAGCAAATCTTGTGGGAAAAATAAACAAAAATAATCAAATTTAGAAAAATTTGTAGTGTCGGGCTGCACACCTGGCTGTGCGGTGAAAGGGGGGATGATAGCGGATCCTGAGTTGGCAGGCAACCATAAGGGGTTTGCCAGGGCATCGGGAAGGTAGGATTGGGGCTGGATTCTTCGGGTTGGGCGTGCATTTCCATTGCTTGTACTGGGCTCCTCTTCCTGGGGTATGGCGCTGCTGGTGGTGGGCAGTTCTCCTGATCTTGGTGCTGATCTTGGTGCTGATCTTGGTGCCGATCGCATTCTTTTGGGAGGGACGGTTTCCTCCGGGGACTCGGACTCTGAGCCACTATCCTCCACTGGCTCGTATTCCGAAACAAGAATCGGATAATGGGAGCTCCCCGCTGCTCTCATCATCCGACATGGCAAGAATGGCATATGCCTCCTCAGGTGTGTAAACCCTTTGGGACATTATGGCAGTGCTTATTGGTGGGCCTGTGTAATGGTACTGCTGGTGGTAGTGGTGGCGGTCTGTGTGGTAGTACCGATGGAGGTATTAGTGGTGGGCCTGTGTGGTGGTACCGATGGCGGTATGGGTGGTGGTGGTACCAATGGCGGTACAGGTGGTGGTGGTACCAATGGCGGTACGGGTGGTGATGGTACCGATGGCGGTACAGGTGGTGGTACAGGTGGTGGTGGCACTACCGACGGTGGTACTGGTGGTGGTACCGATGGCGGCACTAGTGGTGATACTGGTAGCGGGCCTGTGTGGCAGTATAGATGCTGGGCCTGGTGGCGGTACTGGTGGTGGTACTGGTACCGATGGCGGTACTGGTAGCCTGTGTGGCGGTGCCAATGGCGGTACCGATGGAGGTGGGCCTGTGACAGATGATTGACAGATGGGCTGATTGATTGACAGATGGGCTGATTGATTGATTGACAGATGGGGTGATTGATTGACAGATCGGCTGATTGATTGACAGATGGGCTGATTGACAGATGGGCTGATTGGCTGGGCTGATTGATGTGCTGGGCTGTGTGACAGGTCCTCTTTATGGGGGGGGGGCGTGTTGTGCACTGTAAACTTATGTAGACAAACTACACTGAGCTAACTTACTGATCTCTTCTCTCTCCTCACAGATCGGTGTGTGAGGAGAGAGCAGGGATCAGGTAGTAACTCCTGTGGAGTTTGTTTACATTTGTGACCGGCTGTGATTGGACACAGCCGGTCACGTGGTAAACAGCCAATTCATTGGCTGTTTACTCTGATCGGGGACGCGCTGTGTCCAAGGGACACTCGCCTTCCCCGATCCCCGCTCTGCAAGCCTGTGGCGGCGCGCACGGAGCGCGCCGCAGAGTTTGTTTTGACAGGTGATCGGCTGTGACTTTGACACAGCCGATCACATGGTAAACAGCCAATGCCGTCCCCGATCACATGCCGTCCCCGATCACCGCGCTGCGCGCCCCCGCGGGCGCGCGCAAGGCATTATCCTGCAGGACGTCATATGACGTCCAGTATCGATAATGCAACCACTTCCCGGACGTCAATTCACTATTGACTGGGCGGGAAGTGGTTAAAGTGGAGCTCCACCCTAATTTTTAACTTCTGCTACTCGGATTCCTCCCCCCCTCCGGTGTCACAATTGACACCTTTCAGGGGGGAGGGGGGTGAAGATACCTGTCTAAGACAGGTATTTTCACCCACATCCGGGAGTTCTCTCTCCGGGAATCTGCGGGAGTGATGTCACTTCCCCCAGACTTCCCGTAGTTTTCTGAGAGACACTCGGCTCCCAGAACACAGGAGCACCAATCAGAATGGCGCAGCGCGACTCGCGCATGCGCCGTAGGGAACCGGGCATGAAGCCGCAGGGCTTCACTTCCTGGTTCCCTCAGCGAGGATGGCGGAGGGAGCAGCAGAGCGACGAGCGGTCGCTCGTCCTCTGCTGCGGACGTCGCTGGACTCCAGGACAGGTAAGTGTCCAAATATTAAAAGCCAGCAGCTGCTGTAGCTGTAGCTGCTGGCTTTTAATATTTTTTTTTCTGGCGGAGCTCCGCTTTAAAGAAGAAGTTAATTAAAATATTTAGGGACGACTTAACAGCCACCAACTATTTAAAACACGTTGGTCAGTAGTCTGTAAGAATTTCCATGTAGTGTAAATAGCACAGTATTCTGTAAGTCATAGAGGGCACGGATCAGAATGTTTAAAGCCCCGTACACACGGTCGGACTTTTGGCCAACAAACTTCATTTTGAGCAAGTTGGACCAACAATCCGACCGTGTGTACGCTCCATCGGACAAACTTTTTTTGCTTTTTTCTTGTTTTCATCGGACAAAAGTTGGGTCTGCAAACGGACAAACTTTTGCCCAACAAAAGTCCGATGGAGCAAAGTCCGACCGTGTGTACAGAAAACCATAGGACTTTTGTCCGATGGACAAAACAACTAATGTTAAAATCAACCAACAACCAAAGGGTGGCGGTAAAGAGCAGAAAAACCACGTGATGTTGCAAAAAGTTTTAGGAAAGTTTGCAGAAATGTCCGAGCGTGTGTATGCTATGGGTGTTCCCGACCAACTCCGTTCGGACAAAAAAACACGGAAAAGTCAGATGGAAGTCCGACCGTGTGTACAAGGCTTAACACACAGAGACCCTTGCAGTGTTTTTCTTATCCCTAAATTCTTTTTTTTGTTTCGGCCCCTAGACCTAAGTGAAAAAGTGCAGAGGAGGCCAAATTGCAAGGTAGCATTTTTACTTTTCCAGAAGTTCAGCTTTAATACAATTTGGCCACACTCACTGATTGCCACAGCAAACTACATGCACAAAAGTGCCCCAGGTCATTTACAACTCTAGCAACACCTTTGCATTCATATACCTGACAAAAAGATCTGTTCATATTTATCATAACAAAATAAAAATGGACTGTTCACTGAACTGTTCATTAAAATGGAAATCCAGCTTAACCCGCGTACACACGATCGGATTTTCCGTCGGAAAAACCTTAGATGTTTTTTCTAACGGAATTCCGCTCAAGCTTGGCTTGCATACACACGGTCACACAAAAGTTCTCTGAACTTTTGAACGTCAAGAACGCAGTGACCTACAACACTACGACGAGCCGAGAAAATGGAGTTCAATGCTTCCGAGCATGCGTCGAATTGTTTCCGAGCATGCGTCGGAATTTTGCGCATCGGAATAGCTACAGACGATCGGAATTTCCGATTGGATGTTTTTCCGTCTGAAAATTTGAGAACCAGCTCTCAATCTTTTTTTGGCCAAATTCCGACAGCAAAAGTCCGATGGAGCATACACAGGGTCGGAATTTCCGTCCAAAAGCTCACATCGGACGTTTCTTGTCGGAATTTCCGACGGTGTGTATGCGGCATAACTATTAACACTATCCCCTCTCCAGGCCCGGACTGGGACAAAAAACAGGCCCGGGCATTTTAGACTGAGCAGCCCGGGGGGGGGGGGGGGGTGCGGCGGTTAATGATGGGATGTGGGGTTCCAGCACCTTGTACCTCTGGACACCTTTACAC
The DNA here is from genome assembly GCA_029206835.1 of Rana muscosa. Taxonomy (NCBI): domain Eukaryota; kingdom Metazoa; phylum Chordata; class Amphibia; order Anura; family Ranidae; genus Rana; species Rana muscosa. The sequence goes on from CM055122.1 coordinate 22,643,257, forward strand.
AGCACCCTGGACCCCTTTACATTACACAGCCCCCCACAGTTTGTTACACAGACACCCCCTAACAGTTCTGAACCCCCTGCATGTTACACAGACCTCCCTACAGTACAGGCCCCTACATTACAGACCCCTACTACAATACAGACCCCACCCTACATTACAGACCCCCTCTACAATACAGACCCCACCCTACATTACAGACCCCACCCTACATTACAGACCCCCCCTACATTACAGACCCCCTCTACAATACAGACCCCCTCCCTACAGTACAGACCCCCTCCCTACAGTACAGGCCCCCCTACATTACAGACCCCCCTACAATACAGACCCCCATACATTACAGTCCCCCCTCTACAATACAGACCCCCCTACAATACAGACCCCCTATATTACAGACCCCCCTACATTTCAGACCCCCCTACATTTCAGACCCCCCTACAATACAGAACCCCCCTAGAATACAGGACCCCCCCTACAATACAGAACCCCCTTACATTTCAGACCCCCTCTACAATACAGAACCCCCCCCTACATTTCAGACCCCCCTTCAATACAGAACCCCTTTACATTACAGACCCCCCTACAATACAGAACCCCCCTACATTTCAGACACCCTCTACAATACAGAACCCACCTACATTACAGACCCCCCCTACAATACAGAACCCCCCTACATTACAGAACCCCCTACATTTCAGACCCCCCCTACAATACAGAACCCCCTTACATTACAGACCCCCCTACAATACAGAACACCCCTACAATACAGAACACCCCTACATTTCAGACCCCACCTACATTTCAGACCCCCCCTACAATACAGAACCCATCTACATTTCAGACCCCCCCTACAATACAGAACCCTCCCTACATTACAGACCCCCCTACAATACAGAACCCCCCCCCTACATTTCAGACCACCCCTACAATACAGAACCCCCCCTACAATACAGACCCCCCTTCAGACCCATATTGTACCTCAGATCAGCGCGGGACTGCATGTTGGGTCCCCTCCCCCTGTGTGGACATAAAGGAGGAGGGGGAGGCGGCTTCACTCTGCTCGGCTGTGTGAGACAGCTGAGCCGAGACTGATCAGATCATCAGTGCCACGGCCACCTTGCCAGAGAGAAGGGGATCGTTGCGGGTCCCTCGACTGTCACTCGAGTGCGGCTCTGACTCACAGCTGAGAGTGCACTGGGGCAGTGGCGTCACTAGGGTTGGTGTCACCTGCTGTGGCAAAACATGGTGTCACCCCCTCCTGTCTATCCTGCCCAGCGCCCTGCAGGCAGCGCACGGTCACGAGGCGCACCCCCAAATGACCCCTGTAAATTAAAGTATGGGGTGGTATTGGGCCGGCTGGGGCGATATAGGGCAGGTTGGGGTAATATAGGGCAGGTTGCGGTGGTATAGTGCAGGTTGGGGTGATATAGGGCAGGCTGGGGTGGCATAGGGCAGGTTGGGGTTGTATAGAGCAGGTTTGCGGTGGTATAGGGCAGGTTGCGGTGGCATAGGGCAGGTTGCGGTGGCATAGGGCAGGTTGGGGTGGTATAGAGCAGTTTGCGGTGGCATAGGGCAGGCTGGGGTGGTATGGTGCCAGGTTAGGACTCTATGTAGTGACATGTGCAGCAGTGCAGTAACTTACAGCATGCCTGGAGATGAAGACACTCTGGCTGCTGTGTCCTCGTTTCTTTCTCCTTCAGCTGTGGGATCAGCCAGAGTGAACAAGTCTGTGGGAGAAGTGGAGGGGCAGCCACACCCCCAGCTCCACCCACCAACTCCGGCTGCCTCCGGAGACATGATTGGAGATCCCAGAGAGACGGGGAGTATTACAGGCAGCGCCCCCCCCCCCCCCGCTCGGTGCCTTGCTCACACCGCTCCGCTGCAGCTCTGCAAGCAGAAGTACAATGTGTAGCGGTGGGTGGCGGCCCCGGTGTCACCCCTCTGGCGGGTGCCACCCGGTGCATCCCGCACCCCCATAGCAACGCCTCTGCACTGGGGCGAGACGTGACATGCGGTCCGGCGGCCTGCCGTGGCCCACCGGGCATATGCCTGGTATGTCCTATGGCCAGTCCGGGCTTGCCCCTCTCCCATCCCAACACCTATGCTTACTGACCTGTGTAAGAAAGGTGCATATACTTACCTATTTTCAGCTCGCTCTGGTCCAGTCACGTGATCTCCCCAGTGTCTGCCAGCAGTGGCTGCAAGGTAGAGGACAGAGTGCTTTGACAATGGCTAGTAGTCTAGAGTGGCGACGTCACCCATAGGCTTCAATGGCCCATCCATTATCGGCACTCCCTCCTCTCCCCTGAAGCCATGGTGGCTAACACAGGGGAGCTGGATCACATGACTGGTGCAGCCTAAAAATAGGCAAGTATATGCTTATATATTTTTTTACACAGGTTAGTTAGCATAGGTGTAGGAGGGGGGATTAGGTCTGTGCAAGGGGTACAGTTTTAAGATTAGTTAGGGCAAAGCTGGAATTCTTCCTTAGGCCCAGTAAAATGTATTCATACCTATGAACATTGTGTTTGTTACAGCTATGCCTCTGCTTTATTACCTGAAAATTTCTCTACCTTTGCACTTCCTGATTTTATATATGACCTCCAAATTTACAGATGACATATTGTATACACACATTTGCTAATAAAAATACAATCCGAATGTACTGTTGGCACTTTGTGTAGTATTTAGGGAAAAAATTTATTTCACTGGGCAGCTGTATCTGAACATTACTGCCAGGGTCATCTTTAATGTTGATTGGACCATGTGCAAAAATTTTGTTGCCCCCCCCCCCCCCCCATGCAATTTTGCTCTCCACCTGCTCTGAGACATACAATAAGTATCAGCTAGACGTAAAATCAGTATACTGTATCAGATCAGGCAGTGATTGCGATTGGTTGCCAGAGGTTACAGCATATCATTACCACTTACTGACTGGTTGCTAGAGGTTACAGCACACATTATGGCTCACTGATTAGTTGCTAGAGGTTACAGCATGTGATTTCTTCTTGTTGATTGGTTGCTAGAGGTTACTGTACAGTAATACTGCTCACTGATTGGTTGCTAGGGGTTACAGCACATCATCTCTTCACTGCAGAGGGGCATGATATACATATGAATGCCGCTGGCCTCAGCTATTTACATATTGTGACAGTAGGAGCTACTGTCACGGTAAAATGGACAGTTTGCTGGACACAGGGTATGCACATTTGCGAGGTACAAGACTACAGAGCGTGGATGTGGACTGGAGAAGACTGCTTTCGCAGCTTTCTCCAGGTTTTGCTATTCTGGAATGGGGCTTTGTAGTTTGGAGATTCCACAGTGTCTTGGGAGGGACGGGATCTCCAACCCTGTATCCAGGCTTTGTTGATTACCAGCAGGGTGTGTGCTCAGGTGAGCACAGCCCTTATAATGAATATATGGGAAGAACTCATTGCTCCCAGTTGGAAACGGCTCCACACCAAGAGACAGGAGGTCTTCAGGAGTCAGAGAGGCTGTAGGAGACAGCCAGAACATTGGTGACTGCAAGAGGCAGAGCTGTGGACGCTAAAGGGAAGCCGTCTACTTTTAGGAATCCGGTGGTCTGGGTGACCAGGATAAAGTGCAGAAGTACTGCTACAGAGATTCCGGGGGCTAGCATTTTTCTGTTCTGTGTATTTGATGGAGAAGAACCCCCTGCGCGGGAAACCTTTGTTTGGACTTATATTTTGCCTTTTTAATAAAAATGGGCTACCATGCCCTTAAATATAGTTCCTGACTTGCTTGAATCACTGGAAAAGCGCATCTACCACAAGAGCTAATGGTCCCCAACTTTTCAATATTAATGCTGCCGCTATTTACATATGAATGCTCCCGTTATTTACATATGAATGCCAGCTATTTACATGTAAACACAGGGTCTGCAGGTGAGTCATCTGTACACAACAATAGGGCAGAACTGGGCATCATTAGTAGCAGCAATTCACACTGAGATATCAGGACACAGCACAGGACTAAAACTTCAAGGGACAAGGGAATTTAAACTGGGATAGTTGCCAAGTATGAGGCAGCTGCTTTGGGCCCCACAACAATGACAGGGCCCAGGGTAGCTGCCCCTTTTGCCCTGCCTTAAAGACGGCCCTGATTACTGCAGCCATATACTGTATCCTGGGTGCCTCTGCTGTGCTATACCATAATTATATAGTAGACCCCTGCTGCCCATTTGCATCACACAAGGACACTTTTATATAATATAAAAAAAAAAACTCCCTAATTAAGACATTTACAGACTACCTGGATTTAAATGGGGATACGTTTGAACTGTGATATGTGCCATAACGCTACCTACAAACCCCTTCTAGCGTCTGCTGACTTAATTTCCCTAGTGGCTGAATGGTATGTAAATGAAACAAAAAAGCTCAATGGGGAGAATTACAGATGTAAGGCCGCGTACACACGACCGTTTTTCTCGGCAAAAAAGCTTGCCACAACAGTTTTCTTGTCCTTTTTTTTGGCGAGAAAACCGTTTGTGTGTATGCTTTCTCATCGAGAAAACTGTCCAAAATCTCGACGAGAAAAAAGACAACCTGCGGTCTTTTTTCTCGTCGGAGTCTCATTTTTTCTCGGCGTGATTCTCGTCAGACTATTTTTGGACGAGAAAACCATTCGTGTGTATGCTTTTCCGAGTCTTCAAAAACCGCGCATGGTCAGACTCAATATGAGATGGGAGCGCACCTCCTTGTAAAACTAGCGTTTTGAATGGAGATAGCACATTCATCACGCGTTACCAATTTTAGCCATGTTTAAATGCTGCACATTTAAATCTTCTTTAGAATGGTACAATGATGCGCAATTATGAACTTTTTGGCTGCAGATATTCATGCATATTTATGACTAATTTTTAGCAACATTTCTGAATGAGGATCTCATGAATATGTTATTTTATTTGATCGAGCAAGATGTAATTTTTTTTTTTTTTAATTTGTATTAATTTTTTCAGATATGCATTTTAAAATCTTCTTTAATTTCTAGTGTTCTCCTTTTTTTTTGATCCGGTGTAAATTTGACATAAATTGTCTAAAATTATCATCTATTTTTTGTCCTTCAAGGCGTTTTTTTGGTGTTATCTGTTGCATTTAAACTCTAGCTTAGTAGTTTTAGTAAATTACCTGCCTACTCACCAGCTAAATATGTAGCTTTAACAAAAACACATAGGCAAGTATTAACTGTAACCCAAAAAAACATTTATTCTGGTATACAAAATAAGAATAACCAAAGTAGAAGGCAGCGCTGGAGAGCCTGCTGCAATTTGTGCGACTGTGTGGACACCAAAATTGGGACCTTGAGAAGCCCATATATTAGTGAGCCCAATCTAGTCTTGGACTCCCAGAGGTCAGGAACAGCAGCAGGTTAGATACATGTCCCAAGTCTGTGGAACTACAACAGGCTGCCTTCTGTCTGACCACATTGCAGCAAGGGAATCACTTCCTGGTCTTCTTGCTCCGCTTCCCTGCAGCCTTCTGGGTAGGCTTGCCTGCAGCCTTCTCTGCATCCTTCCTTGTCCGCCTGGCTGGAGGCTGTGCCTCAGGAGGTGTACTCATGTCAGGAGGAGGAGGTGGAGAAGAAGGAGGTGGAGCTGGAGAAGAAGGAGGTGGAGGAGGAGAAGAAGAAGAAGGAGGTGGAGGAGAAGAAGAAGGATGAGGTTGTGAAAAAGGAGGTGGAGGTGGAGAAGAAGGAGGTGGAGGATAATAGGAAGGTGCAGGAGGATGGCCGTGGTCACAGATAACAGTGCTCTCTGTGAGTCTGCCCCTCAACCCCTTACTTAAAAGGGTCATGAGCAGGGACTCACAAAGTAGCCTCTGTTCAGTTTGCATCTGGGCCATTTTCATGCCCACCAATGCCGCATAGCCCTCATCAGTGGTTGGGGGCTGCTGGAGGGTGGCATGGGCCTCTTTAATGAGGGCCAGTGCTGCCACACTCACAGCCCTATCCCTCCTGCCCCTTCTTGGTGGCACCTGACACCTTGTCCTACTACTTGGACCAGGCACCTCCTCTCTGCCACTAACCCCAGCCTCCTCCTGCCGGACATTTTCCGCCCTCTCATCTTGGCTGACCTCCTCCTGTGTAAAAAAAGTGACATATTTTAGATTTTTGTTTCATCAATCACACACAGGGGATTATTTTGTAAAGGCAAATCCACTTTGCAATACAAGTGCAAACTACAAGTGCACTTGTAATTGATTTGAAAGTGTACTTGGAAGTGCAGTCGCTGGAGATCTGGGGGGGACATGCAAGGCAAAGAAAAAGCAGAAATTTAGCTTGCACATGATTGGAGATTAAAATCAGCAGAGCTTCCCCTCATTTCAGATCTACCCCTCTGATTTACAGCGACTTTACTTCCAAGTTCAATTTTTGGGGTAATTTTTAGTGCACTTTGCACTTGTAGTTTGCACTTGTAGTGCAAAGTGGATTTGCTATTCTTAAAGCACCCCCACAATGTTCAGATCATTGACTGTTGCAAATCCTTCAAAATTTGTGTGTATAATACTCTCATTATGCCCCCATCATTTTGCTATCTTCTCCCCAACTTTTTTTCCCACTACTGTCTATTGCTATGTCAATCCCTTTTTCTTGATTGCCTACATTTTTACCCTTCTTAACATCTATTTTACATCATTCATTTTTGAAAAATAAATGTGTCGAAAATACTATACCTGGCTCCAGACGGACAGATCTGGGTCCTCATCCAAGATGGAAGGCTCCTCCTGATCCTGGGAAGGAACATCTTGGCTGGAGGGAAGGCTGGAGGGAAGGCTGGACAGTGATTCCCTTGCTGTAATGTGGTCATTCAGAAAGGCCAACCTGTCGTAGTACCACAAATGTGGGACATATACCTCCCCTGCTGCTGCTCCTGACCTCTGAGATGCCAGGACCCGATTGCGCGCAGTCCTATATGTGCCTCTCAAGGTCCCAATTTTGGTGTCAAGCTGCTCAATGGTTGCATGGGGCACCCTGGTCTGCACAAATGGGAGCAGGCTCTCCAGCGCTGCTCTCCGAACCCCTTTTTTTTAATGCTGTGGATTTTTGGTCTCCCACAGAGCAGCTCCCTTAATCTATCAATGAATTCCGCTAGAAATTATTTTTCCTCAAACACATTCATTGTTTCTGCAAGACAAAACACCAGACAAAATTAAAAATGTCAATCACACTCTAAACTCGTGAAATCTTTATGCCCATATATGCCTATCCAATCTCTATGCAGTATAGGCCACTGATGTACCAAAAGGTCTGTTTTTTAGCTTTGTATAGTTCTCGAATCTGGTCTTCATCTTGGAACTGGGCCTAAACAGACAAGTGTAACCCACCTGCAAACAATGATTCATATTCCTAGTTCTGACTTCATATATGTGTGTGTTAAGTGTATCATTTGTTTGAATCTCATAGGGGAGAGAAGACTGGGAGGACACCACTCCTCGGAGCCCAGCAAAACCACACCTTCTAAGGAACCCCAACCTCCCCAACAATGCCCAACCTGAGGATGTCGAATTAGATAAAGGAGAGGTGGAGGAAGGAGAAGTTGAGGAAGGAGAGGTGGATGAGGTGGTGGAACTTGTCACTACAACAGGTCAGTATCTGTCACCACAGCTTCAGGTAAAAGAGATGTAGGCCTGGAGATTGTTATATTTTTATTTTTATTTTAGGGGATGAATATGTTGCTGAAAGTCCAAGATTCTCCAGGGATAGTGCACAAAGACTCATCCAACAATTAATGGATTGTAGTACTCATCTGGACTTCATTAAAAAAAGGATTCAGGATATGGAGAATACATTTAAGGACATCATAGATGTGTTGGGAAGAATAGACTAAAACACCCCTTTTTTTGTCTAGTTTTTGTTTACTTTTGTAGCACTTTGTTGCAAAAATAAATTTAGAAGATGCACACAGTGGGTCAACATGTGCTATCTGCCATCACGGGATCTCCATGTACGTCTTTTGGGGGTGCAACCTCTTCCTCACAACTCAAGTAGGAGAAAGGAAGAAGGGGTTGCCCCCCAAAACATGTTGAATGATCCCCCATGATGGCGGGTAGCACATGATGACAATAGGGATGAGGAAGTAACTAACCTATTTTACCCCCCCTAAAAATGTGTGCATCTTCTAAATTTGTCAGGTTCAGGGGTGACAACACTCCATTTTTGAGGAAGGGCAGATAGACATTGTTTTTTACAAAAATGGTCTGACATGTTGCCTATACGTTTAACATTGTTGTATTTGGAGGAATGTTGAGGATATTTTTTGTAAGTTCATTTGCAGCAAAATTTGCCATGTTAGGTGAAAAGCCTAAAATGGGTTTATAAAATGTAGAGACACCAAAAATGTATACCTAACCATATGTGTGATTGTGCACAGAGTAAAATACAAGAAAATACCAAAAATGTCGTTGTTTTTTTTTTTTAAGCACTCTAACCTTTTTTGGATTTAGTTTTGTTGTTAGCAGTGAAATGTTTGTTGTTTACTAAGGAAAATACACTTGGCACTACAAGTACACTTTGAAAAAGTAGCACACACCTCAAATATAAACAAAGCAAAACTACTAATTTAAAGTTCATATTTTTTTTTTTGGGCAAAATTATAATTCGGACAGATTCTCTGGCATTGGAATGGCCCCCCTACCTATGAAATAATCCACATATTTCTGCCTGATTGCACGGGCACTTTGGGGGGGGGGGCAAGCCAGCACGGACAGGTTCCAGGCCCGGCAGGGCATTGTCCGCAGCAAGTCCGGCCTCGGGCCCAACTGTGGCCATATATGTAGGAGATTTCTTCCTCAAAAAATTGTGCACTAGGCAACAACAAAACACAATATAGTTCAATTTATACTCCGCAAGATTAATAGGAGTCAGAAAAAGACGGAACCGGCTGGCCATTATCCCGAAGGCATTCTCCACAACTCTTCGGGCTCTGGCCAGCCGGTAGTTGAAGACCCTCCTCTCCGGGGTGAGGGTCCTCTGGGGGAAGGGCCTCATGAGATGCCGACCCAGGCCAAAGGCTTCATCAGTCAAAAAGACAAAGGGGAGTCCTTCCACATTCCCTGCATCCGGTGGCAATACAAGGTCATCACTCTGTAGACGAAGAGCAAACTCCGTCTGGGCGAAGGCTCCCCCATCCGACATCCGGCCATTCTTCCCCACATCCACATAGAGGAATTCATACTGTGATGACACCACCGCCATCAGCACGATACTATGAAACCCCTTGTAGTTATAAAAAAAGGAGCCAGATCTTTATAAATGATATTGGGTCTGAGATCAAAAGTAAAATTTCTGTCTTTGCAGATGACACCAAGCTATGCAGTGGAATAACGTCCTTACAGGATGTCGCCAATTTACAAGCCGACCTCAATGCTCTGTCTAATTGGGCGACTATGTGGCAGATGAGGTTTAATGTTGATAAATGTAAAGTTATGCACTTGGGGGCTAAGAATATGAATGCATCATACATACTAGGGGAAGTACAACTGGGGGGATCCGTAGTGGAGAAGGATCTGGGGGTTTTGGTAGATCATAAGCTCAATAATGGCATGCAATGCCAAGCTGCGGTTTCCAAAGCGAGCAAAGTCCTTTCTTTTATTAAGAGAGGTATGGTCTCCAGAGAGAGAGATATAATTTTGCCCCTGTTCAAATCATTAGTAAGACCTCATCTGGAATATGCAGTTCAGTTTTGGGCCCCAGTTCTCTAAAAGGATATTGGGGAACTGGAGAAAGTGCAGAGAAGGGCAACCAAACTGATAAGAGGCATGGAGGAGCTCAGCTATGAGGAAAGATTAGAGGAACTGAATTTATTCACTCTTGAGAAGGGGAGATTAAGGGGGGATATGATCAACATGTACAAATATATAAGGGGTCCATATAGTGAACTTGGTGTTGAGTTATTCACTTTACGGTCAACACAAAGGACAAGAGGCACTCTTTGCGTCTAGAGGAAAAGAGATTTCACCTCCAAATACGGAAAGGTTTCTTCACAGTAAGAGCTGTGAAAATGTGGAATAGACTCCCTGCAGAGGTGGTTCTGGCCATCTCAGTAGATTGCTTTAAGAAGGGCCTGGATTGTTTCTTAAATGTACATAATATAACTGGGTACTGACATTTATAGGTAAAGTTGATCCGGGGAATATCCGATTGCCTCTCGGGGGATCAGGAAGGAATTTTTTCCCCTGCTGTAGCAAATTGGATCATGCTCTGCTGGGGTTTTTTGCCTTCCTCTGGATCAACTGTGGGTATAGAATTGGGTATATGGGATTGTACGATATTTTTTTATTTTTTTTTATGGTTGAACTGGATGGACTTGTGTCTTTTTTCAACCTGACTAACTATGTAACGGGGTGGTGGCACGATGCGGACGTGCTTTCCGTCAATGGCTCCTCCGCAGTTGGGGAAGTCCCACCGCCTGGCAAACTCCAATGCCACAGTCTGCCATTCCTGTGGCGTGGATGGAAGCTGGGGAATCAAACAAGATAAGAAAAATTAAGTACTTTTGCAAATAACATTTCAAGCAGATTCGACAAAAACATTCGTGGCCAACATAAGTATAACATTTTGGTTAAGGATTATTAAAAATAGAGAAACAAATTCACAATTCGCACATTGTTCACCCCCCTCTGATGGCCCATTTATTTTCTTTGGGGGGGGGGCAAGATGTGTTTGTGACATTCCACATTCAGGAAAATGAATTAACAATTTTGAGGGGTTGGGGAATACAATGGATCAGAAAAAATACATTGTTAACAGACTAGTCTCGATGTGTTTGGGACCCCCCAAATCTCACATTCAGGAAAATGATTTAACAATTTGAGGGGGGGGGGAACACAATGGATATGAAAAAATACATTGATAACAGACTAGGCTAGATGTGTTTGGGCCCAGCAGAGCATGCTGGAGAGGTAAGTGAAGGGAAAAATGCATGTAGGCCAAAAAATTACTTAAAAAAGGACAGCATGAATGGGGACAAAGGGGACATTCTCAGCATATTACAATCATGCTAATTAGGGAGGGATGAAAGAAATACAATACATTATCATGCATGAAATACATAGAATGTGATATTATATACGAAAACTTACCCTCATATAGTCATCCTGCAGGACTTGGATGATAGCAGAACAGGTCTCTGGGATTATGACGCCCAGAGCCTGGGGGGAGATGCCTGTGGTGAACTTCAGGTCCTGCAGACTTCTCCCTGTCGCCAGGTAGCGCAACGTGGCGATGAGCCTCTGCTCAGCACTGATGGCTTCCTGCATAACGGTGTCCTGCCTGGTAATATAGGGGGACACCAAAGCCAACAGATGCTGAAATACGGGGTCAGACATCCGCAGAAAATTCCTGTAGTCCTCAGGATTATTCTCCACGATCTCCCGCAGCAGAGGCATGTGAGAGAATTGGTCGTGCTGGAGCAACCAATTCTTGGTCCATGAACTCCTCCTCACCCTGTTCATAGACTCGTCTTGGTCCAATACAAGAAGACCAACAGACACACAAAGTCGGTGCACAACACAATCTCTACGATGAGAACGTATCCGCAACATGGCTAAGAAACGGTCGTCTGAACAGAACAAACTAAACAGAACGCACTGAAAAACAGCAAGGCCTATGAAGAACGACCTGAAAATCAGAAACGAGTGGACAAGAACGCACTGAAAAACAGATACGACCGGACTACTCGCCCTGAAAGACAAGATACGAACCCACAAGCACCTACTGAACCACAGAAAATGATCTGAAAGCACAAAGTCTGAAAAGCGTGAATCGTCTCTTCCCAAACTTTAACTAACACGCAGCAACACGAGATTAGCAAAAGCAGCCCAAGGGAGGACGCCATGAAAATGGAACTTCCCCTTTATACTGCCGTAGTACGTGTTGTACGTCACCGCGTTTTTAGACTGACGAGATTTTGGAATGACAGTGTGTATGCAAGGAAAGCTTCACAAGAATCACGTCAAACTTGACAAGAAACCCGTCGAGAAAAACTATTTTTTTTTCCGACGAGAAACTCGGCCGTGTGTACGAGGCCTAAGTGTGGAGAATATTTAATAAAAAGAGAGAAGTTAAATTCCATAAATTCCAATAAGTGTTTGCTGCAGTGTTTCAGTAAGGAACATAACAGCATGGGGATTTTGTGTTTATAGTCAAGAGAATTAGAAGTTATTACCTGTACCTCTGACTTAAAGCCGAACTCCAATCCATTTCTTTAGAAATAAATCAAATTTGTCTCTTAGTTCTCCCCAGCAGATGAAGAAAATATTGCTTGTTTTTTCAGGATTTAACAAAGAGTATTACAGTACTTACCTTACCCCACTGTCCCGCAGTTTTCCTTCCTGCCTGTTAAAACAGCTTGTTTTTATTGTATGTATTACTGTAGGAGTACCCACCCACATTCTGGTGCTGAAAAGAACAGGACAGGACCACCAAATGCTGTGGAACCATGGAGTAAAGTACCGTATATACTCGAGTATAAGCCAAGTTTTTCAGCACCTTTTTTAGTGCTGAAAATGCCCCCCTCGGCACACATGTAGCCACACTCTTCCTCTACAAGTTTGCAAAGTTTGTAGTCCGGGGGACCTAGGGCCGGGGAGCACTGATTTTTCAAATCCGGACACCCCTTCCATAGACTCCCATGTTAAACGTCAGTCTAGTCACACAGCGCCGGAGATCAGGTAGGGAGATTGGGCACAGTGAGGCATGGGCACAGTGAGGCATGGACACAGTAAGGCACAGTGAGGCATGGACACAGTGAGACACAGTGAGGCATGCACATGGACAAAATGAGGCACAGTGAGGCATGCAGATGGACACCCTAGGCTTATACGAGTCAATACGTTTTCCCATTTTTTTGTGGTAAAATTAGGTGCCTCGGCCTATATTCAGGTCGACTTATACTCGAGTATATATGGTATTACTATCTGTTAAATAATCCCCTAATGAGCAGTATATTTTTCATCAGCTTGGGGCAAATTTACAACATACATTTTTTTTTGGTCAGTTGGTTTTTCTAAGCCATGGCAGCAAATTAGTCAAATTTGTAAATTCTATTTTTGGTTTGCAATGCTAGTTAAAAATATTAAGGTTTCCACTGTACCCAACTGAGAATTTTATATGTTGCCACATGAGAATTGCATAATGTGTGTCTAAATGTTTATTCCGTAGACAGTTGTAGACTGTTTATGTATGTAGTATGCCAATGATTTTCTCTTTTTATACACCCTCAGAAATGTTGCAATAAATTACAAAGTATAAAAACAGAAAATACACAGGTAATTTCATGTGTACTTACTGTATAGGTTAAATTACACCTATCACTGCACAATTATTGAGGCTGTTATTGCTAAGTCACCAAGCCATATCAAATATAGGTATATTGAACTTTTTTTTTCTATTTGCTACATGCTTGTTTCAGGTCTGTGACTCAATAATTGTAGTAGTGAAACCAGATAAGCAGCATTTCCTGAAAGCCAGTCCCCATAAATCTTCTATGACAAGTGTGCTTTAACTCCCTTATGTCTGGTCACTGTAACTGAACACCTGGACAGCAGCCTTATCAGGGTGGATGGATGTACATGTATAGTGCCTTGAAAAAGTATCCATACCCCTTGAAATTCTCCACATTTTGCCATGCTACAACCAAAAACATAAATTTACAGTGGGGCAAAAAACTATTTAGTCAGCCACCAATTGTGCAAGTTCTCCCACTTAAAAAAATGAGAGAGGCCTGTAATTGTCATCATAGGTATACCTCAACTATGAGAGACAAAATGTGGAAAAAAAAATCCAGACAATCACATTGTCTGATTTGGAAAGAATTTAATTACAAATTATGGTGGAAAATAAGTATTTGGTCAATATCAAAAGTTCATCTCAATACTTTGTTATATATCCTTTGTTGGCAATGACAGAGGTCAAACGTTTTCTGTAAGTCTTCACAAGGTTGTGTGACAGCAGGAAGGTAAAGTCACCTGGTTGCATCCAGGGGGGTAGATATATTTCGCCCAGATTCAGGCTTTACGCCGACTTATACAACTAGGTGGAGAGTTGTATAAGGCTAGTGGGCTCATGGATGACTCATACCTCTAGGGAGAGGGCTGGGCGTCGTGCAGACAGGGAGTTGATGAGACCAGCTGAAGCTTGTCAGCTCATTTAGGCCTCTATAAGAACTCCCAGCTTCATTAGGTGTTAGCTCATGCCTGGACCCAGACCTGTGTGGACTGTCTAGGGAGAGTGAACCCCTGTGCGGTGAGACCAAGCCTGTGTGGCTATTTGCTTGGACATTTAAAACCAGGGACTTAGGGACTAGGACAGCACTAGGCTGATCCCAGTTGTTAGTTAGGAAACCTGTATGTTTAGTCAGAGGTCAACTTGACCAGGATTTATTTTGGTTATGTTTCTTTTGCTTTGCTGTGTTTTGTCACTGTAAATAGAAAATAAACCGCACCTTTTTGATTTTGAAAACCACAACCTCCGTTTGCTGGGCCTGTTTTGTGTGGGGAGCCCATCCCGGGGGTCACACACACCCGCTGCCGAGCTAACCCCCTCACAGTTGGTGGAGAATGCAGGCAGTTTTTTTTAAGCCAGCATGGAGGAGATACTGAAACAGCTGGCTCTAGCAAATGCCAATCAACAGCAGACAAATGCAGGTTTGCAAAGGAGCCTTGCAGCCCAGCAGCAAGCTCATCAACAAGCCCAGCAGCAATCTGAGGCCCGCTTCATAGACCTGTTACAGAAGCAAGAGCAGAGACTACAACAAATGGAAGCAGTAATGCAGCAACGTCCGCAGACCAGTGAGGAAAGCCGTCCCACTAATACCGCGTCCTTTGGGGTGAGTCGTTTATTGACAAAAATGACTGGAGAGGATGATCCAGAGGTATTTTTGACCACATTTGAAAGGACTGCTGAAAGAGAAAAGTGGCCTGAGGAGCAGTGGGCTGGACTGGTGGCTCCTCTGTTAACTGGTGAATCGCAGAAGGCTTACTATGACCTAGAGCCTGACCAAGCAAAAGACTATGTGATGCTAAAAGCTGAAATATTGGCAAGGCTGGGTGTCACCCTGGCTGTCCGGGCTCAGCGTGTGCATAACTGGACTTTCCAGCTTGGAAAACCCCCCAGGTCTCAAATGTATGATCTCATTCACCTGAGCAGGAAGTGGCTACAGCCAGAGACTTTGTCCGCACCAGAGATTGTGGAACGTGTTGTAATGGATCGGTTTTTGAGAGCTCTTCCTACTGCCATCCAAAAGTGGGTAAGCCATGGAGACCCAGAGACGGCCGGTGGTCTTGTGGATCGTGTAGAGAAATACTTGGCTACAGAGAACCTGACGGCCTCTTCCAGAGACTCTCGGACTTTCCACCCTAAGACCAGACCATCCCCAGGGGCGGATAAGAGGATTCCAAGGGGTGAGGGTGGAGAGAGTGAGAGGGTGGGAGCTCTACCCAAGGTTTGGCGAGAACAGCCTGGGAAGTCAGCGGCTCAAGAGGCGGCAAGAAGGATCGTTTGCTACCGCTGCCAGCAAGCGGGACATATTGCAGCCAATTGCCCGGTTGTGGAGGAACCCATGCAGTGTGACTTTCTGACGGGCAGACGTCAGTCGCTGTGTGCGACAGTCGCATGCACTGCCATTCGAGGAACTGAGAAACATTTATGCAAAATGTGTGTTAATGGTAGAAATGTTGTGGTATTGCTGGATTCAGGTAGCCTTGTGACCCTGATAAAGGCTGAGTTAGTTAAAACAGAGGTCTCTGGGAATAGCAAGGTAGCTGTTATTTGTGTGCATGGGGACACCCGAGAGTATCCAGTGACTACAGTGTGTTTCGAGACCCCCAAAGGTACCCTCTCTCATCCAGTGGGCTTAGTATCTCAGTTACCGCATGACGCCATTGTGGGAAGGGATTTTCCGAAGTTCTGGGAACTGTGGGATGATCCTGAGCCCCTCACTGGTGCCCCTATGTACCAGGAATGTGATAGCCAGAACTCCCCTGAGAGTGGTGAGGACTCTCCGGAATTTCCCTTATCAGTATTGGCAGGGGAGACTCAAGAAACTGGAGAGGAGCCCACCTCCTCAGACGAAAACCTACCGTCTGTGGAGTTTTCTGATCTTGAGGTTCACAGGGAAAACTTTGCCACAGAACAGTTGAAAAACCCCGCCCTAATAAAGGCACGGGAAAACGTAGTGAAAATAGATGGCGAGTTAGTGAACCCAGATAATACCTGCACTTACCCATACTTCAGCGTAGAGAAGGACCTACTGTATCGGGTGGCAAAAAGGGCAGAAGAAACCGTTGAGCAGCTTGTGGTGCCCAAACCTTACAGGAAGTTGGTGTTGGAGTTGGCCCATGGGCACATTCTTGGAGGTCATCTGGGGACAGAGAAAACCCGAGAGAGGGTATTACAGAGATTCTATTGGCCGGGGGTGATGAAGGACGTAGAAAATTATTGTTCCTCCTGCCCTGTGTGTCAGAGGTTGGCCCCGATGCCACATTTCCGTAGCCCGCTGGTCCCTCTACCCATCATTGAGGTCCCGTTTGAGAGGATCGCCATGGATTTGGTAGGTCCTATAATCAAGTCCGCTAGGGGGCACCAGTACATATTAGTTATAATGGACTATGCCACCCGTTATCCAGAAGCGATCCCTCTCCGAAATACCTCGGCCAAAACCATAGCCAAAGAGCTATCTCTTGTTTTTAGCCGGGTGGGTATTTGTAAAGAACTGCTTACGGACCAAGGTACACCCTTTATGTCCCGGGTTATGAAAGAGCTGTGTAAATTGTTCAAAGTGACGCAATTGCGTACGTCTGTGTATCACCCCCAAACCGATGGGCTGGTTGAAAGATTCAACAAAACCCTAAAACAAATGTTGAAGAAAGTGGTGGATAGAGATGGAAAGGATTGGGACTGTTTACTTCCTTATTTGATGTTTGCTATTAGGGAGGTGCCCCAATCCTCTACGGGATTCTCCCCCTTTGAGTTACTGTATGGGAGACACCCAAGAGGGCTGTTGGATATTGCCAAGGAAACTTGGGAAAGTGAGAGTTCTCCCCACAGGAGTGTGATTGAGCATGTCGCCCTGATGCAAGATCGAATTGCACAGGTAATGCCCATCGTGAAGGAACATTTGGCCCAAGCGCAGTTGGCACAGCAGAGAGTGTACAACCGTGGAGCCAAGACCCGTACCTTTTCCCCGGGGGATAGGATATTGGTACTTGTCCCTACGGTTGAAAGTAAATTCCTTGCCAAATGGCAAGGCCCCTACGAGATAATGGAAAAAGTGAGCGAAGTGAATTACAAGGTCAGACAACCAGGAAGGCGAAAGCCCGAACAGATCTATCACGTTAATCTGTTGAAAGCCTGGAGGGATAGAGAGTCCCTAGTCGCAGACACTTGGTCACCAGCTCAAACTGGTTGCGTGATTCCTGAGGTTGGAATAGCAGCCACCTTGTCACAACCCCAACAACAGGAGGTTAAGGAGTTTGTGCTTCGCAACAAGGAGGTATTCTCTGAGCTGCCGGGACAAACATCTGGGGTAGAGCATGACATCATTACCCCGCCCGGTGAAAGGGTGAAGTTAAAACCCTATCGGATCCCAGAGGCTCGACGGGAGGCAATACGGGAGGAAGTACAGAAAATGCTGAACTTAGGGGTGATAGAGGAGTCCCAAAGTGATTGGTCTAGTCCCATCGTGTTGGTGCCTAAACCGGATGGGAGCTGGCGATTTTGTAACGATTTTCGTCAGTTGAACAAAGTTACAAAATTTGACACCTACCCCATGCCACGTATAGATGAGTTGATCGACCGGCTGGGAACAGCCCGATACATGACGACTCTTGACCTCACAAAAGGGTATTGGCAAATCCCCCTGGCCAAGTCGGCCAAAGAGAAAACCGCATTTGTAACCCCAGATGGGGCGTTCCAATATAAAAGAATGCCGTTCGGGTTACAGAATGCGCCGGCCACATTCCAGCGGAAAATGGACCAGATGCTGAGGCCCCATCGGAAGTATGCTGCGGCTTACCTGGATGACGTAATTGTCCATAGCACAGATTGGGCCTCACATCTGCCAAAAGTGCAAGCAGTCCTGGACTCTGTTCGGGAAGCGGGGTTTACGGCTAACCCCAAGAAGTGTACCATTGGGCAGGAGGAGGCCAAATATCTTGGGTACACCATTGGGAGGGGAGTAATAAAACCCCAACTCAACAAAGTCGAGGCCATCCAGAGTTGGCCACGTCCCAACAGCAAGAAGCAGGTACGAGCCTTTCTGGGAATCGCTGGGTATTATCGGCGATTCATTCCCCACTTTGCTTCTAAGGCTGTGCCCCTAACCAACCTGACGAAGGGGAAAGGGTCGGTCATGATTAAATGGACCCCCGAGGCTGAGGCAGCATTCCAATTCTTGAAACAAGCCTTATGTAGCCAGCCAGTGTTGTACTCACCCGACTTCTCTAAAGACTTTGTCGTACAAAGTGATGCGTCAGATGTGGGGTTAGGAGCAGTATTGTCCCAGGTCTGGAACGGGGAAGAGCACCCAGTCATTTACCTCAGCAGGAAGTTGAAGTCCCATGAGGTAAATTACGCCACCGTTGAAAAGGAGTGTTTAGCGGTGAAGTGGGCTCTAGATTCCCTTCGGTACTACCTGCTAGGTAGGCACTTTGACATGGTTACGGATCACGCTCCGTTAAAGTGGATGGCTCAAAACAAGGAAACAAATAGAAGAGTGAATAGGTGGTTCCTGGCCCTCCAGGAATTCAACTTCACAGTAAAGCATCGCCCTGGCGTTCAAATGGGGAATGTGGATGCTTTGTCTCGAGTACATGAATGCCTGATTGCTGGTGTTCCAACCCCGAGGTTAAAACAAGAGGGGGGGGTATGTGACAGCAGGAAGGTAAAGTCACCTGGTTGCATCCAGGGGGGTAGATATATTTCGCCCAGATTCAGGCTTTACGCCGACTTATACAACTAGGTGGAGAGTTGTATAAGGCTAGTGGGCTCATGGATGACTCATACCTCTAGGGAGAGGGCTGGGCGTCGTGCAGACAGGGAGTTGATGAGACCAGCTGAAGCTTGTCAGCTCATTTAGGCCTCTATAAGAACTCCCAGCTTCATTAGGTGTTAGCTCATGCCTGGACCCAGACCTGTGTGGACTGTCTAGGGAGAGTGAACCCCTGTGCGGTGAGACCAAGCCTGTGTGGCTATTTGCTTGGACATTTAAAACCAGGGACTTAGGGACTAGGACAGCACTAGGCTGATCCCAGTTGTTAGTTAGGAAACCTGTATGTTTAGTCAGAGGTCAACTTGACCAGGATTTATTTTGGTTATGTTTCTTTTGCTTTGCTGTGTTTTGTCACTGTAAATAGAAAATAAACCGCACCTTTTTGATTTTGAAAACCACAACCTCCGTTTGCTGGGCCTGTTTTGTGTGGGGAGCCCATCCCGGGGGTCACACACACCCACTGCCGAGCTAACCCCCTCACAGTTGTCACACACTGTTGCTGGTATGTTGGCCCATTCCTCCATGCAGATCTCCTCTAGAGCAGTGATGTTTTGGGGCTTTCGCTGGGCAACGCAGACTTTTAACTCCCTCCAAAAGTTTTCTATGGGGTTGAGATCTGGAGACTGGCTAGGCCACTCCAGGACCTTGAAATGCTTCTTACAAAGCCACTCCTTTGTTGCCCGGGTGGTGTGTTTGGTCCGTAAGCAGTTCTTTACAAATACCCACCCGGCTAAACACAAGAGATAGCTCTTTGGCTATGGTTTTGGCCGAGGTATTTCGGAGAGGGATCGCTTCTGGATAACGGGTGGCATAGTCCATTATAACTAATATGTACTGGTGCCCCCTAGCGGACTTGATTATAGGACCTACCAAATCCATGGCGATCCTCTCAAACGGGACCTCAATGATGGGTAGAGGGACCAGCGGGCTACGGAAATGTGGCATCGGGGCCGACCTCTGACACACAGGGCAGGAGGAACAATAATTTTCTATGTCCTTCATCACCCCCGGCCAATAGAATCTCTGTAATACCCTCTCTCGGGTTTTCTCTGTCCCCAGATGACCTCCAAGAATGTGCCCATGGGCCAACTCCAACACCAACTTCCTGTAAGGTTTGGGCACCACAAGCTGCTCAACGGTTTCTTCTGCCCTTTTTGCCACCCGATACAGTAGGTCCTTCTCTACGCTGAAGTATGGGTAAGTGCAGGTATTATCTGGGTTCACTAACTCGCCATCTATTTTCACTACGTTTTCCCGTGCCTTTATTAGGGCGGGGTCTTTCAACTGTTCTGTGGCAAAGTTTTCCCTGTGAACCTCAAGATCAGAAAACTCCACAGACGGTAGGTTTTCGTCTGAGGAGGTGGGCTCCTCTCCAGTTTCTTGAGTCTCCCCTGCCAATACTGATAAGGGAAATTCCGGAGAGTCCTCACCACTCTCAGGGGAGTTCTGGCTATCACATTCCTGGTACATAGGGGCACCAGTGGGGGGCTCAGGATCATCCCACAGTTCCCAGAACTTCGGAAAATCCCTTCCCACAATGGCGTCATGCGGTAACTGAGATACTAAGCCCACTGGATGAGAGAGGGTACCTTTGGGGGTCTCGAAACACACTGTAGTCACTGGATACTCTCGGGTGTCCCCATGCACACAAATAACAGCTACCTTGCTATTCCCAGAGACCTCTGTTTTAACTAACTCAGCCTTTATCAGGGTCACAAGGCTACCTGAATCCAGCAATACCACAACATTTCTACCATTAACACACATTTTGCATAAATGTTTCTCAGTTCCTCGAATGGCAGTGCATGCGACTGTCGCACACAGCGACTGACGTCTGCCCGTCAGAAAGTCACACTGCATGGGTTCCTCCACAACCGGGCAATTGGCTGCAATATGTCCCGCTTGCCGGCAGCGGTAGCAAACGATCCTTCTTGCGGCCTCTTGAGCCGCTGATTTCCCAGGCTGTTCTCGCCAAACTTGGGGTAGAGCTCCCACCCTCTCACTCTCTCCACCCTCACCCCTTGGAATCCTCTTATCCGCCCCTGGGGATGGTCTGGTCTTAGGGTGGAAAGTCCGAGTGTCTCTGGAAGAGGCCGTCAGGTTCTCTGTAGCCAAGTATTTCTCCACACGATCCACAAGACCATCGGCCGTCTCTGGGTCTCCATGGCTTACCCACTTTTGGATGGCAGTAGGAAGAGCTCTCAAAAACCGATCCATTACAACACGTTCCACAATCTTTGGTGCGGACAAAGTCTCTGGCTGTAGCCACTTTCTGCTCAGGTGAATGAGATCATACATTTGAGACCTGGGGGGTTTTCCAAGCTGGAAAGTCCAGTTATGCACACGCTGAGCCCGGACAGCCTGGGTGACACCCAGTCTTGCCAATATTTCAGCTTTTAGCATCACATAGTCTTTTGCTTGGTTAGGCTCTAGGTCATAGTAAGCTTTCTGCGATTCACCAGTTAACAGAGGAGCCACCAGTCCAGCCCACTGCTCCTCAGGCCACTTTTCTCTTTCAGCGGTCCTTTCAAATGTGGTCAAAAATACCTCTGGATCATCCTCTCCAGTCATTTTTGTCAATAAACGACTCACCCCAAAGGACGCGGTATTAGTGGGACGGCTTTCCTCACTGGTCTGCGGACGTTGCTGCATTACTGCTTCCATCTGTTGTTGTAGTCTCTGCTCTTGCTTCTGCAACAGGTCTATGAAGCGGGCCTCAGATTGCTGCTGGGCTTGTTGCTGAGCCTCCAGACTCTGTTGCAAAGTTACGTTTGTCTGCTGCTGGGCTGCAAGGCTCTGTTGATGAGCTTGCTGCTGGGCTGCAAGGCTCTGTTGATGAGCTTGCTGCTGGGCTGCAAAGTTCTGTTGTTGAGCTGCAAGGCTCTTTTGCAAACCTGCATTTGTCTGCTGTTGATTGGCATTTGCTAGAGCCAGCTGCTTCAGTATCTCCTCCATGCTGGCTTAAAAAAAAACTGCCACTGGTTCTCCACCAACTGTGAGGGGGTTAGCTCGGCAGCGGGTGTGTGTGACCCCCGAGATGGGCTCCCCACACAAAAACAGGCCCAGCAAACGGAGGTTGTGGTTTTCAAAATCAAAAAGGTGCGGTTTATTTTCTATTTACAGTGACAAAACACAGCAAAGCAAAAGAAACATAAACAAAATAAATCCTGGTCAACTTGACCTCTGACTAAACATACAGGTTTCCTAACTAACAACTGGGATCAGCCTAGTGCTGTCCTAGTCCCTAAGTCCCTGGTTTTTAAATGTCCAAGCAAATAGCCACACAGGCTTTGTCTCACCGCACAGGGGTTCACTCTCCCTAGACAGTCCACACAGGTCTGGGTCCAGGCATGAGCTAACATCTAATGAAGCTGGGAGTTCTTATAGAGGCCTAAATGAGCTGACAAGTTTCAGCTGGTCTCATCAACTCCCTGTCTGCACGACGCCCCACACTCTCCCTAGAGGTATGAGTCATCCATGAGCCCACTAGACTCAGCTGGGCTTATACAACTCTCCACCTAGTTGTATAAGTCGGCGTAAAGCCTGAATCTGGGCGAAATATATCTACCCCCCTGGATGCAACCAGGTGACTTTACCTTCCTGCTGTCACAATATATATATATATATATATATATATATATATATATATATATATATACACATATGTATGGAGTTCATTTTTCTCTGTTAATTATTATTGTTTTTATATATTATATTTTTATACTTTTGCTTAGTTTCATGCCCTGTGGAGCTTGGGGCTGGGGGCCACTCTGTGTCTCCCTCGTACCCCCCTTAGGTATATTCAGTGCCAGTTTAGGCACGGTTTCTGGTCTAGAAATGTCCTTCATAGTATGTTATGTTTTTTATCTTATGGTGCCACCTAGTGGCCTATTTATGTAATTTCTTCTCCTCTCTGGTTTTCTGTACTCTGCCTTCAGTTTTTAGAGCGTAGTTCCACCCAAAAATGGAACTTCCGCTTTTCGGAATCCTGTCTAAGCCAGGTATTTGCTCCCACTTCCAGGCATAGATAGCTGCAGTATCCGCGGATATCTAGGCCATGTTTGGCCCCTCCTCGGGCTCCGCTTTAAGTATACCATGATTCTTTCTGTTATCACAACTTTGACACTGGGGTCAGACGTCTCTTTATTTTTTGTGTCCATGTGCTGCTTTCTCTTTTCTCCTTCCTCCCATTTTTTACTTTCACCCTCCTTCTTTCTCTCTATCTTTTCCTCCTCTCTCTGCTGGGAGGTATTGGCTTGCAAATGACCTCTACTATACACCTCCCTTCCTCTCCCAACCCCCATTACACGGTATGGCGGAAACACACCCATTTAATTTAGCATCCTATAACTAGGGGATTTAACACACCAGAGAAGCGGAGCCAAATTCTCTATCACTTACACAAAATGCGCTCCAATACTCTGCTACTTCAGGAGACGCATTTCTGCACAGGGTCTTTACCAGCACTCCATAATCGCTACTATCATACGTGGTTTCACAGTTCTAACCCACAAGCTAAATCTAAAGGGGTCTTCATCGCTTTCCATAAATCTTTTAATCCTGAAGTTCTCGATTCTTTCATTGATGAGTGTGGTCGTTTCATATTTCTCAAATTGAAACTAAACCATTTTCTCTTCACAGTGGCCAATATCTATGCTCCTAACATGGACCAGGCTCGCTTCCTTTCCTCCACTCTCACCAGACTGTCTTCCTTTGCAGGTCCCTGTGTCATTGTTGATGGTGATCTTAACGTTGCTCTTTCCCCGTCTGCCGACATTTCGTCTGGTAAGTCATTTATGACCACATCTTCCCATTCCTTGATAGCCCGCGATAGGGCTCGTAATTATCATTACTCCCTGCCAACAAGTGCTGTCAACACTTAGCACGTACTTTCCACCCTAGGCCCCCCCCCTTCCGCCATTCAATTCCATTCAATACTACGCCCAACCAGGCAATGGTCTTTAACACAAAAGGCATTACCTCCTCTTTTTGACAATTCTATTCTCAGGCACCCCTGAGTCCACCTCCTTGGACGATATGCAGGCTTACATTGCGGAAACAGCCTTACCCAAAATTGACCCTCAGGAGTCCTCTGATTTAGACAAGCCCTTGGCTGAGCCTGAATTTCTGGGTGCAATCAAGGGTTTGAAATTAGGCAAGTGCCACGGCCCAGATGGGTATATGCCCCGGTTTTATAAAACATTTGCACCCCTAATGACACCGCTCCTGACCCGGGCCTTCAATGCCATTGATGACTCCCATCTCCCCTCTAGGGGCCTCCTGGAAGCCAATGTTTCCATAGTTACATAGTAGGTGAGGATGAAAAAAAATACAAGTCCATCAAGTTCAACATATGTGTGTGATTATATGCCAGTATTACCTTGTATATCCCAGTATGTTGTGGTCTTTCAGGTGCTTATCTAATAGTTTCTTGAAACCATTGATGCCCCCTGCTAAGACCACTGCCTGTGGAAGGGAATTCCACATCCTTGCCGCTCTTACCGTAAAGAACCCTCTACGTAGTTTAAGGTTAAACCACTTTTCTTCTAATTTTAATGAGTGGCCATGTGTCCTGTTAAACTCCAGCAAAAAAAGTTGTAACCCTATTGTGGGATCACCAGTATGATCTCTGAGGAAGTCACGTGGCCAGTGATGCAATGTGTCGGGTGGAGCCTTGTGACGTCAGTTCCAGTGGTGTTTTACAGAAGTACTGTGAGGAGGCGAGTGTGTCACTACTCCCATTGTTTTTTTACTGCGGTTTTTACCCTTACTTGATGTAAGCAGTTTATTTTACTAAAAAAAATTTACTTTTCATTTGCCAATATTGCACTATGGCTGTTCTTTGTTTCCTTTAAACGCCATTTATACAAGAAGTGTCATTCCTTGGAGCGAGCTGTTTCCTCTATATATGGAATGGATGTTTATGGAATGGATGTTTTGAGGCCAAGTTTTGGACGTAGTTCTTCGTCTTCGCCTTTGGACCTGGATGCCTTTACAGATCCATCAGCAGGATTCCTTATCTGACTATCTAATGAGCCTTTTTTGACCCTTGGGTCATTGTTGGAGGTGAGCGGCCAATTCATAAATTTAACAGTCGATGTTTGCATTGATGTTTTATCTGTTTTCTCTTCTATCAAGTTATCCCTATGATATTTTTACCTTTATATGAACTGACTCTTACCATTGGGCTTTAGTTGGACTTTTATTCACATTTATTTATATTTGGATACTCATTCTTTGAGTATATTACTTTATGGCACATTATTGAATAAGCACACCATTCTCATCTTTTTCTTTTACACCAGTATGGTATTTTTTAATTGAAATCATATCCCCTCTCAAGTGTCTCTTCGCCAGATAAGTTCAGTGCTCGCAACCTTTCCTCATAACTAATATCCTCCAGACCCTTTATTAGCTTTGTTGCCCTTCTTTGTACTCGCTCCATTTCCAGTACATCCTTCCTGAGGACTGGTGCCCAGAACTGGACAGCATACTCTAGGTGCGGCCGGACCAGAGTCTTGTAGAGCGGGAGAAATATCATTTTATCTCTTGAGTTAATCATCTTTCTAATGCATGCCAATATTCGGTTTGCTTTGTTAGCAGCAGCTTGGCATTGAATGCCATTGCTGAGCCTATCATCTACTAGGACCCCCAGGTCCCTTTCCATCCTAGATTCTCCCAGAGGTTCTCCCCCCAGTTTATAGATTGCATTCGTATTTTTGCCACCCAAATGCATTATTTTACATTTTTCTACATTGAACTTCATTTGCCATGTAGTTTCCCACCCCATTAGTTTGTTCAGATCTTTTTGCAAGGTTTCCACATCCTGCGGAGAAGTTGTTGCCCTGCTTAGCCTAGTATCATCAGCAAATACAGAGATTGCACTGTTTACCCCATACTCCAGGTCGTTTATGAACAAATTAAACAGGATTGGTCCCAGCACAGAACCCTGGGGGACCCCACTACCCACCCCTGACCATTCCGAGTACTCCCCATTTATCACCACCCTCTGAACTCGCCCTTGTAGCCAGTTTTCAATCCATGTACTCACCCTATGGTCCATACCAACGAACCTTATTTTGTACAGTAAACGTTTATGGGGAACTGTGTCAAATGCTTTTGCAAAATCCAGATACACCACGTCTACGGGCCTTCCTTTATCTAGATGGCAACTTACCTCCTCATAGAAGGTAATAGATTGGTTTGGCAAGAACGATTCATGAATCCATGCTGATTACTGTTAACGATACCGTTCTCATTACTAAAATCTTGTATATAGTCCCCTATCATCCCCTCCAAGAGCTTAAAAATTATTGATGTTAGGCTAACTAGTCTGTAATTCCCAGGGATGTATTTTGGGCCCTTTTTTAAATATTGGTGCTACATTGGCTTTTCTCTAATCAGCTGGTACCATTGCAGTCAGTAGACTGTCAGTAAAAATTAGGAACAATGTTCTGGCAATTACTTGACTGAGTTCCCTAAGTACCCTTGGGTGCAAGCCACCTGGTCCCGGTGATTTATTAATGTTAAGTTTCCTAAGTCTAATTTTAATTCTGTCTTCTGTTAACCATGGAGGTGCTTCCTGTGATGTGTCATGAGGATAGACACTGCCGTTTTGGTTACTGAAGCCCCCCAATTCCCTCGTGAAGACTGAGGAGAAGAATAAATTCAATACCTTTTGCCATCTCCCCATCCTTTGTAACCAGATGTCCTTCCTCATTCTTTATGGGGCCAATATGGTCTGTCCTCCCTTTTTTACTGTTTACATACTTAAAGAATTTCTTGGGATTTTTTTTTCTTTCCTTCGCTATGTGTCTTTCACACATTTCTTGTTGCATTCTTTATAAAGTCTAAATTCTGATGATGATCCCTCATCCTTGTATTTTTTGAAGGCCTTCTCCTTTGCGTTAGTTACCGCCCAATATCCCTGCTAACCATAGATCTTAAATTATTCGCGAAAGTCCATGCAAACTGCCTATCACTCCTATTGCCACGGGTTATTCATAGAGAGCAGGTTGGTTTTGTCCTGGGTCGAGAGGCTTGGGACAACATGACCAAAACGATCCACCTTATCTCCTATATCCAACGCCACTGTGTCATAGATATGCAGTAATGTTTGTCTGCCATCTTACCTTCCTCTTCATGTGTTCACCTTAGAGGCCAGACCCCCTCACCTGGCTGCTTTTATAATCTCTCCTCCCAGTATGCTCCACCCCAGGCCCTACCAGGGAACACTATATTAACCTGTGCACTGCAAGCCAGCCGTGCTGATCAACGTTGTTTGTTAAGCATTGTGTGTTTGGGTTCCTGCTTGCCGTGTGCTACGTTTATCTCTGTGTACCGATATTGGCTTGTTCCCGACTATCCCTGTCTGCTAGTGACCTTGACCTTCGGCTTGTCCTTTGTTTATCCGTGTCTGCTTGTTGCCCTGACCTTGGCTTTTCCCCTCACTATTCTTGTATCCTGTGCTGCTGCTTCCCCTCTATCCTCTTTACCCTATGGAGCGTGAGCTAGGGGACTCTGGGGGCCGCGACCTGGACCCAGCTGCAGCGTAGGCCATCCTAACCACTAGAGGCTCTGGTGAAAACCTGCTGGATCTTAGACTCCGCGCCCTGGGGAATCTTGGGCTCTAGCTCCCTGTGGATCCCTGTTGTGCTCCACTGGTCCCGCTTTCCACAACCACCTAGTGTCCCATTCGCAGCAGTCAGCCATAAGGTTCACTACCTTGTGGTGCACTCCTGACCCCCAACAGTGTGCATCTGTCATCTGGCCACAGGTGACCTGACACACTGTTTGCAGGCCTGTCTGCTATCTTTTGATGCCGAAAAGGCATTCAATAGGGTCAACTGGCAATGCTTGCGCCTCTCACTGAAACAACTAGGCTTAGGCTCCTCTTTCATCTCTAAAATAATGTCTCTCTATTCACACCCGTCTGCCTCTGTTTTGGTGAATGGCACCTCATCGGAACCGTTTGACATCTCGAATGACACTCGCCAAGGTTGCCCCCTCTCCCCTCTCCTATTTGTCATTGTGATTGAGAGGCTCTATTCAAGGCATTCAAACTCCCTCCGCTCACCATAAGTTGCCCCTTTATGCTGACGACCTGTTGATTTATGCCCAGCAACCTCATACGACCCTGCCCTCGCTGTTCTCTGAGTTCCCTTGCTTTGCTTTTCTTAGTAACTTTAAGCTTAACATCTCCAAGACAGAGGCTCTATTCGTCTCTTTACCTGCCTCCACGATGTCCTCACTTTGTTCCAACTACTCATTCCAATGGCAAACCAAGGGCATCTCCTACCTGGGCGTACTGATACCTGTCAACCTGTCTAATTTATTTCAGCTAAACTATATCCCTCTCCTCTCTCGTCTACGTAAAGACCTGGAATCCTGGGGGGGGCTCCGCTTTACCTTGGTTTGGCTGAATTAACACCATTAAAATGGATACCCTACCCAAATTATTATACCTCTTCCAAACCGTACCTGTTCTAGTACCCAAATCCTTTGCTGCTCTGCACTCGCTTTCCATTCACTTTATCTGGAATCGTGGCCTATCTAGAGTCAAATATAACCTACTCAACCTGCAGGGGCGGGCTGGGCCAGGGGGCAGGGTGGAGATTTCCCCCCAAGCTGCTCTAACCTATATGCATAAGGGCCGGTGGCCGGCCGCTCACTTTTTTTTTTCCCGGAGGAAGTCATGTCAGGGCAGAGGTGAGGCTCCAGTGCCAATCACTTGTGTAGCGGGGGCCGCTCTGTCACTCGCGGCCCCGCACCCCCCGCTGGTCACGCTCACACACTAATCCACTAACAGTGAAGTGAGAGCAAGTCTGTCCGCTCCTGCGGGGGATTCCCCCCGCCTCTCCTCCGGAAAATGCAGCATGTGCTAGCTCCGCACTCAGAGCCCAGCCGCCCACTCTGTTCCCTCCCCTGCTTCCTCATTGGTAGGGGAGGAGCCCATCAGCCAGGCCTCCAGTAGCTGCAAAGCTTTGTGGGACATATAGCACCAGCAGTCCCATTAGCAATACCCGGGGGCAGAAACTCCCCAGCCCACAGGAGGAGGACGGATGAGAGGCAGCAGGGGGAGCAGACTGTCACTCCATTAAGGCGAGAGGACAGGGCAGAGATAATTTAAGTTTTTTGGTGAATGTGTTTTTTTTTTTTATTGAAAAGTAAGGTCTTACACTATAAGGATTTCCCTCTTCCTTGTTGTTTGTCTTCCTCATTGTTTCATGCTGGGAGCTGATATTAACCCCTAACCCTTTCATGCCTAAACCCAGTGGCGGTGCGTCCATTACAGGCGCCCCTCCCCCTCTCTCCAGCCACCCCCCTCTGTGTAGAATGGATAGATTCATGCATTGCATGAATCTATCCATGGCTGCTGTACCCACCCCCTATTCAGGCGTCCGGCCCATTTTTGGACACCGGGCGCCAGAATTACAGCTGCGGGGGTATTTTTAAAGCACCCGATTAGAGCCAGAGGCTCTAACAGGCTTGAAAAAAGCTGGACTTGGAGCGCAGAGCATTGCGCTCGGAGCCCACCTAAGTGTGTTAGAAAAGCAAAATAATATTTGCTTTTCTAACACTGAACCTCCTCTCCGCCAATCAGGAAGTGTGGATCTAATACCCATCACCTGATTGGCTGAAGGCACAGACATCTCTTTTCGACGCCTAGCAGAACAGAAGAAGAGACACACGGGAACCATGGAGGACACAGGAGCCGTCACCTGACCCGCTGCATGTCCCACAGCTCGCCAGCCTCACCCACTCCCTGACCCGCCACCAGGATTGGGTAAGTGCCGGTCAGACAGCGGGCGGGGGGAGGGGATCACAGTGGCTGGATATGATGGGCAAAGAGGCTGCTTTTTTATGGGCACAGTGGCTTCATTTTATGGGCACAATGGCTGCATTTTATGGGCACAGTGGTGAGCACAGTGGCTGCATTTTATGGGCACAGTGGCTGCATTTTATGAGCAAAGTGGCTGCATTTTATGGGCACAGTGGCTGCCTATGATGGGCACAGTGGCTGTGAAATTCTTGGAGTTGTAGTGCTCAAGCTCCCGGTGAGTGGAGAACTGAGAGCATCGCAGCCAGGAAAAACGACCACTCCCAGATCTTGGAGGCAGGCAGAGGCAGCAGGGCGTGTCAGGGAGTCGGGACCCATGTCTGTGACTGGCTCAGGCCGCAACTTTACTTGACCCCAGGACAGTATTATCCCCCCCTTCCCCCCAGGACTGGAGGAGGCTGTTCAAGGACCTGCTGAGGTGAGAGACCCTGACACTCCCAGCTGAACCCCACATCCCATCTATCCATTCCCCCCCCATACACTATTTACCCTGCCCCAGTGTCCACCGAGTAATTTCAAAATAGTTCTCATCACTTTGGGTCCTGCTGGGAGCTGGCCATCGCCTATGGGTCCTGCTGGCCTGTAGGTCCTGCAGGGAGCTGGCCATGCTCCCAGCAGAACCCACAGGTCAGCGGCCATCAGAACCCACAGGTCAGCAGCCAGCAGGACCCTCAGGTCAGCGGCCAGCTCCCAGCAGGACCCACAGGCTGTGGGTCCTGCTGGAAGCTGCCCGCGGACCTGTGGGTCCTGCTGGTCACTGGCCTGTGGGTCCTGCTTGCCACTAGCTTAGAGTGACCAGACGTCCCCGGGCACAGTCCCCGGACTGAGGACACTGTCTTCGGACCAAGTCTGTGCCCGATTTTGTCCCCACTTTTCAAGGCCAATCCTGGGTGGGTGCAACGTAAGCTGGGGCAGAGGGAGAGAGCCCAGGGCCGGCCCTGCCATGGGTCCCACTGGGCCCATTGGGCTGCCTCAGTGGGGCAAGCGCCACTCGATTACACAGCAGGGATCTCCCGCTTACCTGGCGGCCGCTGTCATACGAAGTCCTGCCTCATGGACCAGCTCCTATGATAAACACACACTGGGGATGGTGAGCTGATTCGGTGGTTTATTGGGCCAGTGGACTGGACTTGCCCCCCAGGCCTAAGGCTGCCAGCCCTCCCCTGTCAACCTTCCAAAGCTCGAGGGTGGCACAGGTCTGCCCGACTTTGAACTATACTACAAAGCTACTCTTATGGTGCGTGCTCTTGAGTGGTTCCCACGACCTTTCCAAAAGGCCTCCATCATGATCGAACAGGATTTGGCCCGGTTTATTTACACGCCCTCCTATGAGGATACAAGGGAACTTCCTCTCGCTTGATCTCCGCCTTGCCGCTAACTATTGCTGTTCTCACAGTGTGGTACTGAAGAGGGCTGTGTTCGGTCCTTTCCTCAGACCCCTCTCCTCTATCTTCCCTATTCGACAATCCGGCTTTCCCTCGGGGAAAAAGGGGTTCCCACGTTTGGCTCATTTCATCGCTCCTCTTGGCCCCAGGCTCATACATTATTTCGACCCGAATTTGGGACCCCAATCATTCCTGAGGATACACATGACTGGCTAACCTCCCAACACCTATCTTCCTTTACAAAACAATTGTTTCTTTCCTCCCACATACACCGTCCTTTCCCTGAATTTGAAGGTTTAAGCTCTCTCTAAGATATGCCCAGACATCTACTTTCCTCCATTTATGGTTTAGTTCAGGCTCTCACTCATGATAATTTGCCCCCCTATACTAAGATGTGGTCGGCCGATCTGGGAAAGGACCTCTAAAAAGCGGGGTGGCAGACCACATTTCACTTCACCCATAAGTCCCCTATTTTCTGCTACTCACAGGTATTTTTTTTTAGATCCTATCCCAATGGTACAGGGACCCCTCCACATTACACAACATTTTCCCATCTTTTTTTTTTATTTTTATATCTTTATTAATTTTCATATCTCATAACATTGTATCAAAATAAGAAAAACCTGACATTTCACAGAGAGATAATAATCATCGCCCCCAAACACTCCCCCCACCCCCTCTCTCTTCCCTCCCAGGATCTCCCCTCTATGATTACCCAACCTTCTATTACTCCCTATTTAGACTGTTCATTTTCTTCTCTTACCCCCTCCTTTTCGGATAAATTTATATTGTTTCTATATTATGTTTTGTTATGTTATTTATATATATATATATATATATATATATATATATATATTGTGACAGCAGGAAGGTAAAGTCACCTGGTTGCATCCAGGGGGGTAGATATATTTCTCCCAGATTCAGGCTTTATGCCGACTTATACAACTAGGGAGTTGATGAAGCCCAGCTGAGGCTAGTGGGCTCATGAATGACTCATACCTCTAGGGAGAGTGCTGGGCGTCATGAGGCAGGGAGTTGATGAGACCAGCTGAAGCCTGTCAGTTCGTTTAAGGCCTCTATAAAAACTCCCAGATTCATTAGGTGTTTGCTCATGCCTGGAACCAGACCTGTGTGGACTGTCTAGGGAGAGTGAACCCCTGTGCGGTGAGGCAAAGCCTGTGTGGCTATTTGTTTGGACTTTTACTAAACCAGGGACTTAGGGACTAGGACAGCACCAGGCTGATCCCAGTTGTTAGTTTAGGAAACCTGCATGTTTAGTCAGAGGTCAAACTGACCAGGATTTATTTTGTTTGTTTCTTTTTGGCTTTGCTGTGTTTTTGTCACTGTACATAGAGAAATAAACCGCACCTTTTGATTTTGAAAACCACAACCTCCGTCTGCTGGCCCTGTTTTTGTGTGGGGAGCCCAACCAGGGGGTCACACACACCCGCTACCGAGTTAACCCCCTCACAGTTGGTGGAGAACCAGTGGCAGTTTTTTTTAAGCCAGCATGGAGGAGATACTGAAACAGCTGGCTCTAGCAAATGCCAATCAACAGCAGACAAATGCAGGTTTGCAAAGGAGCCTTGCAGCCCAGCAGCAAGCTCATCAACAAGCCCAGCAGCAATCTGAGGCCCACTTCATAGACCTGTTACAGAAGCAAGAGCAGAGACTACAACAAATGGAAGCAGTAATGCAGCAACGTCCGCAGACCAGTGAGGAAAGCCGTCCCACTAATACCGCGTCCTTTGGGGTGAGTCGTTTATTGACAAAAATGACTGGAGAGGATGATCCAGAGGTATTTTTGACCACATTTGAAAGGACTGCTGAAAGAGAAAAGTGGCCTGAGGAGCAGTGGGCTGGACTGGTGGCTCCTCTGTTAACTGGTGAATCGCAGAAGGCTTACTATGACCTAGAGCCTGACCAAGCAAAAGACTATGTGATGCTAAAAGCTGAAATATTGGCAAGGCTGGGTGTCACCCTGGCTGTCCGGGCTCAGCGTGTGCATAACTGGACTTTCCAGCTTGGAAAACCCCCCAGGTCTCAAATGTATGATCTCATTCACCTGAGCAGGAAGTGGCTACAGCCAGAGACTTTGTCCGCACCGGAGATTGTGGAACGTGTTGTGATGGATCGTTTCTTGAGAGCTCTTCCTACCGCCATTCAAAAGTGGGTAAGCCATGGAGACCCAGAAACGGCCGGTAAACTTGTGGATCGTGTAGAGAGATACTTGGCTACAGAGAACCTGACGGCCTCTTCCAGAGACTCTCGGACTTTCCACCCTAAGACCAGACCATCCCCAGGGGCGGATAAGAGGATTCCAAGGGGTGAGGGTGGAGAGAGTGAGAGGGTGGGAGCTCTACCCCAAGTTTGGCGAGAACAGCCTGGGAAATCAGCGGCTCAAGAGGCCGCAAGAAGGATCGTTTGCTACCGCTGCCGGCAAGCGGGACATATTGCAGCAAATTGCCCGGTTGTGGAGGAACCCATGCAATGTGACTTTCTGATGGACAGACGTCAGTCGCTGTGTGCGACAGTCGCATGCACTGCCATTCGGGGAACTGAGAAACATTTATGCAAAATGTGTATTAATGGTAGAAATGTTGTGGTATTACTGGATTCAGGTAGCCTTGTGACCCTGATAAAGGCTGAATTAGTTAAAACAGAGGTCTCTGGGAATAGCAAGGTAGCTGTTATTTGTGTGCATGGGGACACCCGAGAGTATCCAGTGACTACAGTGTGTTTCGAGACCCCCAAAGGTACCCTCTCTCATCCAGTGGGGTTAGTATCTCAATTACCGCATGATGCCATTGTGGGAAGGGATTTTCCGAAGTTCTGGGAACTGTGGGATGATCCTGAGCCCCCCACTGGTGCCCCTATGTACCAGGAATGTGATAGCCAGAACTCCTCTGAGAGTGGTGAGGACTCTCCAGAATTTCCCTTGTCAGTATTGGCAGGGGAGACTCAAGAAACTGGAGAGGAGCCCACCTCCTCAGACGAAAACCTACCGTCTGTGGAGTTTTCTGATCTGGAGGTTCACAGGGAAAATTTTGCCACAGAACAGTTAAAAGACCCCGCCCTAATAAAGGCACGGGAAAACGTAGTGGAAATAGATGGCGAGTTAGTGAACCCAGATAATACCTGCACTTACCCATACTTCAGCGTAGAGAAGGACCTACTGTATCGGGTGGCAAAAAGGGCAGAAGAAACCATTGAGCAGCTGGTGGTGCCCAAACCTTACAGGAAGTTGGTGTTGGAGTTGGCCCATGGGCACATTCTTGGAGGTCATCTGGGGACAGAGAAAACCCGAGAGAGGGTATTACAGAGATTCTATTGGCCTGGGGTGATGAAGGACATAGAAAATTATTGTTCCTCCTGCCCTGTGTGTCAGAGGTCGGCCCCGATGCCACATTTCCGTAGCCCGCTGGTCCCTCTACCCATCATTGAGGTCCCGTTTGAGAGAATCGCAATGGATTTGGTAGGTCCTATAATCAAGTCCGCTAGGGGGCACCAGTACATATTGGTTATAATGGACTATGCCACCCGTTATCCAGAAGCGATCCCTCTCAGAAATACCTCGGCCAAAACCATAGCCAAAGAGCTATCTCTTGTTTTTAGCCGGGTGGGTATTTGTAAAGAACTGCTTACGGACCAAGGTACACCCTTTATGTCCCGGGTTATGAAAGAGCTGTGTAAATTGTTCAAAGTGACGCAATTGCGTACATCTGTGTATCACCCCCAAACCGATGGGCTGGTTGAAAGATTCAACAAAACCCTAAAACAAATGTTGAAGAAAGTGGTGGATAGAGATGGAAAGGATTGGGACTGTCTACTTCCTTATTTGATGT
The DNA here is from genome assembly GCA_029206835.1 of Rana muscosa. Classification (NCBI taxonomy): domain Eukaryota; kingdom Metazoa; phylum Chordata; class Amphibia; order Anura; family Ranidae; genus Rana; species Rana muscosa. The sequence continues at coordinate 22,678,333 of CM055122.1, forward strand.
TTGCTATTAGGGAGGTGCCCCAATCCTCTACGGGATTCTCCCCCTTTGAGTTACTGTATGGGAGACACCCAAGAGGGCTGTTGGATATTGCCAAGGAAACTTGGGAAAGTGAGAGTTCTCCCCACAGGAGTGTGATTGAGCATGTCGCCCTGATGCAAGATCGAATTGCACAGGTAATGCCCATCGTGAAGGAACATTTGGCCCAAGCGCAGTTGGCACAGCAGAGAGTGTACAACCGTGGAGCAAAGACCCGTACCTTTTCCCCGGGGGATAGGATATTGGTACTTGTCCCTACGGTTGAAAGTAAATTCCTTGCCAAATGGCAAGGCCCCTACGAGATAATGGAAAAAGTGAGCGAAGTGAATTACAAGGTCAGACAACCAGGAAGGCGAAAGCCCGAACAGATATATCACGTTAATCTGTTGAAAGCCTGGAGGGATAGAGAGTCCCTAGTCGCAGAAACTTGGTCACCAGCTCAAACTGGTTGCGTGATTCCGGAGGTTGGAATAGCAGCCACCTTGTCACAACCCCAACAACAGGAGGTTAAGGAGTTTGTGCTTCGCAACAAGGAGGTGTTCTCTGAGCTGCCGGGACAAACATCTGGGGTAGAGCATGATATTATTACCCCGCCCGGTGAAAGGGTGAAGTTAAAACCCTATCGGATCCCAGAGGCCCGACGGGAGGCAATACGGGAGGAAGTACAGAAAATGCTGAACTTAGGGGTGATAGAGGAGTCCCAAAGTGATTGGTCTAGTCCCATTGTGTTGGTGCCTAAACCGGATGGGAGCTGGCGATTTTGTAACGATTTTCGTCAGTTGAACAAAGTTACAAAATTTGACACCTACCCCATGCCACGTATAGATGAGTTGATCGACCGGCTGGGAACAGCCCGATACATGACGACTCTTGACCTCACAAAAGGGTATTGGCAAATTCCCCTGGCCAAGTCGGCCAAAGAGAAAACCGCATTTGTAACCCCAGACGGGGCGTTCCAATATAAGAGAATGCCGTTCGGGTTACAGAATGCGCCGGCCACATTCCAGCGGAAAATGGACCAGATGCTGAGGCCCCATCGGAAGTATGCTGCGGCTTACCTGGATGACGTAATTGTCCATAGCACAGATTGGGCCTCACATCTGCCAAAAGTGCAAGCAGTCCTGGACTCTGTTCGGGAAGCGGGGTTTACGGCTAACCCCAAGAAGTGTACCATTGGGCAGGAGGAGGCCAAATATCTTGGGTACACCATTGGCAGGGGAGTAATAAAACCCCAACTCAACAAAGTCGAGGCCATCCAGAGTTGGCCACGTCCCAACAGCAAGAAGCAGGTACGAGCCTTTCTGGGAATCGCGGGTTATTATCGGTGCTTCATTCCCCACTTTGCTTCTAAGGCTGTGCCCCTAACCAACCTGACGAAAGGGAAAGGGTCGGTCATGATTAAATGGACCCCCGAGGCTGAGGCAGCATTCCAATTCTTGAAACAAGCCTTATGTAGCCAGCCAGTGTTGTACTCACCCGACTTCTCTAAAGACTTTGTCGTACAAAGTGATGCGTCAGATGTGGGGTTAGGAGCAGTATTGTCCCAGGTCTGGAACGGGGAAGAGCACCCAGTCATTTACCTCAGCAGGAAGTTGAAGTCCCATGAGGTAAATTACGCCACGGTTGAAAAGGAGTGTTTAGCGGTGAAGTGGGCTCTAGATTCCCTTCGGTACTATCTGCTAGGTAGGCACTTTGACATGGTTACGGATCACGCTCCGTTAAAGTGGATGGCTCAAAACAAGGAGACAAATAGAAGAGTGAATAGGTGGTTCCTGGCCCTACAGGAATTCAACTTCACAGTAAAGCATCGCCCTGGCGTTCAAATGGGGAATGTGGATGCTTTGTCTCGAGTACATGAATGCCTGATTGCTGGTGTTCCAACCCCAAGGTTAAAACAAGAGGGGGGGGTATGTGACAGCAGGAAGGTAAAGTCACCTGGTTGCATCCAGGGGGGTAGATATATTTCTCCCAGATTCAGGCTTTATGCCGACTTATACAACTAGGGAGTTGATGAAGCCCAGCTGAGGCTAGTGGGCTCATGAATGACTCATACCTCTAGGGAGAGTGCTGGGCGTCGTGAGGCAGGGAGTTGATGAGACCAGCTGAAGCCTGTCAGTTCGTTTAAGGCCTCTATAAAAACTCCCAGATTCATTAGGTGTTTGCTCATGCCTGGAACCAGACCTGTGTGGACTGTCTAGGGAGAGTGAACCCCTGTGCGGTGAGGCAAAGCCTGTGTGGCTATTTGTTTGGACTTTTACTAAACCAGGGACTTAGGGACTAGGACAGCACCAGGCTGATCCCAGTTGTTAGTTTAGGAAACCTGCATGTTTAGTCAGAGGTCAAACTGACCAGGATTTATTTTGTTTGTTTCTTTTTGGCTTTGCTGTGTTTTTGTCACTGTACATAGAGAAATAAACCGCACCTTTTGATTTTGAAAACCACAACCTCCGTCTGCTGGCCCTGTTTTTGTGTGGGGAGCCCAACCAGGGGGTCACACACACCCGCTACCGAGTTAACCCCCTCACAATATATATATATATATATATATATATATATATATAAATAACATATTACGCTCCCAACACCTCTGCATATCCCATAGTATGTTTATAAATTGTCCATTCCCCCCCCCCCTCGCTAAACCTTGGGTATTCCAGACTATAAATATCATCAATTTTATTGCACCATCCCTTCAAGCTAGGTCGTTCCGATTCTTGCCAGTGTGTAGCTATTTGGTACTTTGCGGCATTTAAAAGTTGTGGGAGCAGTGTTCTCGAGTACTGTTTAGTTGGGATTCGAATCCCATGTAATAAACAGCCCCAGGGGTCGTCAGGGACTTCGGTCTTGGTTATATCTTTGATTGTTTGTCTGATCTCTCCCCAATATATTTTAATTTTGGGGCACGTCCACCAAATATGGGCCATAGTCCCTATTTCCTTGCACCCCCTCCAACAAAACTTTGAAATTTCACTTGTGTACCTTGTCGGGGGTTAAGTACCAGCGGACTAGACATTTATAATTCATTTCCGTTTCGTTACGGTTTACTGATGTGGAGTGTACTCTCTCTATGATTTGCCTGATCTCAAGATCGTTGACCTGCGACCCCAGCTCCTCCTCCCACTTCTTGATAAATGGTGGTATACCCAGCTTTTTTGTATCAGTTAATATTTTGTAAATCTTAGAGATTACTCCCTTCTTAACCTTCTCCTCACATAATCTCTCTAAGGGCCGTAGATTTTCTATGGATCTAATAGGCAGAGGTAATTTTTGAAAAAAAAAATGTAACTGAGCATACCGCCATTCATCTAGCAACATCAGTTCCCATTTGTTTTTTAATTCTTGGTACCCTAACAGTTTATTTTTCTCCATTACATCTTTCAATTGTACATTATCTTGAATGATCGATTTTCCAAATAATTTTTCTACTCCCGGTGTGAAATATTTTGTGTTGGTTAATGGTATTAAGGGTGAGTTGAACTCCCAATTTTCTTTTTTGTGAATTTTGTCCCAGATTTTAAGTGCATTTCTAGTGATGTTGTGTATATCAGTGCTAAGTTCCCGATATTGTTCCGGTATCCATATTACCTTTCCCAGTGATGCTTTACAAATAGTAGCTTCCATATTCACCCATCTTTTTTCTACATTATTTTTAGCCTATTCTATTATTTGTGATAAAACGATTGCAAAATAATAATTTCTCAAATCAGTTGCCCCCATTAATTCGTGTTTTTTTCCCGCACCATATAAATTTTAGGAACATTGACTGTAATTTATTGAAATATGCTTGTGGTATTGGGATTGGTAACATTTGCCATTTATAAACTATTTTCGGTAGAATTACCATTTTATAAATATTTATTCTACCACTCCAGGATAATTGTCCCGGTGTTATTCTATTGAGTTCAGCTTTGATATCATTTAATAGTGGAATAAAGTTGGCTTTATATATTGTCTCAGTAGTAGTTGTTATCTTGACCCCAAGGTACTTCAGTTCTTTTATTCCCCATCGGAATGGGAAATCTTTTTGATAAGTATTCCTTTCTGCTTTAGAGATGTTAAGACTCAGAATTTCGGATTTTGCCGGGTTTATTTTAAAATTAGATATATTTCCAAATTCTTTTAGGGCTTTCATTAAGTTAGGTAGAGTTAATCTAGGGTGTGTTATATAAAATATGATGTCATCAGCATATGCTGCAAGTTTATGCTCTTCTTCCCCTACTTTTATCCCCCTTATATCCACATTCCTCCTAATTCCTTTTAACAGGGGCTCCAAGGTGAGGACGAACAGCAGCGGTGACAATGGGCACCCCTGTCGAGTGCCATTCTTCATCTCAAAAGGAGCCGAGGCTAACCCGTTTACTTTGATTCTTGCTGTTGGTCTGTTATATAGCGATTTTATCCAGTTGGTCATTCTGGGACCCAAACCTATAGCCTTTAGTGTACTCTGCATGAAGCCCCAGTCTACCCTGTCAAACGCCTTTTCGGCGTCTATTGACAGGAGTAGACCTGGGGCTCCACTCTCTTTAATTTGCTGTATAGCCAAAAGGGTTCTAACACCGTTATCCCTACTCTCTCTTCCTGGGATGAAACCAGCTTGGTCTGCATGGACCACTTCCTTCATAATTGTTTTCATCCTGGAAGCGAGTACCTTTGAGAATATCTTAGTGTCGATATTCAGGAGCGAGATTGGTCTATAACTAGATCTTTACCTTCTTTTGGTATAATAGTTATAGTGGCTTCTAATGCTTCTTTCCTCAACTCCCATTTCCCACCTTCCCCATTCAAGTAGGAATACAATTTCCTGGACTTTTCCCATTGGGTAGTTCTTGTATTATTTTTTATTATTTCCTCCTCTGTTATTGGGGCCTCTAGGTAACTGATTTTATCTTCCGGGATTTTATCTAAATCTATCTCGTTTAAGAAGGCTTTTGTTTTTTGCCTCTTTTGTTTCGATTCTTCTTTTGTCTCTTTTGCGTTAATTGAGTTTCCCGTAGAATTCTTGGAAAATTTTTGCTATTTCTGTTGTTTTGTATCTTAATTCCCCTGAGCTTGTTTGTATTTTCTCTATGAAGTTGACTGTTTTTTCTTTTTGAGTAATTTTGCCAAATATTTCCCAGATTTGTTACCATATTGGTATCTCCCTTTCTTAATTTGGTTAAAGACTGTTTGTTCTATTACCTCTCTCAACTCTTCTCTTTTCGCACTAAGCGTCAATATAAGTTCCTTCTTTCTGGTACTCTTATGTAGCTGTTCTAGTTCAGATATTTCTTTTATTAATGTAATTTTTTTCTCCTTAGTTCTTTTCTTTCTTTCCGCGCCCTCCCTAATCAGAATACCCCTTATATAGGCCTTATGGGTTTCCCATATCACTACCTCTGACATATCTTCTATAACATTCTCTCTGAAGAACAGTACTAGTTCGTTTTTTAATCTTTGAACAATTTTTTTGTCCTGTAAAAGTTCTTCATTTAGTTTCCAGCTATTATTTCTCTTTGGGGACTCTCCTATCTTCAATTGAAGTATTATTGGCGCATGGTCTGAAAATGTTGTTATTCCTATGTCCGTGCCTTCCACTGCTTCTAATAACCGATGTTCTACCAAGAAAAAATCTAATCTTGAGTACGTCCCATGAACCGAGGAATGAACCGCTGTTTTAAGTGTTGAGATCTCCACACATCCACGAATTGATGTTCATGCATTCTCTTTTTTTATTTATTCCTCTGGGCTATTCCAGTCCCCGGTGCATGCGATGTGCTATCCAACTTTGGATCCAAACATAGGTTAAAGTCCCCTGCCATGATAGCCCCCCCTTTCTTAAAATCCATTAAATAGTCCATAAGACCCATTAGGAATTTATTTGACTTTTTATTTGGGCCATATACGTTTGCCAACGAAACCTCCTCTTCATTCAATTTACCCCTTATAAATAGATAGCGCCCTTCCGGGTCTGCTTTCCTCTCCTCCAATATGAATCGGGATCCCTTGGCAAACCCTATGGCCACTCCTTTAGCACGACTTATCGGTGAGTCCCCATAGTACCAGAGGGGGTAATCATTTGAGATGATTCTCCGGTTTGAGTCCTGAAAAAAGTGGGTCTCTTGTAATAGTACCACTTCAGCCTTCATGGAACTCAATTCTCGGGTTATATTTGCGCTTTTAATAGGAGCACTTAACCCACGGACATTATATGATATAATTTTTATGTTTGTCATTTTTTATCTGAAAAAAGAGCCCCAATGAGAGAACAGAACAATATCATTCGTAGTTTTCCTGGAGATCCCCACTGCCTTCTCCCCCCTCCCCCCCATCACCCCCCCTCCCCGCCGTATCCCTCCCTCCCCTTCCTAAGTGGGGACATTTGGCCTCCCCGTGGCCCAGAGATCCAAGGCCCGCCCTCTCCATCTGGCCCTTTGGTACTCCCCCCTTGAGGTTGGACTTTGACTTGGGCCTCTGCCGGAGCCACTACCTCCCCCCATATGTTGGGGGGACTCCCATGCCCCCACTGCTCCCTTGGCTTCTTCTTAATCTTAACTTACCCATCCCTACCCTGAACCCTTTCCCTATGTTTCCCCCCTCCCGCTACGCCTCGCCTCCCCAGTCCAGAATTCCCATTTTCCTTTTCTTCCTTTCCTTTTCTTCTTCTGTATTATTTTCTGCAGTTACTTCCCTTTATTTTTCCTTGGCTTCAGCTGCCATGTATGTTGGTCTTCTTTGTTAGCATTCTTTTCTTGTGGCTCCCACCATCCTGGAATCTCAAATTCAGGGATATATAGTCTGTTGAAAAATGTCAACATGTCTTCCGGGAATCTCAAAGTCGCTGATCGCCCTTCTTTCCGTCCAATTAGGCAGGCTGGGAAGCCCCATGAGTATTGAATGTTATGCAATTTCAAATGTTCCAGCAGGGGTTTCAGAGTTCTTCTCCTGTTTAAGGTCTTGGCTGCCAGATCTGGAAAAATCTGTAGGTTAGTTTCTTCATAAGTGGCCGGGATACCAGTTTTAGACCGAGCTGGATCCGTTCTTTATCTTGAAAATTGTGAAATCGTACAATCACATCTCTCGGGATTTCTCCTGGCATTCCTGCGGGTTTCCTGATCCTATGGATTCTTTCAAATTTTATTTTATCGGATTCTGTTTTCCCCAGCATATGCCCGAATACTTTGTCCATTTTTTCTTGTGAATCTTCTACTTGCTGATCCGGTAATCCTCTAATCCTCAGGTTTTTTCTCCTGTTACGGTTTTCCTGGTCTTCTATTCTATATCTCATATACATTTGCTCTCTCTGTATCTCTTTCATCTGAGCTTTTAATTCTGTTACCTCGGCCGCTTGGAAATCTAGGCTTCCTTCTGTTTCCTCGACTCTTCTTAATATATGATTTATATCCTCATGTAATATAGCCATTTCCCCTTTTAATGATATTTCCATTCTGGAGAACAAAGTTTCCAATCTAGAAAACATTTCTGCCATTTCTCCTTTGGTTGGAAGTCGATCTTCTTGTCTGGTCTCAGTTGTTTCTTCTTCTTCCTCTACTTCTTCTGCTGTCTCCTCCATGACCTGTAGTCCACTCCCTGCCTTCCCTGATTGTCTTTTCTGCCCGTTTTTCTGCTGGACGTCTGTTGTTTTACTTTTGGCACCTAACTGCTTACTGGGGCTATCTTTGGCTCCATTTTGTGTCATGTATTTTTTAACGGTGCCTGGACTGGCACTTATTTTTGGGGTGTTTGCCCCTGTTCCCCTTGCTGGCCTGCCTCTCATGTCTGAATGACTTGTTAACCTTTTAGGGAGTCCAAGCCTCCGCCGCGCCCGCTTATTTTAAAAACAGTCCAGCGTATCTTTTCGGTGCAAGACCGCAAGACCGTGAGACCGCTCAGCCCCGCAAATAGCTCCTCATTGCTCCGACGCATAGACCCCAAATGAAGGAGAGTCAATAGGAAAAATCAAAGGGAGATGGCGGAATGACGGGACAAAAAAAAAAAAAAAGATTCAGTGTCCGTGTTTCCAGGCTTTCAGGGATCCTTTTTTCTTTTTGGCCCCCTGTATCCCTCCTGATCCTACTAATCAGCTGTACTAGCCATTAATTACGGCTTAATTACCGCTTTATCCAATTGCTCTATATGTCCGGGAGAAAAAAAAAATTAAAAAACTTTCTTATCCTTCCTTCTTTGGTCATATAAAACCTCCAAAACTCTGGTATTAGGGGACAGATTCTTTGAGATTTTTGGTCTCCGCCCAGGGTATCCAACTGATGAATCCCCACAAGCCTAATACTAGTTGTTATGGGTTTCCCAGGGGGTCTTGGGGGGGTCACGGCAGGTCTCTGGGACGGTCACAGTAATTTCTCAGTCCAAGAACCTCACACATATATTCTATTTTGTGTGATCACATGTGTGTATATGAGTGACATACCCCTGTCCACTCCCGTCGGCTCTAGTAGCAGGCACGAGTCAGACCTGATTCTATGGATGGCCTGTCTCTTCCTCCTTTCTCTCCATGGTGCGGCCCTTCAGTTATCAGTATCAGTAACCTCGAGCAACCTGGAGTTCTTTCCGCGCTGAGTCCTCTCCTTAAACCTGCACGCTCTCCTCCTTCAATCCCCGTAGCAGTCCTACACTGCTCTGTTGGAGCCCAGGGAGAGGGGGGGCTGTTGCGCCCGGTCTCCCGAGCGTCAGGTATGATGTATACCGGCGGCTCCGGCTTCCAGGGCTTCCAAGGTCCGGGAGCGGAGGACACCGTAGCACGGTCCTTCATACAGAGCACTGTGCAGGGAGGTGCGGGAGGGTGCGGGAGGACGTGAAGGGCTGCGGGACTGCGAGGGCTCCGGGTCCAGGGATAAAGCTACTTCATCCTCATGTTCACATTGTCTTCACGCCGAGGGAGCTTCAGGCATGGGATCTAGCAGCTGCTCCACACGATCGCCCTCATCAGACAGCCCCTCCCCCATCTACTCCTGCCTCCTGCTGGTGCTGTGGTACGCCTTCAGGTACTTACCTCCATGTCTGGTGGGAGTGTAAGAGGATAAGACCCTTCTGGACTCAGGTATTTTAGGTTTATAACGCTATTTATGACAAATTTTTACAACCGACTCCAGAGATTACCCTTTTCTCCATGTTACCGGGCTCTGTGGCCTCACAGAAACAATGCCCTCTTCGTTTTTTTCTGTATGCACCTCGGCAACTTATTCCACTTTATTGGAAGACCACCATTACTCCCCCATTATCACTGTGGGTCTCTACAGTGAATGACGTCATGAGAATGGAGGAGATGCTGGCACTTGACAATAACACTTTTGACAAATATAAGGTTTTGTGGTCCATTTGGCTCTGCTTCTCTTCCTCTGATACCCTGGCAGATATACTCCCTACCCTCTTGAGATCATCCCCACATTAGCTCAGATTCATAACGTATAAAGACGGTTCCCATATGATCCGTTACTATTCCTCACATCACATACTCTCCCTACAGACTCTTTCTCTTATTCCTCTCTTCTTTCTTTCTTGTTTTCTCCTCTTTTCTATCTCTGCTCCCCTTTCTTTCTTTTTTTTATTGTTCGGTGCCATTTTTCTTTTTAAGGTAATTTTTTCTTCCTCTTCCCCTTTTCATGTGACCTACAGAATACATTTCAGTGCCCGATTTTACTATGACACTTGTCATAATCTCCTGTGTCTTTACTGTTTACTGGCGCAAGTACCGCTGTAGGCGATAGCTACTTAGCAAACTCACTGCCCTTCTCTTCCATTTGATGTCTTATTTCTGTGCCTGACATGTTGTTCTTAATAAAAACATTTTCAACCTTAAATTTTAAACAGCATAGTATGCTGAAAATAGGCGAGCGCCTAATTGCCACTGCCACATCAGCATAGTTGTTTCCATAATTTGCATGCTCAATTGCATACAATGGTTCATGAGTGCAGCCAACTAGGCCAATGTGCTGAGTTCATTTAGACTTGCATAATAGTTTAGTATGATTAAAAATGAACATATATAATTAGAACTCTATAGTCTCCTAAAAAAGAAATGTAGCATGATTATTTTTTTTTTACATATTACAGATATGTAACTGTAAATGATAAAATACATGTAATCTCATGGAATAGCAGACATTACTCTGTAATAATCATTCAGAACAACATTCGTTAGCAAAAGAAGAAAACAAACTATGTACAATAGTACCAACCGATTGGAGAAAAGCCAAGGTAGCACCAATATTTAAAAAGGGCCCAAAATACATCCCTGGGAATTACAGACCAGTTAGCCTAACATCAATAGTATGCAAGCTCTTGGCGGTGATGATAAGAGACTATATACATAATTTTAGTAATAAGAACGGATTTATTAGCAGTAATCAGCATGGATTCATGAAGAATCATTCTTGCCAAATCAATTTATTAACCTTCTATGAGGAGGTGAGTTGCCATCTAGATAAAGGAAGTCCCGCAGACGTGGTGTACTCGTAATGGTCAGGGGTGGGTAGTTGGGTCCCCCAGGGTTCTGTGTTGGGACCAATCCTATTTAATTTGTTCATAAACAACCTGGAGGATGGGGTAAACAGTTCAATCTCTGTATTTGCGGACGATACTAAGCTAAAGCTAAGTAGGGCAATAACTTCTCCGCAGGATGTGGAAACCTTGCAAAAAGTTCTGAACAAATTAATGGGGTGGGAAATTACATGGCAAATGAGGTTTAATGTAGAAAAATGTAAAATAATGCATTTGGGTGTCAAACATATGAACGTAATCTATACACTGGGTGAAACCCTCTGGGGGAATCTAGGATGGAAAAGGACCTGGGGGTCCTAGTAGACTAGTAGATGATAGGCTCAGCAATGGCATGCAATGCCAAACTGCTGCTAACAAAGCAAACAGAATATTGTCATGCATTAAAAAGGGAATCAACTCCAGAGATAAAACGATAATTTTCCGGCTCTACAAGACTCTGGTCCGGCCGCACCTAGAGTATGCTGTCTAGTTCTGGGCACCAGTCCTCAGGAAGGATGTACTGGAAATGGAACGAGTACAAAGAAGGGCAACAAAGCTAATAAATGGTCTGGAGGATGTTAGTTATGAGGAAAGGTTGCGAGCACTGAACTTATTCTCTCTGGAGAAGAGACACTTGAGAGGGGATATGATTTAAATTTACAAATACCGTACTGGTGACCCCACAATAGGGATAAAACTTTTTCACGGAAGGGAGTTTAACAAGACACGTGGCCACTCATTAAAATTAGAGGAAAAGAGGTTTAACCTTAAACTACGTAGAGGGTTCTTTACTGTAAGAGCGGCAAGGATGTGGAATTCCCTTCCACAGGCAGTGGTATCAGCGGGGAGCATTGATAGTTTCAAAAAACTATTAGATAAGCACCTGAACGACCACAAAATACAGGGATATACAATGTAATACTGATATATAATCACACACAAAGGTTGGACTTGATGGACTTTTGTCTTTTTTCAACCTCACCTACTATGTAACTATGTAACAATAATTGTAATATACAGTAAATAAATAGCCACACACAAGGTAGAGCACATCCCATATAAGAATGGTTTATTGGCATACATGTACACCAGGGCTTGACAAATTTGCTTGGAATCTAGGAGCCAGCTAAAAAAGTTAGGAGCCAGTAACGTGCCCTGTCCTGCCGAGCTCGCACGCAGAAGCGAACGCATACGTGAGTAGTGCCCGCATATGAAAGCGGTGTTCAAACCACACATGTGAGGTATTGCCGCGATTGGTAGAGCGAGAGCAATAATTCTAGCCCTAGACCTCCTCTGTAACTCAAAACATGCAACCTGTAGAATTTTTTAAACGTCGCCTATGGAGATTTTAAAGGGTAAAAGTTTGTCGCCATTCCACGAGCAAACGCAATTTTGAAGTGTGACATGTTGGGTATCAATTTACTTGGCGTAACATTATCTTTCACAATATAAAAAAAAATTGGGCTAACTTTACTGTTGTCTTATTTTTTAATAAAAAAAGTGTATTTTTTCCCAAAAAAGTGCGCTTGTAAGACCGCTGCGCAAATACAGTAAGACAGAAAGTATTGCAATGACCGCCATTTTATTCTCTAGGGTGTTAGAATAAAAAATATATATAATGTTTGAGGGTTCTAATTAGAGGGAAGGAGATGGCAGTGAAAACAGACTGGGGAAGCTCCATTAGCATTGCTGGTTGTCTTATCATACCAACGGCCACCACAAGATGGCGCCAGATCACAGAAGGAAGCATAGGCCTGCAGAAGGCCGCAAAGCCGCGGCCTAAAGTACCGGCCGGCGCGGCCCGACGCGATCGCGCGGCGGTGCACAGAGATACAGTAGGTGCCGCCGATATTGTGTCAATCTCGCCACTTCTAGCGGCGAGATTGACACCCTATGAGCTCCGTCGCGAGAGCCAGTGCTGAGCTGTCTCGTCATCGGGAAAGGAAAAATGTTCCTTTCACGATGAGCGACACGCATTGCCGGTAGACGGAGATCCGTCGTGGATTCCCGCCAATACCAGGCACTGCGTTTGGTATGAATCCTGAGCGGGCACTCCACGCCAATTTTTAAAGAAAAAACCAGCATGGGTTCCCCCTCCAGGAGCATACCAGGCCCTTGGGTCTGGTCTGGATTTGAAGGGGAAACCCTACGCCAAAAAAACGGCGTGGGGGTCCCCCTCGAGGTCCAAACCAGACCCTTATCCGAGCACGCAACCTGGCAGGCCGCAGGGGAAGAGGGGGGATGAGAGAGCGCCCCCCCCTCCCTCCTGAACCGTACTAGGCCACATGCCCTCAACATGGGGGGTTTGGTGCTCTGGGGCAGGGGGGCGACCTGCGGCCCCCCCACCCCAGAGCACCCTGCCCCCATGTTGATGAGGACAGGGCCTCTTCCCTACAACCCTGGCCGTTGGTTGTCGGGGTCTGCGGGCGGGGGGCTTATCGGAATCCGGGAGCCCCCTTTAATAAAGGGGCCCCCGGATCCCGGCCCCCCCAGCCTATGTGAATGATTATGGGGTACATCGTACCCCTACCCATTCACCTGTTGGAAAAAAATTGCAATAAAAAAAACACACAGCTTTTTAAAGTATTTTATTGCACAGCTCCAGGGGTCTTCTTCCGACTTCGGGGGTCTTCGGTGTCGTCGCCGCGCTCTCCGGTTCTTTCTTCTGCCGGGCCACCGCTATCTTCTTCCAACTCTTTTGCTAGCGGGGCCCGGTCTTCTCCGTCGCCTTCTCCCCTCTTCTCCTCTCCGGTTCTTTCTTTCTTCCGCCGGGCCTCCGCTAACTTCTTTTAGCTCTTTTGCTAGCGGAGGCCCGGTTTTCTCCGTCGCCTTCTCCCCTCCGGTTCTTTCTTTCTTCTGCCGGGCCTCCGCTAACTTCTTTTAGCTCTTTTGCTAACGGAGGCCCGGTCTTCCCCGTCGTTTCGTCCCGCTCTCCGTTGTCCTTCTGCCGGCCCCTCCACTAACTTTTTGCAGCTCTTTTGCTAGTGGAGGGGCCGGTCTTCCCGTCGTCGCCTTCGGCGTCTTCTTCCCTCTTACCCTCCCCGATGTTGACTCGTCGCTTCCTCTCGCAGTAATGCTAAATCTTCGGTCCGCAGAGATTAATATAGGCTTCTCATGACGTCACAGTCACATGTTCCCATGATGTCACAGTCACATGCTCCGGGTGGCACTGTGTCATAAAATTTTGTTTTCCCCATCACTGATGAGGCGGCACTGATGAGTTGGCACTGATAAAGTGGCACTGATGAGGAGGCACTGATATGTAGAATTAATGGGCACTGGTAGGCGGCACTGATATGCAGCACTGATGGGCACCAATAGGCGGCACTGATATGCAGCACTGATGGGCACTGATATGCAGCACTGATGGGCACTGATAGGCAGCACTGATAGGTGGCACTGATGGGCACTGACAGGCGGCTGTGATGGGTATTGACAGGCGGCACTGATAGGCGGTACTGATTGGCACTGACAGGTGGCACTGATAGGCAGCACTGATGTAGTAGTACTGACAAGTGTTACCTCTGGGCAGTGATTGGCACTGTGGTGGGCAGTGATTGGCACTATGGTGGGCAGTGATTGGCACTGTGGTGGGCACTGGCAGAATTTTCTTTTTTACTTTCAAAATATTTTATTTTCAGAAGAAAAGTAATACAGAACATTACATCATGTTAGATAAAAATAAAGAAAAATAAAGAAAAAAGATTATGTTTAGGAATAAACAAAATCATTAGTCAATAAATGGATAAATTAATAAAAACATCCTAGAAAAAAAGATAGATTCATGTAAGCTATCAGAGAAACATGAACTTAAAATGATAAGCAATTAAATGAAGGGTGTGATCCCTAAAACTAAAGCAATCAAAAGTTTGTCAGGGGGAGATCTCTTCATCCTTATAATATAATGGAAGGGAGAAGGGAAACCCACTCTCCTTGGTAACCTGGAGCCCCTTATCGGGAACTAACTGCTCCAGGCATAGAGACCACCTTCTGACTCTTAGGCCCCGAGAAGATTATCAGGGCCAACAGATCGGGATGGACTAAACAAGGCCGAACAAAACATTTGATAGTATTCCGTTAAATCTAAATAAAAGAGACCTAACTTGTAATGGGAAACTAAAATTCCCCAAAAAAGAGTTTCCATAAATCCTTTTTAGAAGGAAGAAAAGAAGAGGAAAATAAAGACAGCGGGTAAAAAAGAGGACGGAGGGAAAGGGATGGGTATGTGTCCAACTTAATGTTGAATAGAAGGTAAAAAAGCATCTTCACCAATCGAAATCCCCATATATTTGGCCCAAGGTTCCCATATTTTTTCGAATTTGGGAATGGTATTAGATAAGATGCTAGTCAATTTTTCCTGAGTTAGTATACAAGATATTTTGGTTTTGGCATCTGACAGGAAAGGTTTTGTTTTTTTCCATGATTTGGCAATTGTGATTTTGGCGCCTGTAAAGATAAAGTTTATCAATTTTTGTGTAACCTTTGGTATGTGAGGAATATGAGCGTTCAAAATGGCTACTGGTAGGGACCTAGGGACCTGAAAACCTGTTACCTTAAAAATTTATAAAAATATTTTTCTCCAGAAGGGGCTAACTCTGGGGCACTCCCACCAAATATGAGGCATAGAGCCGTAAAGCTGGCAACCTCTGAAACATGTTGGATGTGATGCTGGATATATAGATGCCAGTCTGGAGGGAGTTAGATACCATCTGGTTATAACTTGAATATTTGCCTCCATTAGAGAGACATTAAGAATCCCTTTGAAATATTTAGAGAAGGCTGAGTGCCAGGTATCCAAATTCCAACAAAATTGGGCGTCTTTTTCCCAAGCCTCCATATAGGAAGATTTTGATGTAGGGTGAGTGAGGCATGAATATACCATTGATATGCCTCCCCTTTGTGAACCGGCCTGGCTGCACCATAACTCGTACTTCGTGAATTGGGGAGGAAGGGGTTTTTCCTTCCAGATTTGATTTAAAAATTTGATTAAACCGTGTTTTTTCAGAATCTGGAAGTTTCAGATGTTTGATGCAGTAACTAAGGGATATAGGCCCTCCAGGATTAAAAAATTGTCCTATACGATACAATCCTTTATCTATCCACCATTTAAATGCCTCTACATTTAGACCAGGGGAGAAGTCAGGGTTATTGAATAAATGAGAAAGAGGTCTTCCAGAGGATATAAGGTTTGGGAGGTTTATTAGGGAATCCCATAGTGCAAACGATTGAGATAGAGACGGGGACTTTATAGGGGGTCTTGTTTTTGGGGGGCACCATAAAAGGTATTCTAAGGATAATGTTGGTGTATCCTCTTTTTCAATATTGATCCAGTCTGTTTTTTTTGTTGCAGAATAAATCAAAGAAGTCTGGGCTAGTCTAGCTGCTAAGTAGTATTTATGTAGGTCAGGTAGACCTAAACCTCCCTGTTTTCTGTGACGAAGTAATGTGTTTTGGGGGATGCGGTAACCTGAAGCACCCCAGATAAATTAGATTATTTTACTTTGGAGCTTTTTCAAGTGAGTCTTAGTAATGGGAATATGAAGAGATCTAAAGAAATAAATAATTCTAGGGAGCAGAGTCATTTTTATAGAATTAATTCTACCTAACAAAAATAATTCATTTTTGGACCAAGACGCTAGATCATTCTCTAATTTTTTGAATAAAGGTGGATAATTATGTAAAAAAAGGGTCTCAATGCGGGCTGTTAAGGTAATGCCCAGATATTTGATTGAGGTGTCTGTCCATTAAAATCCAAAGGATTGTTTAAGCAACAAGACACTAGACAAGGGAAGAAAACATTTAGAGCTTGTGATTTTGAGTAATTTACCCTAAGGCCTGAGACCTCAGAGAAGGCCTTCATAACCTGGCAGATGTTAGGAAGGGATATCAGTGGAGATGTCACGAACAATAAGATGTCATCTGCAAATAGGCCACATTTGTGAATTTGATTACCACAGGATGCTCCTTTTAATATTGGGATTTTGTCTGATGGCTATGGCTAATGTTTCAATGGCAATAGCAAATATGAGAGGGGAAAGCGGGCATCCCTGTCTAGTGCCTCGTGCTATATTGATTGGGTTGGAATAATGACCCTGTAAACGGATGGGAGCCTGAGGGTGAGAATAAAGGGAATGTAAGAGGCCCTTAAAGTGAACTCCAAAGCCCCATTGATCTATTAGGGAAAACAGGTATGGCCATGACACTGAGTCAAAGGCCTTTTGCAGATCCAGTGACAGTAGTAAGCCTTATTGTTTTTCTCCTCCCTCCCAGTTGGATTGCAGAATAGATGCAATATCTATTGCTCGTCTGATTTGGCCTGGGCCCTGTCTTCCTGGGATGAAGCCCACCTGGTCTTTGTGTATATAATTTTCAATAAAAGACGCTAATCGATTGGCAATGATCTTTGACAGAATTTTAATATCGTTGTTTATTAGGGAAATAGGGCGATAATTACTGATGTCTTCAGGATTTTTGTCTGGTTTGGGTATAACTGTAATAAATGCCGTATTAAGATGTGTGTCTAATGGGAAGCCATTTGTTTTGTCATTAAAAAATTTGGTTAGATAGGGGGCGAAGGTGTTGGCGAAAGTCTTATAATAGGGTATGGATAAACCATCAGGGCCAGGGGCTGATCGGTTTTTGAGGTGTTTAATAACACCCATAACCTCCTCTATTGTGAAGGGAGCCTCAAGTAAACTTTTGTGTGAGGTGGTTATGGAAGGAATGGGAAGATCGTCTAAATACCTAGATAGAAAATCTTTGTCTGGCTTTGAGTGAGTGTCATACAATTTAGAATAAAACTCTTGAAATGATTCTAGGATTTTGACGGGGTTTGCAGTAGGCGGTTGACCTGCTATTCGGATTTTAGGAATAGAATGAATTCTTACTCTAGGAGAGAGTTTTGTAGCAAGTAATGGCCCTATTTTGTTTGCATTTTTGTAAAATATGTTGCAACTCAATCTAATCACTTTTTCTGCTTGCGTTGTAAGGGCTAAATTTAATTCAAGTTTGGTCTTGTCTATGAGTGATATGGGGAACTTAGAGGGATCTTGTTTGTGATGATTTCTAAGGGTTATGTACTCTTCTTCCAAACATTCTATTTGAGCTTTGCGGTTGCGTTTAGTTTGGGGAGAGATTTGAATGATTTTTCCCCGGATGAAGGCTTTATGAGCCGCCCAAAGCGTCTCAGAGGAGATATCCTCTGTGTCGTTGAGGGAAAAATATTCCTGTAAGGCTTTATTTATTATCTCATTTGTGGTTGGATTTGTAAGGATTGATTCGTTAAGTTTCCAAAACCCTTTCGAGCTTCTAAGAGAACTGGAGTTTAGGGAAATAATTACCAACGAATGATCTGATAGGGCCGTATCCTTGATGTGGGCATTTTTAGTATGAGCAGAATGAGATGTGAAGGGGTAAGGATGTGGTCTATTCTTGCGTATGTGTTGTGGGGGTGTGAATAATGTGTGAAGTCCCGTTTGGAAGGGTTTAATTCCCTCCAAGCGTCTGCTAAATTGTGATTCGAAATAATTTTAGAGATTTTGCAGCTTTCATTGGTTGGGCGGGTCAATTGGACTTTGGAGGGTTTGGACTTATCCAGAGCCTGGTCAAAAGCTACATTCGAGTCTCCCCCCCAAAATGACCGTTCCTACTAACATAGGGCTCAGTGTGTTCATCATATTTTTGAAGAATGGGGCTTGGCCTCTATTAGGGGCATAATATGAGACTAGGGTGTATAGTTGACCATCAATTGAACCTTGTAATAACAGAATTCTCCCATCTGGATCAACATAGTCGAAAGACTCCTCGAATTTGCAGGATTTGGAAAATAGAATGGCTACTCCCTTAGTTTTATTTTCCGCGATAGCAAGGTGGAATTGCGGAAAATTAGAGTGAACATAATTAGGACTGTATCGTATGGGGAAGTGCATTTCTTGGAGCAAAAGAATATCTATTTTAAGGGATTTATAGTAATCTAAAAATGTTCTCTTTTTGACAGAATTCAAGCCTTGCACATTGTGAGAGGCTATTTTAAGGTGTGTTTGTTGGTTGCTAGCCATGAGATTCAGAGGAGGCATATCCGCTATTACTGACCCCACTCACCCTTAGCACTGAGGCTTGATCAGGTGTACTTCCGAGTGGAGATTGAGGTGTTTAACGGTCATCATTGATCCGAGAGCTGGCAACTCTAAAAGAGACAATTGGGTTAGAAACACAAGGGAAAATAAAAAAATAAAATAATATAACATAAAAAAGTGAGAAAAGAGATGGAATATAGAAAAGAAGTCTCCTAACATGTAAGGTTAGGATCCGAGAGAGGAGACTCCTCTCAAATCCTTTTAACCAGATCAAAAAAAGAGTCTGGACTAAGACGGCCAGACAACCTATCCCCTGAAGACCCGAAGATTTCCAGACAATAGGTGGGTACACACGTGGACCACCCCCATACAGGGCGCCCATAGAAAAAATCTGCTAAAAAAGAAAATTATTTTTGCACGGTAAAACGAGAGTAGGCTTATTTAAAGCTCTATAACCTAGAAAATACTTTACAGTAGTAGAATTATTATAACATTTTAGTAAGTAATATGTTACTAGATAAAAAAAAAAAAAAAAGGGAACATAGAGCTTTATAGAAAAAAACTGAAAAACTGTGAGAATTGAACTGGAGAGCAGGTTGAATTTAGGATGGATTTATCCTAACACCTGAGGTACAGAAAAATCTGGATTTTAGATCCGAGGTAAAAAAAGGTAGTAACAAAAGATGTGAAAAAGAGCAAAGTCAAGTAGGGCTATTGACTGTCTTTAATCTTCTTTTCTTTTTCGTACATCACGGGACACAGAGCGACTTAGTCATTACTAATGGGTTATATAGATTACCTTCAGGTGTTGGCACTGGCCAATTCCAAACCGGAAGTACCCTCCCCTATATAAGCCCCTCCCATCCGGGAGCACCTCAGTTTTTTGCCAGTGTCTAAGGTGTTGGCCAAAGAGTAACATGTGTTTTCACTGGGCTTGCGTACAGGTTCTTTTGGGCCTTAGTAAGCTGTTCCGGATCCCACCAAAAAAGCTTCATAGCTAAACGGTCGGTACCCGGGCCTTGCAGCAGAAGAGCAAGGTTTTGCCTGTAATGCTTCTCTTAGGAGGGCTGGACCCTGGGATCCAGAGCTCTGGTCATACCCACGACCAAGATGTTGTCTGTGCAGGGTGCTATACAGGTCCAGGGGAGTGGAATCCTTGGGAACCCGGTCCCTGAAGGTTTAATTACAATGCCTGCCGTGATAGGTGAAGTTTGGACTTCTGTGGACCAAACAAAGTCCTGCGGCGGGGATCAGGTAAGTGGGGGCCCCCAGGAACTTGGTTCTATTGGGGGACCCCCAAGCCTAATTTGTCTTTCTGTCTGTTACCTAACGGTATTCCCGCTAAATATCTATGTTTGCCTGTAACTACTGAAAATGTAAAATTTTAATAGTAGTCAAGAAAAAAAAAGGGGACCGCGGTACCTGTGTTAAACCACTAGAGGCCGCTGTAGTCCATTTTTCTTGTCATGGGGATCTTTGGTTTTCTCAAGTCAAAAGATCCAGGCAGTTGGTAAGTTTCTCTGTGGGAATCCACTTCCTCTGCCCTGTTGCTGCGCTCATCCACCGCACAGGCCCTCCGCAAAAAGGGCCCTGGCTCCTAGTCCCTGTTTGGTTTCGAAAAGGGCGCCAAAGGCGCACGGGCGCGCGCGCGGGCGCGTGCACGCGCCTCCTATGAAAAAGAAGGGGCGGGGCGGGTGGATGACGCTCGATGCGTGCCGCGGCGCTTCTGCGCATGTGCAGGCGTCCCAGCATGGTTAAAAGACACAGTACAAGTGTCAGCTGGATGCAAACAGAGCTAGCAACAAACAGTGGCACACAGAGGCGGTTGATGCAGGCATCCCCATAGAAAGGCACTTTAGTGGACACCAGCTGGTATATAGCAGCAACTGTGTTAGACTATTACCAGCAAAATTGGTGTATGACGACGGGAATACCTCAGCTTTGTGCTTAAAGGATATGTCGTCCAGACGCTCCGGAAATAGATCTTCCAGGAAGCCAAAGGGGTCTCCATCGGGCTCTGAGGATTTTGGGCATGCTTGTACTGCACCAATCTCCCCTGAGAATTCAGAGGTCAGTAGCCGTAGAAACCCCGCAGGAATGCCTGGTGCTGCGGCTGTCCCCAGTCCACCTGCTCCTGTATATATAACAGAGGAGGTTTTATCCTCAACTCTGGGAGGATTGGAAGAGAGATTAACAGCATTGATCGCTGCTTCCCTGTCACAGGAAAAGCGCGTCCGATCTCCGTCTCCTCCTTCAGAGTGCCTGTTAGTGGAGGAACAGCCCCACACAGAGATCGACCTACCTAAAGGGGATCAGGATGAGGTTGATTCAGTTATGGAGGAATCAACAGTGGAAGAACCTTTCTCAGCATCTCAGGCTGAAAGATTATGGGTTCAGTCTCTGACTAACATGGTCCGATCAGCATTTAAAATGCCTCTGGCGGAACCACCATCCACTACGGTTTCCTCGCTGGGGTCGCTGAAAGCTCCCCAGACTGTCTGTTCCTTCCCAATCCACCCTTTATTGGAAGGGCTTATTTACCAGGATTGGGAGCATCCTGATAAAATATTTGCTCCCCCCAAGAGATTTCCGGTGATCTATCCCATGGAGGATAAGTTCATAAAAAAATGGAGGGTCCCTACAGTGGACGCAGCCATCTCTTCTGTTAACAAATCACTGACATGTCCAGTAGATAATGTTCCAATGTTCAAAGACCCAATAGATAAAAAATTGGAGTCTTTACTAAAATCTGCTTTCTCTACAGCAAGCATGGTGACACAACCTGCGGTAGCAGCGATTGGGGTCTGCCAAGCAGTGAAAGATCAGTTGAAACAAGTCTTAAGGGACTTACCAGATCAGCAGGCTCTTGCCCTAGCTAACCTGCCTAGAGCCTTGTGTTTTGCGGTGGACGCCATAAAGGATACAATCCAACAGGCCTCCCGCTTTACGCTGTCTGTAGTACATATGCGTAGGCTTCTGTGGCTCAAAAACTGGTCTGCTGAAGCTCCCTGTAAAAAACTGCTGGTTAGCTTCCCATTTCATGGAGAACGCTTATTTGGAGAAGATCTGGACAAATATATCCAGAAAATTTCTGCCGGTAAAAGTTCACTCTTACCGGTTAAGAACAAGGGTAGAAGTCCTTCTTTTAAGAGGCCTACTTCTCCAGTCCCGGGCACATCGGCTGTGAAGCAGTTCCGACGGCCTCCGCGGTCAAATTCAGGGGGCAGAAATCAGGGACAATCACAGGGTAACAAGAAGCCCTGGATCAAGAGAGGTACAAAACCTCCCCCCAAGGCATGAAGCGTTGCCCCCACTCAATCGGGTGGGGGGAAGACTTCAGTTGTTCACAGAGACCTGGCGGGACACCATCAGAGACAGATGGGTGCTCTCCGCAGTAAGTCTGGGATACAAGCTGGAGTTAAAAGACACTCTTCCTGCCAAATTTATGAGGTCAAACGTGCCAAGAGATCCCCAGAAGAGAGGATCCCTCCTTCTGGCACTAGAACAACTATTGCTCCAAGGTGTAATCATGAAGGTTCCCCTGGAAGAAAGCGGATTCGGGTTTTACTCGAACCTTTTCACAGTCCCCAAACCAAATGGGGACGTGAGGCCCATATTAAATCTAAAAGGGCTAAACAAGTTCCCAAATATCAGGACTTTTCGGATGGAGTCGATCCGATCGGTGGCCACCGCCCTACAAGGGCAGGAATGGTTAGCCTCGATCGACATAAAGGATGCTTATCTGCATATTCCCATCTTTCCGGCCCACCAGAAATTTCTACGCTTTACAGTAGAAGGGCGCCATTTTCAGTTCAGAGCCTTACCTTTCGGTCTGGCCACAGCACCACGAGTGTTCACAAAAATTCTGGCCCCATTATTGGCCAATCTAAGAACACAGGGTGTAACGATAATGGCATATCTAGACGACCTGCTACTAATAGACCACTCAGTGGAAAAGCTGGAAGTAGCTATTCACAAGACAATCAAGTATCTGGAATATCACGGTTGGATTATCAACCGGGACAAGTCAGCTCTAAGACCAGTCAAAAGTCTGGAATACTTAGGGCTAAGGCTGGATTCAAATCAGAGAAAGATTTTCTTACCTCCAGAGAAGGTGTCGTCTTTAAAAGATTTGACCCACTTAGTGGGTACAAAAAGAAAACCATCCATACGCCTCTGCATGAGGCTGCTGGGAAAAATGGTGGCTTCATTCGAAGCAGTACCCTACGGTCAATTCCATTCAAGGAATTTGCAAAGGGCCATACTGTCAGCCTGGAACAAAAAAGTTCAGGCTTTAGACTTACCAATGTCCCTGTCCCCTTCCGTTCGCAAGAGCCTCCATTGGTGGTTGGTGCCCCAGAATCTGGAAAAAGGGAAACCCTTCAGTCCGGTTTCTTGGAAGGTAGTCACTACAGATGCCAGCCTCATAGGCTGGGGGGCAGTACTGGAGCAATGGTCTCTCCAGGGCAAGTGGTCAGAAGCAGAAAAGGCCCTGCCCATCAATCTCTTAGAGATACGAGCAGCCCGGTATGCCCTAGTAGCATGGACATCCAAACTCCAAGGGTCCCCTGTCAGAATTCAATCAGACAATGCCACAGCAGTGGCATATATCAATCACCAGGGTGGCACCAGGAGTCGTGCAGCCCAGAGGGAAGCAAATTGCATCCTGGAGTGGGCAGAAAAATATGTCCCAGCCATATCCGCGGTTTTCATCCCAGGAGTGGAAAATTGGAGAGCGGACTTTTTAAGTCGCCAACAATTATGCCCGGGGGAATGGTCTCTTCACCCCGAGGTTTTCCAGGCAATATGCCAGCGGTGGGGAACACCGGATGTAGATCTGCTAGCATCCAGATTCAACGCAAAGGTGGACAGATTTGTGTCTCGCACAAGGGATCCTCTAGCTTGCGGCTCGGATGCCCTAGTGTTCCCTTGGGATCAGTTCAAGCTGATATATGCATTCCCACCGCCACAATTGTTACCGCGATTACTCCGCAGAATCAGGGTAGAAAAGAAACCAGTGATTCTGGTGGCTCCAGCGTGGCCCCGAAGGGCATGGTACGCGGAGATTGTAAAAATGTCAGTGAGGAGTCCTTGGACCCTCCCACATCGTCCGGACCTGCTGTCGCAGGGACCGATATACCACCCTTCCTTACCAGCCCTAGGTTTGACGGCCTGGCTATTGAAGCCCACATTCTGAAAAAGAGAGGTCTCTCTAATCCTGTGGTATCTACCATGATCAATGCCAGGAAGCCGGTATCCAGGCAGATCTATTATAGGATCTGGAAAGCGTACATTAAGTGGTGTGAGGCCAAGAAATGGCATCCACGTAAGTACGTGATAGGGAGGATTTTGGACTTCCTACAGTGGGCTGTAGATAGGAAGCTGGCCTTGAGTACTATCAAGGGTCAGATTTCGGCCTTGTCAATATTTTTTCAAAGGCCCTTGGCTTCGCATTCACTAGTCAAAGCTTTCATACAAGGAGTGATGCGTATTAGCCCTCCGGTTAGTATTCCCATATGTCCTTGGGACTTAAACCTGGTTCTGTCAGTTCTACAGAAACAACCGTTTGAACCATTGCAACACATTTCCTTGGTTCTTCTCACCAGGAAATTGATTTTCTTAGTAGCCGTTTGTTCGGCTAAAAGAGTATCGGAATTAGCCGCCTTGTCCTGTAAGGAGCCATATCTGGTTGTCCATAAGGACAGAGTAGTATTACGTCCTCATCCAGCCTTTCTTCCGAAGGTGGTATCGAGGTTTCATTTGAACCAAGATGTGGTTCTTCCTTCTTTTTTCCCCAAACCTAGCTCGGTAGAGGAAAAGTTATTGCATTCTTTGGATGTAGTAAGAGCAGTTAAAGCTTATCTAAAAGCCACTGCTCAGATTCGCAGAACGGATACTTTGTTTATTCTGCCGGAAGGCCCCAGAAAGGGTCAGGCAGCATCAAAATCCACTTTAGCCAAGTGGATTCGACAGGTCATAATACAAGCCTATGGCTTGAGAAAGAGACCGCCTCCGTTCAAAGTTAGGGCGCACTCCACAAGAGCAGTTGGAACTTCATGGGCAGTGCATCACCAGGCCTCCCTGGCTCAAGTATGTAAGGCCGCAACATGGTCTTCAGTACACACGTTTACTAGATTCTACCAGGTAGACGTTAGAAGTCAGGAGGATGTCGCCTTTGGGCGCAGTGTGTTGCAGGCCGCAAAAGATCCTCATGCCTGATGGCGCCCAGCTTATGTATCCCTCCCCTCATTTGGCATTGCTTTGGGACGTCCCATTAGTAATGACTAAGTCGCTCTGTGTCCCGTGATGTACGAAAAAGAAAAAGGGATTTTTATAACAGCTTACCTGTAAAATCCTTTTCTTGGAGTACATCACGGGACACAGAGCTCCCACCCCTCTTTTTGGGACACTTATTGCTTGGCTACAAAACTGAGGTGCTCCCGGATGGGAGGGGCTTATATAGGGGAGGGTACTTCCGGTTTGGAATTGGCCAGTGCCAACACCTGAAGGTAATCTATATAACCCATTAGTAATGACTAAGTCGCTCTGTGTCCCGTGATGTACTCCAAGAAAAGGATTTTACAGGTAAGCTGTTATAAAAATCCCTTTTTTCTTTCCTTTGTTCCAAAGGGGAGATTGTGGGCTTGTTGGAGTAGGTCTTTTAGTAGAACAGGACCAGTTGTAGAGGTGTCCATGTCAGCTTCAGTAGAAATAAGTTTGAGTTGGAGAAGGATCCGCTCTCCTTCATGTAGGCTTGAGAAGGAGTAAGGTCTACCATTTTCAGTGGCAGGGGTTTAAGTGCATTTCTGCGTTGGATTGTAGAAGGAGATAAATCAGCAAAAAGTTGAATTGGGTGTCCTTGACATAGTATTTGAGGGGTTATTCTAGCTTGTTTCATGACCTCTTCTTTTACTGAGAAGAAATGGGGTTTAGCAATGATATTTCTTGGCTTTCCATCCATTCTAGGAGGACCCAAAGCTCTGTGAGCCCTATCCAGCTGAAGGCGCTGCTGGGGGATATTAGGTAGAAGAGATTTAATCAGGTCTTGTACTGCTAGTGTGACATCCAGCACAGATTCAGGTAACCACCTGATTCTGAGATTATACCTGCGTGATCTGTTCTCGAGGTCATCGATTCTTGAATTAGCATAATCCAGTTGTTCTTGTACCGAGGATACATTTTTAGCAGTTTGGTTAGTGGAAGCCACCGTTTCTTCCAATTTGTATTCAATAGAGTCTATTCTTGTTACTAGATTGTGGAAGTCAGATTTTAAATCACTAGTTATTTTGGCTGCAGTTTGAGCTAAACCCCTGTCCAGGAGTTCAGAGAATTTTCGGAAAAAAAAATAAAAAGTACCGTACATTACTTTTTGAAATTTAACAGTATATTTCTTTTTATTAAGCCACCACCAAAGAAAAAAAAAAAATTCTCCTACTCCTGACAAAACCATATACAATATGTGTATCTTATTTGTAGTTTGTACCCATAGTAGCAGGCTTGGTGCAAGGTTTTTTGACACCCTAGGCAAAACCTCATTTTGCCATCCCCCCTTGGCTCCACCCCTGCTTCCACCCCCTTAGCCCTGCCCATGTATACCCCACCTTTTTAATGAAGAGCCATCAAATGCAACTCACCAGCGCTCATCACATGCAGCCTACCATCGCCCATCAATGCAGCTGTAGCACACGGAACCTTTTCTCCTGCCTACCTTCACTTCACTCCCGTCCATTGGTTCTCGTCCCCAGAATATAGGGACAAGTCTGTTCTTCTCCCCGAAAGAAAGCCAATGTCCAGACAATGTTTAAACTCCAAACAGACAAGTTTATTTCTCTCTTGCTGGAAACAGTTTTGGGAATAGGTTGAAGATAGTACAAAAGCAGGTAGGGAGACAGGTTCAGGCACGCGACACCCAGTTGCCTTATTCTTCACTCAAGCCTGAGTGTGAATTGCTCACCCGGATAGATCCCTCTCACAGTTCTAGCAGCCGGGGTGAAGCACGAACGGTATCTTTAAGTTAGTCCCCTTCACGGACAAGTCTAAGAGATCCTCTGCCACAGAATCCTTTAGGTACTGAATTAGAACTTTGAAAACTCTCATAGATTAATAGAGACCATAGGTGCCAATGGGACACACTACAGGAGCTATACTGCAACTCACGGATCCTTCCCTCTGATAGGTAACCAGGCCTCTCCTTCACCGTGAATTTCTCCACCGATCCATCAGACAGGTCCTCCCCCAGTTTCCTCTCCTTTAGAGCGGGCCACCCTCACACGGGTTCCCTGGGTCTCCATTGTGTTGGACCCAGTTGAAGGTACTGGGCCTACCTGGAACTCTGCAGCCTCGGGCTAAAGGTGCCCAAGACTCCTCAAACAGTTCACGCACCCCAGGCCAGCAGGGCCAATGGGTGCGACTTCGCCACCAGGGGTCCTTCCGGGAATCCCCCTGGCACACCACCCCAATGGTGCGCAATCCTCCACTCTCCTCCTCTGCACTCTTCTCTCACATGGCGTCTGCCCTTTTTGTACCCTCTCCCGGCATGCACAGCAGGCTGAACTCCGCCCACCACACGGCAGCCGAGAGAAGACACCCAACCACACAACAATGTCACCAGTGGTTCAACCCAAGACCTGGGCAACAGTGCCACCACAGGCCCAGGGGAACTATACACCAGGCAACAACATGGCAGAGCAGAGTCCATAGTAAACAGAATTATAGAATCTGAGCCATACTATTGCTCAGACTGCCCCTAAATTTACAACATAGCGACCCCAATTTTTGGGGTCCCGCTACACAGCCTACCAGTGTTCATCAATGAATGTTTGATTGCTTCCATTCATTCGGGAGTTGGGACACAGACACAGTCCTCCGCCACCGCTGCGCCTCTGACACTGTGCGAACAGAGCGGCAGCTGCCTGCTGATGCTGAGACTTAGTTGCTTGCTGCAGAGAGAAAAGAGTAGGAACACCAGTGGCTGGGCGTCCCTAGGCAGCAGTGCGCCCTAGGCGGCTGCCTAGTTTGCCTAGTGGTAGCACCGGCCCTGCATAGTAGGGCCCAGAAACAGTAGCGCACATTTTGCTTTTTGTCCTACCTAAATTACATGGACACTGATACTAAATAAAATACATGCTTTTTTCTTTTAATCCTACCTAAAACACGCCAAATCTGCCCTTGTTCTAGCTATTTTTTTTTTTCACACTTTGTTTTTCTCCTCTAGCAAGTAGAAAAAGATACAATTTATCTTTTGCTCCATTTAATAGGACAAAAAGCACAGGGATGGGCTTATACAGTTTCTGATCATTGTGATAGCCAATCACAGGCTATGACTACAAACATCCTATCAAAAGCCATTCCTCCCAGCTCCCAAACATTAGTACAAGGCCTGTTTATTTGGTTTCTACTGGGAACGCATTGTGCAGTGTACTCCCAACACAAACACAGGAACACACACATGCAGCCCCACAGAAGAAGACCCACTTCAGTGAAGTAGAAAGCAAAGCCAAGCCGCTCCAGGTGAGAGCAATCCCACGCTTCAACCTCACTGTGCATGTCCAGTCCGCAATCTGGATAGGAGCCACTGAACAGGAAAAGGTTTGACCACACTCACAGGTTTGAAGCAAAAGGGAAGACTTTATTGAAGATAAAAATCATCAGACAACATCGTAGGCATCATGACATCAATGCAGACCTGGGAGAGATTAACGTGTTTCACGAATTAGAATTTGCTTAGTCATAATTTAATTTAAGATTATGACTAAACAAATTCTAATTCGTGAAACGCGTTTAATCTCTGCCAGGTCTGCATTGATGTCATGTTTTTGCTTCAAACCTGTGAGTGCGGTCAAACCTTTTCCTGTTCCAGTGACCCACTTCAGTGAGGCCGCATATGTGCGTTTACTCAATGACAAGGGGTTACAACAAGCCATCTGCAGCGATTTACCTGTGGAGCTACAGTTATTGTGGATACATTAGGACTCATGGATTCTGCCACAAGGGGGCTGTATTGTGTGCATGAGCATCCAGAACCTCAATAAAAGCTTCCGCAGGACCCACAGCTGCTGCATACAGCCCCCCCCCCCACAGCTGCTGCGTTGTTCCCATCACAGCTGCTGCGTTTGTCGCCCCATAGCTGCTGTGTACAGGCCCCCTTATATAAACAACAATTACTATCTGTAGCTGTCTGCAGGTATCCAGTGCTTAAGCAGGCTCACATACACAGTTTGCCCTGAAAGTGGACTGTCTGTGTTCAGGGAGTATGTGCGTTTACTGTACGCAACTACTGGTGCATGATCTATACTAAATTTAACGTACCATCTGTTATCCTTAATTCTGCAGACTATTCATCCTAACTTTTCCTACTTGGAGAGTGGTGAAGCCTGATAGGGTTCTGCATCTATATTTGTTTCTTTAAAATCCATTTGAAAGTAAAGAAATAGATGTTCCGTCAAATAGAAATTTCACTAACAAACTCCATTTTCCCATTATAACAGTTGCTAATTGTGTGTAAGGCTCGGTTCACACTGCAGTGATGCGGGAACCCTGCAAATTCACTGCGGGTTCCTGCATCGCATGTCTCCCAGCGCCAGTTCACACTGCCCTATGCAAACTGCTGGGAGTGTCAATTGAAAGTTAATGACACCCCCAAATCAGTTTGCATATCGCAGTGCGAACTGCAAATTTGGGCAGGAATCGAATCGCATGGGTGTGAACACCCATGCGATCCAATTCTGCTGCTGACCAAGAAAGGGTCCTCTGCGACTTTGGTCCGAATGCAATGTGTATTCAGCCATACTATCTGTATGTGGTGCAAATCACATCCAATGTCAGACATCGCACCAGTGGGAACCAACCCAAAATGAGAACTCACAGTCCAATAATGCCAGAGTGTTTGATGTTTTTAATGTTTAATGACTGTACCCCAAGCAAGACTCTAACAGGCCCATACAAACCTCAGCGCACCCATCTTTAAAAAATAAATCTGTTCCATTATGTAGCACGATCCCCTTGAGGACTGCTTGGATTTACCTGCTCATCTGCACCACCATGACCTTGTGAACATTACAACCCACCTGACACTCTGGGTTCAGACATTTTTGCACCACCTTAAAGTATTAAGTCAAACAGCTCAGTACGTTTATATTCTATTAACGTTTACTGAAATAATATTTTTACACAGAGGAGGTAATAGATCCACTGAGCTTTGGGTAACAGTCCTAGCTCAGCAGAGGAATTCCTCCACAATAACACAAGTTAAGATAATTTGGGTTGTAACAGTATATTATATACACTTACCGTATATACTCAAGTATAAGCCGAGTTTTTCAGCACATTTTTTTGTGCTGAAAATGCCCCCTCTGCTTATACTCGCGTCACCTTTTTGCGCCTGATCTCCCGGACTTTGGGGACCCGGTACCGGCCGTCCGTAGGTCCCCTGCACCCCAAACTTGGCACACCTGTAGCCCCATTTCTCCTCTACAAGTGTGCAAAGTTTGTTGTCTGGGGGACCTACGACCGGGGAGCACCGATTTTTCAAACCTGGGCACCCCTTCCATAGACTCCCATGTTAAACGTTAGTCTAGTCATGGACACAGTGAGGCATGGGGACAGTTAGGCATGGGCACAGTGAGGCATGCACATGGACACAGTGAGGCAAAGTGAGGCACAGTGAGGCATGCAGATGGACACCCTAGGCTTATACTCGAGTCAATACGTTTTCCCAGTTTTTTGTGGTAAAATTTGGTGCCTCTGCTTATATTTGGGTCGGCTTATACTCAAGTATATACGGTATGTACAAAGGAATACCACTGGAACATTACTTGAAAGGATAAGCAAGAGTAAAGCATTAATTCTGGCAAAACCTCTAAAGGGGGAACCCAGGCCGGCCTATTTAACCTTTAATTCTAATGAGAGATCAAGTTTAATAAGAACGATATGAGGGCCCTTTAAGCAGTAATGACAGCAATGTTCACGTTGCAGGCCTGGTGATCTTCATCGGCAGTTGGAGCTCATTAACTATATCCAATAAGGTGCAGTAACAAGCCAATGGTATTTCTTGAAATGGATGCAGCTAAAGATGTCTATGTACAGTGTTCAAAGATAGGTGCAGTAAAGTATTCCCAAGGTAAAGCTGTCTGTACACAGTGTCCCAGTGAAGTAATAAGAAAAGATTTGCAAAGGTGGGCAATTGCCCTCTCACCAATGACCACACCGATTCAATGCCTTCTGGACAGCAGCTTCCGGAGCGACGTCCCTGCAGCGGGTCCACTGTGATGATCTCCCGATGCGAAGCTTAAAACATGGGAGTCGGATGACCGAGATGCTGCTGGATGGATGTCTGACGAACAGCAAGCAGTGTTAGGCCCTTCTTGTCTGGGTTGGAATGTTGTACCCCATGTGGTAGGCCGCGACCTCACCATCCCTGTACGGAGAGGTCTGTCACGCACGAGGCCCAGGAGGAAGAGAGTGTGCGGCGGGTCTCTGGCTTCTTTTATAGCTCCTCCCAGAAATCTCTCTGATGGTAGCAAAGATCCCTGGGATATGTAGACCAGGTGTATAGTCATGTGGAGCAATTGCCATCCTGAGGAACTACTAATCCCACAATCCCTTTGGTTTGGCTCACAAATATGATGTCAGTTAGTGATACTGGGCACTAGCAGGGACAACACGATATACAGAAACAATGGAGGGTCACGGCACTTTGCAATTGTAGTCCACATTGCTACAATTACATATGCTTTTCTGCACACAGCCTACCTTACAAAAAGAACTTCAGGGGTATAGGGTGCAGTGGTCAGGAGTAGGTTTTATAAAGCCCAGCTTACAGAATGCAGTGCTCAAGAATATGAAATATACAACACAGTGCCTAACATGCAGAGTTCAGGAGTGAGTCACACGTGAAATGTAGGGGAGAGGAGTGCATAACACAGAGTACAGGGGTCTGGAGTGCAGAGCTCAGGAGGCAAGGCCTTACAGGGTGAAAGGGCTCAGGAGTGTTTAATACAGAGTGCAGGGGTCAGGAATGCTAGATGCACAGAATTCAGGAGTGATTGACACACAGAGGCAGCTGTCACGAGTAGTTATTGCACAATGCACAGGGCTCAGTAGTGCATAATGTATGGTGTCCAGAGTCAGGAGTGCATAAAATAGAGTGCTGCTTAACATACAGTGCAGAGGTCAGAACTATGTGACACAGAGAATGCAGGGGCCAGGAGTAGGTAATGTAGAGAGTGCAAAGTACATACGCACAGAATAGTGTAGAAAGTAAAACCAAAAATGATCCTCTCCTCCCAGTACATTTTACCCGATGAAGTCACGTGATGTGACGATACGCGGTGGGAATTGGAGCATTGGGTATACTCACAGTTTGAGGGCAGGAGACGAGTTCGACGCTCGTGGATGCTTCATACCGCAGACTTATTTTAAATGTGAGTTTTATTTGTGTTTTTTCAATAAATGTGTTACCTTTGAGGGAGTATGCTATGAGTCTCTCTTCTCTTATCCATACCGCCATCTACTGGATTACCATCTGTATAAGGCCGGAGTGGACCTAGGGAGAGTGGACCTAGGTGTATATACTGAGGGCTTACAAACTCTGCGTTCGTGGATTGACGCCCATGCTCCTTTACAATAAGTGGGTGCATCACTGTATGACCCGTCCCTGCCCCATTACAGATGTCAGAGTCATGCTATGAATGTTTTTTGTTTTCCCATGTCTCACCACTTACCATACATCTGCTACTGAGACCATTTAGCAACTTAAAGGAGACCATTACAGCTCTGCAACTATCACCATCATTTACATCTGTGATTATCCATGCTGTTTGTCTAACAGCAGTGAGGTGAGCTGCTTGCAGACACAGAGGTGTATCACTGAAGTTCTTTCCAGCACTTTTATCTTGTTTGGTGGTGGGACTTACCACATACAGACTTTATTTCAGCAACTGTTTTCCAATTTATTTTTGGTCTATTTTACATTGGACTCACAGAAAATATATTTTTAATTGACAGGGCCGCTGTTAGAAATTATGGGGCCCCATACAGCCTATCTGAGGGGTCCCCCTTCGACCACGCCCTACCCAACCCCTGTCCCCACCCCTAACCCCGGCTCAAAACAAAAGGCAGGTTTGTTGCCGTTTACACATGCGTGCGGGGCCAACATGTGCGTTTGCAATTGCGCATAAGCATTTTGTTAATAAAATTACATTGTATCTTTAATTTTTTTTTGCTTTCAGAAGGAATGAATAACATCCCTCATGATAGCAGGGCCATGACAGGACCTCTTTTACTTTGTGCAGAATCACTGGGGCTAAAAAATTATATCCGATCATTGCTGCAGTGATGACAGAAATATCACCCTTCCAATCCAGCGACGTGATGGTGCGTCGCTGGACAGAAAGTGTTTTTTTTTTTTTTTAAGGGGGGGGGGGAGGTAAAATCCAGCTCAACTGCACATGTTTACTGCTCCCCAAACTGAAGTGTAAAGTAGCAGCTCATCAGCATTACAATCATCATCACAGGCAGAACAGTAAGCAGGGGCTCTATCATTGCTGTATGTCACATGGCTGTTTGCTGACTTTGTTAACTTATGGCTGTACTGTACATAACAGACTGTAACACAGCACAGCCATAACAAAGTCAGCAGCCATGAGACACAGAACCATGATAGAGCCCCTACGTACTGTGCTGCCTGTGAAGACTATTGTAATGCTAATGATAACTTGCTGTGTTGTGAGTTCTATTCTAAGGACACAGTGAGGATTCTATGCTTTATTCTATCTTCACTCACTGTGTCCATTGCAGCTACGCTCTCCTTCCTGTTCCCTGTCAGCCTCCTCGCATCTCAGCACCTGAGAATGGCCGGCGCTGGGAGGAGAATCATAGTATCACTCCGCCGGCCAGGACAAATTGAGTAACGGTCGGGCTGGATATACATCCGCTCCCGAAAATTAAGAAATATTCCCTCCTCTGTGCACACCTGGGCCCCTCTGTTGACCTGATGGGGCCCAGGAAAATGGTATAACCCCGCTCCATAAAACAAGTAGCAGCCGCTGGACCTTGCCGGAAAGAAGTCTCCCGCGCGCATGCGCGGGAGTGACGACATCGCCGCTCCAGCCACTCACAGCGCTGGAGCGGCGATACCCGGAAGACACGCCAAGGCAAGATGACATCTCCCTCGGCATGGACAAGGTAAGTTACCAACGCCTCGTTCTAAGGTAAGTATTTCATAATGAGCTAGTATGCGGTGCATACTAGCTCATTATGCCTTTTGCCTTTCAGGTATGTAAAAAAAAAAAAAAAAAAGCAGCAGCGGGTATACAACCGCTTTAATGCAGCAATGAGCTGTAATGCTGGCCGGGCCCCTCTATGCAGCTGATAGGGCCAGGCCCCGTACAACAGGGCTGGTTGTACTGCCCTATCAGTGGCCCTGTTCATTGAGGTTGTGATGCAATATTATATGTTTTTGATCACTTGTTCTCTAGTTATATACTGATCTTTTGAGGTTTATGGTTACTATTCAGTATAGATACATTTGTGTTTTCACTTGCACTTTGTGTTATCTGTAGCTGGCCAGCTAAGACCTGTCCTAGGTTGCTAATGTGGCTTACATGCATATATATAGCTAGACCTGCTAATAATGTTAATACAGTGCATATGCTCATTTGTGAGAGATAACAGCAGAGTTATTTACTGTGACTTTATATATGGATGTCATATAACAATTGTATATTGTGTTCACAGAAGAAAAAGAAAAAATATACCTTTAAGAGTCATTATTATATACAGAAAGGTAAGCTTAATGACAGCAGAATTGTAAACTAGAAAGCATAGAGTTAAGCTTTTGTGACTCATCAGAAGTTTTAGCCAATCACAACCAATCTCACTGAGCAAGAGTCTTTGGCCAATCACAGCCAGCATTACACCCATGTTCTGTCTAGGAAATCTCCTAGCACATTGTTAGAACTCATTACACCAGAAAGAGTAGATCTTAACAGTTCAGATCCATCCAGAGTCCAGTTTTATGGAAGCAAGTGGCCAAAATAGGTATTTAATACAGTTATATATGTTCCTATTGTTAATAATGTGATTAGAACTGTATACTGAAACTAGTTATGTGTTCACTTGTAGTTCCACCAAACCAGGTTTCAAACCAGATTTCAAACCAACAAACAAACAGCAATATAGAGCAAGTCCCAGAGAGATCATAAAGTGTCTAAAGTATTTAAAGTGAAAGTACAGATACTGAAGAGAGAAATATATCTACCATTTTATGTAGAATTACAAGATTGAACAGTTGAACCTCCATTTGTTATACTTTATTCTACACGTGTTTGTACATGGACTTTCTGCTGCTAAATTGTCAGTGTTATATATGAAGAAAAGCTGAAGTGAATAAAGAAGTTATCTTAAAAGTTTGGTGTGCTCTTTAAACCTACTGCTTCCATAGAACGGCGCTAGAGGAATTATAAAGTAACAGATAGTCTTGTTTGGACTAAAAGATCAGAGAAATCAAATTCTTCTAATGCCACAGCGCATAAAGGCACTTCATAGTGCTGCGCCTGCCACAATGGAACTATTAGCCCATTGATGGTGAAGCGATTGTGCTCCTCAACTTGCACAGTAAAGAGCGCATTTGAGCAGCGGAGCTACCATAGAGGCCATAGGACATGTGTTTTAGTCAAACTGCAGCCGACTCTTAAAGTGGCAGAACGGCAAAGGCAAGATAATCACAGAGAGAGCGCCAACCCTCCTGCGATCCCTAGAAAGAGAAAAAGACGCATGGTGGGAGGCCAAAGTCCAGAGTTAGAGTGCCTGCACCGCTACC
This sequence comes from Rana muscosa, assembly GCA_029206835.1. Classification (NCBI taxonomy): domain Eukaryota; kingdom Metazoa; phylum Chordata; class Amphibia; order Anura; family Ranidae; genus Rana; species Rana muscosa. The sequence continues at coordinate 22,713,736 of CM055122.1, forward strand.
CACAAAGAGGCCACGTACTGCAGCCAGCTATTTCCCCGCCACTAGGCCCAAAGCCTGCAGCACAAAGCATCGCACGTCAGCGAAAAGCATCGCAAGTCAGCGCAGAGCATCGCAAGACAGCACAGAGCATCGCACGTCAGCGCAAAGCATCGCAAGACAGCACAGAGTATCGCAAAGCATCGCACGTCAGCGCAAAGCATCGCAAGTCAGAGTAGAGCATCAGATCAAAAAAGACAAGTCTCCTTTAAGACTATTTGTTCCAGCAACCTACAGATCACAGTATCCTGCTCTTCAGAATAAGGTCAGAACTTTCCTTTATTACTATCATTGCACATAGGCTTGACAAGAAAGAGACATTTTCGTGTTCAGGAGTAAAAGGACTGTAAGTAAAGAACAAGGGACAGTTGTAGTACACGAACTCTAAAGTATTTTAAAGTGAAAGCCATTTTTACTGCCTGCACCTATTGCTATTGCATTTAAAGTGAAAGTCTTCTTAATATTCGTATTAATTGTTATAGCACTTAAAGTAAAATGTCTAAGCCTAGTATTGCTATGCCACTGTTAGAGGATACAAAGATAGATAAGATAGAAGGTGAAGAGCAAGTGAACCTGTCTGAGGTAGAAGAGTCTGATGCAGCATTAGTCTTGCCCCAAACAAATATATCCCAAACAGATGAACTAAGACGTTCAGAACGTATCAGAAAACCGACCCTAAAGATGCTGGAAAATTTAGAGCAAGAAGCAGTATTGAAAGGAAAAAAGTTCACCAGAATGTATGATAAGTGGAAATCCTACATTAAAGATGTTCGTAGAAAGCTAAAGCAAGAAAGTATAAAGGGAAACTTGAGTGATATGATAGAGACGGTAGAAGAATCTGAATCAGAGCTTATGGCAGCATATGTCAACCTGCGGTCATCTATGACACCTCCCCAGGATATTGTAAGGAACATGGACACATGTACTGCAGTCACTAAAGGTTTAGTAAAGCTCATGAGAGAACTATCATCTGAAGCTAACTATGATGAAGTTAAGGCAAGAAAGAGAATAAATGAGCTTTTTATGAGAGACTATGCTAGGTCCTTAGGAGGAACCACAATCACAAGTAGGACTTCTTCCACTAGCAGAAGTGCCAGTAACAGGGCGCATGCGCGCGAGCAACGGAGATGGCCGCCTGACTGCACTGCTCCGCGCCGTCGGAACGAAACTACCGGCCTAATCCGACATAGGCACAGAGAGGACGCTGCATATAGAGTTCCGGAGGCTCCGGAACACCCCAGCCTCCCGGCGGTGATGCGCAGGTCGGCAAAAAAGCCCCCTAAGAACCGGCAACATATTAAATTCTCCCCAGCATTAGGCAGAGGAAGATCCAAGATGGCGCCCAATCCTCCGGAGCCTGACGATGAGACCCAGCTTTCTGCTGCAAGCCCAGAGTCTCCTGCGGACAGCCTGCATCTATTCCCCACGGACCGGGTGAGTCCCCCCCCTGTGGAATCAGAGGACATGCTGGCCAAATTCCGCGCCATAGTCAGGGATGAAATCACAACAGCATCCCGTAAGCTTTCCTCTGACTTGGTGCGAGGCCTTAAAGAGATAGGCCACCGTACTAACCAACTAGAGCACCGAATGGACCTGGCCACCACTGTGTTGGAGGGCCATGAGGAAGAGGTGGAAACCCTGAGAGACAAATTGGAAGACGCAGAAAATAGGGCCCGGAGGGATAACCTTCGTATCCGCGGTATCCCTGAGGTAATTACCGACCTGCAGGGTACAGCTACCGCATTTTTCCAAGAACTGGCCCCAGAACTTCCGGTGGAAAGATTGGAGTTTGACCGTATCCACAGATCCCTGGCTCCCAAACCCTCTGAAGGACCCCCGAGGGATATCATCATCAAGTTCCACTATTACCGGACCAAAGAGAGACTTCTACAAGCTGCGAGAGAGCAACAGAACCTCTCCTTCCAAGGTAACACCCTCCAGCTATTCGCAGACCTCTCCCCGGTCACTATCGCCAGGCGCCGAAGCCTCAAACCCTACCTCCAAGTCTTACAAGCTCATGCAATCAAGTACAGATGGGGGTTCCCTTTTAAGCTCTCCTTCTCCCACCTTGGCCGCCAATTCCAAGCCACCTCTCCTTCAGACCTGAAACACCATTTCCAGGAACTACAGCTGGACCTTCCTCCATCTCAGCCTGATGCCCCATCCAAGTCCGCCAGACCCGGACCGTCCAGACCGGGACCCCCCAGGCTTCCTCGTCAATCCTCTCAAGCATCCCAAAAGTCCCAATCTGGTTCCCAGGCGCTGCGGGACCTGCAAGCTCAACGTTTCCATCCTTCTAACAACGGATGACGAAGATAAGTTCAATCTTTTGTTCATTTCAGCTTTTCTTGGGCATCGGAACCCGTGCTGCCCAGTTCCCCTTGACCTATTGGTTGTTTTTATATGGGAACCAGAGTGACATGTTTTTGAAGTAGTTCCCTCACCATATTTTTCTCAACATTGATTTTTGACACCTGGTCGCCGGGGGTCGCCCCAGGACAGGCTGCCCCGCTTGTGAGATGGCGGCCCGGGGCGTGATCTACCCCCCTTAGGTGGCCAGGCAGAACTTCGGCATCAAGCTGCCTCCCCCACCCTCCCGCGTCCGTGAATACCCAAGTGGTTTGGGCTGCTACCTGTGGCCCTTTGTATTTTATTTTATTTTTTTCTCTTTGTTTTTTTGTCTTTTTTAGTGGTTTCGCGGGCTGCTGGGGGGGAGGGGGGGTTTCGGGTCAAGTTGGGTGGGGGCACACGCTTATCTTTATGTTTATTGATCATTCGGTACTAGGGTTGTCCCGATACCGATACTAGTATCGGTATCGGGACATATACCAAGCATTTGCGCGAGTACTTGTACTCGCGCAAATGCTCCCGATGCTTCACCCGATACTTTTTTTTTTTTTTTGTGGCCGGAGAGGGCGGGAGGAGTCAGTGGCTAGGGAGGGCAGGAGAGAGGGCGGGGGAGTACGGGCGGAGTCTGGCCGGAGAGGGCGGGAGGAGTCAGTGGCTGGGGAGGGTGGGAGAGGAAAGTGCGGGCGGAGTCTGGCTGAAGAGGGCGGGCACAGTCGGTGGACGGAGTCCGCGGGCGGAGAGCGAGTCCCTCACCTGCAGTTGAAACTGGTAAGCTGGCAGGGGTTCAGGGCGCAGCCGCATCAGGATCGGTGACCGGTGCTGTCACATTCGGTCGCCGTTAGCGGCTGAACGTCCCCACGCCCATCTTGGTACACTCTGCACTCGGCTGCAGTAAGCAGCAGCAGACATCTTGTTACACCCAGCCCGAGCTATATGGGCTGGGTGTAACAAGATGTCTGCTGTTGCTTACTGCAGCCGAGTGCAGGGTGTACCAAGATGGGCGTTGCAGCAGTTTTTTTTTTTCTTAAATCCTGTGTCATTTCCCCTCACCCCCCGCAGCATTTCAGTGCCAGCCACCTATCAGTACCCACAAGTGCTACCTATCAGTGGAATCAGTGCCATCTACCAGTGCCACCTATCAGGTGGCACTGGTAGATGCCACTGATTGCACTGATAGGTGGCACTTATGGGCACTGATTGCACTGATAGGTGGCACTTGTGGGCACTGATAGATGGCACTGATTGCACTGATAGTGCAATCAGTGCCATCTATCAGTGCAATCAGTGCCATCTATCAGTGCCCACAAGTGCCACCTATCAGTGCCACCTATCACTGCCCACAAGTGCCACCTATCAGTGCCCATAAGTGCCACCTATCAGTGCCCATAAGTGCCCACAAGTGCCACCTTTCTGTGCAATCAGTGCCACCTATCAGTGCCCACAAGTGCCACCTATCACTGCCCACAAGTGCCACCTTTCTGTGCAATCAGTGCCACCTATCAGTGCCCACAAGTGCCACCTATCACTGCCCACAAGTGCCACCTTTCTGTGCAATCAGTGCCACCTATCAGTGCCCACAAGTGCCACCTATCACTGCCCACAAGTGCCACCTTTCTGTGCAATCAGTGCCACCTATCAGTGCCCATAAGTGACACCTATCAGTGCCCACAAGTGCCACCTATCAGTGCCCACAAGTGCCACCTTTCTGTGCAATCAGTGCCACCTATCACTGCCCACAAGTGCCACCTATCAGTGCCACCTATCACTGCCCACAAGTGCCACCTATCAGTGCCCACAAGTGCCACCTATCAGTGCCACCTATCAGTGCCCACAAGTGCCACCTATCAGTGCCCACAAGTGCCACCTATCACTGCCCACAAGTGCCACCTTTCTGTGCAATCAGTGCCACCTATCACTGCCCACAAGTGCCACCTATCAGTGCCACCTATCACTGCCCACAAGTGCCACCTATCAGTGCCCATAAGTGCCATCGATCCGTGCCCATAAGTGCCACCTATCAGTCCCCATCTTTCAAACTGTCACATGACATTGAAAAAAAGTATCGGTAATCGGTATCGGCGAGTACTTGAAAAAAAGTATCGGTACTTGTACTCGGTCTTGAAAAAGTGGTATCGGGACAACCCTATTCGGTACATTGCTGTGTTGCGGTTCCCCAGCCCTCAATTGTGGATTGGTGGGGCTGGGGTGGTGATTGGTGCGCATGGTCCTGCCCGACCCCCTTGGGGGAGTGGCCTGACGGCTGTCTCCTCTGGGGGATCGGGGGATCTCCCTCCTACACTCCAATTTGTTAATGATGTACAATGGTTGCCTTGTTATCACTGTCTGCAGCTTCCTCGCTTTGATGACTTTTGTTTCAGGTTCCATCACCCAGATCCTATGTCAAAAATGTTTGTATTGTTTTCACCATAGACCGGTGGTTCCGACGGACCACTGCTACCCCCATGAGTTGGCACCCGGCTAAGAAGTTCTTCTTGGCCGGGTTCCCAACCCGTAGTGGGTTTTATAACCCACGTTACGCTACATTTATGCGCATGGCATTTGTTCTATGCCGAGCCTTCCTCGGTACTCTCATCTTTTCTATCTCTTCTCTTTCTTCTCTGTTTTCCTCTCTCCTCCCGGCCTTTCCCCCCCTCCTCCCTTCCTCCCCTTCTCCTATAACCCCGGGGTGCGGGAACAGAGTATTATACTGCTTCGTGTGTTTGATCCAATGACCCTCCGTTGGCTGTCCCTGAATGTTCAGGGCATGAACTCACCTCAAAAACGGGTCAAAGCTTTCAAATTCCTTAAGCAACACAATATTGACATAGCATGCCTACAGGAGACTCATTTCTCTGCCTCCTCTTGCCCCAAATATTTCGATGCAAATTATCCCCAAGTTTACTTAGCAAGCGGTCCTACTAAACAGAAAGGGGTTCTCATAGCCATAAGAAAATCAGTCCCGTTTATTTGCAGTAAACAAATTGCTGACCCTGACGGTAGATACCTTCTCCTGCAAGGTTCAGTTCAGGACAATGAGGTAACTATCATGACCTATTACGCCCCAAATGTTAACCCAGGCCCCTTTCTGACGCATGTCTGCGCCCTGTTAAAGGACCACCAGAGGGGCATTCTCCTGTTGGCGGGTGACTCTAATGTCTCGCTAAACCCCTCCCTGGATAATTACCCATCGGACCATAGAGTCCCCTCCCCAGCCGCAAAAACCTTTTTACGAACCCTACAAAACCATGACCTAGTCGACATTTGGCGGGAGCTCCATCCCCTTGGTAGGGATTACACCCACTATTCCCATCCCCACCACTCACACTCCAGGATTGACCACATGCTTGTGTTACGGCAGCATCTAACCCTGATTGACGCAGTCTTTATTCTAGCAACCCCCTGGTCAGACCACGACCCAATTCTGACTATTTACCATTCCCTGCTCAGCAAACCACAGCACGCTCCTTGGGTCATGAATGACTCCCTTTTGTCATTTGAGCCGATCCTTACTGAGATTCACAAGGCATCGATAGACTATTTTAAACTTAATACATTGACGGTCTCCTCTCCGGTGACCCTTTGGGAAGCATATAAAGCGGTCCTCCGGGGCCACGTTATTCGTATAGCGTCAAAGCGCAAAAAAGAGAGTACCCAAACCCGGCGTAGACTCGAGCATAACCTGGAGGCCCTCTCCACGGTCTTTAAACAAGCTCCTACCCCAACCAATCGCAAACTTTTAGACAAAGCCCGATCGGACCTGGATTTATGTGTTACGGATGATGCAGAACGCACCTTACGCTGGGCTCGTCAGAAGTGGTACGCTAAGGCAAATAAGCCCACGGCGATGCTAGCCAATAGATTGCGCACTTTCACCCCCAAATTCGCCCCTATAGCCTTACGCACCCGCCATAATATCCTTACGGGCAACACGCGTCGGGTCTTGGACGAATTCCGCCATCGTCTCACCAAACTTTATTCTGCCCCCACCCATGCTTCTACCGACGGCCTGACTCGCTTCCTGAAGGATTTGCCCTTACCTTCCCTATCTGCCACCCACAGATCTGTTATGGACAGAGACGTGCAGGTGTCAGAAGTTCTCCACTGCATCAAAGAAATAAAAATAGGCAAGAGACCGGGCCCTGACGGCTTCACAGCCCTGTACTACCGGAAATTTGCAGAGGTCCTTGCCCCACATTTGGCGGCTATGTATAACTCGGTAAAAGAAGGCCACTCATTTACACCAGATCTGCTGACCGCTAATATTGTAATGATTCCCAAGCCGGATAGGGACCACTCTTCTTGGGCCAATTTCCGCCCAATTTCCTTAATAAATATTGACATAAAAATCCTGACGAAGATCCTGGCCAACTGCCTGAACTCATTTCTCCCGCGTTTGATAAAAAAAGAGCAGGTGGGTTTTGTCCCCCGTAGACAGGCAGGGGATGCTATTAGGAGGCTCCTTCAAATCCAACAAATAGCGCATGTTAGGTCTTTGGAAACCATGTTTCTGTCCTTGGATGTCAATAAGGCCTTTGACACCTTATCTTGGCCCTATTTGACACAGGTTCTAGGCCACTACGGCTTCGGTACCTCCTTTTTGAGCTGGGTCTCAGCCATTTATGATTCCCCCCAAGCTAAAGTGCGATATTACGGTCATGAATCGCCCACCTTCCCCATAAAAAGGGGAACCCGTCAAGGGTGTCCACTCTCCCCCCTTCTATTTATCTTGGCACTGGAACCCTTGGCGGAGGCCATTAGATCGCATGTCGACATAACTGGGGTGGAAGTGGCGGGGACCTCGCATAAACTATCCCTATTTGCGGACGACATTTTATTGTCAGTCACTAAACCCAGAATCTCCCTACCCAATTTGATGTCCCTTTTAGATACCTTCGCCACGTTATCGGGTCTATCTGTCAACCCGGCTAAATCCAAAGCCATGTCAATCAATCTTCGGCCCTCAGAGATGGAATCATTGAAGTCGGCTTTTTCCTTCCAATGGACCAACTCGTTACCCTACCTGGGGGTCAAACTTACCCCTAGTTACTTGGGTCTATATCAAGCCAACTACCCCTCACTATTACGGAAGTTGTCAAACATGCTCGAATCTTGGTCCACTCTTCCATTATCCTGGTTCGGCAGAATAGCGACAGTACGCATGGCATACCTCCCGAAACTGCTTTATTATTTTCGGGTTTTACCGGTCCAGATACCCTCCCATATCCTCCGAATTCACCAACGCAAGATCATGCAGTTTATCTGGGGCAAGACGAAACCCAGGATCAAACGGCAGGTGCTCTACGCACGTAGAATAGATGGAGGCCTTTCGGTCCCGAACCTGCAAGCCTACTATACAGCGGCCGGTATCGCCCCACTCGCTCTTCTCCACGAGAAGCAACAAATGCCACTGTGGGCCATCATTGATCTGGTGGACTCCCACCCGGTTCCCCTGGCCTCCCTTCCTTGGCTCCCCAAGGCTCACCGCCCATCTACTATAGGTCCATGCTTGACTCATTCCCTACGGTTATGGGACACAGTTAAGTTCTCAGCAGGCCTGATTTCCCCCCATCTCCCCTTACTCCGTCTCCTTCACTGCCCATTGTTTCTGCCGGGATGTGATAACCCCTTGCAGTTTGCATGGTGGACTGACCACGATTTTGTGGACGTTCAGTCTCTGCTCACTCCGATCAAAATTGTCCCATTCGCAGCCCTACGCTCTTCACACGACATCCCCCTAAAGGAACATTATAGCTATACACAACTCCGACACTTTCTCCAAAAATTTATAGGATCCCAACCTACTCCCTATGCCATGACCCCTTTTGAAAGTTTATGTAGATCACGTCCTCAATCCTCGGGTATGATATCACTCGTATATAGGGCTATTATAAGTTCCAGGAAACCGCCACTGAGACCTTATCATCGCCAATGGGAGGCTGAATTTGGGAAACAACTAGTGCCGGATGACTGGCGGAGAATGACCACGGCGCTAACTAAATGCTCCAGGAATGTCCTCTTCTTGGAAAATGCCTACAAAGTCTTTTATAGGTGGTACTACACCCCGGCCAGATTAGCAAGCTTTATCCCGTCTTACTCCCCTTTATGCTTTCGAGGGTGCTCTCAGGAGGGCACAATGGCGCACATCTGGTGGTCCTGCCCCAGGGTACGCAGACTGTGGATCAGAGTATATGCGTTACTTCGTAACCTTTTCAACACCACTATAAAGAGGGACCCTTTTGAGGCCTTATTGTGCAAACCCATTGCGGAACTTCTTTGTCTTGAACGTCTATTGGCCACACACATCTTTACTGCAACTAAACTGACCATAGCACGGGCTTTTAAAACCCCGGCCCTCAGCTTTGAAGCAGTTAAAAACAGCGTGAACGACATTATGGTGAATGAGAAACTTACTGCCGTGTTGACAGACACCCACGCTAAGTTCCTCCGGATATGGCAACCCTGGGTGACTCATATCCGCCCTTCGCGATTTGATCCAACGCTCCTTTGCCTGTGACAAGCCTCTGTTCCCCCCCACCCCGGGGCCCCCCCTCTTTTTTCCCTTCCCCTCTTATTTCCCTTCTTTCTTTGGTTTCCCTCTATATTTCAACCTCCTCTTCTCCTCTACACTAAAGGCTCACATCACCCCTTTCTCCTTCTTTATCTTTTGAATTCTTCCTGAACTCTTCCCTCTTGGCGCTCTTTGCCAACTTTCTTCTTATTCTACCTTTTGGTCTCCCCAGCCTACGGGGCAGACCCTGCTGGGACTGGTTACCTGACAGGACACGTTCCCCTTTCCCTTCTTAAGATTTTGTTTTATTTTTGTTTTTATTTGCTTTTGTTGTCTTCACCGGGGAACAACACCATTCCCCTAGATGGTTGTCCAGTTTAATGCGTTCACAAGATATTGTTTGTCATATTGTTATTTTGCCTCAAGTTCCATAACCAACCTAGAGCGACAATATGTATTTCGGTTAGCTTCAAAGCAACATTATTATGCCAAGACTCAGGACCCGTTGGTCTCTTCTGAATGTCCTGCTACCCATGCTCTTGGTATAATTCAGTAGGGCTTATAGTTTTTTGCTCGGAATCCGGGATCATCCCCATGTATTATACTGCTGTAAAATTGCACATTTTCATTGTGTCCAGTTCCATTTTTGTTTTGTATCCTTTTTATTGATGTGAATCTTTAATAAAAACCTTTGTACAAGAAGTGCCAGTAACATATCAGAGTCCTCAAGTACTTTAATAGCCAAAAGAAAGGAACTTGTCGAACAACTTGCTGTCAAGAGAGCAGAAATTGAGATGGAATCTGAAATCGAGGCGCAGCGTCTACGAGTAGCAGAAATGGAAAGGCTGAAGGAAGTCAAGATTATAGAAGCCAGACTAAGAGTACACGAAGAGGACATGAATAGTAATCATAAGTCCAAATCTGTACTAACTCAAGATGCAGACTCCTACTTCCTTTCATACGCCCAGGTGAATGGAAGGAAATCTCCAGTATCTAATGAAGAAAAAAGTCATTGTCCTTCCATCCCTGCTCAGAAAGACGAAAAGAGAGACTCACCCAATTCAGAACTAAGTGAGAAAATAAAACAGGATAATTCTGTTCCTAGATGTCACTGCAATGATCAGGAGAATGTTGCGACTACAGTCCCAGCAAGAGGACAAAGAACAGTCCCAGCAAGACTTCCCGTTCCAGAACCTACTGTATTTTCAGGAGACATACTGAAGTTCATAGAGTGGAAGGCAAGTTTTGAAATGATCATTGAGCATCATTGCTCCAGGCCAGTTGACAAGTTATTCTACCTTCAGAAATATGTTGGTGGAGATGCAAAGAAAGTTCTTGAAGGTAACTTTTATAGAACAGAAGAAGAAGCCTACAAGCAAGCTTGGGAAAAGTTAAATGCAAGATATGGTCATCCTTTCTTAGTACAAAGAGCCTTTAGGGAGAAATTGAATAACTGGCCTAAAATAGATCCTAAAGAACATTTCAAACTCCAAGAGTATGGTGACTTCCTGCAAGCATGCAGCAATGCCATCCCACATGTACGAGGACTAGAAGTACTTAACGACTATCTAGAAAACCACAGGATGCTAGCTAAGCTACCTGAAGAAGTGGCTTCTAGATGGAATCGCTATGTGACTGAACAGTGAGATCTAAGTAAGGACTTCCCAAGTTTTGAAACGTTCTCTGAGTTCGTTAATAAGGAAGCACGAATAGTATGTAATCCAGTAACAGGATCTTACGCCTTAAAGTCCTTAGAAGAAAGGCCTGCGAGGGATATAAGACATGCAAGAACAACTAGCTTTGCAACTGACACAACAGAGAAAGGTATAGATACCTACGAGAGCAAGTTCAAAGTTACTACTGGGATCAGTAGAGAGACAGAATCGACAAATCCTCAGACTACTTTTAAGTGTATGTTCTGTGGAGAGAACCACTCTATACACAAGTGCCAACAATTGAAGGAGAAATCTCCAAATGAAAAGAAAAAGTTTGTACTTGTTAGCCAACTGTGTTTTGGGTGCCTAAGGAAAGGCCATATTACTAAGGAGTGTAAGAAAAGGGCCACATGCAGCGTTTGCAAAGGACGCCATCCTACACCACTACAAAGAAGGATAAATCCTCAATACCTAAAGATGCTGAGGAAGAAAAAAAAGCATTGGTATTCTCTTGCAGAGTGAGGGAAAGCAACGGCACATCAATGGTTGTACCAGTGTGCATTTCAAATCCTAAAAGGAAGAATAATGCACTACTGGATGCCCAAAGCGATGTCACCTTCATTGATCAAGAAATCTGCAAGAAATTACAAGTGGCTACAGAACCAGTGAAGCTCAAACTTACCACAATGACGGGGAGAGACACATTAGTGAACAGTCAAAGGGTCAAAGGATTGAGAGGACTTCATTCAAACATCACATTGGATCTACCTCCAGCTTATACGAAAGACGATATACCTTTAGATCGAGATCGCATACCTACCTGTGAAACAGCCAATAAATGGAAGCACCTATCTGTCATATCTCATGAAATGTCCCTGCTGAAGGAGTTTGGTGTTGGACTGTTGATAGGTTATGATTGTCCCGAAGCTTTGGTACCACGAAGGGTAATCACAGGAGGAAAGGGTGAACCCTACGCTGTTCAAACTGATCTAGGAAGGGGCGTTGTTGGAGGAAAACAGCAGATTGCAAACTCAAGACAGGTGACAGGATTGTGTCGTAGAATATCTGTTCAAGAGTTACCAGCTGTAAGTTCAGCGGCAGTAATCAAGATCCTTGAATCTGACTTTACAGACATAAGTTCTAAAGAAAAGAGTGTATCCCAAGAAGACATAAAGTTCGTACACATTCTAGAAGAAAGTATTCAACAGAATCAACAAGGTTATCTTGAAATGCCCTTACCCTTTAGAGAACGACCTCGTCTGCCAAATAACAAAAATCTTGCCCTAGCGAGATTGAAATGTTTGAAGAAAAGGATGGGAAGAGATCTCAAATTCAAGCAGGACTATTTGAAATTCATGGAAGGCATCCTTGAAGAAGGACATGCAGAAAAAGTTAATAACCAACCTAAAGAAGGAGAAGTGTGGTACATCCCACATCAAGGTGTTTACCACCCAAAGAAACCAGATAAGATTAGAGTAATATTTGATTGCTCAGCAAAGTATGATGGTGTTGCATTGAACGATCATCTACTAAAAGGACCAGATCTTACAAACACTCTGCCTGGAGTACTCTGTAGATTCAGAAAGTATCCCGTAGCGGTCATGGGTGACGTTGAAAAGATGTTCCACCAGTAGTGATGAGCCGAACACCCCCGGGTTCGGTTCGCACCAGAACCCGCGAACGGACCGAAAGTTCGCACGAACATTAGAACCCTATTAAATACAATGGATGCGAACGTTCGGATTCTAAAATGCTAATTATAACGACTATTATCCATGTTATTGTCCTAAACAGAGTTTGGGAACCCGGGTTCTGCACCAGGGGACATGTATCAATGCAAAAAGAAGTGTTAAAAACTGACGTTTTCCGGGAGCAGTCATTTTAATGATGCATAAAGTGAAAAAAAAAAGTCAAATATTCCTTTAAATATTGTACCTGGGGGGTGTCTAAAGTATGCCTGTGAAGTGCCACGTGTTTCCCGTGTTTAGAACTGTCCCTGCACAAAATAACATTTCTAAAGGAAAAAAAGCCATTTAAAACTGCTTGCGGCTTTAATGTAATGTCTGGTCCCGGTAATATGGATGAAAATCTTTAAGAAAAATGGCATAGCTACCCCATCAACCCCCCCCCCCCTACCCCAGCCCATTACCAGCCCCTTTGGGTCTTGTATGGATATTAAGGGGAACCCCGCACACAAAATAAAAAAGGCCCTATATACTCTGAACAGCCGTATACAGGCGGTGCATAAGGGACAGGGACTGTAGGTTTGTTCTTATGTAGAATCTGTTTGTAATTTTGAACAGCTACATTGTTTAAGTGTAGCTCCAGGCCAAATACCTATTTTTAAGCTTTTTGGAAAACATAGGGAAGGGTTATCACCCCTGTAACATTTTTTTTGCTGTCTGTGCCCCTGTTCAGAACATTTCACCTCACTTTGCGTCCCAATGACAACTGTTTTTGAAATGTGGTGTTTTTATTGAAACAAGGATTGGTGATAAAGCATCAGTAGAGAGGAGACACCTTTCTCCCATATTAATTCTTACAGGAGAGAATTTTCCTTCCAAGGGGTAGATTTCCTCTCACTTCCTGTTGTCTTCTTCCGTTTGCAAGTAGTAGTCGTTTGTAAGTTGGATGTTTGAAAGTAGGGACCTGCCGGGGGCGTGGCTTGGACTCCACCGAGATGGCGGTGTGATCCCTGAGCTCCGGCATACAGCGGGATAGAACAGCGGCTAATAGCAACCTGAGGCAGTCACAAAGGCTCCACACTTAGCGGTCTGACACCCCACCACTCCGGCGACATGACCAGAAAACGGCAGGCGGAACACCGCCCGAAAAAACTGACAGACTACTACACGCTGCCACCGCAGCCTCGAGGACAAGATGGTGCCGGCGCTTCTTCCTCTTCCAGAGCGGCCCGCGGACACACACAGAGCGGTAAGGGTGCAGCAAATAGACAGCCCTTCAACAGCGGTGAATCATTCCAGACATCACAGACCCCTTCTCCACTCAGCGGTAGCCCAGCTAAGTCTCGATTCAGAGCAGAAGACCCAGATCTGCAACACTGCGAGGTAAGATCTAACACAGACTCGCAGGAGGACACTAGAGAACTCCCTGACTCCATAGTCTCATTCCCCACGCTGCACCAACCAGTGTTGGATACAACACTTAAGGATATGCTTATTTCACTCAGGAGCACCATACACAGTGACATGATGGCATGTATGAGGAAATTCAACACTGAGCTGACAGCGGTGGGTGATAGAGTTGATCACATTGAGACAAAGATGGGGGAATACGCCACGACCATTAATGATTTGGTAGACGCTAATGACACAGCAGAGGAAGAGCAGACATGGATGAAAGCCAAATTAGCAGATTTAGAGGACAGGTCTAGGAGGAATAATGTCAAAATAAGAGGAATACCAGAAACTGTAAATCCTTCTGACCTGCGCTCTTATGCTACTACAATGCTCTTCACACTTATGCCTGATCTCTCCGCCATAGAACTCTCCATAGACAGAATACATAGGTTGCCAAAACCTTCATTCATACCAGAAAATGTTCCTAGAGATGTTCTGTTTCGAATCAATTTCTACCATACCAAAGAGAGACTAATGACAATCACACGTAAAGGGGAACACCGCAATACTGAGTACTCCTCTTTACAATTCTATGCGGACTTGTCCCAGTTTACTCTGCAACTCCGCAAAAACCTGAATAATGTCACTAAAGCCCTAAGGAACCACAATGTTGTTTATAGGTGGGGATACCCCACAAAGCTATTGGTGACTAAGGATGGGACAACACACGTAATCACATCTCCGTCCAAGGGTTTCCGGTTACTCCAAAAATGGAAGATTTTACCGGAAGATTCAGCTGAACCCTCTAGAGCAGGCAATCCTGGCAGGATTTCCCCGGAGTGGAAACAAGTTGCTGAATCCTCTTGAAATGAAAGAACTGTAATTCTCTGACCTATTGCCTTCTAACAGCTGCCCTTTCACAGGGCCCCGCATATCGGAGCTTCCCCCACAACACAAGCTCCCACTCTTTTGAGCAGAGTTGATCTGCATCAGGGTTATGACGACCCACCTCTTTCGTTCCAGTTTATGTGCTTTTTGTTTTGTTTACCTGTTCTACTTTCAGGAACTGCACCGTTCATCACATCTAGAAACCTATACTTTTGAATTTCGACACCAGCAGCATTACTCCTACGCCACCATCTCAAAGTCTCCCGGTCCTGGACAATGGATTCTCCCCCTCAGGGGTTTTGGCTGTAAGTACTCTTTGCCGCACACAGCATCCTTGATTGACCAATATGCCGGTTAAAATTCTCTCGATTAATGCCCACGGCCTAAACCATCCGGCTAAGAGGGCATCCCTTTGGAGGGAGGCTGATTTTTCTCAGTGTGATATACTGTGTGTCCAGGAGACCCACTTTCATCTAAATGCTCCACCTAAATGTACTTACAAATCCTTCCAGCATTACTTCTTCTCTAACATGGCAGCAAAGCGGAGAGGAGTTCTCATTGCGGTCAGAGACACAATTTCTTTTAGCCTAATTTCAGAAGTCAATGACCCGCAAGGTCGATATCTGATACTCGTTTGTGATATCAATAATGCCCGCTATACTTTAGTTACTCTATATGCGCCCAACAAGCGACAAATTCACTTCCTCAACAAACTCATGCACAAAGTGCAGAAGATAAAGCAGGGTTCACTCATACTATGTGGGGACTTCAACATAGTACCCAATCCATCTTTGGATTCTACCACAACTCCGTCTAAACGGACACCATCTCTGGGGAACTTTTTACGCTCCCATGACCTTTTCGATGCATGGCGTTGTACACACGCCAGCGAAAAAGACTACTCCTTTTTCTCCCATAGGCATTGCTCATATTCGAGGATTGATTTGTTTCTACTAGACAAGTGGTTGCTCCAGAAAGTTTCTCAAACCAAAATTGACACGATAGCATGGTCAGACCATGCTCCTATCCTCCTTACATTGCGGGATTCCTATCCTGAATCCACTACCTATATTTGGCGCGCAAATTCTCAGATTATCCAAAACCAAACCACTAGAGAGATATTGAGAGAACGCTTGTCGGAGTACTTCCAGATCAATTCCACTTCCACAGATAATGCTTCTCTATTATGGAATGCCCATAAAGCATATATAAGGGGTATATTTATTCAATTGGGAGCTAGGCTAAAGAGGCAGAGGCAGCTGAAATTCTCTACGCTGATGACAGACATTAGTACCTTAGAAGACTTGAACAAACAGAGCCCCTCCCCATCCATTAGTGAAAGACTTACCATACTAAGACATGACCTTAGAATACTCCTTCTCCATACTTTTGAACAAAAAGAGAAGAGGATGAAAATGTCCTTCTACTCTACTAGTAACAAAGCAGGAAAAGCGTTAGCGCGACGTATACAAGGACAACGCTTTAAATCTAAGATAACATATCTTATACATCCTAAGAGTAAGGAGAAGGTGTACGACCCCCAGGGCATCGCTGATGCTTTTAGCGAATACTACAGTTCTCTTTATAATCTGAATCTAGATAGCGATACTAACCAACCCTCTACTTCAGACATAGAGGGTTTTTTGGCTGGCGTCAATTTACCTGTCCTGTCCCAAACACAGCTTCAAGAACTCAACTCCCCCTTTTCCCTTAATGAGGTACTGCAGGCTGTAAAAACTCTCCCTAGCAATAAATCTCCTGGCCCTGACGGACTGATAGGTGATTATTACAAAACATTCCAAACAACTTTAGGACCATATCTACTCAAGATTTTTGACACAGCGGCTTCCTCTGCCTCTTTTCCGTCTGAAATGTTGGAAGCTTTAGTTGTCACACTCCCCAAACCAGGGAAGACACCGGATGTACCTCAAAATTTTAGGCCAATCTCATTATTGAACAATGACCTTAAAATTTATGCCAAAATGATAGCTTTGAGGTTAATCAATATTCTACCTATTCTGATCGATCCTGATCAATCGGGGTTCACAAAGGGCAGACGGGCTTCGGATGCCACAAGACGACTGATTGATATTACTCACATCGCAAGGAAATGTCGCACGCCTTCTCTGCTCCTGGCGCTGGACGCGGAGAAGGCGTTCGATAGAGTACACTGGCTATATTTACAACAGGCGTTAAAAAAAATTTGGGTTCAATGGCTACTTACTATCTGCCATTTTGGCTCTATATACATCACCTTCTGCCAAAGTATTTATGTCAGGAATGTTATCCAGACCCTTTGGGATTACTAATGGCACGAGGCAGGGGTGTCCACTGTCTCCCCTCATTTTTAATCTCCTGATGGAGCCGCTTGCTGCTCGCATCAGACAATCATCAGAAATACAAGGTTTTACAATCAATAACAAAAAACATGTCATCAGCCTTTTTGCTGATGACGTGATTCTAATGCTTACTAATCCGGTGTCTTCCTTGGAAAGGGTCTCATGTGTACTCAAAGAATATAGTCAAATATCATATTATAAGGTAAACGATGCTAAATCTTATATTCTTGACTTGGGGGTGCCTCATCAAGATAAAACTGCAATGCAAGCCAAATTCCCGTATATTTGGTCGGACTATGCTATAAGCTACCTGGGGATCCACCTCACATCACATCCTGATCAGTTATTTAAGGCCAACTACCTGCCGCTAGAGGGAAAGGTGACGGGAGGGTTGGGGAAATTAAGCAAACATATACTATCATCGACAGGAAGGTTGGCAGCTTTCAAAATGCAGATACTACCTCAAATTTTGTACGTATTTAGGACAGTTCCTATTCCGATCCCCAATACCTTTTTTAGTAATCTACAAAGAACACTCTCAAGTTTCTTATGGCAAGGTAAGAGAGCGTGCTGCGCCTTTTCTAAACTTAGCAAACTTAGGAGGGCAGGGGGTGCAGGTGTACCGGTTTTTTCTGAGTACCATAAAGCTGCAATACTAGCACAGCTCAGGGGGTGGTTTCCAAATCCTCTTACACCATTATGGGGCCTCATCGAGCAATCCTTAGTGCCAAAAGGTAATTTGAAGGACTATTTACTGGCCTACCCTTCCTTTAAAACAAAGTACAAGAACCTATCTCTTCCGATGGCAGCAACCTTAGAAGCCTGGAAGCAATTAATACTGACCAAATCCGCCTTATCTCCTAATATCACTCTTGAAATGCCTGTTACCACCATAGCTTTGATAATACCTGATATAAATTTAAAGAAATGGACCTCAGGGGGATTAAATTGGGTCTCGGACCTGTACTTGAACGACACTTTGAAATCCTTTCCACAAGCACAAATAGAATTCAACCTCCCGGCATCGGAACAGTTTAACTATATCAGAGTAGTGTCATTCCTTAGCAGCGGTCGCCTTCGACCGTATAAATTGTTCTGGAAATTACACACATATTTAACTTCAAAAGTCAGTCGAAGAGGTGGTACTTCGCTATTCTATAACTTTCTAAGCGATAAATCAGAGTTTGAAAAATCTGGCTCGTTGTTGGCCTGGGAGAGGGAGCTGGAAGCTTCTTTCACAGATGGACAATGGGTTAGAGCTCTACAATATACCCATTCGGCTACCAATTGTGCCAATTTATGGGAGCTGTCACATAAGGTCACCCAGAGATGGTATCTCACGCCATTTAGGATAGCTAAATTTGACCCAAATACATCCCCTTTATGCTGGAGGCACTGTTATTCCATATATTGTGGTCCTGCAGGAAATTAGCTAAATTTTGGTCCAGTACATTCTTAATTATACAACAGGTTACAGGCTTACCTATGCTACCCTCCCCGGCCCTAGCCATTCTACATCTGGGCATAGAGGACATTCCACCTTCCTTCAGGAAATTTACAATACATTTACTCCTAGCTGCCAAGCTGGTAATACTTAGACTCTGGAGGTCCCCAGAGGCTCCTAAAATAGACGAAGTTATACGAACGGTATCCATCCACTACACATACGAAAGCATGTTAGCATCTATAAACGGTAAATATGTCGACTTCTGTCCCCAATGGGACCCATGGTTAGAGTGGTACAAGTCTTATAGAAGTCAACACCGCTGTGGCTTCTCAATTTGTGTGCTGAAACATATTCATATAACATATAGCATATATGGTTCTTTGATGTACCCACAAACTATACAAAGTGCTGGTTCCTTGGTTTTCTTTTGGTTTTCTTTATTTCTTTTTTTCTTTCCTTCTGTTTATGTTTTTACCCTTCTTCCAAGTTTATCTACCCTTACTTACCTCTTTGTTGATTGCAGTCATATTTGCATAATTCTCATCAGATTTATAAGACACTGAACAGACGTACTGAATTGCTGTGATTTTCCAATGTGCTGTTTGGAGGGTCCAATTGAGCTGTACAGGTTTAGCTTCCTCAGATCACAGTTTGTACCCATTGGGGTGATCTGATAAGTGAACAAGCGATATGTGGAAAAATGGCTTATTGTAATCTTTAAGTAACAAATGCAATTACCTGTAATCCTGGATGATGGCCTTTTCGTCTGTATAGATATGTAGATATAAAGCATGTGTACTTAACTTCTGTATCACGAAAATTGCAATAAAAATGTATTGATAAAAAAAAAAAAAAAAAGAAAGTAGGGACCTGCCGTATATACTCTGCAGAAATTGGCCCCTTAGGTGTTGGTGTTGGCACAACACTGTAAGCACTCACAGTTACTCTTGGTGGGTGCTGGAACGCCCTGCTGTCAACTATTATATCAGGAATTGTAATAACATATAATTGTTGAACAGTGGTAGTAAAAATTGGGCCTTTGATGATGGTGCTGGTGCCACAACACTGTAAGGCCTGACAGTTACTCTTGGTGGGCGCAGCAATGGGCCCTGCTGTGAATTATTAGATCAATAATTATAATTGCATGCCCCTTTTGAACAGGGGCTGAAAAATTGGGCCTGCCTTTGGTGGTAGTGGTGGTGGTGGTGGTGTTGACACAACACTGTAAGGCCTGACAGTTACTCTTGGTGGGCGCAGCAATGGGCCCTGCTGTGAATTATTAGATCAATAATTATAATTGCATGCCCCTGTTGAACAGGGGCTGAAAAATTGGGCCTTTGGTGGTGGTGGTGGTGGTGGTGGTGTTGACACAACACTGTAAGGCCTGACAGTTACTCTTGGTGGGCACAGTAATGGGCCCTGCTGTGAATTATTAGATCAATAATTATAATTGCATGCCCCTGTTGAACAGGGGCTGAAAAATTGGGCCTTAGGCACTGGTGGCACAACACTGCAACCCCTCACAGATACTGTACTTGGAGAACAGCAATGAGGCCTGTTGCAAAGTATTGCATCAAAAATTGTAATTACACGCCCCTGTTAAACAGGGGCTGAAAAATTGGGCCTTAGCCACTGGTGGCGGCACCCATAAACCAAAATGATCTTCCAAGCTATCATCATTAATCGGATCATTGAGGAGGAGGAGGAGGATAGCTAGTCAACATAACAGCACAGGAACTCAGCATCAGCATCAGTCTTGAAGGGATGTGACATTTTAAAATCAATTAGTCTGTTATATCAGCATCAGGTGTGTGGTAGCTGGTGGTGATCCAAGACTGGTTCATCTTGATGAAAGTCAGTCGATCAACCGAGTCGGTGGACAGGCGCACCCTGTGATCCGTGACAAATCCTCCAGCAGCACTGAATGTGCGTTCCGAAAGAACGCTGGATGCAGGACAGGCCAGTAGCTCAATTGCATACTGTGCAAGCTCTGGCCAGTGATCCATCCTCAAGACCCAGTAAGCCAGAGGATTTTCGGTGGGGAAGGTGTCCAAGTCTGACCTTGCCCCTAGGTATTCCTGCACCATGTATATCAGACGCTGGCGATGGTTGCTGGAAACGATCATACTTTGGGGCTGCGGACTAAAGAATTGTCTGAACGCATCGGTCAGACGGCCACCTTCCCCACCGCTCCTTCTTTGACTGCCCGAAGCCTCAGCAACTCGTTGTCCAGGACCAGGAGTTTGTAACCTCCCAGTCTCTGGGAACGCGTTGCACAGACCTTTCTGCAAGGCCTCCCGGAGTTGTCTCATCCTCTGCTCCCTCTGCGACGGTAAGATAAGGTCCGCAACCTTACCCTTGTACCGTGGATCAAGGAGAGTGGCCAGCCAGTAATGGTCCCTCTCCTTGATCCGAAGAATACGAGGATCCTTCCGCAGACTTTGCAGGATCAGGGAGGCCATGCAGCGTAGGTTAGCTGAGGCATTCAGTCCGGAGTCCTCTGGGTCACTAAGGACGACATGATTCGCAGCCACCTCCTCCCAGCCACGTACAAGTCCACTGGTTTCTTGGGACTGTAAATCATCCCTAAAAGACTGCTGCTGATGATGCTGAGTGCCAGCCTCCACCTCCATGCTGACACAATCCTCCTCCTCCTCTTCCTCCTCTTCCTGTGCGATGGGTGGGACAGAAGGAACACTGTCAGGGTAAAAGGGGCCTTGAGAGGCAAGGAAGTCCTCCTCTTCCTGCCTCTGTTCTGCCTCAAGTGCCCTGTCCATTATTCCACGCAGCGTGTGCTCCAACAGGTGGACAAGAGGTACAGTGTCACTGATGCATGCACTGTCACTGCTCACCATCCTCGTGGCCTCCTCAAATGGTGCCAGGACAGTGCATGCATCCCTGATCATGCCCCACTGGCGTGGTGAAAAAAAACCAAGCTCCCCTGACCCTGTCCTGGTGCCGTAGTCGCACAGGTACTCATTGATGGCCCTCTGCTGCGTGTGCAGCCGCTGCAGCATGGCCAACGTTGAGTTCCACCTGGTGGGCATGTCACATATAAGGCGGTTCTTGGGCAGGTTCAACTCCTTTTGCAGCTCAGCCAGGCGAGCACTGGCATTATAAGATCTGCGGAAATGAACACAGACTTTCCTGGCCTGCCTCAGGACATCCTGTAAGCCCGGGTACCTGCCCAAGAACCGCTGCACCACCAGGTTAAGGACGTGAGCCATACAGGGCACATGGGTCAGTTGTCCCTGTCGGAGGGCGGAGAGGAGGTTGGTGCCATTGTCGCAAACCACCATTCCTGGCTTAAGCTGGCGTGGCGTCAACCACCTCTCGGCCTGCCCCTGCAGAGCAGAGAGGACCTCTGCCCCAGTGTGGCTCCTGTCCCCCAAACACACCAGCGCAAGCACGGCATGGCATCTTTTTGCCTGCGTACTTGCGTAGCCCCTTGAACGCCTACAGAGCACCGCTGGTTCCGAGGACAAACCACAGGAAGAGGCCATGGAGGAAGAAGAAGAGGAGGGGGTGGAGGAGAGAGGTGTGTCACAACCAGTAGTAGCATTTTGGAGGCGTGGCGGTGGAAAAACCTCCAACACTACTGCACCTTGTCCTGCATCCTTCCCAGCTGCCAAAAGAGTGACCCAATGGGCCGTGAAAGAAAGGTAACGTCCCTGTCCATGCCTGCTGGACCATGAGTCAGCGGTAATATGCACCTTACCGCTGACCGCCCTGTCCAGCGAGGCCAAGACATTGCCTTCCACATGCCTGTAGAGAGCCAGAATCGCCTTCCGTGAGAAAAAGTGGCGTTTGGGAACCTGCCACTGAGGAACCGCACATTGCACAAACTCACGGAAGGGGGCCGAGTCTACCAACTGAAAAGGCAGCAGTTGAAGCGCTAGCAATTTAGCCAAGCTAGCATTCAACCGCTGGGCATGTGGATGGCTGGGAGTGAACTTCTTTCGACGGTCCAGCAGCTGGGGCAGGGAAATTTGCCTGCTAGAATCGGACGTCGGTGTACTGCTAGCAGAGTGCCCGCAAGTACTTGGCTGTGACACACCTAATTCTACACCTTCATTCCTCTCAGAGCAGGTTTCAGAGAGGACTGAAGGTATAGTGGGGTTGGAGATCCCAGCTGATGCGGTGCAAGAAGAGGTCAGCTTTGTTCTTTGGTGTGGGTCTTTAAGGTAGGCTTGCCAACGAGCTGCATGGCAGGTCAACATATGTCTGATCAAGCATGTGGTGCCCAAGCGGCTGATGTTTTGGCCACGCGATATACGCTTGAGACATATGTTGCAAACAGCAGCTGTGCGATCTGATGCACTCGCCTCAAAAAAGGCCCACACCAAAGAACTTTTTGAATGACGGGCAGAGGCAGCGCCCTGCACAGGCGGAGCTCTGCGGTGTGATTCCGTCGGTGTGCTGCCCATACGCTGGCCACCCAAGGGCATCCTGCCTCGTTGGAGATGTGCCTCCTCCTCATCCTCCTCCTCCTCCTCTCTCCTATTAGGCACCCACGTGGAGTCAGTGACCTCATCATCCCCTCCCTCCTCATCACTGGAGCCAATCTGGCAGTATGCTGCAGCTGCTGGAGCATGACTGCCAGATTGGTGTCCTTCTTGAGCATCCCCTCTCTCTGCTCTCACGCTACTGCCTTCCTCTATCTGGGTATCATCATCAGATCCTTCGAAACGCTGGGCATCCTCCTGGAGCATGTACCCAACACTGTGCTCAAACAGTTCGGGGGACTCCTCAGGAGGAGGACATGGTGGGTCTAGGGAAGGATTGACTAATGAAGATAATGATACCAGAGAAGAGGACGCTTTGGCAGCTGCTTTGTCAGTACCCTGAGCCTGGGTGAGAGAGGATGAGGAGGATGAGGTGGGCTTGGTCATCCACTCTACCAAGTCTTCGGCATGATGTGGCTCAACATGTCCAGCTGCCGAAAAGAAGGACAAGCGTGTCCCATGGCCATGTGCTGATGACAATGCACCGCGTCCACGACCAGCACTGTTGCCCCCAGACACAGAGCCTGCTTGCCCTCTTTTTTTGCCTCCTGACTGTCTGCCTCTCCTTGTTTGCCTTCCAGACATTTTAATGGATGGCCTGCAGGGAGATGGGAAAAACAGCAATAAGGGCTACCTTCAGGTGTATACTGTGCAGGAGGCTTAGCAACAATGACACTGACACTGTCCCCTGCCTATCCTTCTCTGTCCCTAAACACAAGGATTTGCAATATGCTTCAGCAAGATTGGTTTAGCACAGAATAGCACACTGTCAGTTTCACTCACTGTACCTCTCTGTCCCTACAAACAAGATTTAGCACAGAATAGCACACTGATAGTTTCCACGAGTGTCCTTCTCTGTCCCTAAACTCAAGGATTTCAAATATGGTTCAGCAAGATTGGTTTAGAACAGAATAGCACACTGTCAGTTTCACTCACTGTCCTACTCTGTCCCTACAAACAAGATTTAGCACAGAATAGCACACTGATAGTTTCCACGAGTGTCCTTCTCTGTCCCTAAACTCAAGGATTTCAAATATGGTTCAGCAAGATTGGTTTAGAACAGAATAGCACACTGTCAGTTTCACTCACTGTCCTACTCTGTCCCTACAAACAAGATTTAGCACAGAATAGCACACTGACACTTTCCCTCACTGTACCTCTCTGTCCCTAAACTCAAGGATTTCAAATATGGTTCAGCAAGATTGGTTTAGAACAGAATAGCACACTGTCAGTTTCACTCACTGTCCTACTCTGTCCCTACAAACAAGATTTAGCACAGAATAGCACACTGATAGTTTCCACGAGTGTCCTTCTCTGTCCCTAAACTCAAGGATTTCAAATATGGTTCAGCAAGATTGGTTTAGAACAGAATAGCACACTGTCAGTTTCACTCACTGTCCTACTCTATCCCTACAAACAAGATTTAGCACAGAATAGCACACTGACACTTTCCCTCACTGTACCTCTCTGTCCCTAAACTCAAGGATTTCAAATATGGTTCAGCAAGATTGGTTTAGAACAGAATAGCACACTGTCAGTTTCACTCACTGTACCTCTCTGTCCCTACAAACAAGATTTAGCACAGAATAGCACACTGATAGTTTCCACGAGTGTCCTTCTCTGTCCCTAAACTCAAGGATTTCAAATATGGTTCAGCAAGATTGGTTTAGAACAGAATAGCACACTGTCAGTTTCACTCACTGTCCTACTCTGTCCCTACAAACAAGATTTAGCACAGAATAGAACACTGACATTTTCCCTCACTGTACCTCACTGTCCCTAAACTCAAGGATTTCAAATATGGTTCAGCAAGATTGGTTTAGAACAGAATAGCACACTGTCAGTTTCACTCACTGTCCTACTCTGTCCCTACAAACAAGATTTAGCACAGAATAGCACACTGACACTTTCCCTCACTGTACCTCTCTGTCCCTAAACTCAAGGATTTCAAATATGGTTCAGCAAGATTGGTTTAGAACAGAATAGCACACTGTCAGTTTCACTCACTGTCCTACTCTGTCCCTACAAACAAGATTTAGCACAGAATAGCACACTGACACTTTCCCTCACTGTACCTCTCTGTCCCTAAACTCAAGGATTTCAAATATGGTTCAGCAAGATTGGTTTAGAACAGAATAGCACACTGTCAGTTTCACTCACTGTCCTACTCTGTCCCTACAAACAAGATTTAGCACAGAATAGCACACTGACACTTTCCCTCACTGTACCTCTCTGTCCCTAAACTCAAGGATTTCAAATATGGTTCAGCAAGATTGGTTTAGAACAGAATAGCACACTGTCAGTTTCATTCACTGTCCTACTCTGTCCCTACAAACAAGATTTAGCACAGAATAGCACACTGACACTTTCCCTCACTGTACCTCTCTGTCCCTAAACTCAAGGATTTCAAATATGGTTCGGCAAGATTGGTTTAGAACAGAATAGCACACTGTCAGTTTCACTCACTGTACCTCTCTGTCCCTACAAACAAGATTTAGCACAGAATAGCACACTGATAGTTCCCACGAGTGTCCTTCTCTGTCCCTAAACTCAAGGATTTCAAATATGGTTCAGCAAGATTGGTTTAGAACAGAATAGCACACTGTCAGTTTCACTCACTGTCCTACTCTGTCCCTACAAACAAGATTTAGCACAGAAAGCACACTGACACTTTCCCTCACTGTACCTCTCTGTCCCTAAACTCAAGGATTTCAAATATGGTTCGGCAAGATTGGTTTAGAACAGAATAGCACACTGTCAGTTTCACTCACTGTCCTACTCTGTCCCTACAAACAAGATTTAGCACAGAATAGCACACTGATAGTTTCCACGAGTGTCCTTCTCTGTCCCTAAACTCAAGGATTTCAAATATGGTTCAGCAAGATTGGTTTAGAACAGAATAGCACACTGTCAGTTTCACTCACTGTCCTACTCTGTCCCTACAAACAAGATTTAGCACAGAAAGCACACTGACACTTTCCCTCACTGTACCTCTCTGTCCCTAAACTCAAGGATTTCAAATATGGTTCAGCAAGATTGGTTTAGAACAGAATAGCACACTGTCAGTTTCACTCACTGTCCTACTCTGTCCCTACAAACAAGATTTAGCACAGAATAGCACACTGATAGTTTCCACGAGTGTCCTTCTCTGTCCCTAAACTCAAGGATTTCAAATATGGTTCAGCAAGATTGGTTTAGAACAGAATAGCACACTGTCAGTTTCACTCACTGTCCTACTCTGTCCCTACAAACAAGATTTAGCACAGAATAGCACACTGACACTTTCCCTCACTGTACCTCTCTGTCCCTAAACTCAAGGATTTCAAATATGGTTCGGCAAGATTGGTTTAGAACAGAATAGCACACTGTCAGTTTCACTTACTGTACCTCTCTGTCCCTACAAACAAGATTTAGCACAGAATAGCACACTGATAGTTTCCACGAGTGTCCTTCTCTGTCCCTAAACTCAAGGATTTCAAATATGGTTCAGCAAGATTGGTTTAGAACAGAATAGCACACTGTCAGTTTCACTCACTGTCCTACTCTGTCCCTACAAACAAGATTTAGCACAGAATAGCACACTGACACTTTCCCTCACTGTACCTCTCTGTCCCTAAACTCAAGGATTTCAAATATGGTTCAGCAAGATTGGTTTAGAACAGAATAGCACACTGTCAGTTTCACTCACTGTCCTACTCTGTCCCTACAAACAAGATTTAGCACAGAATAGCACACTGATAGTTTCCACGAGTGTCCTTCTCTGTCCCTAAACTCAAGGATTTCAAATATGGTTCAGCAAGATTGGTTTAGAACAGAATAGCACACTGTCAGTTTCACTCACTGTCCTACTCTGTCCCTACAAACAAGATTTAGCACAGAATAGTACACTGATAGTTTCCACAAGTGTCCTTCTCTGTCCCTAAACTCAAGGATTTCAAATATGGTTCAGCAAGATTGGTTTAGAACAGAATAGCACACTGCCAGTTTCACTCACTGTCCTACTCTATCCCTACAAACAAGATTTAGCACAGAATAGCACTCTGACACTTTCCCTCACTGTACCTCTCTGTCCCTAAACTCAAGGATTTCAAATATGGTTCAGCAAGATTGGTTTAGAACAGAATAGCACACTGTCAGTTTCACTCAGTGTACCTCTCTGTCCCTACAAACAAGATTTAGCACAGAATAGCACACTGATAGTTTCCACGAGTGTCCTTCTCTGTCCCTAAACTCAAGGATTTCAAATATGGTTCAGCAAGATTGGTTTAGAACAGAATAGCACACTGTCAGTTTCACTCACTGTCCTACTCTGTCCCTACAAACAAGATTTAGCACAGAATAGAACACTGACATTTTCCCTCACTGTACCTCTCTGTCCCTAAACTCAAGGATTTCAAATATGGTTCAGCAAGATTGGTTTAGAACAGAATAGCACACTGTCAGTTTCACTCACTGTCCTACTCTGTCCCTACAAACAAGATTTAGCACAGAATAGCACACTGACACTTTCCCTCACTGTACCTCTCTGTCCCTAAACTCAAGGATTTCAAATATGGTTCAGCAAGATTGGTTTAGAACAGAATAGCACACTGTCAGTTTCACTCACTGTCCTACTCTGTCCCTACAAACAAGATTTAGCACAGAATAGCACACTGATAGTTTCCACGAGTGTCCTTCTCTGTCCCTAAACTCAAGGATTTCAAATATGGTTCAGCAAGATTGGTTTAGAACAGAATAGCACACTGTCAGTTTCACTCACTGTCCTACTCTGTCCCTACAAACAAGATTTAGCACAGAATAGCACACTGACACTTTCCCTCACTGTACCTCTCTGTCCCTAAACTCAAGGATTTCAAATATGGTTCAGCAAGATTGGTTTAGAACAGAATAGCACACTGTCAGTTTCACTCACTGTCCTACTCTGTCCCTACAAACAAGATTTAGCACAGAATAGCACACTGACACTTTCCCTCACTGTACCTCTCTGTCCCTAAACTCAAGGATTTCAAATATGGTTCAGCAAGATTGGTTTAGAACAGAATAGCACACTGTCAGTTTCATTCACTGTCCTACTCTGTCCCTACAAACAAGATTTAGCACAGAATAGCACACTGACACTTTCCCTCACTGTACCTCTCTGTCCCTAAACTCAAGGATTTCAAATATGGTTCGGCAAGATTGGTTTAGAACAGAATAGCACACTGTCAGTTTCACTCACTGTACCTCTCTGTCCCTACAAATAAGATTTAGCACAGAATAGCACACTGATAGTTTCCACGAGTGTCCTTCTCTGTCCCTAAACTCAAGGATTTCAAATATGGTTCAGCAAGTTAAGTTTAGAACAGAATAGCACACTGTCAGTTTCACTCACTGTCCTACTCTGTCCCTACAAACAAGATTTAGCACAGAAAGCACACTGACACTTTCCCTCACTGTACCTCTCTGTCCCTAAACTCAAGGATTTCAAATATGGTTCAGCAAGATTGGTTTAGAACAGAATAGCACACTGTCAGTTTCACTCACTGTCCTACTCTGTCCCTACAAACAAGATTTAGCACAGAATAGCACACTGATAGTTTCCACGAGTGTCCTTCTCTGTCCCTAAACTCAAGGATTTCAAATATGGTTCAGCAAGATTGGTTTAGAACAGAATAGCACACTGTCAGTTTCACTCACTGTCCTACTCTGTCCCTACAAACAAGATTTAGCACAGAATAGCACACTGACACTTTCCCTCACTGTACCTCTCTGTCCCTAAACTCAAGGATTTCAAATATGGTTCGGCAAGATTGGTTTAGAACAGAATAGCACACTGTCAGTTTCACTTACTGTACCTCTCTGTCCCTACAAACAAGATTTAGCACAGAATAGCACACTGATAGTTTCCACGAGTGTCCTTCTCTGTCCCTAAACTCAAGGATTTCAAATATGGTTCAGCAAGATTGGTTTAGAACAGAATAGCACACTGTCAGTTTCACTCACTGTCCTACTCTGTCCCTACAAACAAGATTTAGCACAGAATAGCACACTGACACTTTCCATCACTGTACCTCTCTGTCCCTAAACTCAAGGATTTCAAATATGGTTCAGCAAGATTGGTTTAGAACAGAATAGCACACTGTCAGTTTCACTCACTGTCCTACTCTGTCCCTACAAACAAGATTTAGCACAGAATAGCACACTGATAGTTTCCACGAGTGTCCTTCTCTGTCCCTAAACTCAAGGATTTCAAATATGGTTCAGCAAGATTGGTTTAGAACAGAATAGCACACTGTCAGTTTCACTCACTGTCCTACTCTGTCCCTACAAACAAGATTTAGCACAGAATAGCACACTGACACTTTCCCTCACTGTACCTCTCTGTCCCTAAACTCAAGGATTTCAAATATGGTTCAGCAAGATTGGTTTAGAACAGAATAGCACACTGTCAGTTTCACTCACTGTCCTACTCTGTCCCTACAAACAAGATTTAGCACAGAATAGCACACTGACACTTTCCCTCACTGTACCTCTCTGTCCCTAAACTCAAGGATTTCAAATATGGTTCAGCAAGATTGGTTTAGAACAGAATAGCACACTGTCAGTTTCACTCACTGTCCTACTCTGTCCCTACAAACAAGATTTAGCACAGAATAGCACACTGACACTTTCCCTCACTGTACCTCTCTGTCCCTAAACTCAAGGATTTCAAATATGGTTCGGCAAGATTTGTTTAGAACAGAATAGCACACTGTCAGTTTCACTCACTGTACCTCTCTGTCCCTACAAACAAGATTTAGCACAGAATAGCACACTGACACTTTCCCTCACTGTACCTCTCTGTCCCTAAACTCAAGGATTTCAAATATGGTTCAGCAAGATTGGTTTAGAACAGAATAGCACACTGTCAGTTTCACTCACTGTCCTACTCTGTCCCTACAAACAAGATTTAGCACAGAATAGCACACTGATAGTTTCCACGAGTGTCCTTATCTGTCCCTAAACTCAAGGATTTCAAATATGGTTCAGCAAGATTGGTTTAGAACAGAATAGCACACTGTCAGTTTCACTCACTGTCCTACTCTGTCCCTACAAACAAGATTTAGCACAGAATAGCACACTGACACTTTCCCTCACTGTACCTCTCTGTCCCTAAACTCAAGGATTTCAAATATGGTTCAGCAAGATTGGTTTAGAACAGAATAGCACACTGACACTTTCCCTCACTGTACCTCTCTGTCCCTACAAACAAGGTTTAGCACAGAATAACAAACTGACACTCTCCCTACCTATCCTTATTTGTCCCTAAACACAAGGAATCCAGGATTAGTAAAGGAAAAAAAATGACACTGTCCCTGCCTATGCTTCTCTTTCCCTGCTCCGGAACACACTACACAAGGCCGCCGCGCTGGCGGCCTTTTATAGTGTGGGGCGTGTACTAAACCCCCTCAAGAATAATTGGCCACAGGCATCCTGCCTGTGGCCAATCATTGCTCTCCTCGCTGCCGGCGCTGTGATTGGCCAAGCATGCGGGGTCACAGTGCATGCTTGGCTAATCACAGTGCCTGGATGACACTGCGATGGCGTAGTGCATTGTGGGCCGTTCGTGTCACTCGAATTTGGCGCGAACGGCCCAAATCGTTCGATCTTCGTCGAACGATCGAACAGCCGATGTTCGAGTCGAACGTATGTTCGACTCGAACACGAAGCTCATCCCTATCCACCAGTTTCATGTGAAGAATGAAGATAGAGACTTCCTGAGATTCCTATGGTGGGAGGACGGAGATACAGATACAAAGCCAGCAGAATACAGAATGAAAGTACACTTGTTTGGAGCAGCGTCGTCGCCAGGTTGCGCCAATTATGGTATGAAGTACCTGGCCAATAAAAATGAAAAGGATTGCCCATCAGCAGCGAATTTTCTTAAGAAAAACTTTTACGTAGATGATGGTCTTATAAGTTTACAGTCCTCAGAATCTGCAATCAAACTAGTGAAAGAAAGCCAAGAGTTATGCGCAAGAGGAAACCTGCGCCTTCACAAATTCATCTCAAACAACAGAGAGGTACTGGAATCATAGGTGTGCGCAGCCTATTGCATTAGGGTGTGCACCCTTAAGCCCAAACACACATGCATGTGTATGTGTCTACATATATATGACCCCGGCACATTGTTTTCCCTGCCGGCACAGTGAAAGAGTAGAGCATAAACACTTCTCTTATGGCAGAGCCGGTAAGAGGGAGATCTTTCCCATGTTCCTGCTGCTACACAGAGCGATAGCACTAATGCACATGGGGTGATTAGGGTGTGCCTGGGCACCACCGGCACACCCTGTGCGCACGCCTATGACTGGAATCCATCAGTGACTCTGAACGTGCATCAACAATGAAGACTGTAGATCTCAATTATGATCATCTTCCAGTTCAGAATGTACTTGGATTGGGATGGAATGTAGAGAATGACGAGTTTTTCTTTGAAACATCCTTGAAAGAAAAAGTTGAAACTAGACGTACCATACTTTCCGCAGTGGCTTCTATATATGATCCATTGGGATTCTTGGCACCAGTAATCCTCAAAGCAAAAGAAATACTACAAGAATTATGTAGACGGAAGTTGGGATGGGATGAACCCATACCTGAAGATTTGAGGCCAAGGTGGGAGGCTTGGATAAAAGACTTGCAAAATTTGAGAGAAGTTCGGATACCTAGATGTTTTGTACCTCATGATTTCGGAGAGTACAAGAAAATAGAACTTTATCACTTTTCAGATGCCAGTAGTTATGGTTATGGACAGTTCTCCTACATCAGAGTGATAGGAGAAGGAAAAATACACTGTGCCCTGGTTATGGGAAAGACCAGAGTCGCACCTACCAGTATTCAGACAATACCAAGACTTGAACTGACAGCAGCTGTTGTTTCAGCATCAGTAAGCAAGTTTCTGAGAGAAGAATTAGAGTTAAGCCTCGTACACACGACCAAGTTTCTCGTCGTAAAAAACACGTCGTTTTTTTCCACGAGATTCTTGTTAACCTTGTCGATTTTCTCGTCAAGCTTTCCATGCGTACACACTGACATTTCCCAATTTCCTCGTTGTTCACCGCGGTCACGTCCAGCACGTACGACGGCACTATAAAGGGGAAGATCTTTTTTCTTGGCGCCACGCCTTGGGCTGCTTTTGCTGATCTCGTGTTACCGCGTGTGAAGTAAAAGTTTGGGAAGAGACGATTCGCGCTTTTCAGTCTTCGTACTTTTCAGTTCGTTTTCTGCGGTTCAGTTTGTGCTTGTGGGTTCGTATCTTGACTTTCAGGGCGTCTAGGCAGGTCGTATCTGTTTTACAGTGCGTTCTTGCCTGTTCGTTTCTATTTTTCAGTTCGTTATTCATAGGCCTTGCTGTTCTAAAGTGCGTTCTGTTCTGTACGTTCTGATAAGACGACCGTTTCCTAGCCATGTCGCCTGGACGTTCTCGTCGTCGAGTTCGTGCTGTGCGTGCGCTTGGTGTTGGTCTGCTTGTTTTGGACCAAGACCAGTCCATGAATGGTGTGAGGAGGAGTTCATGGACCAAGAATTGGTTGCTCCAGCGGGACCAATTCTGCCATATGCCTCTGCTGCGGGAGATCGTCGAGAATAATCCTGAGGACTACAGGAATTTTCTGCGGATGTCTGACCCCGTTTTTCAGGAACTGTTGGCTTTGGTGTCCCCCTATATTACCAGGCAGGACACCGTTATGCGGGAAGCCATCAGTGCTGAGCAGAGGCTCATCGCCACCTTACGTTATCTGGCGACAGGGAGAAGTCTTCAGGACTTGAAGTTCACGACAGGCATCTCCCCCCAGGCTCTGGGCCTCATAATCCCAGACACCTGTTCTGCCATTATACAAGTCCTGCAGGAGGACTATATTAGGGTAAGTTTTCTCCATTAACATCACATTTTATGTATTACATGTATGCTAATGTATTGTATTTCTTTCATCCTTCCCTAATTACCATGATTGTAATATGCTGAGAATGTCCCCTTTGTCCTCATGCATGCTGGAAGCTTTAGATTGCCCCTTTTTTCTCCTCCATGCATATTTCCCTTCACTAACCTTTCCAGCAGGGGCGCCTGTTGCCCCAAACAACAAACCCCAATTTAGGAAATAAACTTCCTCCTTTTTTGCTTTGGTGCCTATTAAACGCCCCCATTTGTTCCCTCCAATGCAGCCATTTTGTTCCCTCTAATGCAGCCATTTTGTTCCCTCTAATGCAGCCATTTTGTCCCCTCCAATGCAGCCAGTTCCCCCCCAGCCCTGCACTTACCTTCTTGTGGTCAGCGTCATCCTTCTTCTGTCCTTGATGTCTTCACCTTCCCTTGATGTTGCATCAGCCAATCATGTTACCATTAAACAGACTTGGTGAACATGATTGGCAGAGCAGCCTGTCAGTGTTTACCCAAGGAATGCCCCCCCCCCCCCCTGCGTCCCCTATTTAACTTTTCTGAAGCCAATTACATCCCTCAGGCTGTAATGTGCAAGACAATTTTCCTTCCTGTTTCTGATATGCAATTTTAAGCCCATAAATGCCGCAGTTCTTCATATGTCGGTCGCTTAACAGGGGGCCATCCACCTGAATAGTGGGCGGCATAGACAATACATAGGTTAATGCAAGGCATGAACCTATGTATTGTTCTGAGTGACGGGCACAGGAGAGAGTGGGCAGTGCTCCAGCGCCCACTCTGGACGCACCGCCACTGCAATGCTATCCTGTGGCCAAACACATCTACCCCCCCTCCCCATTATAATTTATTCATGGACCATCATAGGGGGTGATGAATATGATACATGAGCCTTCCATTATACTTATTTAAAACACCTTAATAAACGTAGACTTTGCTTGATGTTGGCCTCTAATGTATTTTCTTAGAATCTCCTTGTAATGTTTGATTTGTGTATTCTAATATTTTTTCATCTTGTTTGACTCCACAGCTTCCTTCCACGCCACAGGAATGGCAGACTGTGGCATCGGAGTTTGCCACGCGGTGGGACTTCCCCAACTGCGGTGGTGCTATAGACGGGAAGCACGTCCGCATCGTGCCGCCACCCCGTTCTGGGTCCTACTACTTCAATTACAAGGGGTTTCATAGCATTGTGCTGATGGCGGTGGTGTCAGCACGGTATGAATTCCTCTATGTTGATGTAGGGAAGAATGGCCGGATGTCCGATGGGGGATCCTTCATCCAGACGGAGTTTGCCCTCCGTCTCCAGAGTGACGACCTTGCATTGCCACCGGATGCAGGGAATGTTGAAGGACTCCCCTTTGTTTTTTTGGCTGATGAAGCCTTCGGTCTCGGACCGCATCTTATGAGGCCATTTCCTCAGAGGACCCTGACCCCAGAGAAGAGGGTGTTCAATTACCGGCTGGCCAGGGGCCGAAGAGTCATTGAAAATGCCTTTGGCATAATGGCCAGCCGGTTCCGCCTTTTTATGACTTCAATACACTTGGCGGACTACAAAATAAACTATGTAGTATTATGCTGCTGTGTGCTAAACAATTTTCTCTGCCGCAAATCAAATTCCTATATGGCCTCAGTTTTGCCTGAGGCTGGACTTTCCCCTGATAATCCCCTGCCGGGCCTGGAATCTGCCCGTGCTGGCTTGCCCCCCCAAAATGCCCGTGAGGTTCGGGACAAATACATGGACTATTTCACGGGTAGGGGGGCAATTCCTATGCCAGGCTATGGCTGAAGATTCCTGTCTAACGATCAAAATAAAAATCTTGTTTAAACTTCTAACTTTTGTTGGTTTCCTGTCTCCTAGTTTGTCTTAGTGCATTTGTAGTGCCAAGTGTATTTTCCTTTAGTAAATACCAACCATTTCACTATGTAACCTTTAAAAAATAACCAAATAAGGTTAGAGCGTATTAGAAAAAGAAGCTACACGTTGTTTGTGTTCAAATATTTTACTATGTGCAAATTCACACACCTTTTTTTTTTATTTTACATTTTTTGTTTGCCTGGCCACAAACCGGCAATTGTTTTCTTAGGAAAATACAAAAACAACAGTTGCATTCCAAAAATTACAAAATTGGATACCTCGGAGCAATCTGAGACATTCACTTACACAAACTATATGTCTCTATGTGCCCGTCCTAATATGGGGTCCTGCCACCCCTTGCCCAGCCAAAAATTGAATATGCATACAATTGGGATTATTTTCCTATAGGGATTTTAGACTCCTGAACCCTAATGTCAACATGTGCTATCTGCCATCAGGGGTGATCAATGGACGTGTTTTGGGGGTGCAACCCCTTCCTCAGTTCACCTACTTTAGATACGAGGAAGGGGTTGCACCCCCAAAAGACGTACATGGATATCCCCTGATGGCAGATAGCACATGTTGACACACTGTGTGCAGATTCAATTTTTGGCTGGTTTGATTGTCAAAAAGTTTTTAAAAAGTGGAAGAACAAACATGAAAAAAAAGGGGGTTTGGATGCCTTATTGAATTCTCCCCAAAACATTGAGAATGTCTTTAAATGTTTGATCCATCACATGAATTCTTTCTTTAATTTTGTCCAGTTCCGTGCTACATTCCATCACTTGCTGGATGAGGCGGAAGGGCACTGTCAGCAGAGAAACCTGTACTATCCTTCACCCCAACATTCACATCCCCTAAAAAAAAAAAAAAAGGTATTATAACTCTGCAGGCCTACCTCTCTTACCTGAAGCTGTGGTGTCAGATACTGACCTGTTGTGGTGACCAGTTCCACAACGTCATCCACCTCTCCTTCCTGCACTTCTCCTTCCTCCACCTCAACTTCCTCCACATCTTTAGGTTGTTGGTCTTTTGGAGTTTGGGGTTGTTGTGAAGCTGTGGGGTTCCTGTGCTCCCTGGAGTGTCCTCCTCCCAGTCTTCTCTCCCCTATGAGAGTCAAACAAAAGGTAGAGTTATCACACAGAAATTCTCTATGTAAAAAAAAAAAACAGGCTAAATTGCTTGGAAGTGGAGTACAAGTGTGTGTTTGGCCGGAAGTTAAAGATGAATGCATTATTTCTGACCAAGAATATGTTTAGTATTCACCTTTGTCTGTCATTTTTTAGACATGTAGGCAACACAAAAATTCTCTGATGCACCTGTGTGGGACACCCAAAAAAGGCGGGTCTGGTGGCCCACACTATAGTGCTCCAAAGTACAGATGTGAAAGCAGCTGCTGAGTGTCCTCTCCTTTACACAGTTTACAGTTTGCATTTCATTCTCTTTACGACCACCTCATCTAGCCTAAAACTTTGTGCCCCAAATTTCCCAAAAAATGGCAGATGTCTAATTACTTTTGTGGCTGTAAAATAAGCCAAAACAGCGGATAGTGGCCGAACGAAGTGTCTGTAACGTAACAAACGATTACTGTGCCCAACCAAGTTCAAAATATTACCTTTTGGAAGGGAGTCCAATAAGAAAAAAAAACAAAACCAGCAACATGTCAGTTTAGAAAAGGATTAATAGCAGAAAAGTGTACATTTTACTTACTTTTTGCGAGCATTCTCTTAATGCTCCTTAACTGCTCTGGCTCCCTCAGTTTGAGGTCTGACCACCTCTTTCTGAGCTGCTCATTTGAGCGTTTCACCCCGAAATTCGTCTTCAGACTCTTCACGACTTTAGTGAGGATTTTGGCCTTCCTTCTATTTGGTTTGCTATACGGCCCATGCTTTGCGTCATAATCAGACTTGAGCAAGATGTCCACCATCTCCGCAAAAGACATATTAGATGCCTTGAATCTCCTCCTTGATCGTGACGTTTCCTCGGTCTCCGGGCTTGTCTCCTCCTCGTTAGTTGCGGAATTATCAGACACCTGCTGTAACTCCGCCATATCTGTCTGCGCGCCGAAAGAGAAGGGGCGGGGAAAAGATGTTAGTTAGAACGTCATGGGCGGGCGACGTGTGCGTAGCGACGTATTCGTATTTTGACGCATGCGTGGTGTGTATATAGCAAACACACATGTGACTATAGTACGTTCGGTGTGCGGAGAGAGGAGTTCAAGTGACGGACGTGCGAACGAAGGTATGTGATTTTGAGACTGTGCCAAATTGTTGGCCTATACTGTCTTGAGAATGTTTTAGGATATATATGGTGACTACGATGTTAAGACTGTTTGCCTCACATTAGTTATATATTATTTATTTAACTTGCAGATACAATATGAATGTCTTTATTAGCGACAAAGAGTTCCTGGCGGAATTTATTGACCGGGTAAGGGAGCTGCGGGCTCTGTGGGAGACGAAAAACCCCATCCACAAAAAAAGAGGGGTGAGAAAAGCAGCGCTGGAGAAGCTGCTCCCATTTGTGCAGACCAAGGTGCCCACAGCCACAGCAAAACAAGTGGACACTAAAATTGGGAGCTTGAGAGGCACCTACAGGACTGAACGCTCTAAGGTCCTGGCTTCTCAGAGGTCAGGAGCAGCAGCAGGTGATGTGTATGTCCCGATTTTGTGGTACTACAGCAGGATGTCCTTCCTGGATGACCACATTGAGGCAAGGCCATCACTCTCCACTCTTCCCCCCAGATTTCCCTGCAGCCAACCTGAGCCTTCTCTGGAGCAAGAGGAGGCAGCCATCCTGGAAGAAGCTGATTTGGACATCTGGAGCCAGGTATAGTATTAAATGAAATTGCATTGTGATAAAATTAATGTTTGACAAATATGTCAAGATCAGAAACATACAATATTTTGGGTTCCACAAGTGAAATCAAGATCTCTAGACATTAGTCTGCACTTAATTGGGTGCTAAATAGTCAATCTGATGTAGGTGTAAATTAGAAAAAATGATTTCTGGATTTACATTCTAATTGCTTCAATCATGTTTATAAAGTTTGATGCAAAGATTAAACCAACATATTAAACTATGTCCCTTTTTCATACACAGGATGAAATCAGCCAGGAGGAGGGTCTGGAAACTGTCAGGCAGGAGGAGGAAGGGCCCAGTGGCAGCCAGGAGGAGGCAGGGCCCAGTGGCAGCCAGGAGGTGGCAGGGCCCAGTGGCAGCCAGGAGGTGGCAGGGCCCAGTGGTAGCCAGGAGGTGGCAGGGCAAAGGAGAAGCGCCAGATCCCAGGTGCCTCCCATCCGGCTTCCCAAAAGAGGCAGGAGGGACAGGACCACCAGTGAGGCAGCAATGGCCCTTATTAAAGAGGCCCATGCCACCCTCAAAGAGCCCACATCCCCTGAAGAGGCCATTGCCGGCCTAGTGGAGGCAAAGTTCAAGGTGATGAGCATGGAGCAACGCCTCCTATGCAAGCCCCTGCTCATCACCTTGCTCAACAAGGGGGTGATGGAAAAAATTACCCCCAATACAGCTATTTGTGAGGTGGCACAACTGTCCCAACCTCAACCTCCTCCTCCACCTCCACATTCTTCTTCTGCCCCACCCCCTTCTCCTTCACCTCCACCTTGTTCTTCCGCCCCACCCCCTTCTCCTCCACCTCCTCCTCCTCCTGACAGGAGTACCCCTCCAGTGGCCCAGCCTCCAGTCAAACGAAGAAGGAAGGTTGCAGGGAAGGCTTCAGGAAAGGTTGCAGGGAAGGTTGCCAGGAAGACGAGGAAGTGATGGCCTTGCTTCATTGTGGTCGGACAGAAGGCAGCCTGTTGTAGTACCACACACTTGGGACATATATATCACCTGCTGCTGTTCCTGACCTCTGGGAGGCCAGCATCAGATTGTGTTCAGAAATGTTGGCCTTCTCAAGCTCCCAATTTTAGTGTCCACACAGGGTTGTTATGTGCTCTGGGGTCCCTGGGATGCACAAATGGCAGCAGCTTCTCCAGCGCTGCCTTCTCTTTATTTTAGTTCAAACATGAATAAATGTTATTTTTCTTTAACCACTTGACCACTGGGCACTTAAACCCCCTTAATAACCAGACCAATTTTCAGCTTTCGGTGCTCTCACATTTTGAATGACAATTACTCAGTCATACAACACTGTACCCATATGAATTTTTTGTCCTTTTTTTCACACAAATAGAGCTTTCTTTTGGTGGTATTTAATCACTATTGGGTTTTTTATTTTTTGCGCTATAAGAGAAAAAAGACTGAAAATTCTTTAAAAAAATTGGGTTTTTTTCGTTTCCGTTATAAAATTTTGCAAATTACTATTTTTTCTTCATAAATTTTGGCCAAAATTTATACTGCTACATATCTTTGGTAAAAATAAGTACAAATTGGTGCATATTATTTGGTCTTTGTGATAGTTATAGAGTCCACAAGCTATGGTGCCAATATCTGAAAATTGATCACACCTGAAGTACTGACGGCCTATCTCATTTCTTGAGACCCCAACATGCCAGAAAAGTACAAATACCCCCCAAATGACCCCTTTTTGGAAAGAAGACATTCCAAGGTATTCAGAAAGAGGCATTGTGAGTTTTTTGAAGTTGTCATTTTTTCCCACAATTCTTTGCAAAATCAAGATTTTTTTTCTCTTTTTTTTTCTTCACAAAATTGTCATATTAGCAGGTTATTTCTCACACCCAGCATATGCATACCACAAATTACACCCCAAAACACATTCTGCTATTCCTCCCGAGTATGGCGATACCACATGTGTGAGACTTTTACACAGCGTGGCCACATACAGAGGCCCAACATGCAGGGAGCCCCTTCAGGCGTTTTGGAGCACCGAGGCCAATTCTGACATCTCTCTCCTACATGTAAAAATCATCATTTATTTGCTATAAAATTACATAGAACCCCAAAACATTATATATGTTTTTTTAGCAAAGACCTTAGAGAATATAATGGTGGTTGTTGCAACTTTTTATCTCGCACGATATTTGCGCAGCAATTTTTTTAACGCGTTTTTTACGGAAAAAAAATGTTTTGTGCTTAAAAAAAAACAAAAAACAGTAAAGTTAGCCCAATGTTTTTGCATAATGTGAAAGATGAAGTTACGCCGAGTAAATAGATACCTAACATGTCACCCTTAAAAATTGCACACGCTTGTGGAATGGCGCCAAACTTCGCTACTTAAAAAATCCCCATAGGCGACGCTTTAAATATTTTTACTGGTTACATGTTTTGAGTTACAGAGGAGGTCTAGGGCCAAAATTATTGCTCTCGCTCTAACGTTCGCGGCGATACCTCACATGTGTGGTTTGAAAACCGTTTTCATATGTGGGCGGGACTTACGTATGCGTTCGCTTCTGTATGCGAGCTTACGGGGACAGGGGCGCTTTAAAAAAAAATATTTTTTTTTATTGTTCATTTTACTTTATTTATTTTAGTTTGACATGTTTTTCCGCCCCCAATTTTTTTTTTTGATCACTTTTATACCTATTACAAGGAACGTAAACATCCCTTGTAATAGGAATATGGCATGACAGGTCCTCTTTACAGTGAGATATGGGGTCAATAAGACCCCACATCTCACCTCTAGGCTGGGGAGCCTGAAAAAAAACCCAAAAAAAACAAAACAATCCTGGCTTTGATGGTAGCGGTGAGTCGGTAGAAGCACCGGAGGGCGGCGGGGGGGACATCCCCTCTCGCCTCCCGTAAGAATGATCAAGCGGCGGAACAGCCACTATGATTGTTGTTATGGTGTAGGGAATCGCCGGCTGAAAAAGCTAATATCTGAATGATGCCTGTAGCTGCAAGCATCATTCAGATATCCCCGCACAAAGTCAAGGACGTCATATGACGGCCGGCGGGCGGGAAGTGGTTATTGCAGAGTATTGCCGGGCATTGGAGTATTGCTGGGTATTGCGGAGTATTGCAGGGCATTGCGGAGTATGGCAGGGCATTGCGGAGTATGGCAGGGTATTGTGGAGTATGGCAGGGTATTGCATGGGGTATTGCACAGGGGGTATTGCACAGGGTATTGCAGAGTATTGCGCAGGGTATTGCAGAGTATTGCACAGGGTGTATTGTGCAGGGTATTGCAGAGTATTGTGCAGGGTATTGCAGAGTATTGCGCAGGGTATTGCAGAGTATTTTGCAGAGTATTGCGCAGGGTGATGCAGAGTATTGTGCAGGGTATTGCAGAGTATTGTGCAAGGTATTTCGCAGGGTATTGCAGAGTATTGTGCAGGGTATTGCAGAGTATTGCGCAGGGTATTG
Source organism: Rana muscosa (assembly GCA_029206835.1). Classification (NCBI taxonomy): domain Eukaryota; kingdom Metazoa; phylum Chordata; class Amphibia; order Anura; family Ranidae; genus Rana; species Rana muscosa. The sequence continues at coordinate 22,754,593 of CM055122.1, forward strand.
CAGAGTATTTTGCAGAGTATTGCGCAGGGTATTGCAGAGTATTGCGCAGGGTATTGCAGAGTATTTTGCAGGGTATTTTGCAGGGTATTGCAGAGTATTGCGCAGGGTATTGCAGAGTATTGCGCAGGGTATTGCAGAGTATTGTGCAGGGTATTGCAGAGTATTGCACCAGGGTATTGCAGAGTATTGCACCAGGGTATTGCAGGGTATTGCAGAGTATTGCGCAGGGTATTGCAGAGTATTGCACCAGGGTATTGCAGAGTATTGCACCAGGGTATTGCAGAGTATTGCACCAGGGTATTGCAGGGTATTTTGCAGAGTATTGGCAGGGTATTTTGCAGAGTATTGCACAGGGATGGCTGAGCAGGGATGGATGGATGGCTGGATCTGTGACTGCAATTGTCACAGATCCAGCCCACAGTGCTGCTGCTGCCATCCGCTCTCTCCCCCTCTCCTCTCACACTGTACCGATCGGTACAGAGAGGGGAGAGAGGAACCGGCATCATCACATGACGCCGGTCTGTTTACAAGTGATTGCTCCGTCATTTGACGGAGCGATCACGTGGTAAACGGCCGCTATCAGCGGCGATTTACCGTGATTCGTGATGCGCCGGGTCCTCTGGACCCGGCGGTCACGGAGTTTCCCGTGTGCGCGCCCCAGGGGGCGCGCGGGAGCGCGATTCTGGGAGGACGTTATATAACGTCCTCCCGGAGTTAAGCAACTACCTTGTCGACGTTATTTGTCGGCAGGTGGTTGTTAACTGGTTAAGTTCATACTTGACTATGTGTATTTGTAAAAATGTAAAATCTAGCTTTGGAGTAAGCAGATACATTTGACTGACAAAAAAAGGGACAGATAACAACCCCCCAAAAAAATAACTAAATCGTATTTCCCAAAAAAGGGTGTAAAATTTAAATAATATATATTAACAGATTCAATGTGAGATCACTATCAAAACATTGCGAAATTACAATTAACATCAGTTAGAAAAATATAAAAAAATTTAATATTCCTAAAAACTTGCACGATATAATACACATAAATCTTCTTAAGAGCAGCATGAAAAAGGTTAAAAAAAGATAGTCATAACTCTGTGTGAATATCAGCAGCAAAAGAAGTTCATTCGTTTGGATTAATGTAACATTCTAACGAAGATTTCAATGCACAACATTTAAACGATGCAAAAATTTGGCGCTTGACGAATGTGCTATCTCCATTACGAAGGCTTGTTTTACCAGAAGATGCGCTCCCGTCTCATAGTTGCTTCTGAGCATGCGCGCTTTTGGAAGAGTCGTAAAAGCATACACACGAACCATTTTCTCATCACAAAACAGGCCGACGAGAAACACGACGAGGAAATCTGGAATCCTGACGAGAAAATAGAGAGCAGGTTCTCTATTTTCTCGGCGAGATTCATGGCAATTTTCTCGTCGTAAAACCATACACATGAATGGTTTTCTCGACAAAAAAGCTCACGCGGCACTTTTCTTGCCGGTTTTGGACGAGAAACTCGGTCGTGTGTACGAGGCTTGAAAAATAGATGAAGAATACTTTTGGACAGACTCGCGAGTTGTCCTAGGATACATAAACAACGAAGCTCGAAGATTCCATGTCTTTGTCGCCAACAGACTCCAGAAAAGTCGGGAAATAACAAATCCGGAACATTGGCATCACATTGATACAAAGCATAACCCAGCAGATCATGCTTCAAGAGGCCTGAATGTAACAGAATTGAAAAATTCAAACTGGTTCACCGGTCCAGAGTACCTTTGGGAAAAGGAAATCATACCCAGTGAAGGTTACACAGAATTGTCTATGGGTGATCCAGAAGTAAAAGTTGTACAAACATTGAGCACTGCTGCCAAGTGCCAAGATGACATACTTGAAAGTGATAAAAGACACTTGGAAGTTGAGAACCTGATGGGAAATTCCCCAAATTCATGTTCAAATCCTACTATAGAGAACATAGAATTATAGGTAATTTGGTGGGAGTGTAGCTGGCCAGCTAAGACCTGTCCTAGGTTGCTAATGTGGCTTACATGCATATATATAGCTAGACCTGCTAATAATGTTAATACAGTGCATATGCTCATTTGTGAGAGATAACAGCAGAGTTATTTACTGTGACTTTATATATGGATGTCATATAACAATTGTATATTGTGTTCACAGAAGAAAAATTAAAAATATACCTTTAACCACTTGACCACTGGGCACTTAAACCCCCTTAATAACCAGACCAATTTTCAGCTTTCGGTGCTCTCACATTTTGAATGACAATTACTCAGTCATACAACACTGTACCTATATGAATTTTTTGTTCTTTTTTTCACACAAATAGAGCTTTCTTTTGGTGGTATTTAATCACCGTTGGGTTTTTTATTTTTTGCGCTATAAGAGAAAAAAGACTGAAAATTCTGTAAAAAAATGATTTTTTTTTCGTTTCTGTTATAAAATTTAGCAAATTACTATTTTTTCTTCATAAATTTTGGCCAAAATTTATACTGCTACATATCTTTGGTAAAAATAAGTACAAATTGGTGTATATTATTTGGTCTTTGTGAAAGTTATAGAGTCCACAAGCTATGGTGCCAATATCTGAAAATTGATCACACCTGAAGTACTGACGGCCTATCTCATTTCTTGAGACCCTAACATGCCAGAAAAGTACAAATACCCCCCAAATGACCCCTTTTTGGAAAGAAGACATTCCAAGGTATTTAGAAAGCGGCATTGTGAGTTTTTTGAAGTTGTCATTTTTTTCCCCCAATTCTTTGCAAAATCAAGATTTTTTTTCTCTTTTTTTTTTCTTCACAAAATTGTCATATTAGCAGGTTATTTCTCACACACAGCATATGCATACCACAAATTACACCCCAAAACACATTCTGCTATTACTCCCGAGTATGGCGATACCACATGTGTGAGACTTTTACACAGCGTGGCCACATACAGAGGCCCAACATGCAGGGAGCACCATCAGGCGTTCTGGAGCACCCAGGCTAATTCTGACATTTCTCTCCTACATGTAAAAATCATCATTTGTTTGCTAGAAAATTACATAGAACCCCAAAACATTATATATGTTTTTTTAGCAAAGACCTTAGAGAATATAATGGTGGTCGTTGCAACTTTTTATCTCGCACGATATTTGCGCAGCAATTTTTTTAACGCGTTTTTTACAGAAAAAAAATGTTTTGTGGTAAAAAAAAAAAAAAAAACATTAAAGTTAGCCCAATGTTTTTACATAATGTGAAAGATGAAGTTACGCCGAGTAAATAGATACCTAACATGTCACCCTTCAAAATTGTACACGCTCGTGGAATGGCGCCAAACTTCGCTACTTAAAAATCCCCATAGGCGACATTTTAAATATTTTTACTGGTTACATGTTTTGAGTTACAGAGGAGGTCTAGGGTCAGAATTATTGCTCTCGCTCTAACGTTCGCGGCGATACCTCACATGTGTGGTTTGAACACCGTTTTCATATGTGACCGGGACTTACGTATGCGTTCGCTTCTGTATGCGAGCTCATGGGGACAGGGGCGCTTAAAAAAAAATATTTTTTTTATTGTTCATTTTACTTTATTTATTTTAGTTTGACACGTTTTTCCGCCCCCAAAATTTTTTTGATCACTTTTAGACCTATTACAAGGAACGTAAACATCCCTTGTAATAGGAATATGGCATGACAGGTCCTCTTTATAGTGAGATATGGGGTCAATAGGACCCCACATCTCACCTCTAGGCTGGGAAGCCTGAAAAACAAAAAAAAAACAAAAAAAAACAACAATCCTGGCTTCGATCATAGCGGTGAGTCGGTAGAAGCACCGGAGGGTGACGGGGGGGGACATCCCCTCTTGCCTCCCGTAAGAATGATCAAGCGGCGGAACAGCCGCTATGATTGTTGTTATGGTGTAGGGAATCACCGGCTGAAAAAGCTAATATCTGAATGATGCCTGTAGCTGCTCCCATCATTCAGATATCCCCGCACAAAGTCAAGGACGTCATATGATGGCCGGCGGGCGGGAAGTGGTTATTGCAGAGTATTGTCGGGCATTGCAGAGTATTGCCGGGCATTGCGGAGTATTGCCGGGCATTGCGGAGTATGGCAGGGTATTGCACAGTTGGTATTGCGCAGAGTATTGTGCAGGGTGTATTGTGCAGGGTATTGCAGAGTATTGTTCAGGGTATTGCAGAGTATTGTGCAGGGTATTGCAGAGTATTGTGCAGAGTATTGTGCAGGGTATTGCAGAGTATTGTGCAGGGTATTGCAGAGTATTGCGCAGGGTATTGCAGAGTATTTTGCAGAGTATTGCGCAGGGTATTGCAGAGTATTGCAGAGTATTGCGCAGGGTGTTGCAGGGTATTGCGAAGGGTATTGCAGAGTTCTGCGCAGGGTATTGCAGAGTATTGCGCAGGGTATTGCAGAGTATTGCGCAGGGTATTGCAGAGTATTTTGCAGGGTATTGCAGAGTATTGCGCAGTATTTTGCAGAGTATTGCGCATGGTATTGCAGAGTATTGAGCAGGGTATTGCAGAGTATTGCGCAGGGTATTGCAGAGTATTTTGCAGAGTATTGTGCAGGGTATTGTGCAGGGTATTGCAGAGTATTGCGCAGGGTATTGCAGAGTATTGCACCAGGGTATTGCAGAGTATTGCACCAGGGTATTGCAGAGTATTTTGCAGAGTAATGTGCAGGGTATTGCAGAGTATTGCGCAGGGTATTGCAGAGTATTGCGCAGGGTATTGCACCAGGGTATTGCAGAGTATTGCACCAGGGTATTGCAGAGTATTGCACCAGGGTATTGCAGAGTATTGCACCAGGGTATTGCAGAGTATTTTGCAGAGTATTGCGCAGGGTATTTTGCAGAGTATTGGCAGGGATGGCTGAGCAGGGATGGATGGATTGCTGGATCTGTGACTGCAATTGTCACAGATCCAGCCCACAGCTGACATGCTCTGACATGGGGGAGGGAGCGGACATGATCCGCTCCCTCCCCTCTCCTCTCACACTGTACCGATCGGTACAGAGAGGGGAGAGAGGAACCGGCGTCATCACATGACGCCGGTCTGTTTACAAGTGATTGCTCCGTCATTTGACGGAGCGATCACGTGGTAAACGGCCGCTATCAGCGGCGATTTACCGCGATTCGTGATGCGCCGGGTCCTCTGGACCCGGCGGTCACGGAGATTCCCGTGTGCGCGCCCCAGGGGGTGCGCGGGAGCGCGATTCTGGGAGGACGTTATATAACGTCCTCCCAGAGTTAAGCAACCACCTTGTCGACGTTATTTGTCGGCAGGTGGTTGTTAAGTGGTTAAGAGTCATTATTATATACAGAAAGGTAAGCTTAATGACAGCAGAATTGCAACCAGAAAGCATAGAGTTAAGCTTTTATGACTCATTAGAAGTTTTAGCCAATCACAACCAATCTCACTGAGCAAGAGTCTTTGGCCAATCACAGCCAGCATTACACCCATGTTCTGTCTAGGAAATCTCCTAGCACATTGTTAGAACTCATTACACCAGAAAGAGTAGATCTGAACAGTTCAGATCCATCCAGAGTCCAGTTTTATGGAAGCAAGTGGCCAAAATAGGTATTTAATACAGTTATATATGTTCCTATTGTTAATAATGTGATTAGAACTGTATACTGAAACTAGTTATGTGTTCACTTGTAGTTCCACCAAACCAGGTTTCAAGCCAGATTTCAAACCAACAAACAAACAGCAATATAGAGCAAGTCCCAGAGAGATTATAAAGTGTCTAAGTATTTAAAGTGAAAGTACAGATACTGAAGAGAGAAATATATCTACCATTTTATGTAGAATTACAAGATTGAACAGTTGAACCGCCATTTGTTATACTTTATTCTACACGTGTTTGTACATGGACTTTCTGCTGCTAAATTGTCAGTGTTATATATGAAGAAAAGCTGAAGTGAATAAAGAAGTTATCTTAAAAGTTTGGTGTGCTCTTTAAACCTACTGCTTCCATAGAACGGCGCTAGAGGAATTATAAAGTAGCAGATAGTCTTGTTTGGACTAAAAGATCAGAGAAATCAAATTCTTCTAATGCCACAGCGCATAAAGGCACTTCATAGTGCTGCGCCTGCCACATTATCTACCAGCCACCCCTCCCCCTCCCCCCTTTGTGTCACACAGCACAGATATCACCATTTATTCATTGCACTTTATATTTCTGTTTGGATCAGATCACAGATATCGGCAGCAGTGCCCCTTAGTTTGTTATCTTGTAGACAGCGCGGGAGCTCACTTTTTATACATTTTACCCCACCCACAGCTCATAAACCCCACAGAACAAATCTTCCACTACAGTGCCAATTCCTCACCGATTAAAGATCCCCCCTCTTTGAACACAGACCTTCTGAGTACAGACCACACCCTCAGTATAGACCCCATAGTGCAGACTCCCCTTCCCTGCAGTACAAACATCCTTACTCTCCAGTGTCTCCACCAGTACAGACCCCTTCCCCCCTTAAAATCACTCACTAGTTGCAGGATCTGATATGCTGTGGAAGAGGGAAGACTTCTCCTCAGCTGTGGATGTGAGCAAATCCAAGAAGTAGCCCCCGTCGGCTTACCATACAAATGAGCTGAAGGTCTGCATATGAAAGAGCCACTATAGCTGATTAATACGCAAATTCCACCATTATATTATTTATATTCAAATCACTGCATATAAATTTACTGTATGCAATTTATTCATATGCAAACCACTGTGAACAAAATGTACAGGGGCAGAGCCCTTGCGAGATAAAGCCGCTGTGGCCTAAGCTGAAAAAGCAGGACAGTCCCATACAATCCGGAACTCCTGAAAGTTGAGGTACAGCAAAAACCTATTGTGTGGCTTTCTCCTCAACCTTTAGGAGAACTGTACTTGTTAGAATTAAGCTTTGTTGTATTTTATCTCCGTATTTAGCCATTTGTCAAGCTGGCACAGTCATTACACATTGTCACATCTGCCTATTTATTATAGACAATAATACATCCTGAGTCTGAGATTCTTTTCATTTAAATAATGCTTACTTAAACAATATTTATTTGAATAATAATGTGTCTTCATACCAGCACAACTGTTTCTGTAGTCTGCTTATGAAACGGATATGGTGTTTTTTTTTAACCCCAAATATATATTTGCTTTAGCCGGCCCTTCATTCCTTTCCCTCTCTCCTTTTTATTGTCTGTGAGATCAGTGATAACATAATTTTTATAACACATATTTATTTATTTTTACCTAAAAAATATAAACCGTCTGAACTTTGAGTTGTATTCAGCTGAATACATTTCAGATTCATCCATACACATTTCTCAGTTTGTTTCATTTAGAAAGCAGACACAGCCAGAGCAGAAAAGTCTGTCCCTGTCAGTATGCTGCCAGGAGGAACCATTGCTCTCTGTGTGTAGTGGTTTCTCTGCAGTGATCTGACTCACCCCTTGTGGTAAAGCTCTTCGATCAGCAGGTAGCAATCAGCAGGGAGCTTTGCAGATTGTGAAGCTGCAGGTCTGACTTAGCAGTGAGCATGCCAAACCCCTGCAGAGAGACCGCCACTTCCATTCAGACAAGAGTTCTTTCTACTTAGGCTGTGGCTGCATTCTAAAAGACAGAACTGTACAACTTGTGCACCTTTTGTTGTGATGTACCTGGAATGTTTTTAGCAGATTTAACCTCTTCCTGCCCAAGGTACGTCATACGTCCTGGACTTTGAGTGGGGATATCTTAATGATGCCTGCAGCTGCAGGTATTATTCAGATGTAGTGGGATTCCCATATGCTATGTAGGTTTTGACATTTAAAAGAAGGAATCCAGCTCCCTCCGGTGGTATAAGTGTTACAATGCAACTAATGCACATGTTATAGATTAATGCACCCTGGAACAAATAGCAAGGAGAAAAGACTCTGTTACTTTTAGTAGAAGACAGACTACATTACCCAGAGTGCATCTGTGTTACCAGGGTGCACTGCAACACCGCAAAGCCTTCTGCACAGGCTATTTAAAGGAGGGAAGGGGCCATCTTCTCTCTCTCTGGATCCAGCTCTCAACCAAGCAGGAAGCTGGCATGGAGGCCTGCTTCCTGAGTGTTAGGCCAGAAGCCTGGGCCTAAATTATGTGAGTGCCCTGAGTGATTTCCAGTAGAGGATCGTCCACGGCGTCCTGTGATTGCCCAGCAGAGACCGGAGTCGTCCATCATCATCACCTTACACTGTTAGTGACGGAGGCCAGAGACTGCAGCAGAAGCAGAAGCGTGGAGATCGAGTGACCGGGACAAGCTAGAGGAGACTATCCTACAATCGGGCCTGTTTGGTGAGAAGGGCACCTGCCCAGAATTGACTACTACCTTAGAGGAAAGTGACTTAGTTAGTGCCAGCCACACTTCACCTATCACGCCACAGCTTGCGGCCTAGTGTATCTTACGGGAGACTATGTGACTAGAGATTGGCGCATTCGCTATTAGTGGGTGGCAGGCACAAGAGTACTCAGGAATATTGTGGATAATTACAGCATCTTGTTGAAACCTTGTGGATTACAAATTAACTTGTGCACCAACGGTGGCTAGCGAAGACTCCATTTGGGAAAGGAACTTTGAGCGGGACTCAGATAGGCCTTGCTTACCTATTATAGGGACTGAACACAAGATAGGGGAAGCTCGCGAGCAATCAGTTAGCTGTGCAGAGACACATATAGATATATATACATTTATAAGCTGATGTTTCCTGTTATTACCTAATCTCAGTGATACCCATCCTCTTTGATTTATTGACTCTGCAATGCGCATGCAGAGTCAACTGTGTGTATTAATGTGATTCTTTACCCTTCCCTTTTATACTGAGTAACGGTACCTTTTGATTAAGCATATAACTTGTGTGGAGTAGGGATGAGTTCGGTGTTCGAGTCGAACATACGTTCGACTCGAACATCGGCTGTTCGATCGTTCGACGAAGATCGAACGTTTTGGGCCGTTCGCGCCAAATTCGAGTGACGCGAACGGCCCACAATACACTGCGCCATCGCAGTGCAATCCCGGCGCTGTGATTGGCCAAGCATGCACTGTGACCCCGCATGCTTGGCCAATCACAGCGCCGGCAGCTAGGAGAGCCATAATTGGCCACAGGCAGGTTGCCTGTGGCCAATTATAGCTCAGGGGGTTTAGCACACGCCCCACACTATAAAAGGCCGCCAGTGCGGCGGCCTTGTGTAGTGTGTTCCGGCGCAGGGAAAGAGAAGGATAGGCAGGGACAGTGTCATTGTGCTTTTCTTTGCTAAACCTTGTGTGTAGGGAGAGAGAAGGATAGGCAGGGAGAGTGTCAGCGATATTCTTTGCTAAACCTTGTGTGCAGGGAGAGAGAAGGATAGGCAGGGAGAGTGTCAGTGTCATATTCTTTGCTAAACCTTGTGTGCAGGGAGAGAGAAGGATAGGCAGGGAGAGTGTCATATTCTTTGCTAAACCTTGTGTGCAGGGAGAGAGAAGGATAGGCAGGGGACAGTGTCAGTGTCATTGTTGCTAAGCCTCCTGCACAGTATACACCTGAAGCTAGCCCTTATTGCTGTGTTTTCCTGGTGTGTTTCACTAACAGGCATTTGCAGCACTTACATCGGGCGGAGTGTGCCTCCTGCACATTATACACCTGAAGCTAGCCCGTATTGCTGTGTTTTCCTGGTGTGTTACACTAACAGGCATTTGCAGCACTTACAGCAGGCGTAGTGTGCTTTCTGCTAAATATACACCTGAAGCTAGCCCTTATTGCTGTGTTTTCCTGGTGTGTTACACTAACAGGCATTTGCAGCACTTACAGCGGGCGGAGTGTGCCTCCTGCACATTATACACCTGAAGCTAGCCCGTATTGCTGTGTTTTCCTGGTGTGTTACACTAACAGGCATTTGCAGCACTTACAGCAGGTGTAGTGTGCTTTCTGCTAAATATACACCTGAAGCTAGCCCTTATTGCTGTGTTTTCCTGGTGTGTTACACTAACAGGCATTTGCAGCACTTACAGCGGGCGGAGTGTGCCTCCTGCACATTATACACCTGAAGCTAGCCCGTATTGCTGTGTTTTCCTGGTGTGTTACACTAACAGGCATTTGCAGCACTTACAGCGGGAGCGTAGTGTGCCTCCTGCACATTATACACCTGAAGCTAGCCCTTATTGCTCAAGCTTTTTTTCTTTTGTGTGACACTAACAGGCATTCGCAGCACTTACAGTGGGCGTAGTGTGCTTCCTGCAAAATATACACCTGAAGCAACCCCTTATTGCTGGTTTTCCCATCTCCCTGCAGGCCATTAGAATGTCTGGAAGGCAAACAAGGAGAGGCAGACAGTCAGGAGACAATAAAAGAGGGCAAGCAGGCTCTGTGTCTAGAGACAACAGTGCTGGTCGTGGACGCGGTGCATCGTCATCAGCACGTGGCCATGGGACGCGCTTGTCCTTATTTTCGGCAGCTGGACGTGTTGAGCCGCATCATGCCGAAGACTTGGTAGAATGGATGACCAAGCCCTCCTCATCCTCTCTCACCCAGGCTCAGGGTACTGGCAAAGCAGCTGCCAAAGAGTCCTCTTCCCTGGTATCAATGTCATCATCAGTCACTCCTTCCCTAGACCCACCATGTCCTCCTGAGGAGTCCCCCGAACTGTTTGAGCACAGTGGTAGGTACATGCTCCAGGAGGATGCCCAGCGTTTCGAAGGGTCTGATGATGATACCCAGCTAGAGGAAGGCAGTAGCGTGAGAGCAGAGAGAGGGGATGCTCAAGAAGGACACCAATCTGACAGTCATGTTCCAGCAGCTGCAGCATACTGCCAGATTGGCTCCAGTGATGAGGAGGGAGGGGATGATGAGGTCACTGACTCCACGTGGGTGCCTAATAGGAGAGAGGAGGAGGAGGAGGCACATCTCCAACGAGGCAGGATGCCCTCGGGGGGCCAGTGTAAGGGCAGCACACCGACTGAATCACACCGCAGAGCTCCGCCTGTGCAGGGCGCTGCCTCTGCCCGTTATTCAAAAAGTTCTTTGGTGTGGGCCTTTTTTGAGTCGAGTGCATCAGATCGCACAGCTGCTGTTTGCAACATATGTCTCAAGCGTATATCGCGTGGCCAAAACATCAGCCGCTTGGGCACCACATGCTTGACCAGACATATGTTGACCTGCCATGCAGCTCGTTGGCAAGCCTACCTTAAAGACCCACACCAAAGAACAAAGCGGACCTCTCCTTGCACCGCATCAGCTGGGATCTCCAACCCCACTATACCTTCAGTCCTCTCTGAAACCTGCACTGAGAGGAATGAAGGTGTAGAATTAGGTGTGTCACAGCCAAGTACTTGCGGGCACTCTGCTAGCAGTACACCGACGTCCGATTCTAGCAGGCAAATTTCCCTGCCCCAGCTGCTGGACCGTCGAAAGAAGTTCACTCCCAGCCATCCACATGCCCAGCAGTTGAATGCTAGCTTGGCTAAAATGCTAGCGCTTCAACTGCTGCCTTTTCAGTTGGTAGACTCGGCCCCCTTTCGTGAGTTTGTGCAATGTGCGGTTCCTCAGTGGCAGGTTCCCAAATGCCACTTTTTCTCACAGAAGGCGATTCCGGCTCTCTACCGGCATGTGGAAGGCAATGTCTTGGCCTCGCTGGACAGGGCGGTCAGCGGTAAGGTGCATATTACCGCTGACTCATGGTCCAGCAGGCATGGACAGGGACGTTACCTTTCTTTCACGGCCCACTGGGTCACTCTTTTGGCAGCTGGGAAGGATGCAGGACAAGGTGCAGTAGTGTTGGAGGTTGTTCCGCCGCCACGCCTCCAAAATGCTACTACTGGTTGTGACACACCTCTCTCCTCCACCCCCTCCTCTTCTTCTTCCTCCATGGCCTCTTCCTGTGCTTTGTCCTCGGAACCAGCGGTGCTCCGTAGGCATTCAAGGGGCTACGCAAGTACGCAGGCAAAAAGATGCCATGCCGTGCTTGCGCTGGTGTGTTTGGGGGACAGGAGCCACACTGGGGCAGAGGTTCTGTCTGCTCTGCAGGGGCAGGCCGAGAGGTGGTTGACGCCACGCCAGCTTAAGGCAGGAATGGTGGTTTGCGACAATGGCACCAACCTCCTCTCCGCCCTCCGACAGGGACAACTGACCCATGTGCCCTGTGTGGCTCACGTCTTTAACCTGGTGGTGCAGCAGTTCTTGGGCAGGTACCCGGGCTTACAGGATGTCCTGAGGCAGGCCAGGAAAGTCTGTGTGCATTTCCGCAGATCTTATAATGCCAGTGCTTGCCTGGCTGAGCTGCAAAAGGAGTTGAACCTGCCCAAGAACCGCCTTATATGTGACATGCCCACCAGGTGGAACTCAACGTTGGCCATGCTGCAGCGGCTGCACACGCAGCAGAGGGCCATCAATGAGTACCTGTGCAACTACGGCACCAGGACAGGGTCAGGGGAGCTCGGTTTTTTTTCACCACGCCAGTGGGGCATGATCAGGGATGCATGCACTGTCCTGGCACCATTTGAGGAGGCCACAAGGATGGTGAGCAGTGACAGTGCATGCATCAGTGACACTGTACCTCTTGTCCACCTGTTGGAGCACACGCTGCGTGGAATAATGGACAGGGCACTTGAGGCAGAACAGAGGCAGGAAGAGGAGGACTTCCTTGCCTCTCAAGGCCCCCTTTACCCAGACAGTGTTCCTTCTGTCCCACCCATCGCACAGGAAGAGGAGGAGGAGGAGGATTGTGTCAGCATGGAGGTGGAGGCTGGCACTCAGCATCATCAGCAGCAGTCTTTTAGGGATGATTTACAGTCCCAAGAAACCAGTGGACTTCTCCCCCTCTATGATACACCATATGATCCCCTCCTTACGGGCGCCCCCGTGTGGGATAGCTCATTGGCTATCTGGTCATTCTTCATTTTAGATTGTACCATCAAAATTTACAGGTAATGTACTTACAACTGATACTAATAAGGTCATATACCTTGAATAAATAGATCTAATTTTGAGATGAACTTTTGAGCAACCATTGGGCTGGTTATGGTTTTCAGTTATCCTTTTTTTCTTAATAATATTCTGTTTTGTAATTTTGAGTTTGAAATTTGAGTTAATATTATTATGTATTTATTATTTTTCTTTCTTTGTTTCCAGTATTTGCATGACAAACTCCTGAGGAAGCCTACAAAATGGCGAAACATGTAGAGAATTTTGTCTGTATGCACTTTGGAAACTCTATTATGTTTATTTTGATGGTTCATGTATATTTGTACATATGATTTTTCATATATTTTTTGTAATAAAATTATATTTTTTATATTGAATATTGTGTAGTTGTTGCACCTTAAAAGTCCCAATACCTTCATATTCCTATTTACCCAGACAGTGTTCCTTGTGTCCCACCCATCACACAGGAAGAGGAGGAGGAAGAGGAGGAGGAGGATTGTGTCAGCATGGAGGTGGAGCCTGGCACTCAAAAGCATCAACAGCAGCAGTCTTTTAGGGATGATTTACAGTCCCAAGAAACCCGTGGACTTGTACGTGGCTGGGAGGAGGTGGCTGCGGATCATGTCGTCCTTAGTGACCCAGAGGACTCCGGACCTAATGCCTCAGCTAACCTACGCTGCATGGCCTCCCTGATCCTGCAAAGTCTGCGGAAGGATCCTCGTATTCTTCGGATCAAGGAGAGGGACCATTACTGGTTGGCCACTCTCCTTGATCCACGGTACAAGGCTAAGGTTGCGGACCTTATCTTACCATCGCAGAGGGAGCAGAAGATGAGACAACTCCGGGAGGCCTTGCAGAAAGGTCTGTGCAACGCGTTCCCAGAGACTGGGAGGTTATAAACTCCTGGTCTGAGACAACGAGTTGCTGAGGCTTCGGTCAGTCAAAGAAGGAGCGGTGGGGAAGGTGGCCGTCTGACCGATGCGTTCAGACAATTCTTTAGTCCGCAGCCCCAAGGTATGATCGGTTCCAGCAACCATCGCCAGTGTCTGATATACATGGTGCAGGAATACCTAGGGGCAAGGTCAGATTTGGACACCTTTCCCACCGAAAATCCTCTGGCTTACTGGGTCTTAAGGATGGATCACTGGCCAGAGCTTGCACAGTATGCAATTGAGCTACTGGCCTGTCCTGCATCCAGCGTTCTTTCGGAACGCACATTCAGTGCTGCTGGAGGATTTGTCACGGATCACAGGGTGCGCCTGTCCACCGATTCGGTTGATCGACTGACCTTCATAAAGATGAACCAGTCTTGGATCACCACCAGCTACCAAGCACCTGAAGCTGATATAACAGAATAATTTATTTTCAAATGTCACATCCCTTCAAGACTGATGCTGATGCTGACTGAGTGACTGTCCTGTTATGTTGACTGACTATCCTCCTCCTCCTCAATGATCCGATTCATAATGATATCTTGGAAAAAAAAATTTGTTTCTGGGTGCCGCCACCAGTGGCTAAGGCCCAATTTTTCAGCCCCTGTTTAACAGGGGCATGTAATTAAAATTTTTGATGCAATGCTTTGCAGCAGGGCTCATTTCTGCACTCCAACTAGAGTATCTGGGAGAGGTTGCAGTGTCGTGGCACCAGCACCAGTGCCTAAGGCCCAATTTTTCTGCCCCTGTTTAACAGGGGCATGTAATTACAATTTTTGATGCAATACTTTGCAACAGGGCTCATTACTGTGCTCCAAGTACAGTATCTGTGAGGGGTTGCAGTGTTGTGGCACCAGTGGCTAAGGCCCAATTTTTCAGCCCCTGTTCTACAGGGGCATGTAATTAAAATTCTTGATCTAATAATTCACAGCAGGGCCCATTCCTGCGCCCACCAAGAGTAACTGTGAGGGCTTACAGTGTTGTGACAACACCACCACCACCAAAGGCCCAATTTTTCAGCCCCTGTTCAACAATGGCATGTAATTACAATTCCTGATATAATAGTTGACAGCAGGGCGTTCCAGCGCCCACAAAGAGTAACTGTGAGTGCTTACAGTGTTGTGCCAACACCAACACCTAAGGGGTCAATTTCTGCAGAGTATATACGGCAGGTCCCTACTTTCAAACATCCAACTTACAAACGACTCCTACTTGCAAACGGAAGGAGACAACAGGAAGTGAGAGGAAATCTACCCCTAGGAAGGGAAATTCTCTCCTGTAAGAGTTAATATGAGAAAAAGGTGTCTCCTCTCTACTGATGCTTTATCACCAATCCTTGTTTCAGTAAAAAAAAAACACTTTTCAAAAACAGTTGTCATTGGGACGGAAAGTGAGGTGAAATGTTCTGAACAGGGGCACAGACAGCAAAACAAATGTTACAGGGGTGATAACCCTTCCCTATGTTTTCCAAAAAGCTTAAAAATAGATTTTTTGGCTGGAGATACACTTAAACAATGTACGTGTTCAAAATTACAAACAGATTCTACTTATGAACAAACCTACAGTCCCTGTCTTGTTTGCACCGCCTGTATACTGCTGTTCAGAGTATATAGGGCCTTTTTTATTTTGTGTGCGGGGTTCCCCTTAATATCCATACAAGACCCAAAGGGGCTGGTAATGGGCTGGGGGGGGGGGGCTGATGGGGTAGCCATGCCATTTTTCTCAAAGATTTTCATCCATATTACCGGGACCAGACATGGCATTAAAGCCGCAAGCAGTTTTAAATGGCTTTTTTTCCTTTAGGAATGTCATTTTTTACAGGGACAGTTCTAAACACGGGAAACACATGACACTTCACAGGCATACTTTAGACACCCCCCAGGTACGATATTTAAAGGAATATTAAACTTTTTTTTTTTCACTTTATGCATCATTAAAATGACTGCTCCCGAAAAACGGCCGTTTTTAACCACTTCGCATCCGGGCCAATTCTGACACTTCGCTCCTACATGTAAAAAGCCTCATTTTTTTGCTAGAAAATTACATATAACCCCCAAACAATATATATGTTTTTTAAGCAAAGACCCTAGAAAATACAATGGCGGTCATTGCAACTTTTTATCTCGCACGGTATTTGAGCAATAATTTTTCAAACGCATTTTTTGGGGAAAAAAAACGGTTTCATGAATTAAAAAATATTAAAACATTAAAGTTAGCCCAATTTTTTTGCATAATGTGAAAGATGAAGTTACGCTGAGTAAATAGATACCTAACATGTCACCCTTCAAAATTGCACATGCTTGTGGAATGGCGCCAAACTTCAGTACTTAAACATCCTCATGGGCGACGCTTTAAATTTTTTTTACTGGTCACATGTTTTGAGTTACAGAGGAGGTCTAGGGCTAGAATTATTGCTCTCGCTCTAACGTTCGCTGCGATACCTCACATGTGTGTTCTGAACACCGTTTTCATATGTGGGCGGGACTTACGTATGCGTTCGCTTCTGTGTACGAGCTACCGGGGACAGGGGCGCTTTACATTTTTTTTTTTTTTATTTATTGTTTATTTTACTTTAACCTTTTTACTTTGAGACTTTAAAAAAAAAAAAAAGATCACTTTTATTCCTATTACAAGGAATGTAAACATCCCTTGTAATAGGAATAAGCATGACAGGTCCTCTTTACAGTGAGATATGGGGTCAATAAGACCCCACATCTCACCTCTAGGCTGAGAAGCCTGAAATAAAAAAAAATAAAAAAACGATCACCGCTTCCTAGCTGAAGCGGCGCAGTGTTTTTGAATGCAGAGGCCGGGCGTGACGTCATAACATCGCGCCCGGCCTCCGAACGATCATAGAGACTCCGGCGACCATCTGGTCCGCCGGAAATCTCTATGGTAAAAAGCCGGGGCCGGCGGATCCTGTCACCGACTCACGATCGCTCAGGTGAGTCGGTAGAAGCACCGGAGGGCGGCGGGAGGGGCAGGAACAGCCGCTATGATCATTCTTACGGTACAGAGAATCGCCAGCTCTAAAAAACGATATCTGTAGCTGCAGGCATCATTCAGATATCCCGGCTCAAACTCAAGGACGTCCATGGACGTCCTTGGGTCTCAAGTGGTTAAAACTTTTTTTTGCATTGATACATGTTCCCTGGGGCAGAACCCAGGTCCCCAAACCCTTTTTAGGACAATAACATGCATATTAGCCGTTATAATTAGCACTTTAGATTTCGAACGTTCGCGTCCATTGTATTTAATAGGGTTCTAAAGTTCGCACGAACTTTCGGTCCGTTCGCAGGTTCTGGTGCGAACCGAACCCGGGGATGTTCGGCTCATCCCTAGTGTGGAGTATCTCTGTCACTTAGAAGGACTAGTGACCAGCAAAGGTAATAATATTTATAGGTTTTTGTGTGATGCATGCAGGATTGTGTCTCCTAATACTCAATAGGTCTCACAATCCTTATTCATATCAGTTGTGCTAAGGGAGGGTTTGAGACACTTCCAGGGGTTGATAGGCAGGACGTAGACCCAAATCAAACAAACAGTAGCTCCTACGGGGGTAGTGCTACACAGATAGCATCTTTTTTGTCCGGCGATTCCTTGCACCGTAAGAACAATCTTAGTGGCAGTTCAGCTGCTTGAACGTACTTACAGGCGGCAGGAGGGGACTCCCCCCCCCTCGCCGCCCCCCGGTGCTTCTACCGGCTCGCCAGTGCCAGAAGTTAGCCGTAGAGGCCTGGGGGCGCAACGTTATGACAACAATGCTGGGGACTCGGCTGGAAAGCCTGAGATTGTTTGTTTATTTTTTTATTTTATTTTTTATCTCAGGCTTTCCAGCCTGGGGGAGAGATGTGGGGTCTTATAGACCCCACATCTCTCCATAAAGAGGACCTGTCATTCACTATTCCTATTACAAGGGATGTTTACATTCTTTGTAATAGGAATAAAAGTGATTAAAAAAAAATGTTAAAAGGGAAAGTGCAAAAATAAAAAAATTCAAATAAAATAAACAATAAAACACTTTTTTCACATTTTTAAAGCGCTTCCGTCAACCCGCGTGCTCGCACACAGAAAAGAATGCATACGTACGTCGTGCCCACATATGTAAACAGCGTTCAAACCACACGTGAGGTATCGCCGCAAACGTTAGAGCGCTAGTAATAATTCTAGCCCAAGACCTCCTCTGTACCTCTAAACAGGTAACCTGTAAAAAAATTTAAAGCATCGCCTATGGAGATTTTTAAGTACCAAAGTTTGGCGCCATTCCAAGAGTGTGCGCAATTTTAAAGTGTGACATGTTAGGTATCTATTTACTCAGCGTAACACCCTCTTTCAGATTATACAAAAAAATTGGGCTAACTCTACTGCTTTGTTTTTTTAATCACTTGCGGACCGCTGTCATTATACGGCGGCAGGTCGGCACGATCCCGCGAACCGTCGTAGCTGTACGTCGTAGCGGGATAGCGGGCACGATGACCGCCGGCCACGAGCGATCGGGGACACGCGAGGCAGATTAGGGATGTGTGTGCGTAAACACACACATCCCAGTTCTGTTCTGAGAGGAGAGAGATGGTGATGTCCTACGAGCTGGGAACCACGATCTCTCATCTCCTATAGTCAGTCCCATCCCCCACAGTTAGAACACACACATAAGGAACACAGTTAACCCCTTGATCGCCCCCTAGTGTTAGCCCCTTCTCTGCCAGTGACATTTTTACAGTAATCAGTGCATTTTTATAGCACTGATCGCTGTATAAATGCCAATGGTCCCAAAAAAAATGTGTCAAAGGTGTCCGATATGTCCGCCATAATGTCGCAGTCCTGATAAAAGCGCAGATCACCGCCATTACTAGTAAAAAATAAATAAATAATAAAAATTTCATAAATCTATTTCCTATTTTGTAGACGCTATAACTTTTGCGCAAACCAATCAATATACACTTTTTGCGATTTTTATTTCTAAAAATATGTAGAAGAATACATATCAGGCTAAACTGAGGAAAAAATAGCAGTTTTTTTTCAAAATTGTCGCTTTTTTTTTGTTTATAGCGCAAAAAATTAAAACCGCAGAAATGATCAAATACCACCAAAAGATAGCTCTATTTGTGGGAAAAACAGGATGTAAATTTTGTTTGGGTACAACGTCACACAAACGCGCAATTGTCAGTTAAAGTGACGCAGTGCCGTATTGCAAAAAATTACCCGGTCATTGGGCAGCCAATTCTTCTGGGGCTGAAGCGGTTAAATTCATGAAAAATCGCTGCGCAAATACCGTGTGACATAAAAAGTTGCAATGACCGCCATTTTATTTTCTAGGGCAGAGATATGCAATTAGCGGACCTCCAGCTGTTGCAAAACTACAAGTCCCATCATGCCTCTGGGTGTCATGCTTGTGGCTGTCAGCGTCTTGCTATGCCTCATGGGACTTGTAGTTCTGCAACAGCTAGAGGTCCGGAAATTGCATATGTCTGCTCTAGGGTCTCTGCTAAAAAACATATATAATGTTTGGGGGTTCTAAGTAATTTTCTAGAAAAAAAAAAGTATGATTTTTACATGTAGGGGCGAAGTGACAGAATTGGCCTGGATGGGAAGTGGTTTAACTGAATGTTTATTTGGGCTTTACCATTATGTGTATATTTTACTATAACAATAAAATATTGTTTAAAAAAAAATGCAGTCATCTAAATCACTACTGCAAGCAGTTTGTGAATGTTTAGGTTGGGTTCACACATCTTCGGGGCGGCCGCTAAGCGCATTGCAAAAGGGTCCTGTGCGTCTTTGGCTCCATTTCAGGTTCGAATTCAGGCAAAAATTTGGGCCTGATTCGTCCCTGAAACGGAGAACAGGGAATCACCGGACCCCTACTGTGAGCCGCGTCCGCACACAGTGTGAACCCAGCCTCAGTGAGCCATGCCCTCAAAATAATCAGTCCTCACGATGGACATCCTAGCTAGATGCACTGACCATTTTTTTCACAAACGTGTTAGTTGTTATGGCCGCATACTTTGTGCAATGCTGGGCTTGCTGTATTCTAACTTGACCTCCGTGTACCTATTTGTTACCTGTTTGAGATATTGTATGCCTTGTTAGTTTTGGCTGTGACTTGTAACTTACTTTGGTAAATAAAGGAATTAAAAATAAAAAAATCAGTCCTCTATGTTAGTTTTAGGATTTTGGCAACTTTCATTACAGAATTTTACCTGAAGCTCTATTGTTTTACTTACTGATGCATGAATTCCAGCCACCTGCTTGTTGTAGTAAGAGAAAGTCTAGAAAAGCAGCAAGCCAATTACATAAGCAAGAAACTACATTTCTGTCGGTTGTCTCTACAATGTCACAGTGCTGCCTGTAGTATCAAAACATTTTTACTTTACTGAATGCCTGGTAAGATCTGTGTACAACAGCCAAGCAGGAATCAGTTTAAGTAGGATAAAATAAAAACAAATATAATCATACAGGAGGCTAACACATGCCCTTCCTAGGTCCCCAGATTGTCCAGCCCTGATTATGAGTAGGGATGAGCCTGATGTTCGAGTCAAACATAAGTTCGGCTCAAACATCGGGTGTTCGCCCATTCGACGAATTGAGAATATTATGGGGCATTCGCGGGAAATTCGAACGCCCGTGGAATGCCCCATAATGCACCGCAAGATCACAGTGCATTGACGGCAGCTGATTGGCCAGAGGATGCACCTGACCTGCATGCTTTGGCCAATCACAGCATGCTTTGCTGTGAGAGCCATGATTGGCCGAAGGCAGGGTGCCTTTGGCCAATCATGGCTCAGGGGGCTAAGTCCATGCCCCACACTATGTAAGGCTGCTTACATAGTGGCCGTACATAGAGTAATGAATGAGAGCAGCAAAATTAAATTTCTAAAGGAAAAAAAGTCATTTATAACTGCTCACGAGCACGCAACCTGGCAGGTCGCAGGAAAAGGGGGGAACGAGAGAGCGCCCCCCCCCCTCCTAAACCGTACCAGGCCACATGCCCTCAACATGGGGGGTGCTTTGGGGCCGCCCCCCTCCCCCCCAAAACACCTTGTCCCCATGTTGATGGGGACATGGGCTTCTTCCCCACAACCCTTGCCCGGTGGTTGTGGGGGTCTGCGGGCGGGGGGCTTACCAGAATCTAGAAGCCCCCTTTAACAACTGTCATTGTGAAAAGGCTGCAGTCGGCGGGATGCCTCCAATGGAGGCAGAGTTTTTTAGGTTTTTTTTTCTCGGGTCATCTGCGCTGTGATTGAAGATGGATTGACATCGCGGGACACTTTTGTAATTTTTACTTTTTTGACACTTTTTTGGTGAATGTGTAGGGGTACAATGTAGCCAATACCCATTCACATGGGGGGGCGGGATCTGGGGGCCCCTTGTTAAAGGGGGCTTCCAGATTCCGATAAGCCCCCTGCCCAGACCCCCACAACCACTGGGCAAGGGTTGTGGGGAAGAGACCCTTGTCCCCATCAACATGGGGACAAGGTGTTTTGGGGGGGACCCCAAAGCACCCTCCCCATGTTGAAGGCATGTGGCCTGGTACGGTTCAGTAAGGGGGGTGCTCTCTCTCCCCCCCCCCCCCCTGTTTTTGCGGCCTGCCAGGTTGCGCGCTCGGATAAGGGTCTGGTATGGATTTTTATTTTATTTTTTGGTGTGGGGTTCCCCTTAATACCCATACCAGTCCCAAAGAGCCTGGTAATGGACTTGGAGGGAACCCACGCAGTTTTTTTCCATGATTTTTTATCCATATTGATGGAATCCGACAATACATTACAGCCGCAAGCGTTTTTACATTTTTTTTTTTTCCTTTAGAAATTTCATTTTGCTGTGGTACTGTTATAAACATGGGAAAGATGCACTATATTGCAGGCAGACTAAGGAAACCCCCCATGCATGATATTTAAAGGAATATTTCATTTTTATTGTTTTACTTTTAAGCATTATTAAAATCACCGCCCCTGAAAAAAACATTTTTTTTAAACTTTTTTTTTGCATTTATACATGTCCCCTGGGGCAGGACCCAGGTCCCCAAACACTTTTTATGGCAATAACTTTCATATAAGCCTTTAAAGTGTGCACTTGATTTTTCACGTTCGTGTCCCATAGACTTTAACGGTGTTCGCACAAATTTTTTGCCTGTCAGCATGTTTTGTTGAGAACCGAACCGGGGGGTGTTCGGCTCATTCCTAATTATGAGTTTCATATATACAGTATATTACCTGAAGCATATTTAGAGTTTTTGTTACAATGTCACTTTAATTTTAAATCTTTTATAGGTAATAATTAGCGTTCATTGGGTGTTTTTTTTTTTTCTGCAGTCTGCATACATGGAATGTTTCCATTCTGCATGTCCGTGAATTGTATTTGTAGCTATTTCCACAATATTGTTTTTCACATCCTGCATTAACACAGGGGTCTGGCAATTCTGTTCTGCATAGTTACATATTTTTCATTAGTATGTATGAATTATTTGCATGCATTGTATATCACTTCTTGGCAAGGCAAGGTAAGGCATTTGCATGATTTCCAGTCATCATAATTTCCAGAAATCATAATAAATATAATTTCCTTGTACTAGGTATATCTTAATGTACACCGGAGACCATGAATCATTTGCGGTACTTTCATAATTTGTTTTAAAAATTTAACTTTTTTGTCTAAATGGTTTTGGAGAGCTATAGGAACACTTTCAGAAAGTTTTAAAGAGGTGTTACACGTAGCCCAAGGAGACCTGCTCATTACCCAGACCCTGTCGTAACAGCTTAGCCCACTCGGTGAGGGTGTGAGATACATGGGCCATAGTTAGAACCAGACAGCTGAACCAGGAACCATGGAGTGAGCGTCCGATTCCACCTTCCTGTCTGCAGGATCCTTAAAAAAAAAAGGAGAACCCTCCACCAGAAGCATGGTTGCATTATTCAACCTAAAGATTTGTGCATCTATGACAAAGGGGAGAGGTCCACTTCTTCAGAAGAGCCTCCTCAAAGAGCCTCCTAAAGTGCCAAAAACTGTTTCGGGACTCCAAAAGGCTGTTTCAGGTGTTCACATTTATTATATATGAACGTATCAAAGTAGACAGTTTAAGGAAAAACTTGTGAGTACCAAAGGGGACAGCCACCTCCTCAGCAGCACCAGAGGCATCCTCAATTGTTCAGGTTTCCTGCACAGAGGTAATGAATGTGGCCACCAGTGCCTTTTCTTGCATAGCAACAGTGGCAGAGGAATTATTCTCACTATCTGAGAGTTCAGGGGCTGCGTTCTCTTTTTCTCCAGGGAAAGTGGTACCCACAGAGACGCACTCAATCTTGGAATCATCTGGAAAAGAAGAACTGGGTGGGGGTTGTTGCTTACTCGTTTTATGTCCAAGCGCCACCTCCACCCGGGACACAAAGTACTGCTGACAGCATGTCCAGAGGTATAGAAGTGCCAGAGAGTCCCCCTGTCTCCATGGGGGGTCCGAGACACCGCCAGAAAATAAGTGCACATACAGCTGTGCAGATGAACAAAACCAAGGAGCCCACCCACTAACAAGGTGCTCATACATAGAGGAGAACCCCTGTAGGACTTACCACACCTGCACCTTGAAGCCAATAAGGGAGCAGAGCTGTGTCCATGTGTCCACTGCTCTGGACAGACGAACATGTGGAGAAATGCATGCTCTGTATTAGAATAACCCTGCTCCCCTGCATCAAGAGCACCACAAAGATGGCCACCACCACATGGGTATACGATAGTGGACACCAGCGCGAGTCCCCACCAAAAAGGCCACTGGGACAGGACCTCAGCATGATGGCTGTCTGAAACAGCACCCCCCCAAAGAAGGCTACTGGAACAAATGCCCCACCAAAATGGCCACCCCCACAGGTGACAAAAAAGTTAATCACAAGGCCAACACATGGCCGGCACCACATGGAAAAAAGCGAGCCACAAGTTACCTCCATCCAAAACCACCAAGCACTGCGGCCGGCTGGATGGTGGATGACAAGTGAGCATGAGAGCTGGAGTCTTAAAGGGACCATTAAAGGGAGCATGAGAGCTGGAGTCTTAAAGGGACCATCACCAAGGGATCACCTGGATACTTTTGAACAAGCCAATATTGATGTAACCCCACTCCAATACTACAACCATAAGTTGTACCATATACTGTTTTTAAAAAAGATGTCTGACACAAATCAATCCCTGCCATAGCCTCCCACCTTGTGACTTGCCAACAGTTTTAAATGTTGTAGTCTGATCACTGGGGGAGGAGACTGAGGAAATGGCTTATCCAACCTCCAGAAGACTGATGGCATCATCATGGCTATCATCAGATGCTAGGGGTCCCTTCAGTAATAAGCAATTTGGGATTTTTAGACAGGTAAGAGTTACCAATTGAATTTTAGCTGCTTTTTTTTTTGACTACTATGTAAAGAGAATTCTTTCCGCTGACCACCAATGTAAAGGACATTTGTTCCGATAACTATCAGCCTAGGTTCACACTTGTGCGATGCGGGAACCAGCACGATTACATCGCCAGTTCCCGCATCGCATCTCTCCCACAGGCAGTTCACACTGCCCTCTGCAAACCGCTGCGGGTGTCAATACATTGTTAATGACACCTCCAGATCGGTTCACAGATCGCCGTGTGAACTGTGAACTCACACAGGAATCGGAGCGCATAGGTGAGAACACCCATGCGATCCGATTTCAGTGCGGGGGAAAAAAGTCCCTGCTCCTTTTTTGTGCGAATTCAATGCAAGTTCAGCCATACAACTCTATGGCTGAACTCGCATTGCACAGACATCGCATGTGATCTGCCCCGCAGTGCGGATGTGAATCGCATGCAATGTCTGTGTTCGCACAAATGTGAACTTAGGCTCAATGTAAGGAGCTTCTTCAAACTGACTACCAGTATAAGGAGTTCCTTCTCCCACTGACCACTGGTGTAATGAGGCTGTTCTCCTACTGATCACCAATATAAAAATGCCCTTCTCCTTTGGCTGTCAATGTAAAGGGGTCCTACTCCCTTTACTACCAATGTAAGGGCCTACTACACAGACCACCACTGTAATAGGGTCTTTCACTAACCACCAGTGTAAGTGGTCAATTTTCCACTGACCAACAATATAACCAGGCTCTTCTCCACTGACCACCAATGTGAGGGAGCCTTACAATTTTCACAGTCTGCATTTACTTTTTGGCCATTATTAATTATTTGTGTTATTTTAATTTTATTGGATATCATCTAATATACGGAGCAGCCCTGGGTGTCCAAAAAGCTAAGTACATTACATTTCTTATTTTATTTATTCTTATATTTCAACTTGCTGTTCATGTAAATCTCTTGCTGTCCACATAACGTATAAATGCGGTGGCAAAGAGGGTAGCCATTAATGTCTACACATCGCACATATGCTTCCATGGGTGGCAGAGCTTTCTGTTCTGAGAGCGCGCTCATTGTGTGCTCCCAGCATAGTGACCAAGCTGTAAAAAACAGCTCTCAGCCCATACTAACAGTCAGTAGTCAGCAGGACCAGCTCCTGATCATGTGACAAAGCAATAAAACCACCTATTAACAGTAGTAACGAGTTCCTGCCCCACCCCCAGCTAAAGACCCTGTTAAAGGGACTGCACACAAAGTTATTTCAAGGGTTCCTCCATGTTAAAACGATTGAGAAAAGATGACCCTTAAGGATGTTTTTTTTTTTTTAATGATAGAATGTAGTGCTTTTCCAATATTGTTATATGTCAAAAAATTATTTACACATACTTGTAAATTTACTGAAAGTTCCACTTTTAGGACAGTTTAAAAGCCGTTTCTTTTTTTTTATTTCCCCACACAAGTCGGTGCATGGTATACTCTTCTCGAACAATGGAAACATGTGGTAAACGTATGGTAAGGGTATTGCAAAAACACATTAGGCACAATTCCAATGGCATCATTTTAAAATGTCAGACATGTGCCAGCCAGACCTAAAACTCCACAGAGAAATAAATTCAGAGATATGGGAAAAAAAATAATGATAGGGTAGCTCAGCATTCTTCTTACAATGATATTATGAAGTTCACATTGCTAAACACTTGCGTATAGTAAAAAGGCAAATTCTATATTTAGAGTATACCCAGCCTCAAAATATCTCACTGGCAAACAAAGTGCAACAGTTGATACATGGGAACAATTGTAGGAATGGAAAACAAACAACCTTAGATAACGAGCACCATTTCAAATACTCACTTTATTTCTCTAAATTAGAAACTGCACATTATTTTAAAATTCTTACACTGAGTTATCTGTTGTAGAGTGGTATTAATCACCAACTCATCCTGGATAGGATATGAAAGGGTTATGAAAGGGTTAAAGTGGTTCTAAAGGCTGAAGGTTTTTTTTACCCTCTATGCACAAAGGTAAAAAACCTCCTCTGTGCAACAGCCCCCCTAATACTTACCTGAACCCCATCTCGAACCAGCGATGTGCACGAGAGTATCGGCTCTCTAGGGACTCTCCCTCCTCATTGGCTGAGACAGCAGCAGGAGCCATTGGCTCCCACTGCTGTCAATGACAGCCAGTGAGCCAATGAGGAGAGAGAGGGGGTGGGGCCAAGCAGCGGCTCTGTGTGTGAATAAAACAGGCAGAGCTGCTGCTTGGGAATGAGTCTGCTGCTTGCTCTGGGGGCACTCGGCAGGAGGGAGGGGCCAGGAGCGCCAATAAGGGACCCAAGAAGAGCAGGATCGGGGCTGCTACATGTTTGCTATTTTTTAAAAAAAAGCCTTTATTACCACTTTTAGGTTTTTATTGCAGTCTGTGACACATCGGTGGGGGTTTCCACTCACTTCCTGTTTTTGTATCAGGGAATCAAAAAGACAGAAAATGGTGGGAAATCTCGCCAAGGGGAACAGATACAGTTGCTAGGTTTGTACTGTCCTTACAAATTGAATTAATCCCAAAAGAAAACCCTTATTGTATTGCAGCTTACCAATTCTTTCGCCGTGTACACACAAACGATTTTTTTCGACGGTGAAAACACCGTCGAGAAAATCAACGTGAAAAACGAGGAACAGCTTGTTCCCCTACACACGGCCGTTTTAAATGACATTTTTTTTCTTGGTCGAAAAAAACTACTGTGTGTAGGCTCCCCGGCAGTGTTTCCCTATGGGAAAACTGCCGCGGAAAAAAATGACGGGAATCACGACGAGAAAAATTAGAGCATGTTCTAATTTTTCTCGCCGTGATTAATGCCGTTTTTCCCGTTGGGAAAAATGACAAAAAGCCCACACACGGTCGTTTTTCTCGTCCAAAAGAAAAAATGGCATTTTTCCCGACGGGAAAAATGATCGTGTGTACGCGGCATTAGATATGATGGCTGTTTTCTTTTTTAGGATTTCTGTACATTAATTTCACCTGGTGATCATAGTTACATAATTAATCTGGTTGAAAAAAGACACAAGTCCATCCAGTTCAACCAACTAAGAAAACACACACACACACACACTCGGTCCGACTTTGAAAATGCTCCCTGTACTACTACTTTGGTCCGACTTTGATCCTACTTCAGCCCATTGAATATCATTGAAGTCGGATCAAAGTCGGAACGCCGTCTTGCATGCTCCGACTTTGGTATGTGGCTTGTTCTCTGCTAATCTGGAGGGGGAACTCTACGCCAAATTTTAAACAAAAAAACGGCATGGGTTCCCCCTCCAAGAGCATACCAGGCCCTTGGGTCTGGCGTGGGGCATGGGGGTCCCCCCAAAATACATACCAGACCCTTATCTGAGCACGCAGCCCGGCCGGTCAGGAAAGAGGGTGGGGACGAGCGAGCACCCCCCCTCTTGAACCGTACCAAGCCGCATGCACGTAACATGGGGGTGGATGCTTTGGGGCAGGGGGGGGCGCCCTGCGGCCCCCCCACCCTGAAGCACCTTGTTTCCATGTTGATGAGGACAAGGGCCCCTTCCCGACAACCCTGGCCGTTGGTTGTCTGGGTCTGTGGGCGGGGGGCTTATCGGAATCCGGGAGCCCCCTTTAATAAGGGGGGCACCTGATCCTGGCCCACACCCTATGTGAATGAGTATGGGGTACATTGTACCCCTACCCATTCACCTGGGGGAAAAAGTGTCAATAAAAACCCCCCACACTAGACAGGTTTTTAAAGTAATTTATTAGGCAGCTCTGGGGGTCTTCTTCCAACTTTGGGGGTCTCTTCCGACTTCTCTGCTCTCTCCGGCCTCTTCTCCCGCTCTTTGGTTCTTCTCCCAGTCTCTGGTTCTTCTGCCGGGCTCCTCCGCTATCTTCTGCTCTTTTGCCGCTCTTTTGCTAGCATTGGCCCGGTCTTCTCCGTCGTCTTCTTCCCTCTTCTCTTCTTCCGATGTTGACTCAACGCTCTCTCCCGCTGTAATGCCGTGTGCGTGGTGCGCAACGACTTATATAGGCATGGGGCGTGGTCACCGGGTGATGTCACCTGGTGACCCCACCCGTAATGACGTCATCGCCCATGATGCCCCGGGACTGTGACGTCATAAGGGGCGGGGTCACCGAGTGACATGCGGAGAGTGCGGAGAAGAACCGAAGAGAGGGAGAAGAGGCCGGAGAGAGCGGAGAAGTCGGAAGAGACCCCCGA
This sequence comes from Rana muscosa, assembly GCA_029206835.1. Classification (NCBI taxonomy): domain Eukaryota; kingdom Metazoa; phylum Chordata; class Amphibia; order Anura; family Ranidae; genus Rana; species Rana muscosa. The sequence goes on from CM055122.1 coordinate 22,783,035, forward strand.
AGTTGGAAGAAGACCCCCGGAGCTGCCTAATAAATTACTTATAAAAACCTGTCTAGTGTGTTTTTTTTTTTTGTATTGACACTTTTTTCCCCCAGGTGAATGGGTAGCCCATACTCATTCACATAGGGTGGGGGGCCGGGATCTGGTAGCCCCCTTATTAAAGGGGGGCTCCTGCATTCCGATAAGCCCCCTGCCCACAGACCCTGACAACCAACGGCCAGGGTTGTCGGGAGGAGGCCCTGTCCTCATCAACATGGGGACAGGGTGCTTTGGGGTGGGGTGGCGCCCCCCTGCCCCAAAGCACCCACCCCCCATGTTGAGGGCATGCGGCCTGGTACGGTTCAGGAGGGGGGTGGCGCTCGCTCGTCCCTACCCCCTTTCCTGATTGAAAGTCGGACGTATGTCGGCTTCAAGTCGCAGGGCAAAGTCAGATCCAAAGTAGTACGACTGTCGTGTCGTACCAGTGTGAACCCAGCCTGAGACACACAGCTAGTAAGCCAATTAGGAGAGAGAGGGCGGTGCCAAGCCGCAGCTCTGTGTGCGAATGGAAAAAAATACTTTGTATGTGTGCGAATAGACACACAGAGCAGCAGCTCAGGAGGGAGCCTACTTGGGTGCACCCCTAGGCACTCAGTAGGAGGGAGGGACCAGGAGAGCTGGCTGGAGACCCCAGAAGAGGAGGATCGGGGCTGCTCTGTGCAAAATCACTGCACGGAGCAAGTAAGTATAACATGTTTGTTATTTTAAAAAAACTGTTTAATATGCTTCATTGGTAAATAAATACAGAAGTGGTTGGTACTGCTCACTGTGTTCATTCAGGAAAGGGAGAGGGGTGGTAAACACATGTTTACAAACTCACCCCCCTTCTCTGTATTCTGACTTCGATCTGCAACTGGCGAGAGGGGAAGGAGGGAAAGCCAGCCAGTAGTACTGTGAGGAGGGGTACTGGGAAAATGGTGAGGGGGGTCGGAGTGGCAGAGGGATGTATTTGTATATTTTTAAAGCCCCTGAGGCTCACCTGCAGTACCTGAAGCTGACGCAAGGGGAGAGAAGGAGAAGCAGGGTAGCAGCAGGGAATCGGGGTTGGGGGGCAAAGTTGTTGCTGCAGGGGATTAGTGTGGCAGGGAAAGGGGACGTAAGAGTGTGTGTGTGTGTGTGTTTGTGGGGGGGGGGAGGGGGTGATATCAACTGTCAACCACAGCAGCTGGAAGCAAAAGAAACAGGAGACACAGACATTTGACATTGAACATAGCCAACCTCTTACAGCAAAAAAATAAAAATTAATCCACTTGGTTGATATGGGTTGCTTCCCTAGTTGTAGTTTCTCCCTTTAGTTTGTGTATCAGGGTAGCACTACTGCCTTCCCCAGGGATGGACTGGCCATAGGGACTACTGGGAGTTTCCCGTTGGGCCGTTTTTTTTTTGGTTTTTTTGTGGGCCGTTTTTTTATGCAGTTCGGCGGCAGCGGGAGGGTGGCAGCAAACAGCGGCCCACAAAAATGTTTTTGTTTTTTTATGCAGTTCGGCGGGAGCGTGGCAGCAAACAGCGGCGGGGATTCGGGGAAGGTGGCCAGCGAGGAGGGCAGTTGGATGTAAAATTCCGAGGGAGAACAGCTCCACCCCCTCCCTGACCACCGAAGAGGCAGACAGTAGCGAGCGCGGCCACCCCGGCGCTCCCAGAACCTTGATTCCTCCACCTTCTCTCTACTCCAGGAACCATGCGGCCTGGGCCGGAGGGCAGGCTGACTGGGAGCCCAGAGGAAGAGAACATGCACCACTGTAAGGAGCACAGCAGCGTGAGCACTCCCCGGATCAAGAGGGAGACTCGGCACTGTCGCTGCTGGCCATCAGGTACCTGGCATCCTACACAAACATGCCAGAACACTGAGACAGCGGGGAGGTGAGCAGAGGAGGGACTGCAGAAAGGGACAGTGCTATGTGGTCTGTCTCAGCCCTCCCCTCTGTCTCTCAGTCCCCTCCTCTGTCTCTCAGCCCCCTCCTCTGTGTCTTAGCCCCCTCCTCTGTCTCTCAGCCCCCTCCTCTGTCTCTCAGCCCCCGCCTCTGTCTCTCAGACCCTCCCCCCTCTGTCTCCGACCCCCCCTCTGTCTCTCAGACCCCCCCTCTGTCTCTCGGACCCCCCATCTGTCTCTCTAACCCCCCCTCTGTCTCTCAGACCCCCCTCTGTCTCTCAGACCCCCCTCTATCTCTCAGCGCTCCCCCTCTGTCTCTCAGCTCCCCCTCTGTCTCTCAGCTCCCCCTCTGTCTCTCAGACCCCTCCTCTGCCTCTCAGACCCCTCCTCTGCCTCTCAGCTCCCTCCCTCTGTCTCTCAGCTCCCTCCCTCTGTCTCTCAGCTCCCTCCCTCTGTCTCTCAGCCATTCATTTCAATGGGCAGGAGCGGTGTGTACACCGCTCCTCCACCGCCCCAAAGATGCTGCTTGGAGGACTTTCACACTGGGACTGCAGCAGAGGCGTTTTTCAGGTACTTTACAGGCGCTATTTTTAGCCCAAAAGCGCCTGAAAAATGCCTCAGTGTGAAAGGGGTCCTACACTCACCCCCTCTTTTAAACTCACTCCCTCTCTCTTACACTCACCCACCCCCTCTCATCCCCCCTCTCTTCCCCCATAAAACAATCACTGATATAAAGGCCATTAGCACAACAGAGGTTGCCTCACTTTTCCATCAGTCAGAATAGACTGGAAAACTTGCACTAACAGAAAGAAAGAAAAAGCACACTCCTTAAGAAAAACTACTAGGTAAAATGCACATGCTTCATATATATAATTATAAATGCTCACATATGTAAATTAACTGTATATGTATGTAGCGGGTGTTTGCTTTAAGGCCCAGAGACTACCATACCGAGGATGCATTTCCCCGCGCAAGGACTGCTGGGGCGGGGTATTTAACCAGGGGGCGGGCTGGAACACAGTCTCTTTGGACACCGCCCGCCCAGCAAGTGGAACACTGTGCTGAGTCTGCTGAGAATACAGGGCCTGAAGCCTAGGCCTGTATTATTCCAAAGAGCCTTCAGTACCCACCGAGGAGCCTGAGGGACGTTGCATCCTGCTGCTGTTCTGCTACTACCAGGAGGACCGAAGACCCGGGTGTCGTGGAATCTGTGTACCAAGACACAGCAACGGAAGATACGGACACGGACTCTTCCGGTTGTGTGAGAGAGCACTTGCTCATGAGAATAATACAGGATCTCTAGACCCAGTAACTGTTGTTCGGACCTAACGTTAGTGTTTGCAGTTGCACGCCGGAGGGACAGTGCATTGAATAACTCTAGTAGATTTGTTCTGGGTTCACCAAGTTATCAAATTCCTTTATTATTGTGGATTACCAATTGTTCCAGAAGTGCACCACCGTTTGCTAGCGAAGATCTTTCTCTGAAGAACTTTCACATAGTACAGTCAGGCCTGACTTAGTAGTAGTGACATTGCTGGGCGCCATCTTGCCCACGAGGGAGAAGATCTGCAGCGGAGTCCGTCAGTTTCTTGTCATATCTGTCTGTGTGCTAAAACACTCTTTCATTGCAGGGCTCTGCATATATTTATGTATACTGTTTTATCTGCTTAACCATTATCCTCAGTAAAGTACCAGGGTTAAGTATATCAGTCGTTTGTGTCATTTTACTGTGCAGGAGGAACGGTTAGTGAAAGCTACACCATACTGTTGTGTGCCTTTTATTGTGGGATTGTGCTGCCAAGAATCACAGGTTACACAATCCTATCATCCCCTACTAACTGTGCCAAGGGAGGGTAGAGCCAATTGCCGGTGGTTGACAGTGAGTGCTACAGGGCCCGAAACAAATCATACCAGCGGCCCTCTTAGCTGGGGGTATCGCTACACCTGGGGGCTCAGAGTCCGGGATAACTGTACACCACAATCAAGCCTGCCAGAAGTACCAGCATGGATTGTTTAGCAGTGACCCAGTGGTGCGCATCAGCCGGCGCTTTCCCAGAGAAGGCTGTAGTTATTGAGCTTCCCAGGGAAGACTGGTCCGGAAGCGATGTAGAACGGCTCATGGAGTTGTTGTCCCCGAGCCAGAAGGCATGGTTACTTGATCTCAGACCAGATGGACAGACCTCCTTTACCTATGCACTGGTAGAATGGAGAGAAGAGATACCTGAGAGTTTCAGAGGGCAGAGTGTGCAAGCCATAGATGGGAAGATATACCACTTGGCGCACGCGAAGGCTATAAAGAGGGAACCTCCACAGTCACCCACGATTCCCAGAAGTTCAAAAAACATGACAGCTTCAGGGACACCTCTAACCACTATAGGTCCTGAACTTCTAAATGCTTTAGGAGACCTTGCCACAAAGTGTCAGAGTAGTACGGTACACGTAGAGGCCGGGTACCGGAAGCTCAGGATTTTTTCAGGGAAACGACCTGTACCACTCGGAGAAGAGGATTTCGACACTTGGATGGAGCAGGCGATGCAAGCTGTGGAAGGATGGGAAATACCTGAGGCCCAAAAGAAGCAGCGCATAAGAGAAAGTTTAAAGGGGGCTGCTGCTGAAGCCGTGAAGAACCTCAGGTTCAGTAATGCTGCTTGTACTGCCTTTGACTATTTTACTATGTTACAGGAAGAGTTCAGCCAATTGGAGAAAGTGGTCGATTTAGTCTACTAATTTGAGCACACCCTTCAACTTCCAGGAGAAAGACTGTCTGAATATGTTCACAGACTAAATAAGATGCTGTGTCAAATTGTCCTTAAGAAGGGGATGCTGCCACAATCCATAGATGCGGCCAGGATGAAGCAGATTTTAAGGGGAACACTGCGTTCCGATCCGGTCTGGCTAGATCTAAAAACCACTAGTGGGGTCATGTCCTTGAATTACCCGGACCTTGTGCGAATAATAAGAGATGAAAAGGCTCTGCTGAAAGACCAACAGGTGACCGAGACGCCCACTGCTCCCCCCTCAGTTGGGGTCAGATCCGCAATGGCCACTGAACGGGACTCGGAAGTGGAGGTCTTAAAGTCACAGATGACCCAAGTACTGGAGATGTTGACCTCTTTAATGGGCAAGAACTCAGGAGCTGGAGAAAAAGAAGTCAGGAAAGAGCTGTACCAGAGCGTTTCAACACCAGTCTCCCCGCGGGATAAAGGGGAAGCTGTTTGCTTCAACTGTGGAGGAATTGGCCATTTTGGGCGAGTGTGCCCCAGTCCAAGGAAGACCCGAGGCAACTACCGCCAGCCGGCGGAAAACTCCAGAGGGCCCCGGTGAAGGAGTCAACCGGGTGCCCATCATCTCCAGCAAGCTCCATTAGAATAAGAAAGCAAGAGAAACCAAGAGGCACATAATAAAGCACATAATACCCCTCCTTTTGGAGGAAAAACCCCAAAAGTCCAGAGAAATCAATGCATACCAGGCCCAACAGGGATTAAGATCCAGGAAATGATGGGAAAAGAAAAAAACAAAGAAAACCAAACCCATGAGTCTGAGGAAAGAGGCCTCCCCGAAGAAGTTCCCAGCCAAGTTAGTGGGGCCCTCCCCAGTAGTCCCCATTCAAGTGAAGGGAGTCTACACGAAAGCCATTCTGGACACAGGGGCTCAAGTAACCCTCCTGTATAGGGACTTTTATCAAAAACACCTGAGGCATTTGCCCTTACAAAAGTTGTAAGACCTGGAAATATGGGGAATTGGCACCCAGAGCTTTCCTTATGACGGTTACCTTCTGATCAGATTGGCTTTCGATCCCTCAGTAGCAGAAGAGGCAGAGGTCTTTGACACATTGGCAGTGTCTGCCCCCGCCCACCAGGGGCCAACAAAAGTTCCCTGATAATAGGAACCAACACTGACCTGGCAGGAGGCTACTGGCCCCTCTAGTGCAAGAGCAGGACGTCTTGACAGCCAGAATCCACCCCATGTTGCAGTTGGCTTATCGGCGATTGATGTTGGAGAAGAAGGCCCCGGAAGAGGGGGTGGGGAAAGTTTGGAGACTGGAGAGGAGAGAGAGTGCTGCAGCCTGGTGAAGTGGCCTGCTTGAGAGCCACTGTGAAGCTCACCTGGGAACAACCTGGCCCCTTTGTAGTCCTGGAACCAGACCCCCTGAATGCATACTCAGGACTGGAAGTTATCCCAGAAGTAGTCCCGCTGAGAGTCCTGAAGAAAGCAAATGGCAGGGTGCCAGTGAGCATCAGGAACACCACTGACTCACCTGTGAAGATTCCAGCCCGGATGCTGTTGGGCCAAGTGAACCCGGCTACCCCAGTTGCCTTGTCCGACCTGGAGAAGGAGGAAGAAGAGGAACCCACCTTGGAGTACCCGGCCCTACCACCGGCGTGGAAGGAGAGGGCCAGGGCCCAGTTGGCGAAGTGGCGGAAGATCTTCTCCAAGGATGAGTTCGATGTGGGATGTGCGAGAAGTGCCACTCACAAGATTCGCCTACAGGAAGACAAACCCTTTAGAGAGTCCGGCGAGTTCCCCTGGCTGATCTGGAAGATCTGCGTGAGCAACTTTCAGAGCTCAAGAGAACGGGTGTTATCTGGGAATCCAGGAGCCCATATGCCTCTCCAATTGTAGTAGTCAGGAAAAAGAATGGGTCATTGAGACTCTGTATAGACTACAGGACTCTCATCAGGAGGACAATACCTGATCAATACACCACCCCAAGAATAGAGGATGCCCTGCAGAGTCTATCTGGAGCCAAATGGTTCAGTGTAATGGACCTGAAGAGTGGATACTATCAAATCCCAATGCACCCAGAAGATGGAGAGAAGACTGCCTTCATCACCCCAGTGGGGTTCTATGAGTTCAACCGGATGCCTCAAGGTCTGTCGGGAGCTCCTGCCACCTTCCAGCGGTTGATGGAGAAGATGGTGGGAGACATGAACCTCCATTGAAGGCTTAGTATACCTGGATGACATCATCATCTTTGGGAAGACTCTGGAGGAGCATGAGGAGAGGTTAGAGAAGGTCTTGGAGAGACTCGGTGGTGAGGGGCTCAAGCTTTCCATGGAGAAGTGTCAGTTCCATCAGTCTTCAGTCCATTACCTGGGACACATAGTGTCTGAAGAAGGAGTATCCACAGATCCCGCCAAATTGGAGGCAGTTACCTCCTGGCCCAGACCCACCACAGTGACTGAGCTTAGGTAATTTTTGTGGTTCTGCTCCTACTATCGCAGATTTGTGGAGGGGTTTGCAAAAATTGCCAAGCCTCTGAATGAGCTGTGGAAGACAGATGGAGAAGAGGATGGCTCAGGGCCCAGGAAACCAGGAGAGTCAGTGGAAGACCAGTGGACTGGGAAGTGTGAAGAGGCTTTCATTAAGCTGAAAGAGAGTTTGACCACTGCCCCTGTTTTGGCCTATGCGGACACCCAAAGGCCAAATGAATTACACGTGGATGCCAGTCATGATGGTTTGGGAGGAGTACTGTATCAAGAGTATGAAGAGCAACTAAGACCCGTTGCCTATGTGAGTAGGAGTTTAACCCCAGCTGAAAAGAATTACCCCACCCACAAGCTGGAGTTTCTGGCCCTAAAGTGGGCAGTGGTAGAAAAACTGAAGGACTATTTATATGGAGCTGACTTTGTGGTTAAGACAGACAATAACCCACTCGCTTACCTTTTAACCACCGCAAAATTAGATGCCACCGGACACCGTTGGTTGGCAGCCCTCTCAGGGTTCAATTTCAGCCTGAAGTACAGGCCTGGGACTGGAAACCGGGATGCTGATGCCTTGTCCCGAAGATCTCATGCTCCCACTTGCATGACAGAAGACTGGACCCAGGTAACCCCAGAGGGGGTACAGGCTTTGTGTCAAGGGGCAGAGCTCCAGACTAGTGGAGGATGCAGGGCAGAAGAAATTGGAGTCTCAGCTGTTGGAGTGCCTAAATGCTATTGTGATGTCACTCAGATTGGTGAAGAGGACTTGCCCAAATTATCCAAGAAGGATATAAGACGGGACCAGCTGGAAGACCCATTGGGGAATTTGGCTTTGGAAGCCCTGGAAGATCAGGATCCGGACAGACTCTTACATGATCCCTCAAAGGAGGCCCGCTTACTGCGCAAGGAATGGGACAGGTTGCAGGTGCATCAAGGGGTGGTCTACCGAAGGGGCCCCTCTGATGACCTGGAAGACAAGTGGCAACTATTCCTGCCAGAAAAACACTGAAGGACTGTTATGATGGCCCTACATGACAACCATTGCCACCTTTGAGCCGAGAGAACCTTTCAGCTCATAAGGAGCAGATTCTATTGGCCCTGTATGCGGGCTGAAGTGGAGGAATACTGTCACTCATGTGCTCGCTGCATACAAAGGAAAACATTGCCTCATCAAGCTGCCCCAATGGGCCACCTGCAAAGCCAAGGACCTTTGGACTTGGTATGCATTGATTTTCTTTGTCTGGAACCTGACTTGGGGGGACATGGAAATGTTCTGGTGATAACCGACCATTTCACCCGTTACGCCCAGGCCTTTCCAACTAAAGACCAAAAGGCTTCCACTGTGGCCAAGATACTTGTAGAGAAGTATTTCGTACACTACGGATTACCTCAACGCCTTCATTCGGATCAAGGGAGGGACTTTGAAAGTCGACTAATCTGGAAATTACTGGATTCCCTAGGAATAAAGAAGACCCTCACAACCCCCTATCACCCACAGGGAGATGCCCAACCGGAAAGGTTTAACAGGACTTTGTTGAATATGCTGGGAACCCTGAGCAGTAAGGAAAAGCAGCATTGGAGCAAGCATATATAGCTGCCATCGTGCATGCCTATAACAGCACAACTAGTGATGTCACCGGGTACTCCCCTTACAGATTAATGTTTGGCAGAGAAGCAAGACTACCTGTAGATCTGGCCTTTGGTACCTCGGTAGACCACACATCGGCTGCCTCCTACAAGGGATATGTGGACCGGCTACGGAGAAGCTCAGGAATGGCTTACGAGAAGGCACATGCCACCTCTGACCAGAGAGGGGCCCGGAATAAACTGACTTTTGACCTCAGAGTTCGGATCCATGACTTGCAACCAGGAGACAGAGTGTTGTTGCGGAATCTTGGTGTTTCAGGGAAGCATAAGCTTGCTGATAGATGGAAATCACAGCCATACGTGATCTGTAAAAAATTGCCTGGCCTGCCAGTGTACCAGCTGAAACCTGAAGGCCAAGTGGGACCTCTGAAAACCTGGCACAGGAACCACTTATTGCCTCTCTCCAAAGCAGTCCGGATACCTTCTACTCCGGATTCTCCTGAATCACCTTCAACCTCCAATACTCCCAGACCCAACACCAGATCTCAGACCACTCAGTCAGGAGAGATGAATGCCTCAAACCAGAGTGAAGATGAGGAAATGGAACTGAGCTGGCTGTGGCCCACTCCGACAACTGAACCCATGGTCATGGATCCTGCACCCTGTGAAGTTACCATTGAAGGCGCCTTGAATGCTGAAGCTGCTGAGTTCATTCCATCATGCACTCTGACTGAGGAGTGGGAAGATGCCCTGGAGTCAATCCCAGCCGAAGATCCAAGAGATTCTTTGTACCTCTCTGCACCAGAATTGGATGCCCCTGGAGCAGCAGGAGCCATTACACCTGACCAAGTGGAAGGAAGAATGGAAGAGCCCAGTGTACCTGATGCCTCAATTCCCAGGGAACAAAGAGTGAAGAGAGCTATTCGTCCTCCTCGGAAACTAACCTACACTCAGATGGGAGAATGTTCTGAGGATACAGTTGTAACTGCAAGAAGGACAATAGAGAAACCTGGCCCCTCCACTGTGCATTTAGTGGAGGGCAACCCCAACTCACTCTCTGGCACAGTTAGGCAGGTCACTTCCACTAGTATGACCTGTGGGCAGGACGATCTTCCTCACCAAGTTTGGTGGAAGGTTCCCCTGCCCAGTTCTTTTGCTACTGTAAATTGTATTGTTTGCAATTAATGTTCATATTATCTTTGGGGACCAATGATTTTAAGTGGGGGGAGTGTGTAGCGGGTGTTTGCTTTAAGGCCCAGAGACTACCATACCCAGGATACATTTCCCCGCGCAAGGACTGCTGGGGCGGGGTATTTAACCAGGGGGCGGGCTGGAGCACGGTCTCTTTGGACACCGCCTGCCCAGCAGTGGAAAAGAGCCTTCCGTACCCACCGAGGAGCCTGAGGGACGTTGCATCCTGCTGCTGTTCTGCTACTACCAGGAGGACCGAAGACCCGGGTGTCGTGGAATCTGTGTACCAAGACACAGCAACGGAAGATACGGACACGGACTCTTCCGGTTGGGTGAGAGAGCACTTGCTCATGAGAATAATACAGGATCTCTAGACCCAGTAATTGTTGTTCGGAACTAACGTTAGTGTTTGCAGTTGCACGCCGGAGGGACAGTGCATTGAATAACGCTAGTAGATTTGTTCTGGGTTCACCAAGTTATCAAATTCCTTTTATTCTTGTGGATTACAAATTGTTGCAGAAGTGCACCACCGTTTGCTAGCGAAGATCTTTCTCTGCAGAACTTTCACATAGTACAGTCAGGCCTGACTTAGTAGTAGTGACATTGCTGGGCGCCATCTTGCCCACGAGGGAGAAGAGCTGCAGCGGAGTCCGTCAGTTTCTTGTCATAGGATTGTATATCTGTCTGTGTGCTAAAACACTCTTTCATTGCAGGGCTCTGCATATGTTTATGTATACTGTTTTATCTGCTTAAAGTGGAGCTCCACCCTAAATTTCAACTTCTGCTCATCGGAACCCTTCCCCCCTCCGGTGTCACAATTGACACCTTTCAGGGGGAGGGGGGTGAAGATACCTGTCTAAGACAGGTATTTTCACCCACATCCGGGAGTCCTCTCTGTGGGAAATCTGCGGGAGGCACGTCACTTCCCGCAGATTCCCCGTTGTGTTCTGGGAGAAACTCGGCTCCCAGAACACAGGGGGACCAGTCAGAACAGCGCAGCGCGACTCGCGCATGCGCCATGGGAACCGGGCATGAAGCCGCAAGGCTTCATTTCCTGGTTCCCTCACCGAGGATGGCAGTGGGGGCAGCAGAGTGACGAGCGATCGCTCGTCCTCTGCTGCGGACGTCGCTGGACTCCAGGACAGGTAAGTGTCCATATATTAAAAGTCAGCAGCTGTTGGCTTTTAATATTTTTTTTTTCGGCGGAGCTCCGCTTTAACCATTATCCTCAGGGTTAAGAATATCAGTCGTTTGTGTAATTTACTGTGCAGGAGAAACGGTTAGTGATAGCTACACCATACTGTTGTGTGCCTTTATTGTGGGATTGTGCTGCCAAGAATCACAGGTTACACAATCCTATCATCCCCTACTAACTGTGCCAAGGGAGGGTAGAGCCAATTGCCGGTGGTTGACAGTGAGTGCTACAGGGCCCGAAACAAATCATACCAGCGGCCCTCTTAGCTGGGGGTATCGCTACATGTAGATGTATAATTACAAACTATACATAGAAACAACACATTGATATAATTATTGCACTAAAGCTGGCCATAGATAGATCGAAATTTGGCCAGTCCAGCAGAGACCGCCAAAATTTCGATCCATTTATGGCTGTTGGAAATTTTGCTTCAACCAGATTGGCGATTGGCAGTAGTGCTGATCAGTGTATTCTGACAGTGGAGTCTCACTGTCAGAATACAATGACACAGAAGGGAGGATTCCCCCATCCGCCTCAATTGTGTGGATGGGGGAATCTCTTAAATTTTTCAATCTGCACGCTGGCTAATAAAGAAAAAACGATACGAGGATGGCCAACTTAAACTGACCACAGCATTTTTCAAATCACAGGGAATAGCAGAGAATACATCACTAATAACTGTCCAACTTCGAACTAATCAAATGAATTAACAAAATCAGTATATACAATCCCAAAATACATTTACGTGAACTATATAAAAATCACTATTAAACTATTAGAAAAATTAAAAAAAATGAGATTTCAGAACAAGGTCCAGTCCACAGCAGCGGAAAAAAGTCGCTAATGAAGTTCTATCCACAGCGCAAGAAAGTACAAAGAGACTATCCTTGTTTGCAAGGGGGTTATCCTTCTCACGCATCATTTTGACTGTTTTTTCTACACTGTTAGTTAAAAGTTAAAAGATTGGTCCACAATGTATTACTCTATAAGCATCTTTCATAGGTTGCTGAGGAAGAAGGCTCTGTAAATAAATGTAAACAGGATGTAGTGGAGTCAGATCTTCAGGAAATAACAGCCTTACTGGAACATCTGCAACAAGAATCTTGTTGGGGATCTGTGATTATTGAGGTTGGCAAATGTAAGTATAGGGGCGCTTTTACACTGGTGTGGTACAGTTTTCACGCCGGATGCAAAGAAAGGTCTATGGCAAAGCGCATCCCACGGGTAAACTGTGCTGTACCCGCAGTGTGGGAAAACTGCAACCGCATAAGTGTGAAAGCGCCCTAAGGAGAAGTATTTTTACCCAGTCTAGGTTAGGAGCCATGCTACCTTGGAACAGCTGAAACAATAATTTTTTAGGGGTATATGTACGTAACTACTGAGGATGATAAAGAGGAAAAATATTTCCACCCAGTACAGGCTAGCAGCCTTGCAGCTGAGAGGTTTCAGGATGTTATGGATCCAGGAATTCATTGCTGCAATTTGGACATTGAAAGAAAACAAACATTTGGGGGCAAGGAATCCAATTTAAGGGGGCTGCTTGGTAATTAGGGATGCACCGAATGTGTTTTTTGGTGCCGAAAATAATTCTTCTTTGATCCCGAAAACCGAAACGGCACCGATATCAAAAATGACTGTTTTTAAATAATATTTTTTTACAGGAGATGGTCAGAGACGGGGACATGGTACAGGAGATGGTCAGAGACTGGGAAATGATACAGGAGATAGTCAGAGACTGCAAACACATTACAGGAGATGGTCAGAGACTGGGGACATGGTACAGGAGATGGTCAGAGACTGGGGACATGGTACAGGAGATGGTCAGAGACTGGGGACATGGTACAGGAGATGGTCAGAGACTGGGGACATGGTAAAAGAGATGGTCAGAGACTGGAGACATGGTAAAAGAGATGGTCAGAGACTGGGGACATGGTACAAGAGATGGTCAGACTGGGGACATGATACAGGAGATTGTCAGAGACTGCAGACACATTACAGGAGATGGTCAGAGACTGGGGACATGGTACAGGAGATGGTCAGAGACTGGAGACACATTATAGGAGATGGTCAGAGACTGGGGACATGGTACAGGAGATGTCCCCACTGCAAAAAAAGGAAATGGTAACTGCGCCAACCCTACAATATATTATTAGTATAGTGCTACTGTGCAAACTATGGTGCTATTGGAACAATAGTGCTATTAAAACAATATTTATGGTGAACAAAACTTTAGAGCAAGCCACAATCTCCGTGAGCACATTCACATGTACCCAGGGAAGTAAATCACCCAAAAACCAATACAACAATGCTGAAAAAATATATGTGAAAAGAGAAAAATATAAAAATGAAAATAAAAATAAGTGCTAGCATTTATGAATCATTAGAATGTGCTCATAATAAAGTCCCAGTGAACCTCTTCAAAGGTATTCAGTTAAATCCTCATGTGTGCAACTCCGTGCTGTAAAGAAGTAGCTGCTAATCCACCAATTTGTGCTACCAACACCAACTTCTGAAGTGGGCACTCACCATTAATTGTTATAGCACTGATCGCGGTATAAATGTCAATGGTCCCAAAAAAGTGTCAAAAGTGTCCGATCTGTCCGCCGCAATGTCACAATCCTGCTAAAAATCGCTGATCACCGCCATTACTAGTAAAAAAATAAAAAAATAAAATGCCTTAAATCTATTCCCTATTTTGTAGACACTATAACTTTTGCACAAAGCAATCAATATATGCTTATTACGATTTTTTTTTTACCAAAAATATGTAGAAGAGTACATATTGGCCTAAACGGATGAAGAAATTAGTTTTTTACATTTCTTTGGGGGTATTTATTATAGCAAAAAGTAAAAAAAAAAATATTTTTTATCAAAGTTGTCGCTCTTTTTTTGTTAATAGTGCAAAAAATAAAAACCGCAGAGGTGATCAAATACCACCAAAAGAAAGCTCTATTTGTGGGAAAAAAGGACATAAATTTTGTTTGGGTACAGCATCGCACAACTGCGCAATTGTCAGTTAAAGCGACGCAGTGCCGTATTGCAAAAAATGGCCTGGTCAATAAAGGGGGCACATCTTCCGGTCCTTAAGTGGTTAAACAGACTTTTTTTTCTTTAGACTATTAATTAAGGGGAGTGTTTAATTGGTCACAGGTCCTTTTAGGTCCTATATAATTTTCTGTAGAGCACATCTGAATTTGGCAGATTTACTGGTTGGAAGCTGAAGAGTTGGAAATTTGAGTGGAGAGTGAAAAACAGTTTTCCTGACGCCAGACATGGCAGCGTACATATGATATTGATCCGCCCCTATATCCACCCACAGGACCTGTTTAGCTCTATAAAAGTGTGACTGAGTGCTACCTCTCCCATTTTACTTTTTGTCCTCAAAAGATCAACACCTACAGACCGGTACATTCAGGATAAGCCCTTACCTGCCGACTACATCGGAGTCCGTCTGGGTTCAGCCTCTCCCAGCACGCAGTCCCACATCTTAGGCTGCTAAACGCACCGACAAGGTGGGGAACCTCTTCTGGTGGTCTTTTGGGGTCAAGGTGTTCTCTAATCAGAGATGACAATCCTCTTGTGGCATGCCTGCTTTGGAGTCCGGATCAAGCAACTGGGACTGCATGATCTCTTCTCCCCTATGGAACTCTTTCCAGGTCTGTCAATTTCTATAAAACTTTTTTTTTCTTTCTCTTGCTCTCCTGTCTCTAAAGACCCCATACACACTGTGCAGCTTTTGTTTCCTAAATTCCTTTAGATTTGCCGGGACCATGTGGTGCAGAGGCCTGCCTGATTGCATACAAGGTTTGACCTCATATTGTGTGGTTTTGGTAAATCTGAGGGAAAAAATCTGCAGAGGATTGTATGATGTGTAGCCAGCTTAAAAGTGTCCTTTTGTGTGGATGGGCGTTGACCCTCCTAATTGTACTAGCCCTTTTTTTTTTTATTATAACAGAGGTGAGAGAGGGCTGAGTCTCTCTCTCTCTCTCTCTCTCTCTCTCCCAGGTAATGGATGCCTTTGTTATTCAGGCATCCAGAGAGGCAGCATCTCATTCTGAGGAACAGCCAATGTCAGGTAAGTCTTGCTATCCCCTAGTAATGGCGATAGATGGGAAGGGGGGTAAGGAGAAATGTATCACTGGGGGTTGGGGGGTTTGGCCATATTTCTTTTATTTAAATTTGTTACTCTTTGCCCAAAAAAAAAAAAAAAAGAAGGGGGGTATATATGTATATTTCTCTCTCTCTCTCTCGCTCTCTCGCTTCCCTTATTTCTCTTTGTTGCCATACAGTCCCCCTTGCACCTTTCGGTTCTTCCACTACCATGAGCCTAACACCACATAACCAAGACCACCGCAGTACCAGGTAAGGGCCAACTTTGGGTAAGTAAGAAGATGTGGGAAAAAGAGTGCGTTCTGCCCTAAAGAGCATGTCTTCCTGTCTATTGCAGTCCCGGCTGCTCACACACCTGCTCTAGGAGGTCCAGAGGCCGTCTGGATAATCAGGATTTTCCAGGGCAGAAAGTGACGCCTCCAGTCCTGTCAGACTCCAGTACAAATGGGCGCAAATATACACTTAAGAGAACGCACACAGCTTCTCTTCCGAGGGCTCAGGGCCCGAAAGGCAAATGTTGGTCATGTGGAGATGACCCTATGCCTTGAAAGCTATTTTGCAGAAACTGCTTCAGGCAGCTTGCCAGAGATCAGGAGTATGAGAGTCAGCAGGTGTCAACCTTGCTTTTAAGAAAGTAGTCCCCAACTCCCTGGCAGAATTTTACGGTCGTCTCGGCAACCAGAGACAGGAGCGGACGAACAGTGTGGTCCCTGCACCAGATCTAAACCAAGCCATTCAACCCTCTCTAACTAGAGGGGTACCAGGCACTTCAGGGGTGACTCCAGCCCAGCAGATTAGGTAGGCTGATTCCCCAGACACCGTATTACAGCCAATCTTCCAGGCAGAGGGAGAAGATGTCGCCTGGATCCTAAAGGTTCAGGCGCTAATACCACCTTTCATTAAGGCAGTAAAAGCTGCACTGGAATGGGAGGATCGGGTGTCACTGTCACTCGAGTGCCGCTCCGATCCGCAGCTGAGAGTGCACTGGGGCAGTGGCATCACTAGGGTTGGTGTCACCTGGTGCGGCAAAACATGGTGTCACCCCCCCTCCTGTCTATCCGGCCCAGCGCCCTGCAGGCAGCGCACAGTCACAAGGCACACCCCCAAATGACCCCTGTAAATTAAAGTATAGGGTAGTATTGGGCCGGCTGGGGCGATATAGGGCAGGGTGTGGTGGCATAGAGCAGGTTGCTGTAGCATAGGGCAGGTTGAGGTGGTATAGAGCAGTTTGCGGTGGCATAGGGCAGATTGGGGTATCATAGAGCAGTTTGCGGTGGCATAGGGCAGGCTGGCATGGTATAGGGCAGGCTGGGGTGGTATAGGGCAGGCTGCTGTGGCATAGGGCAGGTTGGGGTGGTATAGAGCAGTTTGCGGTGGCATAGGGCAGGTTGGGGTGGCATTGGGCAGGGTGCAGTGGCATTGGACAGGGTGCGGTGGCATAAGGCAGGGTGCGGTGGCATAAGGCAGGTTGGGGTGGTATGGTGCCAGATTAGGACTCTGTAGTGACATGTGCAGCAGTGCAGTAACTTGCAGCATGCCTGGAGATGAAGAAACTCTGGCTGCTGTGTCCTCGTTTCTTTCTCCTTCAGCTGTGGGATCAGCCAGAGTGAACGAGTCTGTGGGAGAAGTGGAGGGGCAGCCACACCCCCAGCTCCGCCCACCAACTCCGGCTGCCTTCGGAAACATTGGAGATGTTGGGGAAGGTGTGACATGCTGTCCGGCGGCCCGCGGCGGCAGAGAACTGCCTTTTGATGGGAAGGTGCTGTTTGGCCAGAGGGGGCAACCATCCAGAGGAGCGCCAAACAGGTACTGGGATTTCGGAGGCTTTCGCCCAGGCGTTGAAGGGTCAACCTTCGTAAGATCACAGAGAGCTAAGACCCCTGCGGCTCCCCAAGATACCCAGTAGCCCTTTTAACGCCAGGCCCGCCCAGGAGGCAGTTGGAGCCAGGTGGCTCAAAGTGACCCAGTTCCGGCAAGACCACTGCCACTCAATGGCGGATTCAGTTCACAGTGGTGCAAGGCCATTATTGGCTGAATCAATTTATCCAGATAGACTCAAGATGGAGTCTCTCCATACCATAATCCAGGTCATTCATTCAGGAGACTGGAGGATTTCAGTGGACTTACAATATGCCTATCAGCATGTCCCGATCCTTCAGTCATACCAGCTGTTCCTCAGATTTGCATTGAGGGACAGGCATTACCCGAGCCAGCTGGAGCCTACACAGAATATGGTCTACCTAGGGGCCCGATTCACTATTCAGACAGCCACAGTTTCTTTGCCACCTCAGAAAATCCCCAAAACCAGGGAGAAGTTCACACAGGCATTGGCTGCACTAGTGATGTCAGCATCCCAGTTCATGAGTCCTCTCGGGACGATGGCTTCATGTATTCCGATGATCCCCTGGGCTCATTGGAAACTCTGAGTTTTCCAACAAGGCATCCTGATGCAGTGGAAGAGTTTGTCTAGCCCAGCCAATCAGGATCACCAGCCGGAGGCGCCAGAGTTTCTGGTGGTAGATGGAAAAAACGCTAAACGGCTTAGTCCATTAGCTATGGATCATTGTTACCACAGATGCCAGCTGTGTTTTAATTTTTAGGTTATTTTTGGGGTCTTTCCTTGCAGCTTTTTAACAAATTTTCTGTCACTTTTTACCCACTTTAGCCCCAGAAGGTTTTACCCCCTTCTTGGTCAAAGCACTCAGGCCGGATTCACACTTATGCGTTGCGTTTTTGAGCTCCGGTTTCTTTGCCAAGTTCTCAAACGGTTGTTCAGCGGTTCCTTTGTTGCCTTTTCGTCACTTTGCCGAAAGAGAAATCTTGCTGATAATGGCGCTGAAAATCACGAATGCGCAGTAGCGGTGGGAGAACCAGCGGGTGACGTCACTCGTTGTGTTGGCGGCGTGCACGTTCCTCGTGGTTAAGATGCCGGACTCGCGTAAGCACGTTCCCTGCGGTTGAGACGCTGGAGTTGGAAGCACCTTCCCCGTGGACGCTCATCGTGGTTGAGAGACGCTGCTGGGACTCAAGCAACGCTGCTGGGACTCGGGAGACGGCTTCATAGAGGGAAGCATAGCATACTCATAGTACGAGAGTGGGCACTGTCCCTCCTGGATGGCTATCATTACTACTATTCGCAGGTGAGCATTGCCACTTTTCCCTTACTTAAACTGACGACAATCCAACTAGTTATAGTACTGAAATAATGATCTTTCTATAGCAGTCAAACATGTATTACTACTTGGCCTTTGTTAACAAGCCAGTACTTTTGCCATGCAATACTATTTAAAATGTCTGCACTGCAGTACATCTGACTTGTACCAAAAAGATTTTATATATTGAACTGATTAAATTTGATTTGAAATGGAATGGATTGCATGCTATTTGTTTGAGTTTGAGCTATTCTGTACTATACTAGTAGTACTAGTAGGTAGTACTACTATATAATTATTTTATTGCGTACTGTCATGTTTAAAAAAATCATGCGCTTGTTGTCATGTCAGTGTAGTATAACTTATAACTTATACTACACTGACAAAGTGACAAATTCAATGACGACAAGCGCATTAATTTTTTAAACATGACAGTAAGCGATAAATATATAGTAGTACTACTAGTATACTATAGAATAGCTCAAACAAATAGCATGCAATCCATCCCATTTCAAATCAAATTTAATCAGTTCAATTATATAAAATCTTTTTGGTACAAGTCAGATGTACTGCAGTGCAGACGTCACATAACTTGCATGGCAAGTGCGTGCTGCACCGTTTAAAAATAAAACTAACCAATCTTCTTCTTTTTTTTTTTTTAAAGCTGCCTGGGGTTTAGCTTTTAAATTGATTTCGTCCTTTTTTTTTTCCCCCGTCAGATTTCACTCCCACTATAGATCATTCTATGCTATTATTCTGCGCTATCAGCAAAGGTGGACCATGTCTGCAGTGTGGAAATATTTGAAAGTTTATGAAAGACCCCAAATTTGCAATCTGCAGTCTTTGCTCAGCAGAAATTTCAAGAGGGGGTACAGTACCAAGGCATTTTTCAACAACAGGTTTGATAAACCACCTGAAAACACGTCATCCAGTTCAGCATTCAGAATACAAGAAAACAGTACCACTTCCATCTGTGGCCACAGTCTTTGAAAAGGTTGTGACAAGTGATGGTCCCAAAGCTCATGCCATTACAGATAAAATTATGGAACTGATTGCATTAAACGACCAGCCATTCTCGGTTGTGGAGGACGTTGGGTTCCGTAGGCTTATGCAACATATTGAGCCGCGTTACTCACTACCAAGCAGACGCTACTTTGCAGATACCTGTCTACCTGAATTGTTTTGCAGTGTTAGAAAACACGTTCATGAGCTCATGACTACCGACATCATAGTAATCAGTTTTACTACCGACATTTGGAGTTCAGACGTCAGTCCAACGAGCATGCTTAGCCTGACAGTGCAGTGGATAGATGACAAATTTCAATTGCAAAACATCCTACTTAATGCACGTGAGTTTGTTGGATTACATACTGCAGCAGCAATATCTGACGCTTTAAAAACCATGTTTGACACTTGGCACATTGAGAAGGCTAAAGTGCATTTGATTGTCCGAGATAATGCGCGGAACATGGCAAAGGCAATGGAGGACAGTGAACTTAAAAGCATACTGTGTATGGCACACACACTGCATTTTGGCTGTGAATGAAGGATTGCTGAGTCAGTGCACCATATCTGATATCGTATCAAAAGGAAGAAAAATTGTGGGTCACTTTTCAAGCATTCTCCGCTTGCTTATTTCAGATTACAAGCTTTGCAGATACAGTTTGGATTGCCACCGAAACGACTGCAGCAAGATGTAGCCACTATATGCTGCAAAGTCTTTTTGAACAAAAGCGTGTTTTAGCTGCATACATTGCAGATTACAAGCTGCCGGCAACACTGAGCGCACATCAGTGGATGTTAGTTGAAAATAGTTTGTCTCTTCTATCTCCATTTGAACAGTTAACAAAATAAATAATTTCAACTAATACTTCCATTGCTGAAGTTATTCCCTTGATTGCTGCACTGAAGCGTCTGCTAGGAAAAGAGGTAGAAACAGACCATGGCATAAAAACGGCTAAAACCACTCTACTGGAGGCCATTACCAACCGGTTTCAAGACACCAAGTCCAACCCTCTGTACTGCATTGCAACAGTTCTAGATCCTCGATTTAAAGAGCATTATTTTAATGTGGGGAAAAAGCAGGGTGCACGGGAAATGATACAGGCACAAATGGAGGTGGTGGAAGCATCTGGTGAAGGAGTTTCGAGGTGTAGCACAGAGGAAAGTGAGAAGAAACGGTTGCATACAAGTGAAGAGGAACACACTCCCTTGATATCTGATATGTTTGCAGAAATTTTACATGAATTCACCCCGGTCCATAGCAGTGCCACAACAAGTGCAGCTACCCAACAGCTGGACATTTATTTTGCTGGACAGCCAGAAGCGACAATCCCCTTGAGTACTGGCGCATCAACAAACAACCTTTTTCTTTGCTTGCACAGATTGCACACAGATATTTATCTGCCCCAAGCACCAGTACAGAGAGTGAGAGACTATTCAGTCTAGCATCTCATATTCTTGATGAGAAGAGAAACCGTCTCTCCTGTGAGAAAGCTGAACAGCTTTTTTTCCTTAAAGCGAAATCTGCCACTTTTACTGAAATAGATTTAGAAATCCGTAGCATAGACCAATTCATTTATCATGTTGAACATAGTAAATGAATTGATATTGGACTGTGCTATTGGACAATTGGAACATACAACATAGTATGACTGCCTACCTAGTATGTTCCAATTGTCTAGTTGTGCCATTGGTTGTTCATTGTAGTTCTTCTACAGTTTTTTGCAATTCTTCAATTTAATCTCCCTGGCGGTATGATTCTGTCAGATTTTAGGTGCTGAAAGCGGTACAATTATTTTGCATGGAAATTTTGCGTTTTATATTGTAGGCCTGCAATTCTTAGGAATAACTCACTTAAATCTGTCCAAACAAGAGTCTAGTAGACATCCCGGGTATGATAAAGTTTGAAACACAAAATCATAAAATTATAATATAATAAATAACTATAACAAATAATAATATAATAATAATAAAAAATATTCAATAATGTAATCAAATCAAAAACACTGAAATTTGCTCAGTTGCAGAATTGTCGCTGTCATTAGATTTAGTGTTTGATGACGAATTTCCCCACAAATCACTATCGCTCAATTCTGCAAGTGATTCTAATTTATTATCGCTGTTTTCTAGCTGGTCTAAAACCTTTTGACATAAAGGGACACTTTTTTTGGTTGCTATGGACAATCTCCAAATTCCAGGCAGAGAAAACTGTACTTATAATATAAAAGTACATGCAGGGCACTGGACAGACCACTAGGGACAAAGGGGATGTGTATTTTTTTATACAGTACTGTAATCTGTAAGATTACAGTATACTGTATGTGTATTGTGTTTACTTTTTTGAATTTGGTGCCGATCTCCGCCCACGTGCGCCGAAACGTCGCAGGGAACGGAGCTCGGCGGCACTAGGGCACAGTGTGTGAATCGAGCGAGGAGACAGCTCACACACACAGCGGGGAGACATCGCAGAATCCAGGGGACAAGGTAAGTAACTTTGCCTGGATACTGCGATGCAGCCCGAGTCTGGCTCGGGGTTACCGCTAATGGTACTGAAATCTTACCCCGAACCAGACTCGGGAATACCACCAGGGAGGTTAAGAGAACTCCAGCTTTTGAACTACTGTACATACATAACAAAAAGAGGGGGAAAGGGGTTGTTGGGACTTTAAATGAGGTACAGGGGCCGTTCAGATCCCCTCCTCCATCCCGGTTTAGTATTAAAAAGGAAATAGGGCAAAGAGCGGGACTTTATATGAGGCACATGGACACAGAGAATAAATTTGATGGAGGACAGCTTTTAATTGATTCAAATAGCAATATAATTTGATATTTAAATTTCTATGCATTTTGCTATATAACAATACATTTCATCTGCATCAAATATTGCTTAATAAATTAATAAAATTCCAACAAAGACATATCATATCTTTACAGGTACATGAATGGATGATATATATTATACATGCATTGTAGTTGATATCTAGGCACACCGGTAAGCCACTGATAGATACAAATGGAGATAGTTGAATGGGGGGTTATTGAAGTATATTGCAAGGAACGTCCATAAAAGATTGATTAATAAGTATATACACTTGTCGGCAGATGTTAGCTCTATGCATTTCAGGCCTTTAGGGCCGCTCATCAGGAGCAAAACCGATGTGATAATCTAGGGATAGAAAGGACAAATAAGTTCCAGTAACCTATTAAATCTATGAAAAACAAATGGGCAGACATAGAGTGGGAGAGCTCCCCCACCCATATGCTTGACCCCTAAAACTTACAAATGCTTCTGCACGGAGGTGGTGTGTCCATGCAAGTCCCAGACCAGCCAAAGAACGTCACGCCCCGGGAGCTGAGGGGGCAAAGCAGGGCGGGGACGGCCCACACAAACCAAACACCGAGAGGATAGAGGTGTATAGTTCAAAGTCGTGTTGGACTGAATGTGGGGACCCAAACTGAGGGGCCTCTGTAAATAAAAGAAAACAACAAAACCACTATAACACTGTGAAAAATTATGTGTGAGAATTAGTGTGAATGAATGTGTTGGGAGGGATGGTGTAAAGAGAGGAACCATAGTATGGGCAGCAGTGAGAAGGAAGGGAAAAACTAGGAGGAAGGGAGCCAAAGAGAAAAAGGAGAGTGAGGTCAGAAGGCCAATTACTGTGTGAGTGGTGAGGAAAGAAAACTATACCTGTTGCAGAGCGAGAAGGGCAGATTATGCCTGGTGCACAATGCTCCATGATCAGTGGTAATGTGTGTGATCCTAAGTGTGAAGCCCTACACGGAGAGAGAGGCTCATATGGGGAGCGCCACCCCCAACGTCACGCTGAGGCACACAACAGGGGGAGATGGAAGGGGAGGCGCCATCAACCGGGCCGTCAGACACCCGGCGAGATGCGCCCACCCAGTCCTCCCCCCCCATGCGCGTCAGCTGGAAGAACGCTCTGCCGGCAATGCAGCGCCAATCGGACGCCACATGCTGACATTGACGCACAGTGACAGAACCCCCGCCCACCTCAGGCCAAGGGGCGAAGGGAGCGGGGAGGTCCGCAGTGCGCGTCGCAGCTCCCGGAAGTGACAAAGGCAAGATCCAGCGAAACATATAGTTTGTTGCTGTGTTGGGCCAAACTATGTCTCTCCCTAAGCTGTCAGCCCGCTGCATGTGCAAAGCTGTATGTTCTGTATCTGTGGCTGGCTACATACTACAGTACTATACACTATACCGCACTGTGTTCCGGGTATGGGCGGAGACTTCCAGAAACAGAAAAGTCTACATTGCTTGCTGTGATTGGCTGAGCGCCGCTGCTGTAGACCAGACTGTAGACTAGTCTGTGTTCCGGGAAGTCTTCACCCATACCCGGGGGCCGGAACACAGTGTGGTCTACTGTATGACTATGTATGTAACCCGAAGCTACATACACTTTCATCGCACATGCAGCCGCTGACACCTTAGGGAGAAAGAACTGAATTACTAGTTCAGATTTAAGTTGAAAATAAAATAATTTTATATATATATATATATATATATATATATATATATATATATATATACACATTTTTATCATATTATCTATGTTGTTATATTTACAGAAACTGTGAAACCGAATAACGGCCTTCTGCCAAATTTCTGTTATGGTTAGTTGTTCTTTCATTTTATAACCGTTTGTTTTGCAATTTTTTTTTGCACAGTAACTTTGCCATTATAAAGGGATATGAAACGGAATAGGAAAAGTAAAGCCCTGTACACACGGTCGGACTTCCATCGGACTTTTCCGTGGTTTTTTGTCCGAACGGAGTTGGTCGGGAACACCCATAGCATACACACGCTCTGACTTTTCTGCAAACTTTCTTAAAACTTCTTACAACATCACTTGTTTTTTCTGCTCTTTTCTGATCTTTACTGCCACCCTTTGGTCAACTTCTGCTATTGTTGGTTGCTTTTAACATTGGTTGTTTTGTCCATCGGACAAAAGTCCTATGGTTTTCTGTACACACGGCAGGACTTTGCTCCATAGGACTTTTGTTGGGCAAAAGTTTGTCTGTTCGCAGACCCAACTTTTGTCCGATGAAAACAAAACCAAACTCAAAAAAGTTTGTCCGATGGAGCGTACACACGGTCGGATTGTTGGTCCAACTTGCTTAAAACTAAGTTTGTTGGGCAAAAGTCCGACCGTGTGTACGGGCCTTTACACACAGAGGTTGATTGATTTACTAAAACAACTGGGATAAAAAAAATGGAAGCCGATTGGTTTACCTAACCTTCTACGCAGAGCTGCACCAGATTTTGCACTCTCCAGTGGAGAGTGCAATATCTGGTGCAGCTCTGCTTAGAAGGTTAGGCTGACCAATCGGCTTCCATTTTTTTTTTTTTGGTCAAAGCTGTGAACAAGCCGAAGAACTTTAAAGCTCATTGGCTAGCCTAATATACTCAGCTGCGCTAAATTTTTCAATCGCTCCAATTTTAGTAAACCAACTCCACAATCTCTGGTGCTTGGAAGTGGGCCCCAGACTGTTGCCTATATTTTTCCCTGCTGGCCTAACTGGACATGCCTCGCCTTGATGCCCTATGACTAGGGAAGTCAGTGGATAGTAGTTACACACTGTCAGAAAAATAAAACAAGACAGAAGGCGCACCGGCCTAGTGCATTATCTTAAGGAAGACCTCTCTTTGTTAATAATATGGTAACTTAAGTAATATACAGAACAAACCAACAGATGTACTACTATCAACGTTGTCGTCAAAGTAAGCTTTCAGTCCACAATACATCATATCACATCACCTATAGCCTAGGACAACTGGAAAACCCAACAGGCTACCGTGTTTTGAGGACTTGTCTCTCCTCATAGCTCTGGCTCTAAGGTAGAGGCAAGGCCTTGAAACACCTTAGCCTGTTGTTGGGTTTTCCACTTGTCCCACTCCCATTATTTGATATGAATGATGATGTATTGTGGGTTGGAAGCTGGTGTTTTACTTTGACAACAAGCTTTAATACAACTGACCTGACGGCTTAGTAGTATGATGTGTATAATAGCCCGTGCGCCCTCTGTCTTGTTTTATGGTTCTTCTATTTTTTAACAATATAAACAACAGTGCAAATACTGTACGTCTACTGAAATTTAGAGGCTAGTCTTTGGCATTTTTATATTATGCCTGTTTTTATTTTTTATTAATTTGTGGTGCAATGTGCACTGACTGCAGGATATGTACAGTGCTGTTACTTTACTTTATTTTGTATTTTATTTTCTGTGTCCACTGTCCAATTTATGTGGGTTACTTACTTTTTTTATTTACATTACTGGATTGTACTATTTTGTTATTCATAAAATTAATGATTAAGTCGAATATATGAATAATAACGAATATAACACAATTTTATATATCAAATAATTTTTTGGTTTATTATTAAAGTCATTTTCGGTATCGGTTTTCGGGCCTAGTGTATTTTTCCCCCAGTTGTCTTCCAAGTCAGCCCTTGAGAGATGGAGCTCCTCCTCACAATCAGGAAACACATTGCCAATAATTTTCCTCCCCTTAAGAGACGGTCCCTCAGGTCCCTGGTCAGCCTTAAGCCCCGTACACACGATCGGTTTAACTGATGAAAACCGTCCGATGGATGGTTTTCATCAGACCAACCGATCGTGTATGGTACCCATCGGTCTTTTTTCCATCGGATGGAAAAAATAGAACTTGTTTTAAATTTTTCCGATGGATAAAAAACCGATGGGAATTTCCGATCGTCTATGGGCAAGTCCATCGGTTTAAAAACCCACGCATGCTCAGACTGAATTAGGAGACGTCATTCTGCAAGTTATTGCTTCGTTTAATGCAGCGCATGTTTTGTTGCATTAGAACGGTCTTTAAAATGTAATTTTGGCAGCAGAACTTTCTCCTGAGTTCTGACAAATGTATGTCTTTCTTTTTTCTAGTGATCTTCGGAATAATGATTAAAATTCTGCAAGGCCGACCTCCCAAATTACACCTTTATGTTTTTTGACTCTTAAAATTTGTTGTGCATTTTTTGGTGTGTCAATTTCTCAGAACAACATAATATTTAATTTTAGAAAAATCATGGAGGTTGGTGTCCCTTGTTCTTAATTACACATTGTATTTATGCAATCTTATTGCTACTTCTCAAAAAAACACATCAGGCATGTAGGTTGGCTGTAATCAAATTTCCCTTTATTTTGGAAAAAACCAAACAAAAACCGAAGGGCAACTATTCCCAAATTAGCAGAGAATATAAAGTCATTAGATCCCAAATGCAGACCTGACTATGATCAATAATAAAATCAACAACAGCATGAAATCAGGAGCAGCAGCCAAAGACATACATCATCCCAAGCTGTGGTACTCCATCAACCTTCAATTTCTGGATGAGCAGCTCGAGGCCAGGGAATCACCTCCTGCTCTTTCTTGTAGCCTTCCTTCCACGCCTCTCTGCAGCGTTCTCTCCACGGCCCCGTCCACGCACCCTTGCAGGCTGGGCCACTGTGGGTGGTGATGTTGCAGGAGGAGGAGAAGGAGGAGAGGGATTGGGCTGATGTGAGTTATGGGTGTCCTCAGTCAGCAGCCCCCTCGCCCCCATGTGTACGGCCATATATATGAGGTGCTCACAGAGGGCCCGTTGTCCCGCCTCCATTCTGAGCAGCTTATCCGCCAGATAGGTGCTAAACCCCTCCGTAGGGTTGAGGGGGGCCCTCATAATGGCAGCAGCCTCCTGAATCATCTTTAGTGACTCCTCCTCCACTTGTGTCATCCGCCGTTGTTTTGGCGGTCTGACGTGGAGGGGAGCCACTTGGGAGATGGTGCTGCCACTAGGCCTGGGGACCTGCTGAGTCCCACTTGGCCCTGCCTCCTCCTGCCTGTCACACTCCTGACCCTCTTCCTCCTGGCTTGCCTCATCCTGTTTATAAAATAAAAAGTAGATTTCTATTATTTGAGGAATCAATCACACACAATTTTGAACTCAGTACTGGTTTATTTTGGAGGGGGGGGGGTGGGATCATTTATGGCTAAGCCAAACAGTTCAACTCCATATTACTTAGTGGACAATAATTAGCATCAAAAATACTATACCGGGCTGAAGATGTGAAGATCTGGCTCTTCTAGCTCGGGAGGCTCCTCCTCCGCCTCTGCAGGGGTGGAGGGAAGGGTGGAAGGAACGCTGGAGGGAAGGGTGGAAGGAAGGGTTGAGGGAAGGCTGGAAATAGATTCCCTGGCCTCGATCTGGTCATCCAGAAATTGAAGATGTCTGTAGTACCACAGCTTGGGCTTTACTACATTGTCGGCTGCTGCTCCTGATCTCTTGGACTGGCGCATTTCCTTGAATTTTTTTTTATAAGAATTGCGCAGGTTGTTGATTTTATTATTGATCATAGTGTAGTCTGCATCTGGGATCCATGGCTTCATATCCTCGGCTAATTTGGTAATAGTTGCCCGTCGTACATCACTTTTGTGATACGCAGGGTGTTTGAGCTCCCAAAGGTTGCGCTGTTCCTTATACTTTTCAATAAAAACAAGCATCACCTCCGGCTCTCTTAGTTTATGCATCTATTAGGATCAGCAAGTACAAAAAAAAAGGATCAGAATTGATTCTCCTCAACTTATCACAATATTGCCCTTTACAATCATGACCCATTAATATGCCACTGCAGGCACGAGTTCCCTTCTTACCTTTGTTCACTTTGTGGGTTCACTTCCGGTCGTCCTTACTCCGCGCATCCCTAATAACTTCTTTCCCCTTTTTATACCCTGCGCATGTGTGTAACTCCGCCCTCGTCGCCCGCCCATGACGGACTTTTTCTGCATTTCCCCACCCCTTAACGATCGGCGCACAGTGTGAGACGGCGACATGTCGCAGACACAGGTGGCTTCTTTCCTTGAAATTACCGACGAGGAAAGCCCGGAGGCGGAAACGTCCCGATCCTGTAAAAAAAGATACAAGGCGACTAATATGTCTTTTTCTGAGATGGCGGAGATGGTGGACATTCTGCGGAGGAAGGATTACGACAGCAAGCATGGCCCATACGACACCCCTAATCTCCGGAAGTCACAAATTATGGATAAAGTTGCAAAGACTCTCTATAAAAAATATGGGGTCAGGAGATCCAAGGAACAACTCCGTAAAAGGTGGTCAGACCTGAAGCTCAGGGAGCCGGAGCAGTATAGGAAGCTTATAAAAAGCATAGAAAAAAGTAAGTATATTTTACTGTGTTCTTTCACATTGTAATGTGTATTCTTCCATGTTTTGCACCATGTGCTTGTCTTGACTGGGTTCACATTTTGAAATCTCATCTTTTATGTTAAGTGGAGAGTCCACTTATTTGGCCAATGTTTTGACCAATAACTTGCTGCTCTTCCCCCAAACATGTTTGGCACATATCCACGTAAACTACATGTGGGCATGCCTCATTTTACTTCAACAATGTTTATCTACACATTGTTGGCTAGATGATGTGTTGTAAGGAAATTTAGAATGTGACTGAAAGAAGAAACTGTATTCTGGGTAAAGGAGATGACACTCCAGCAGTTGTGTACTCTTTTTTGTTCTTCAGCAAGATACTATACTCTGGGCCACATGACCAAATTTATTAACGGTGTCACACACAGGTGGTCCAGTGGATACCTTGGTGGTTATCCAAGTGTATTTGTGAGTGTCCTCAGAAATAACATGTTGCTTTGTTGAGTTTGCAAAATCACATATGTTCATGTTGGAACTCAGGGCCAAATATCAATTGTACCCCACTTCAAAACATTGAGGATCCCTTTTCAGGCCTAAAAAAAGTCTGTGTGCTAAAGTATACATTTTGTTGTAAATTCCCATAGGGGAGAGGAGAGTGGGAGGACACCATGCTCATGAGACGAGGAACCCAACACCACAGAAAATCCCCGAAGCTCCCAAAGCAGACTAAGATCAGCAGGTTCAGGAAGCGGAGGTGGAGGAAGCGGAGGTGGAGGAAGGGGAGGTGGAGGAAGGAGAGGTGGAGCTTATCAGCACAACAGGTCAGTGTCTGTCACCACAACTTCAAGGTAAATACAGATGTAGGACTGCCTAGTGTAAAACCTTTTTTTTTGTTTTAGAGACTGAACGTGGGGGTGTGTCAGGAAGTCCAAATCCGCCATTCTCGAGTGCCAGCGCCAAAATAATCATTCAGGAAATCATGGAATGCAGTAGCGAAATGGACATTATGAGAAAGAGAATGATTGTGATTGAGCAAAAATATAAAAACATGATAGATATTTTGGGGAGAATAGTGTGAACCCCCCCTTTTTGTGTTTTTTGTTCTGCGTCTGACATTATCTCCGGGATTTCCAACATCCCAAATGTGAAGATGCACACACTGAAGACTCAACATGTGCTATCTGCCGTCACAGGATATCTATGTCCCTGTTTTGGGGGTGCAACCTCTTCCTCCCTCCTCAAGTAGGGGAGAGGAAGGGTTTACACCCCCAAAGCACGACCATTGATCCCCCATGATGGCAGATAGCACATGTTTACCCTAGCCATGGGATCTTGTTGAAGATACCCATTTGAGCCCCCAAAGAAAGTGTGTTTGTTAACATTTGTGATGGATCAGGGGTACCATCACCCCATCTCCAGTTGTTATTTTTTACAGTGTTATTTTATTACTTTTTCAAACAAAAAAAAATGGCTTACGACCCATGCATGTTTCTGCCAAAAAAGCCGCACATAAAAAAAAAGGCTAGTATTTCTAAAAACCAAAACAAAATGCGGTGCAAACAATAAAAACATTTGGGAAGTCTAAAAAAGGTGTGCCTTGTTCTTTCTATGCTCAAGAGCAGTTCTGAAGATGCAAAAACCGTGTTTCTTTTTCGTACATCACGGGACACAGAGCGACTTAGTCATTACTAATGGGTTATATAGTTTACCTTCAGGTGTTGGCACTGGCCAATTCCAAACCGGAAGTACCCTCCCCTATATAAGCCCCTCCCACCCGGGAGCACCTCAGTTTTTTGCCAGTGTCTAAGGTGTTGGCCAAAGAGTAACATGTGTTTTCACTGGGCTTGCGTACAGGTTCTTTTGGGCCTTAGTAAGCTGTTCCGGATCCCACCAAAAAAGCTTCATAGCTAAACGGTCGGTACCCGGGCCTTGCAGCAGAAGAGCAAGGTTTTGCCTGTAATGCTTCTCTTAGGAGGGCTGGACCCTGGGATCCAGAGCTCTGGTCATACCCACGACCAAGACGCTGTCTGTGCAGGGTGCTATACAGGTCCAGGGGAGTGGAATCCTTGGGAACCCGGTCCCTGAAGGTTTAATTACAATGCCTGCCGTGATAGGTGAAGTTTGGACTTTTGTGGACCAAACAAAGTCCTGCGGCGGGGATCAGGTAAGTGGGGGCCCTCAGGAACTTGGTTCTATTGGGGGACCCCCAAGCCTAATTTGTCTTTCTGTCTGTTACCTAACGGTATTCCCGCTAAATATCTGTGTTTGCCTATAAACTACTGAAAATGTAAAATTTTAATAGTAGTCAAGAAAAAAAAAAAAAAAAAAAAAAAAAAACAGGGACCGCGGTACCTGTGTTAAACCACTAGAGGCCGCTGTAGTCCATTTTTCTTGTAAATGTGGATCTTTGGTTTTCTCAACTCAAAAGATCCAGGCAGCTGGTAAGTTTCTCTGAGGGAATCCACTTCCTCTGCCCTGTTGCTGCGTTCATCCACCGCACAGGCCCTCCGGCAAAAAGGGCCCTGGCTCCTAGTCCTCTGTTGGTTTTCGAAAAGGGCGCCATTGGCGCACGGGCGCGCGCGCGGGCGCGTGCACGCGCCTCCTATGAAAAAAAAGGGGCGGGGCGGGTGGATGACGCTCGATGCGCGCCGCGGCGCTTCTGCGCATGTGCGGGCGTCCCAGCATGGTTAAAAGACACAGTACAAGTGTCAGCTGCATGCAAACAGAGCTAGCAACAAACAGTGGCACACAGAGGCGGTTGATGCAGGCATCCCCATAGAAAGGCACTTTAGTGGACACCAGCTGGTATATAGCAGCACCTGTGTTAGACTATTACCAGCAAAAATTGGTGTATGACGACGGGAATACCTCAGCTTTGTGCTTAAGGGATATGTCGTCCAGACGCTCCGGAAATAGATCTTCCAGGAAGCCAAAGGGGTCTCCATCGGGCTCTGAGGATATTGGGCATGCTTGCACTGCACCAATCTCCCCTGAGAATGCAGAGGTCAGTAGCCGTAGAAACCCCGCAGGAATGCCTGGTGCTGCGGCTGTCCCCAGTCCACCAGCTCCTGTATATATAACAGAGGAGGTTTTATCCTCAACTCTGGGAGGATTGGAAGAGAGATTAACAGCATTGATCGCTGCTTCCCTGTCACAGGAAAAGCGCGTCCGATCTCCGTCTCCTCCTTCAGAGTGCCTGTTAGTGGAGGAACAGCCCCACACAGAGATCGACCTACCTGAAGGGGATCAGGATGAGGTTGATTCACTTATAGAGGAATCAACAGTGGAAGAACCTTTCTCAGCTTCTCAGGCTGAAAGATTATGGGTTCAGTCTCT
Source organism: Rana muscosa (assembly GCA_029206835.1). Lineage (NCBI taxonomy): Eukaryota > Metazoa > Chordata > Amphibia > Anura > Ranidae > Rana > Rana muscosa. Next base: position 22,814,903 of record CM055122.1, read on the forward strand.
GACTAACATGGTCCGATCAGCATTTAAAATGCCTCTGGCGGAACCACCATCCACTACGGTTTCCTCGCTGGGGTCGCTAAAAGCTCCCCAGGCGGTCTGTTCCTTCCCAATCCACCCTTTATTAGAAGGGCTTATTTACCAGGATTGGGAGCATCCTGATAAAATATTTGCTCCCCCCAAGAGATTTCCGGTGATCTATCCCATGGAGGATAAGTTCATAAGAAAATGGAGGGTCCCTATAGTGGACGCAGCCATCTCTTCTGTTAACAAATCACTGACATGTCCAGTAGATAATGTTCCAATGTTCAAAGACCCAATAGATAAAAAATTGGAGTCTTTACTAAAATCTGCTTTCTCTACAGCAAGTATGGTGACACAACCTGCGGTAGCAGCGATTGGAGTCTGCCAAGCAGTGAAAGATCAGTTGAAACAAGTCTTAAGGGACTTACCAGATCAGCAGGCTCATGCCCTAGCTGACCTGCCTAGAGCCTTGTGTTTTGCGGTGGACGCCATAAAGGATACAATCCAACAGGCCTCCCGCTTTACGCTGTCTATAGTACATATGCGTAGGCTTCTGTGGCTCAAAAACTGGTCTGCTGAAGCTCCCGGTAAAAAACTGCTGGTTAGCTTCCCATTTCATGGAGAACGCTTATTTGGAGAAGATCTGGACAAATATATCCAGAAAATTTCTGCCGGTAAAAGTTCACTCTTACCGGTTAAGAACAAGGGTAGAAGTCCTTCTTTTAAGAGGCCTACCTCTCCAGTCCCGGGCACATCGGCTGTGAAGCAGTTCCGACGGCCTCCGCGGTCAAATTCAGGGGGCAGAAATCAGGGACAATCACAGGGTAACAAGAAGCCCTGGATCAAGAGAGGTACAAAACCTCCCCCTAAGGCATGAAGTATTGCCCCCGCTCAATCGGGTGGGGGGAAGACTTCAGTTGTTCACAGAGACCTGGCGGGACACCATCAGAGACAGATGGGTGCTCTCCGCAGTAAGTCTGGGATACAAGCTGGAGTTAAAAGGCACTCCTCCTGCCCAATTTATGAGGTCAAACGTGCCAAGAGATCCCCAAAAGAGAGGATCCCTCCTTCTGGCACTAGAACAACTATTGCTCCAAGGGGTAATCATGAAGGTTCCCCTGGAAGAAAGCGGATTCGGGTTTTACTCGAACCTTTTCACAGTCCCCAAACCAAATGGGGACGTGAGGCCCATATTAAATCTAAAAGGGCTAAACAAGTTCCTAAATATCAGGACCTTTCGGATGGAGTCGATCCGATCAGTGGCCACCGCCCTACAAGGGCAGGAATGGCTAGCCTCGATCGACATAAGGGATGCTTATCTGCATATTCCCATCTTTCCGGCCCATCAGAAATTTCTACGCTTTGCAGTAGAAGGGCGCCATTTTCAGTTCAGAGCCTTACCTTTCGGTCTGGCCACAGCACCACGAGTGTTCACAAAAATTCTGGCCCCATTATTGGCCAATCTAAGAACACAGGGTGTAACGATAATGGCATATCTAGACGACCTGCTACTAATAGACCACTCAGTGGAAAAGCTGGAAGTAGCTATTCACAAGACAATCGAGTATCTGGAATATCACGGTTGGATTATCAACCGGGACAAGTCAGCTCTAAGACCAGTCAAAAGTCTGGAATACTTAGGGCTAAGGCTGGATTCAAATCAGAGAAAGATTTTCTTACCTCCAGAGAAGGTGTCGTCTTTAAGAAATTTGACCCACTTAGTGGGTACAAAAAGAAAACCATCCATACGTCTCTGCATGAGGCTGCTGGGAAAGATGGTGGCTTCATTCGAAGCGGTACCCTACGGTCAATTCCATTCAAGGAATTTGCAAAGGGCCATACTGTCAGCCTGGAACAAAAAAGTTCAGGCTTTAGACTTACCAATGTCCCTGTCCCCTTCCGTTCGCAAGAGCCTCCATTGGTGGTTGGTGCCCCAGAATCTGGAAAGAGGGAAACCCTTCAGTCCGGTTTCTTGGAAGGTGGTCACTACAGATGCCAGCCTCATCGGCTGGGGGGCAGTGCTGGAGCAATGGTCTCTCCAGGGCAGGTGGTCAGAAGCAGAAAAGGCCCTGCCCATCAATCTCTTAGAGATACGAGCAGCCCGGTATGCCCTAGTAGCATGGACATCCAAACTCCAGGGGTCCCCTGTCAGAATTCAATCAGACAATGCCACGGCAGTGGCATATATCAATCATCAGGGTGGCACCAAAAGTCGTGCAGCCCAGAAGGAAGCAAATTGCATCCTGGAGTGGGCAGAAAGATATGTCCCAGCCATATCCGCGGTTTTCATCCCAGGAGTGGAAAATTGGAGAGCGGACTTTCTAAGTCGCCAACAATTATGCCCGGGGGAATGGTCTCTTCACCCCGAGGTTTTCCAGGCAATATGCCAGCGGTGGGGAACACCGGATGTAGATCTGCTAGCATCCAGATTCAACGCAAAGGTGGACAGGTTTGTGTCTCGCACAAGGGATCCCCTAGCTTGCGGCTCGGATGCCCTAGTGTTCCCTTGGGATCGGTTCAAGCTGATATATGCATTCCCACCGCCACAATTGTTACCGCGATTACTCCGCAGAATCAGGGTAGAAAAGAAACCAGTGATTCTGGTGGCTCCAGCGTGGCCCCGAAGGGCATGGTACGCGGAGATTGTAAAAATGTCAGTGAGGAGTCCTTGGACCCTCCCACTTCGTCCGGACCTGCTGTCGCAAGGACCGATATACCACCCTTCCTTACCAGCCCTAGGTTTGACGGCCTGGCTATTGAAGCCCACATTCTGAAAAAGAGAGGGCTCTCTAATTCTGTGGTATCTACCATGATCAATGCCAGGAAACCGGTATCCAGGCAGATCTATTATAGGATCTGGAAAGCGTACATTACGTGGTGTGAGACCAAGAAATGGCATCCACGTAAGTACATGATAGGGAGGATTCTGGACTTCCTACAGTGGGCTGTAGATAGGAAGCTGGCCTTGAGTACTATCAAGGGTCAGATTTCGGCCTTGTCAATATTTTTTCAAAGGCCCTTGGCTTCGCATTCACTAGTCAAAGCCTTTATACAAGGAGTGATGCGTATTAGCCCTCCGGTTAGTATTCCCATATGTCCTTGGGACTTAAACCTGGTTCTGTCGGTTCTACAGAAACAACCGTTTGAACCATTACAACACATTTCCTTGGTTCTTCTCACCAGGAAATTGGTTTTCTTAGTAGCCATTTGTTCGGCTAAAAGAGTGTCGGAATTAGCAGCTATGTCCTGTAAGGAGCCATATCTGGTTGTCCATAAGGACAGAGTAGTATTACGTCCTCATCCAGCCTTTCTTCCTAAGGTGGTATCGAGGTTTCATTTGAACCAAGATGTGGTTCTTCCTTCTTTTTTCCCCAAACCTAGCTCAGTAGAGGAAAAGTTATTACATTCTTTGGATGTGGTAAGAGCAGTTAAAGCTTATCTAAAAGCCACTGCTCAGATTCGCAGAACGGATTCTTTGTTTGTTCTGCCGGAAGGCCCCAGAAGGGGTCAGGCAGCATCAAAATCTACTTTAGCCAAGTGGATTCGACAGGTCATAATACAAGCCTATGGCTTGAGAAAGAGACCGCCTCCGTTCAAAGTTAGGGCGCACTCCACAAGAGCGGTTGGAACTTCATGGGCAGTGCATCACCAGGCCTCCCTGGCTCAAGTATGTAAGGCCGCAACATGGTCTTCGGTACACACGTTTACTAGATTCTATCAGGTAGACGTTAGAAGTCAGGAGGATGTCGCCTTTGGGCGCAGTGTGTTGCAGGCCGCAAAAGATCCTCATGCCTGATGGCGCCCAGCTTATGTACCCCCCCCTCATTTGGCATTGCTTTGGGACGTCCCATTAGTAATGACTAAGTCGCTCTGTGTCCCGTGATGTACGAAAAAGAAAAAGGGATTTTTATAACAGCTTACCTGTAAAATCCTTTTCTTGGAGTACATCACGGGACACAGAGCTCCCACCCCTCTTTTTGGGACACTTATTGCTTGGCTACAAAACTGAGGTGCTCCCGGGTGGGAGGGGCTTATATAGGGGAGGGTACTTCCGGTTTGGAATTGGCCAGTGCCAACACCTGAAGGTAAACTATATAACCCATTAGTAATGACTAAGTCGCTCTGTGTCCCGTGATGTACTCCAAGAAAAGGATTTTACAGGTAAGCTGTTATAAAAATCCCTTTTTTTCGCTCTGAGTTTTGAGGCTATTTACTAAGGACAATTACACTTGGCACTACTAGAACCTGGGAGACACATAAACCCAAAATACAAGAATGACAACACAAGTTTGTATGAATTCAAATTTTTATTTTATTTTAAAAAGGTTTAAGAATTGGTCAGATGTGGTCTGGCATTGCGATGGCCCCCCTACCCGTGAAGTACTCTACGTATTTCTGGCGTACTTCACGGGCACTTTGGGGGGCCAAGCCAGTACGAGCAGTGCTGAGGCCGGTCAGATTAATCAGTTCAGATGGACCGGCCTCAGGCCCAAACGATGAAACATAATTGTTTGCAAATTTGCGTAGAAAATTGTGCAATATGCAGCAGCAGTAGACGATGTGGTTCAGTTTATAATCCGCCAAATGTATCGCTGTCTGGAACAGGCGGAGACGGCTGGCCATTATCCCGAAGGCATTCTCCACAACTCTCCGGGCTCTGGCCAGCCGGTAATTAAAAACCCTCCTCTCCGGGGTGAGGGTGCGTTGGGGAAACGGCCGCATCAGGTGTGGTCCTAGTCCAAAAGCCTCATCCGCAATGAAAACGAACGGGAGCCCTTCAACGTTCTCTGCATCTGGAGGCAGTGCAAGACCCCCAGCCTGCAGACGGTGAGCGAACTCCGTCTCCGCGAATGATCCGCCATCGGACATCCGGCCGTTCTTCCCCACGTCCACATACAGGAACTCGTACCGTGCCGACACCACCGCCATTAACACTATGCTATTAAAACCTTTATAGTTGAAATAGTATGACCCCGAACGGGGTGGCGGCACTATGTGGACGTGCTTCCCATCAATTGCCCCTCCACAGTTGGGGAAATCCCACCGCTGGGTAAATTGGGAGGCCACAGTCAGCCATTCCTGTGGTGTGCTAGGGAACTGTGGAGTCAAACAAAAAGAAGACATTAGTACGGTTTATGGTTACAGTGCAAGCAGATGACACACCAAAAAACATTGTTGAGTAACATTATTATTTAAGGGAGTTTTTCAAAACAATAAACAAAGGCCCACTTAGCAGATGCCTCACCCCCGCTGAGTGGACATTCTAAAATAATCTAAGGGGGGGGCCTAAGGTGGTTGTGGGGGATCCCAAAAAAGGATCTACCACTTTGCTGAGCTTGATTGAGAACTACTAATTTTTTAACATCTTTAGGGGGGGGAGGGAAGGTTGTCAAACTACGAGGGCAATGACCCCCCAAAAATGAAAAGGAAAATAGAAGGCTAGCTGGGTTTGTGCCCACGATAGCATGCTGGAGAGGTTAGTGGAGGGAAATAGGCATGTAGGGCCCAAAAAGGGATTTACAGGTAAAAAAAGGCATGTGGAAAATGGGGACATTACCAGGATATTACAAACAGGCATATTTGTGTTAGGAGGAAAAAAAAATAATAAAAAGAGAATAAAAACATATAATGTGAGGTTAAAGGAGCATAATTACCTTCATATAGTCCTTCTGCAGGACCTGAATGATGGCCGAACACGTCTCAGGGATAATGATCCCGAGAGCCTGGGGGGAGATGCCTGTTGAGAACTTGAGGTCCTGCAAGCTTCTCCCAGTCGCCAGGTATCTCAACGTGGCAATAAGCCTCTGCTCGGCAGTGATGGCCTGGCGCATCACAGTGTCCTGCCTCGTGATATAGGGGGACAGCAAATCCAACAGACGGTGAAATACGGGGTCCGTCATCCTGAGATAATTCCTGAAATCATCAGGGTTATTCTCATGGATTTCCCGCAGCAGAGGCATATGAGAGAATTGGTCCCGCTGGAGCAACCAATTCTTAGTCCATGAACTACTCCTCACCCTGTTCACAGACTGAACTCGGGTTACAGTGTTAACTGCAACACCAAGCCCAAAGCCAGCACGAGCTCGAGAACGAGAACGCACTTCAAACATGGTTTTAAACCGGTCGGCTGGTCAGAACGCACTCAAAACAGAACGCACCGTGGAACAGCAAGGCCTGAAAAGAACGATCTGAAAAACAGTAAACGAACGGCCAAGTCGGCACTGCAAGGCAGTAACAACCTGACTGCAGGCACTGAATCACAAATACAAACCCACAAGCACAAACTGAACAACAGGAAACGATCTGCAAAGCACGGAGACTGAAAAGCGCGAATCGGCTCTCACCAAACTTTTACTAACACGCGGTAACACGAAATCAGCAAAAGCAGCCCAAGAGGTGGCGCCATTAGATTTGTTCGGCCCTTTTATAGCGCGTCGTACGTTTTGTACGTGCCGTCGTTTTGTTGCCGTCGGTTTTTAAACTGATGGTGTGTGGCCAAGACTGATGAAAAACAGTTTCATCGGATTTCCGATGGTCAAATCCATCGGACGAAAATCCATAGGTTATCCGATCGTGTGTACGGGGCTTTAGTGTTTCCTCCGTCCGGAGGATACATGTTGCCAAAGGACCTGAGGGGGGCTCCATCTCCCATGGGCTGACCGGGACAGGTGTCTGGCGGGTGCAGCAGTTTTTGTCAGCAGGGCTGACTGAATGGAGCCTCTGTGCGGCAGGGGGTCAGTGGACCTTACCGGAGCCGTGTTACTGGTGTGGAGGAGGATGGTTTTGTGGCCACGGGCAACCCTCTTTAGGCAGCGTGCAGGAGGTGTCCCGGATTCGTTTCTCCTCTGTGCACAGGCGAGGAGAAAGGCGCCGATACATCATCCCCTTGGCGGCGTCAGCGGGGGGCGTGTACCCACGGCTGAACGCTGCTTGACCCGGAAGATGCGGGGCGTCATTTCCGGGGCGGGATGATGTCATCGGCGTGCGCCGGGGAAGCTGGTGCAATCCCCTTAAAGGCGCGGGAAATTCGAATGGCCGGCTGGTGCTACTAGCGTAGACACGGCTGCAGGCTACAGCACGGATGCCACAGCAAGCCAGGATGCTGGAAGAGGATGATATTCCGTCGGCCCAGGCACCAGGAGGCGAAAGCACCAGCAGGGTGCAGGTAGGCACCAGTGGGTGACCTTTGTATCCATTGTATTGGGACAGCAGCTAGGTGGTGATGGTGCACTATCAAGCTGGGGCCAGGGGGTTACTAGTGTCACTGGGTGTGCACTTTGGTAATGTATGGTGGAGTGTGTTTGTTTGTTTTCTCACCGCCATGGGTCCCCCTGTGTTTTATCTTTTGGCAGGTGAAACCGCCGTACTAATTGGGGGGCTGGTGCCCCGGGTGCAACACACTGGGGGGGTGTCAGGCTGGCGCCCTTCCCCCTCTGACAGAAGAGGAGACAGCGGGGGTGAGCGGGCAGGTTTAGGCAGCGGCAGGCACCCCCCTTCCTCCGTGGTTGTGGCTCTGATCAGTCTCAGCACAGCCGAGCAGTGAAGCCGCCTCCCCCTCCTCCTTTATGTCGACACAGGGGGAGGGGACCCGAAGAGTCCACTAGTGCTGTGATAATCTGAGGTACATTATGGGACTGTGGGGGGGTCTGTATTGGTAGGGGGGGGGTCTGTATTGTTAGGGGGTGGGTCTGTATTGTTAGGCAGTGGGTCTGTACTGTAGGGAGGGGGTCTGCACTGTAGGGGGGTCTGCACTGTAGGGGGGTCTGTGTAACAAGCAGGCGTCCAGAGCTGTGGGGTTCAGAGCTGCAGGGTTCTGTGTAATGTAAAGGGGTCCAGAGGTACAAGGGCTGTATAATGTAAAGGGGTTCAGAGGTTCGGGGTGCTGTGTAATGTAAAGGGGTCCAGGGGTGCTGTGTAATGTAAAGGGGTTTAGAGGTGCGGGGTGCTGTGTAATGTAAAGGGGTCCAGAGGTGCTGTGTAATGTAAAGGGGTTCAGAGGTGCGGGGTGCTGTGTAATGTAAAGGGGTTCAGAGGTGCGGGGTGCTGTGTAATGTAAAGGGGTCCAGGGGTGCTGTGTAATGTAAAGTGGTTCAGAGGTGCGGGGTGCTGTGTAAGGTAAAGGGGTTCAGAGGTGCGGGGTGCTGTGTAATGTAAAGGGGTCCAGGGGTGCTGTGTAATGTAAAGGGGTTCAGAGGTGCAGGGTGCTGTGTAATGTAAAGGTGTCCAGAGGTGCAGGGTGCTGTGTAATGTAAAGGGGTCATGAGGTACAAGGGCTGTGTAATGTAAAGGGGTCCAGAGGTGCAGGGTACTGTGTAATGTAAAGGGGTTCAGAAGTGCAGGGTGTTGTGTAATGTAAAGGGGTCCAGAGGTACAAGGGCTGTGTAATGTAAAGGGGTTCAGAAGTGCAGGGTGCTGTGTAATGTAAAGGGGTCCAGAGGTGCAGGGTAATGTAAAGGGGTTCAGAGGTGCGGGGTGCTGTGTAATGTAAAGGGGTCCAGAGTGCTGTGTAATGTAAAGGGGTCCAGAGGTGCAGGGTGCTGTGTAATGTAAAGGGGTGCCGGGTGCTGTGTAATGTAAAGGGGTCCAGAGTTGCAGGGTGTTGTGTAATGTAAAGGGGTCCAGAGGTGCGGGGTGCTGTGTAATGTAAAGGGGTCCAGAGGTGCAGGGTGCTGTGTAATGTAAAGGGGTCCAGAGGTGCAGGGTGCTGTGTAATGTAAAGGGGTCCAAAGGTGCCGGGTGCTGTGTAATGTAAAGGGGTTCCGGGTGCTGTGTAATGTAAAGGGGTTCAGAGTTGCAGGGTGTTGTGTAATGTAAAGGGGTCCAGAGGTGCGAGGTGCTGTGTAATGTAAAGGGGTCCAGAGGTGCAGGGTGCTGTGTAATGTAAAGGGGTCCAGAGGTGCAGGGTGCTGTGTAATGTAAAGGGGTCCAAAGGTGCCGGGTGCTGTGTAATGTAAAGGGGTGCCGGGTGCTGTGTAATGTAAAGGGGTGCCGGGTGCTGTGTAATGTAAAGGGGTGCAGGGTGCTGTGTAATGTAAAGGGGTCCAGAGGTGCAGGGTGCTGTGTAATGTAAAGGGGTCCAGGGGTGCTGTGTAATGTAGAGGGGTCCAGAGGTGCTGTGTAATGTAAAGGGGTCCAGAGGTGTAGGGTGCTGTGTAATTTAAAGGGGTTCAGAGGTGCAGGGTGCTGTGTAATGTAAAGGGGTCCAGAGGTGCAGGGTGCTGTGTAATGTAAAGAGGTCCAGAGGTGCAGGGTGTTGTGTAATGTAGAGGGGTCCAGAGGTGCAGGGTGCTGTGTAATGTAAAGGGGACCAGGGGTGCTGTGTAATGTAAAGGGGTTCAGAAGTGCAGGGTGCTGTGTAATGTAAATGGGTGAAGTCTGCTGTGTAATGTAAAGGGGTCCAGAGGTGTAGGGTGCTGTGTAATGTAAAGGGGTGCAGGGTGCTGTGTAATGTAAAGGGGTCCAGAGATGTAGGGTGCTGTGTAATGTAAAGGGGTGCAGGGTGCTGTGTAATGTAAAGGGGTCCAGAGGTGTAGGGTGCTGTGTAATGTAAAGGGGTGCAGGGTGCTGTGTAATGTAAAGGAATCCAGAGGTGCAGTTGTGAAGAGGGGGTACACAGTAGTGACAAAAATATATTGAAGGATACAGTGGTATGCAGGGGGGCACAGTGGGGTGTTTTTACATTTTAAGGTGGGGGGTGCCAGATATAGGATCCGCCCCGGGTGCCAAATGCTCTAGGTACGCCCCTGCCTCCAGCAGTTCCTTCTGGAAGTTCCTCTCCCATGGCCTCACCTAGATCAGAAGTCGCATCAGGGTCGGTGAGGGAGCGAGCAGGCAGCAGCGCAGCTAGCGTTATGGCCACCGACAGCTCAGACTCAGAGCAGGAAGATGGGAGAGAAGAAAGAAAGGGACCCAAATACAAATACTTTAGAAAATGTGGACGATTTGCTTGGGGCCATATACGAAACTTTGGAAATTGAGCATGAAAAAGAACTGCCTTCCAAACATGACCTGATGTACCAAGGTCTGAGGAAGAAAAAATCCAAAGTATTCCCAGTTCATACGGTGATGTCAGATACCGTGAAAAACGAATGGGCAGACCCAGAAAATAAACCCTTCTTTGCGGCCAGTCACAAGAAGCGGTTTCCTTTCAGTGACGATCCACAGGAAGTGTGGAATAAAAATCCCAAATTGGATGCGCCACTTTCCAAGGTTTCCAAAAAGTCTTCATTAGCCTTTGAGGATATGGGACACCTTAAAGATGGCATGGATAAGAGAGGTGACATTATCCTGAAAAGAGCTTGGGAGACAAGTGTCGCCAGTCTGAAGCCAGTGCTCGCGACCACTTGCGTGGCAAGAAACCTAGAGTTCTGGCTCTCACAGCTGCAAGACCATATTAAAAATGGAACGCCTAGGGAGGAGATTCTGAAGACACTTCCAGTTCTCTCCAAGGCATTTGACTACATTGCGGATGCATCCACAGAGTCCTTCAAACTAGCAGCAAGGTCAGGAGGACTAGCTGTCGCAGCAAGACGTGCGATTTGGATGAAAACCAGGACAGGCGATTCGGCATCCAAAACGAGGTTCTGCAATCTCCCATTTACTGGGAATTTTCTTTTCGGATCAGGCCTAGACGAGGCCTTGGAAAGAACAGCGGACAGGAAGAAAACCTTTCCTGCTGAAAAACACAAGCCTCCACAAAAAAGTTGCAATGACCGTCATTTTATTCCCTAGGGTGTCTGCTAAAAAAACATATATAATGTTTGGGGGTTCTGAGTTTTTTTCTAGCAAAAGAATGATGATTTGTACATGTAGGAGAGAAGTGCCAGAATAGGCCCAGTATTGAGGTAGTAAAAAATGCCCGGTGTTAAAGTGGTTAATAATGAGTGCCATCATTTAATGACAGATAAATCGTTCAGTGAACATAAATTAATCCATTTTGTGTTTGTTTTTTTACATATACCTAGTGCAAACAGTTCAGACAGCGAACACAATAACCTTTCAATTTATCGTTCGTTTGGCAGAAAATGTCCAAACTTGTCCTTCGTATTTTCGGGTCGATTTTGTGCCCATTAACTGGCCAAAAAACAAACGAACTGGCCAAATGACCGAATTTCAAACGATTTTTCGTGTAGTGTATGGCCAGCATTTGTGATGAGTTAAAAACCAAAGTTGAAGACAGGAGATTATAACAGGAGTCATCAAACCTGTAAGTAACATCTGAAATTTCCTGTTAGTAATATTATTATTGTAACAGGGAAAATGGGGGTTAGCAAGATTGAAGGTTTTGTGTAGTGCACAGTGTGCCACATGCATACAACAATGGAGCAACAGCTCCAGGATGGATACCGCTGCGACAGATGTGAGCAGGTTGCCCTTCTGGAAGCTCGCATTAGAGATCTGGAGGAGTAAATTGCAACACTGGGCAGAACTGATAACCCTGAAAGGGGTCCTCTGCTCACTGAGCAGGTGGCTAGTGGGGTTAATGGAGAGGGTGGAGGAGTAAGTCAGGATTATCAGGTAGGGAGATGGGTTAATACAGTTAGAGGGAGTGGTAGGGGTTCTCAGAAAATAAAGGCCAGCCCTGGGTTTGAGCACCCTAACAGATTCGCCAAGTTGGGTGAGGATGTGAGAGTATCAAGCTCAGAGGTGGCAGCCATAGAGGTCACTGCTCCCCCCTAACAGTCGGGAGAGCAGCCCATCTAGTAGGGGTGGTGAGGAGTACAGGTAGGCCTAGACAGTGGGTGGAAATATGGGATTCTATAATCAGGACTGATAGAATAATTTGTCTACAGGATCGTCTAAACCACATGGTTTACTGTCTCCCTGGTGCCAGGGTTCGGCATGTGGTGTACCGGGTTGATTAATTACTGGGAGGGGCTGGGCATGACCCAAATGTCTTGGTCCACGTTTGTACTAATAACAGAATATATGGAAGGTGGAGGCTCCTTAACCACTTAAGCCCCGGAACAATACGGGCCATTATGACCAGGCCCCTTTTTGCCATTCGGCACTGCGTCGCTTTAACTGACAATTGCGCGGTTGTGCGACGTGGCTCCCAAACAAAATTGGCGTCCTTTTTTTCCCACAAATAGAGCTTTCTTTTGGTGGTATTTGATCACCTCTGCGGTTTTTATTTTTTGCGCTATAAACAAAAATAGAGTGAAAATTTTGAAAAAAATGACATATTTTTTACTTTTTTCTATAATAAATATCCCCAAAAAATATATAAAAAAACATTTTTTTCCTCAGTTTAGGCCGATACGTATTCTTCTACATATTTTTGGTTAAAAAAATCGCAATCGGCGTTTATTGATTGGTTTGCGCAAAAATTATAGCGTTTACAAAATAGGGTATAGTTTTAAGGCATTTTTATTAATTTTATTTATAAATTATAATTTTTTTTTTACTAGTAATGGCGGCGATCGGCGATTTTTGTTCGTGACTGCGACATTATGGCGGACACATCGGACACTTTTGACACATTTTTGGGACCATTGTCATTTTCAGAGCGATCAGTGCAATAAAAATGCACTGGTTACTGTGAAAATGACACTGGCAGTGCAGGGGTTAACCACTAGGGGCGCTGAAGGGGTTAAGTGTGCCTAGGGGCGTGTTACTAACTGAGGGGGGGCGTGGCTACGACTGACACGTCACCGATCTCCGCTCTGATTACACAGAGCGGAGATCGCTGACAGTGTCAGTAGAGGAGCGGGGAGATGCTGTGTTTACACACACATCTCCCCGCTCCGAGCCTCCGCGAGACGATCGCGGGGATACCCGCGGCGATCGAGTCCGCGGGACCCGCGGTCCCACTCACGGGGAAGGCAGGGGGGTCGCGAGCGCGCCGCCGGCGGCGCGCGCGAGCGCAACCCCGACGTCGGCAGTTAAAAGGCCACGTACAGGTACGTGATTGTGCCTGTACAAGCCATTCTGCCGCCGTATATATGCCGTGAGTGGTCTGCAAGTGGTTAAGAACCAATTTAAAGAACTAGGCTGCAAGTTGAAGGGAAGGACCTCCAAGGTGATACTCTCTGAAATATTGCCTGTGCCATGCGCAACACAGGAAAGGCAGGGGGGTGATTAGAGAGCTGAATGCATGGCTAAAGACCTGGTGTAAGGAGGAGGGATTTGGGTTTTTAGAGCACTGGGCTGACTTTTCATTGGGGTGCAACCTATATGCTAGAGATGGTTTGCACCTAAATGGAAAGGGGTCTACTATGCTGGGGGAGAGGTTTGTGGGAAGGCTGGAAGAGTTTTTGCATGCAGCTCTGCTGGACCTGGTAATCTCAAACCATGCAAAGCTTATTGCCAATATTCATATAAAAGAACATCTGGGTAGCAGTGACCATAACATGATTTTGTTTAATTTTAGCTGTATGCAACAAACACATTCGGGTAAGATAAAAAAAAAAAACTGTTACTAAACCCACAACAGTAAAATCACTTTGTATATGCAGCATAGCATGCTTGTTATACTCACTGTGAAACTTAAGGGGTTAATCCTCTGCATTGTGTAAAAAAAAAAATAGGATTTTTGTACTCACCGTAAAATCCGTTTCTCTGACGTCCATGGACTGAAACAGCTGGATACTGTAAACGTGTGGGTATATGTGCAGGTTGGCTATTGCCTGTGTATTAGCTGGCTTTCTCCAGATCCAAATCCATTGCAGGGAGGGGAGGATCTATGCATACAGGATAAAACAGCCTTTCTCTTATCGTCCATGGACGGACACAGCTGGATACTGTAAACGTGTGGGTATATGTCCCTGCTCGCAGGAGAAGATCTAGGCAGAATGTTAGAAACATATATTCTAGAACAAACCAGAGCTGAACAGCCCCGCCCAGGGGGGCGGTCCCTCCGGACATTACCCTCCCACCTGCAGATAGCAGCCTTGGTTGGTAACAAAGCAGTACAAACCTTAAAAGGAAGGGTGGGTGCTGTGTCAGTCCATGGACGTCAGAGAAACGGATTTTACGGTGAGTACAAAAATCCTATTTTCTCTTATCGTCCATGGACTGACACAGCTGGATACTGTAAACGTGTGGGACGTCCCAAAGCAGTATCAGAAGGGTGGGAGCAGTAGTAAAGGAACAACCAAAACTTCACTCCAAACAAGCAGAGCTCCTCAACGGAGGAGTTGCAACATTAAACAGTGGCCTGCAACACTTTGCGGCCGAAGGAAGCATCCGAAGATGCAGCCATATCAACCTTATAACATTTTTTGAAAAGGGTATGAACGGACGACCAGGTCACCGCCTTGCACACTTGTGCAACCGACGCTTGATGTCGGAAAGCCCAGGAAGCACCAATTGCCTTGGTGGAATGCGCCGCAACTGGAAAAGGGAGGCGCCCACTCCTTAACCACTTAAGCCCCGGACCATTTGGTAGCTAAAGGACCAGAGGTGAATTTAGAATTTTGCACTGCGCTGCTTTAACTGTAAATTGTGCGGACATGCAATGTTGTACCCAAACGAAATTTGCGTCCTTTTCTTCCCACAAATAGAGTTTTCTTTTAATGGTATTTGATTGCCTCTGCGATTTTTATTTTTTGCGATATAAACGGAAGAAGACCGAAAATTTTGAAAAAAAATGATATTTTCTACTTTTTGTTATAAGAAAAATCGAATAAACTCAATTGTAGTCATACATTTAGGCCAAAATGTATTCAGCCACATGTTTTTAGTAAACAAAATGTCAATAAGCGTATATTTATTGGTTTGCGCAAAAGTTATAGAGTTTACAAACTAGGGTACATTTTCTGAAATTTACACAGCTTTAAATTTATGACTGCCTATCTCATTTCTTGAGGTGCTAAAATGACAGGGCAGTACAAAACCCCCCCAAATGACCCCATTTTGGAAAGTAGACACCCCAAGGAAATTGCTGAGAGGCATGTTGAGCCCATTGATTTTTTTTTTTTGTCCCAAGTGATTGAATAATGACTAAAAAAAAAAAAAAAAAAAAAAATTACAAAAAGTTGTCACTAAATGATATATTGCTCACACATGCCATGGTTATATGTGGAATTTCACCCCAAAATACATTTTGCTGCTTCTCCTGAGTACGGGAATACCACATGTGTGGGACTTTTTGGGAGCCTAGCCGCGTACGGGACCCCGGAAACCAAGCACTGCCTTCAGGATTTCTAAGGGTGCAAATTTTTGATTTCACTCCTCACTACCTATCACAGTTTCGAAGGCCATAAAATGCCAAAATAGCACAAAACCCCCCCAAATGACCCCATTTTAGAAAGTAGACACCCCAAGGAAATTGCTGAGAGGCCTGTTGAGCCCATTGAATATATTTTTTTTTGTCCCAAGTGATTGAATAATGACAAAAAAAAATAAAAAATTACAAAAAGTTGTCACTAAATGATATATTGCTCACACATGCCATGGTTATATGTGGAATTACACCCCAAAATACATTTTTCTGCTTCTCCTGAGTACGGGGATACCACATGTGTGGGACTTTTTAGGAGCCTAGCCGCGTACGGGACCCCGAAAACCAAGCACCGCCTTCAGGATTTCTAGGCACAAATTTTTGATTTCACTCCTCACTACCTATCACAGTTTCGAAGTCCATAAAATGCCAAAATCGCACAAAACCCCCCCAAATGACCCCATTTTGGAATATAGACACCCCAAGCTATTTGCTGAGAGGAATGGCGAGTATTTTACAGCTCTCATTTGTTTTTGAAAATGAAGAAAGAAAATATATATATATATATATTTTTTTTTCAATTTTCAAAACTTTGTGACAAAAAGCGAGATCTGCAAAATACTCACAATACCTCTCAGCAAATAGCTTGGGGTGTCTACTTTCCAAAATGGGGTCATTTGGGGGGGTTTTGTGCTATCTGGGCATTCCATGGCCTCTGAAACTGTGATAGGCAGTGAGAAGTGAAATCAAAAATTTACACCCTTAGAAAGCCTGAAGGCGGTGCTTGGTTTTTGGGGTCCCGTACGTGGCTAGGCTCCCAAAAAGTCTCACACATGTGGTATCCCCGTACTCAGGAGAAGCAACAGAATGTATTTTGGGGTGTAATTCCACATATGCCCATGGTATGTTTGAGCAATATATCATTTAGTGACAACTTTGTGCAAAAAAAAAAAAAAAAAAAAATTGTCGTTTTTCCGCAACTTGTGTCAACATATAAAATATTCCGGGGGGTGTGGCCTGGACTTGAGCAGTGGCAGACGTGTTCTGGAGGAGCTCCGGGAAACCTAAGTCCAATCTGCCACCATCTGTGGCCACAATCAACAATCCACAAACTAAAGGCACTCCTGCATGATCAGCACAGTCCCCTGTAGTGCCTTTCACAATTATTTGGGGGCAATTCGGCCAAAGGACGCCCGAGTTTAACCATCAGAAGATCCTGAGGCTGCCGCCATCTTGCAGGCCTGCGGCCTTCTGGAGGAACCTGATTCCAGCACCTTCCAAGGTAAATAAACCAGCACACATCCTTCCCTACCACCCATCCACCCACCTGAAGCAGTCCGGAGCAGTCCGGAGCAAGATCTGAGCCTCGGGGACTTCCGTGGAGGCCGCGGCCTAGTGGGGCCTTCGGATCCCCAGTGTTTCCTGAAGCTGTGCCCCGCCGGAGCGCTCCGCGGCCGGTCCGCTTCCACTCCAGGGGCGCGGGTCCCCACACAGCATCCACCAGACACCCATCCTGGGCCCTTCCTCAGCCGAGGGTGCCATAACCATTACCCACCTACCTGCCTGGCTTACATAGGTCTGCAGAGCTGGCATACGGCGGCCATTTTCGTACACCCAGGCAAACTTCCAAGGCCTTCAATCCCCCTGCAGCCTGAGCCGCAAGTGTGCCTGCACTGGTCTGGTCTACATACCTGAGGGATCCCGGGACGTTCGGCCTGACACACCCGCGGCGGCCAGTTCTAGGAAAGTCCGCGGCTTCGGCCTACTCCTGGAAGTCGGCGGCCATCTTGCTGCTCCCAATACACCCAGAGCAACATCCAGCACAAAGCACCATCTCGCACGGGGTAAGCAGGGCGGGGGCAGAGTAAAAGGCACCAGAAGTAGGCTGATCCCTCCCCAGCTGGCAGTCAGAAAGGAGCACTCGGTGGGAGCCTTGACCCCATAGGTTCGAGGGGCGGCCATCTTGCTATACCCGACCATAGGACTGCTGGGTCCCCCCTTGCCCGTTTAAAACCGCTTCGCCCTACCCATCAAGGTCTGATTACTCTGGTGTACGGGGCGGCTGGGCCTCCACCTCATTCATCTTGCCCTCCCCGTAACCCTCCAGTCACAGACTAGCAAGCAGTGTAGTGGCCATCTTGCTCCACCCGGACTCCGTGCTCCCCCTTGCCACTAGCCTTGCTCTGCCCCCTCCTCAGCCGCCAGTGCTGCCCAGGCTGCCGTACCGCTGTCCTGTAACGCAAACACCGGCACTCCCCTGCGCCTGCTCCAAGACGTCAGTAGCAACAAAGCAAGCGTCTATTCTCATGTACGACACGGGTCGCACTTTCTGTTCTTCCACTCCACCTATGGGGATGCGTGGCTGAGGATGGACGGCTGAAGACATGTACTGCTGAGCATTGTGCTCTCCCGACGACCGCAGGCTGCGTTCCCAACCAATCACGCCCAATCTGCTGATGGCGGCTTCCAGCTCTACCTCTACTGATTCCGCTGCACTGCAACCAGGTAATATCCAACGGTACCTGCTACGCACAGCCTCACAGGACTCCCGTACAGGGAAAGACAGGGCTTCATCAGCCCGAACCCCAGGCAAACCAACACCTCCTCCCCCGGCTGCAGCAGCTTTCTCTGTCGGTGGGACCAGCCCAGGTGTACACCCGACCCCTCCGATGGATCCCGCTACTCTTAGCGTGAACACGGCCTCAGCAGAGATGCTCTCCCAGGGCTCCACATCCGCTGCCGTACTTTCTGCTTTCCGAGCTGACTTTGATTCCTGGGCTTCCAAAATGGAAACTTCTCTCCATGTTGAACTGAATGCCCTCAAACAACGGGTTTCCGCGTCGGAGGTCACGGTTTCTGCTATGGCCACCACCCAGGAGGACCATTCAGCCCGCATAAAGGCGCTTGAAAATGCATCTACGGCTCACCTCTCCCGTCTACGGCAACACCAGCTCCGGATAGAAGATAGTGAGAACCGGAGCCGCAGGAACAACATCCGGCTGCAGGGGGTCCCGGAGGCTACATCAGGTGCCGATCTCAAACCCACTGTCATCGCTATCCTCAATCAGGTCCTGGGCAGGGAAGTTACATCTCCCATTGAATTGGACAGAGTGCATAGAGTGGGAGGCATGGGGGGTGACCACAGGGACCGCCCTTGTGACGTACTTTGCCGGGTGCACTACTATACCCTGAAGGAAGAAATTTTGCGCAAGGCCTGGCGCCTGGGGCCACTGGACTTTCACGGATCACCTATACACCTCTACCCGGACCTCTCCCGCAATACGCTGTACATGCGGCGAGCGGTCCGTCCTCTGCTGGACTTGATTCGCCAAGTAGGCGCCACGTACACTTGGGGCCACCCCTTCAGCATCAAAGTGACCCGAGAAGATAACCACAAATTTGTGCTGTCAGACCCGGACCAGCTTCCTGCCTTCTTCCTGTTCCTGGACCGGGACCCTATTGTCATCCCGAACTGGTTGGACCCCCCAGATGACCGTCAGCGGCTACCGGGCCCTCCTCTACAGCGTCGAGGATGCCCACAGTCTAGATCGGTACCTTCCGGTCCTAGAGTACGGCGAGCCACGTCACCAGAAGACTGATCCAGATTCTGTCGTCCGAGACCTGAAATGGTTCTTTTTTGATATGTCCTTTAGTCCACCAGGTGACTACAGTTCCTTTATGAGACTCCGGCCAGGTTTGCCTACTGTTTTCTCTATTTTGTTTTGTACTCACGGTTTTACTTGCGTATCCACCCCGCTGACTCTTGCTCACTTTGTTATCTAAGTGCTGCTGACGGTTTAGTTGTCTCGCTTGGCACGGAGAATGTTTCCTTGCCCTCAGCTGGTGCGGTTGTGCTTGCGGGGGCTTTGGAAAGGCGGTTGGTGGTGTTGATATGTTCTTTCACGGCATTGGCTCTACTGGCTGGCTTGGTGTTTCCCGGGCATAGCCCTTTGGCTTGTCCGGGGACCTCCGGGTCTTCCCTCGGGCTCTGGACATCTATGTCCCTGGAGCTTGGGACTGACTGGCCTTATCACTGACACCTTCTGTGCGTTTACACAGATATCTGAGCTAAGCCGTGACAACTATCCTAGTTAATGCTGCTATAAATGTAGTAATTGGTGCTTCCAACCCTCGCATGCTTACGCGGGAATACCTGTGCCTTTATTCTGTCACCAGTTTGTGTACACCTTGTTCTACGTTGATGTTATTTTTCTATGTAATTTTAGACTGTTTATTACACTCCAGCGTACCAATGGTATTAGTCCGACACTCTGCCCTTTAGTGACTAGGCAGTTGAGCATTAGATGCCACGGTCATTGGGTGTGTTACACTTACAGTTATGTTATATATGCCTGTTAGGTTGTCGGGATCACAACTCAGCTGTTCTAACCCCGTTCTCTCCCCCTAAATAGGATTGGCACAGTTAGTGCCTACTACGTGATATTTCACGAAGTGTTACGTTTTTGCGCACACTTTAGTATTCTTGAGCCGCCTTCCCCAGGTGCTCTCTACGTTCAATCTCTCCCCCGCCTCGCTCTACCTTCTCTCTTCCTCCCCTGTTGTGTTTCCCCCCTTTTTTTCTTCCCCGCTTTTCTTTTTTTCTTCTTCTCTCTCTCCTCCCCCCCCTCCCCCCCCATCGCTCCATCATGGCCCACACAGTGACCTCTCACCCTAGGTTACAATTCTGTTCCTACAATGTCAATGGGCTCAATATTGCCTCCAAAAGAGGACAAATCCTGTATCAAATGCACAAACGCCAAGTCAATGTGCTTCTTCTCCAAGAGACACATTTTCACTCTGCCTCCACCCCTTCCTGTTCCAACAGATACTTCAACAGGTGGTTCCACAGCACTAGCCCAACCCAGAAAGCCAAGGGAGTGTCTGTGGCCTTCCATAAGACGCTCCCTATAGAGGTGCTTGACCATCTCTCGGACCCCCAGGGGAGGTATGTTTTTGTGAAATTCGTGTTATGGGGTACCAAATTTACAGTAGCTAACATTTACCTTCCTAATGTTAATCAAGTATCGGCCGCGTTACAATACATGAAGATTTTGTCAGGATTCAGGGAGGGTAAGCTCATATTGGGGGGAGATTTTACCACCCCTCTTGAACCACTTTTAGATTCCTCCACCTCGCGATCGTGTATCTCTTCCCCAAACTGAGGGCTCTGAAACGGGCATTCTACGATCTGCGTCTGGTGGACGTTTGGAGAGTGCTGCACCCCACGGCCCGTAACTATACCCACTTCTCCCATGTTCATCACACCTATAGTCGCATAGATTACCTAATGAGTGACCATAGCTGCCTGGACTGGTCCCCGGAATGCACCATAGACCCAATGGTCTGGTCTGACCATTCTCCTATACACATGACATTCTCGCTCCCTTCCACTCCGATTAGGGAATGGTCATGGCGCTTGAACGATTCGCTGCTTACGAACCCGGAATGTGTGACAAGGGTTTCAGATACAATCTCTAACTTTTTTGCGGACCACGCTTTGGATACGACATCGTTGCCCTTTCAATGGGAGGCACTTAAGGCTGTCCTACGTGGTACCTTTATCCAAATGGGTATGCGTCTTAAAAAGGAGCGCTCAGCCGCCATAGAGGCAGCAAATAAAACGCTTAGAAACCTAGAAACTGAGCACAAACGATCCCCGACAGTGACAATGCTGGCGGACGTTTCTAGGGCACGATCACAACTTAGAGAACTTTATGAAGCCTCTGCACGTACATATGCAGATAAGCTCACTTTCCATCAATATAAGTTTCGAGATAAATGTGGTAGGCCCCTGGCTCGCTCCCTGCACCCAAAAACAACCTCCGCCTTTGTGCCTCATATTCGGGGGGCACAGGGGGAAATGGTATCCTCACCCACTAAGATGGCGGGGGAATTCAGGGACTTTTATCAGTCCCTGTACAATATCCCTAAGACTCAAGGGACAAGTTCCCCTTCCTCAGGGGTGGAGGACCAGATGTCATATGTATTGGAAACCGCGCTCCCTACATTAGACGATGACGTCATCGCTGATCTGGAAACCTCAATCACAGAAGACGAAGTCACCAAAGCCATAGCGGGTACACCGAGTGGAAAGAGCCCAGGCCCAGACGGCTTTACTTCTAAGTTCTACAAACTTTTTGCCACCCTCCTCACGCCCTTTCTAACTAAGGTGTTCAACTCTTTGTCGGAGGGTTCAGTGTTCCCTCCACAAACACTTGAGGCTCACATATCCCTCATCCCAAAGCCAGGCAAAGACCCCACTCTTTGTGCAAGCTATAGGCCGATCTCCTTGATTGGGGTCGATTTGAAAGTCTTTGCTAAAATCCTAGCCAATAGATTACAATCATTGTTGCCTGGGATAATACACCTAGACCAGGTCGGCTTTGTGAGTGGCCGTGAGGCTAGGGACAATACCCTGAAGACCCTTCTTTTAACCAACTATGCCCGGTCCCACGATATCCCACTATGCCTCTTAACAGTCGATGCCGAGAAGGCATTCGACCGAGTAGACTGGCAGTTCCTTCGACTATCCCTGCAACAAATAGGCGTGGGAACCAATATGATGGCGAGAATAATGTCCCTTTACTCCTCTCCATATGTTAGGATTAGACTAAATGGCTCGCTATCTCCAGCCTTCTCGGTATCTAACGGGACGCGACAGGGATGCCCATTGTCCCCCCTCCTCTACGTTCTCACTATGGAACATCTAGCTATTGCTCTACGTAACAATTCTTCTATCCAAGGCATAACAGTCGGGCCCACACATACTAAACTTGCCCTCTTTGCAGATGATCTGCTCCTGTTCGTGACACACCCTCACACATCCTTGCCCTTGGTATTGCAGGAGTTTCGGAAATTTGGAGAAGTTAGCAACTTCAAGGTCAACTACAATAAATCGGAAATCCTCAACATATCTCTGCCTACGTCGGCCCTGCAAAGACTATCGTCTTCTTTCCCCTTCAAAACTGGTTCCCCCTCCATAAGGTATCTCGGAATTCAAATACCGGCGGATGCTTCCCAACTTTTTTCCTTGAACTTTGCCCCCCTACTTCTTAGGACCCAGGCAGATTTAATCAATTATGCGTCCAAACAGCTCTCATGGCTAGGTAGAGTGAATGCCCTGAAAATGGATGTTCTCCCTAGGTTCCTGTATTTGTTTCAGACCATCCCTATTCACATACCTAATTCGTACTTTAAGAAAATACGCCAACTGTTTTCCAAATTTATTTGGAATGCGGCCCGTCCCAGGATACGGTATGAAACACTTTCTCTTCCAAAGGCTCGGGGGGGGGCTGGAGCCCCAGATGCCTCCCTATACCATAAAGCGGCGGTGCTCACCCGCATACTAGATTGGTTCCATCATTCTTCAACCAAGCTTTGGGTTCAGTTGGAAAGCCACATGAGCCCAATTGAGCTCTCCGCTCTCCCCTGGACCTTACCTACGGTACGGGGGGTTCGGGCCCTCTTAATGACCTTACCCATCAAACGATCCAGATTTGGGATCGCATGCTGTCCAGAAGGGGCTTATCAAACCGCATGGGGCCTATGACTCCCTTCTTTGGGACCCCGGCCTTTCCGCCAGCTATGTCGGTAGCAAGATTCGGACCATGGCGAAGAGAGGATCATAGGCGACTTGCCCAGGTCCTTCGTGCAGACCCCACTTTGAGGTCAGATACCTCTACCGGTCTGACCTCCCGTCACCCCATGCAGTGGCTTCGGAGGCAACAGACTGCCTCCTACATCCGGACTTTCCCATCTATTACAGACATTCTTGCTGAACCGACGGGATTCGAGGAACTGCTCCTGCAGGTGGAACCTCCAACGCATGTTGTATCGCAACTAT
Source organism: Rana muscosa (assembly GCA_029206835.1). Lineage (NCBI taxonomy): Eukaryota > Metazoa > Chordata > Amphibia > Anura > Ranidae > Rana > Rana muscosa. The sequence goes on from CM055122.1 coordinate 22,837,930, forward strand.
ACTCCCTTCTGCTCGATGTTTACTCCCCTGGCCTCCCACCGTATACGGTGGCCTGGGAGACAGACCTCCGTCGCACTATCTCCACTATTGACTGGCAAAAATGTTTTACCCTGACGCACAAATTGTCCATAGCCACCAAGACCCAGGAGAAGTGGTTTAAACTGTTAACAAGATGGTACAGATGTCCATCAACTCTCCACCACTTCAATCCGGAGGTGTCGGATGCCTGCTGGCGGTGCCTCGGCTCCCGGGGAACCATGCTCCACATCTGGTGGGAGTGCCCTCCTGTGCGGAGGTACTGGCAGCGGATTTTCACTCTACTGCAAATTGATGGCGACCTCTATCCACCCTTCACCTGAGGTGGCTCTCTTGTCTATTATCCCAGGATCATTTAAATCCATCAGAAATGATGTCTTGCGACACTTTCTGGCGGCGGTCAGGGTAGTGATTCCTCGTCATTGGAGAACGACAACCATGCCTTCCCTGGGGGATTGGGCTGTTGAGGTGGACCGCATTAGGGACCTTGAGCGCCTGGTGGCGGAGGAAAATGACAAAAGTGAACAGTTCTCTCTCGCATGGACTTCGTGGTCCGTGTTTCGGTACTCCTCGGAGTTTATCTCTTGGGCGGAGTGTGCCCTGGACGAGACCACTCTCGGACCTTGATGGAGTGATTCTGATCCCTGTCCCCTATCTGTGTACCCCTACTATTTGCCCCTGACTCTAACTCTTTCTCTTTTCTCTACACATAAATACACCTCTAAGAACCCAGTAGGATAACGTACCAGGGCTTCAATTTACCTACTACCTATAACCCATTGAGTGACCCTACTTCATACTCTCCAAATAGGTTTGTGTATACTTTCATCTGATAGTACTTAGCCCTGCTCTGTTCTGACACACATGATGCCTGTTGAGGATGTATCCTATTAATGTTTGTAATGTTTAAGACAATGTATGTCTTTTTCTGTCGTTTCACTGCATAAACAAATAAAATAAGATTGAATTAAAATATTCCATGGACTCGACATGCCTCTCAGTATATAGCTTGGGGTGTCTACTTTCCAAAATGGGGTCATTTGGGGGGGTTTTGAACTGTTCTGGCATTTTATACACAACATTAGGAAGCTTACATCCACTCTTCTAACCACTTGAAGACAAAGCCCTTTTTGACACTTTTTGTTTACATGAAAACATTTTTTTTTTGCAAGAAAATTATGTTGAACCCCCAAACATTATATATATTTTTAAAGCAAAGGCCCTACAGATTAAAATGGTGGGTGTTGCATTTTTTTTTCTACACAGTATTTGCGCAGCGATTTTTCAAACGCATTTTTTGGGTTAAAAAAAACACTTTTTTTAATTTTAATGCACTAAAACACACTATATTGCCCAAATGTTTGATGAAATAAAAAAGATGATCTTAGGCCGAGTACATAGATACGAAACACGACATGCTTTAAAATTTCGCACAAACGCGCATTGGCGACAAACTACATACATTTTTAAAAGCCTTTAAAAGCCTTTACAGGTTACCCCAGTAGATTTACAGAGGAGGTCTACTGCTAAAATGATTGCCCTCGATCTGACCTTCGCGGTGATACCTCACATGCATGGTGCAATTGCTGTTTACATATGACGCCAGACCGACGCTTGCGTTCGCCATTGGGCAAGAGCAGGGCAGGACAGGGGTGCTTTTTTTTTTTCTTTTTTTTTATTATTAATTTTGCTTTTTTCTTTTATTTTTAAATTGTTCCTTCCAAGTATTTTTTTTTTTATCATTTTTATTGTTATCTCAGGGAATGTAAATATCCCCTATGATAGCAATAGGTAGTGACAGGTACTCTTTTTTTGAAAAAACTGGGGTCTTCTAGACCCTAGATTTTTCCTCTGCCCTCAAAGCATCTGACCACACCAAGATCGGTGTGATAAAATGCTTTCCCAATTTCCCAATGGCGCTTTTTATATCCGGGGGGGGGGCATTCCCTCCCACTGCTTGTAAAAGCAGTCCAGAGGCTAATTAGCCGCTAGGATTGCTTTTACATGAAAGCCGGCCGCAGGCTGAAAAGAATGATACCAAGATGATACCTAAACCCGCAGGCATCATTCTGGTATAAACATTCAAAGTCCAGCAACATACCAGTACGTTGCTGGTCCTTGTTGGACATGTATTGTAATCTTTTTTTTTCATGCAGCCAGTTGGCTGAACGAAAAAAGAGATTGATCGGTGGGTATGCCCACCATTAGAATACCGCCCTTCATCCACCCACTTCCAATGATGGGCATACACGCACCATTTATATATGCCGAAGCATGGGGGCATCCTCCCGCAAAAAAGTTATGCCGCACACACATGGTCGGACTTTTCCACGGGCAAGCCTCCGTCGGAATTTCGACCGTATGTACGCGGCATTAGGAGCAAAATCGCTCCTCCGCCCCTGCTGCCCCAATGCTTCGGCATATTTGCTTTTTTTTTTAACTGTGGTGGTGAAATCACCTCCTACAGCACTGGAGTCGCAGGGATCAGGCCTGTCTCTGCGAACGCTGCAGTTATGTGTGTTTTTGTTTTGTAAGTGACAGTGATCGATCGATACTGCACTTGGGTGGCCTGGGCTGGACGGAGGGGCAAAACGCAGGTGCCAGCAGGTATCTGGGCTGATCCCGCTAACACTGCGTTTTTGGGAACCCTAAACTGCTGGGGACACTAGTATAGATCTGATCAGATCAGATATTGATCTGTTCAGATACTATACCACTAAGGGGGGTGTATGCTTCACGCGTGGGTGTTAGCGTTACTGGCACTAACCTGACACTGCCTGGGGTGTGACGCAGACCCTCTCTGACGCTAAAACCTAATTGATATCACCCGCCGGGCGATCAGGGGGTTAAAACTTTATTGGGTTATATACACGGCGGGTGCCCTGACACTATAAAAAGCAAACTAACTAACCAGCGTCACCTGTAACACTTATATGGTGATCACTGGTGAAAGGGTTAACTAGGGGCAATCAGGGGGTTAAAATATTTATTAGATAATATATGGGGTACCTGACGCTATAAAAACCTGCGGCGAACCTAAAAAAAATTACCAGCTACCGATCTGCATCACCGACACTAAGACAGCGTTTAGAAAAACGATCGCTTAGCGACAGTGCTGATGGGGGTGAAAGGGTTACCTGGGGGGCGATCAAGGGGGTTAAACCTTTATTAGATAATATATTGGGGTACCTGACGCTATAAAAACATGCGGCGAACCTAAAAAAAATTACTGGCTACCGATCTGCATCACCGACACTAAGACAGCGTTTAGAAAAACGATCGCTTAGCGACAGTGGTGATAGGGGTGAAAGGGTTACCTGGGGGGCGATCAAGGGGGTTAAACCTTTATTAGATAATATATTGGGGTACCTGACGCTATAAAAACCTGCGGCGAACCTAAAAAAAATCACCAGCTACTGATCTGCATCACCGACACTAAGACAGCGTTTAGAAAAACGATCGCTTAGCAACAGTGGTGATGGGGGTGAAAGGGTTACCTGGGGGGCGATCAAGGGGGTTAAACCTTTATTGGATAATATATTGGGGTACCTGACGCTATAAAAACATGTGGCGAACCTAAAAAAAATTACTGGCTACCGATCTGCATCACCGACACTAAGACAGCGTTTAGAAAAACAATTGCTTAGCGACAGTGGTGATAGGGGGTGAAAGGGTTACCTGGGGGGCGATCAAGGGGGTTAAACCTTTATTAGATAATATATTGGGGTACCTGACGCTATAAAAACCTGCGGCGAACCTAAAAAAAAATACCGGCTACCGATCTGCATAACAGACACTAAGACAGCGTTTAGAAAAACGATCGCTTAGTGACAGTGGTGATAGGGGGTGAAAGGGTTACCTGGGGGGCGATCAAGGGGGTTAAACCTTTATTAGATAATATATTGGGGTACCTGACGCTATAAAAACATGCGGCGAACCTAAAAAAAATTACTGGCTGCCGATCGGCATCACTGACGCTAAGACAGCGATCAGAAAAATGATCGCTTAGCGACAGTGGTGATAGGCGGTGAAAGGGTTATCTGGGGGGTGATCAGGGGGTTAAACCTTTATTAGGGGGGGTTAGGGGGCTACACTGGACCTAAGACTAAACTTTGGTGACACTTTTACAGTCACAAATGTCACTGATTGCAGTGATCACTAAATAAATGGTCACTGCAATCAGTGACACTGTGACTGGGGGCTGGGGGGGTGATCTGGGGGGTGATCTGGGGTGTCTGGGGGGCCTGGGGGGGCGATTTATGTCCCTATGTGTCCTGGTGTCAGTGTAGTGTTGTGTGTACTGACCTGATGTCTTCTCTTGTACGGCGCTCGGTATATGTGAGCGCCGCACCAGAGATGACATCACTTCCTCCTGCTCCCTCTGTCTGACACAGACAGAGGGGGCATTTCCATTCGCCGGGAGCGATCGCGAGGGGGTGGCCAGAAACGAATGGCTGCCCCCTCATCCTGGAACGCTCCCGGACACTTAGCCACCGCTCACTGTATAAGAGGGGGGTCCGATTGGACCCCCCAACTGTACAAAGGCAATCACGTACACTCTACGTGATTGTGCCTGTCGGTGCCATTCTGCCGACGTATATATACAGTGAGCGGTCGTTAAGTGGTTAAGGGCATAGGCCTGTATGATGGTCTGCCTGATCCACCTAAAGACAGTGGCAGACAACACCGCTCGGCCCTGTTTTGGACCAGAGACAGACACAAACAGTGAGTCAGACTTCCGAATGGAAACAGTAGCAGACAGGTACACCCGTAAGGCTTGTACCCATTTTAATGTATGAAGCGCAAACTCTCAGGGATGCAATGGGTGAGGACACAAGGACGGAAGAACAATGTCCTCCTTAAGGTGAAAGGCCGAGACCATCTTTTGAAAAGGACGGTCGTGGGCGCAACACCTCCATATCCTTATGGAGGACCAAGTAAGGCGACTTGCAGGACAAGGCCGCCAACTCAGACACCCGTCTAACCGAAGTAATGGCCACTAAGAAGGCCACCTTCTGGGACAAGGTCAAGAGAGGAATCCCTCTGATATTCTCAAAGGAATGTTCTTGGAGAACCAAAATGCATCAAATTCAGATCCCAAGTAGGGAGAGGAGGCTTGACAGGGGGGATCACATGGCGAACCCCCTGCACAAAAGGTGCTAATCAAGGAATGGCCCGGTAGTGGTCGTTGAAAAAGACAGCCCGGGCCGAAATCCAACCCTCAATGGTATGCAAGGCCAGCTTTTGGGTCACACCACGCTGTAAGAACAGCAAAATCCTGGGAACGGAATACGTCCGAGGATGCCAATCAAGTTCCTCGCACATAGCGATGTAAGCCTTTCAGGTACGGTGATATATCTTTCTGGAGGAAGATTCCCATGCCAACAACATAGAAGAGATGACCGAATCCGAGAGACCTCGGTCCTTCAGCACCTGGCTTTAAACAGCCATGCCATTAAAGCCAAGGACTGTAAAGCAGGATAAAGTATGGGATCATGAGACAGAAGGTCCACCCCCAATAGGCAGTCGCCAAGGAACGTCTGCGACTAGCCGAAGTAGATCGGCGTACCAATGTCGCTGTTCCGGAGCAATGAGGATCACCGGAATGGCCTCAGCCCCTACTCTGCGAAGCAGGCGAGGCAACAACAGTAGCGGAGGGTAAGCATATATCAGGCGATACTACCCCCAAGAGCTACCAACGCGTCTGATGCGTCTGCCCAGGGGTCCCTGGACCTGGCCACGATCTTGACACCTTGCGAGTGAGTCGAGAGGCCATAAGGTCCATATCCGGTGCCCCACCTCCGGTAAAGGAGGTGGAAACACCTCCGGATGCAAGGACCCTTCCCCTGCAATGCACACGGCCGACAGGACCGCCTGGCAGCGAGATGTATGAAAATCCCAAAGAGACTCCGCAATGTATCCGAGAAGAGAGGCCCCGGTGTACAGGGTGCCTCAACTGTTGGCCAATAAGGCAACTTGACAGAGCTTCCCTAGAAACTCGGTCAGAGGACCAGTACCTCAGCCACCACAGGTGGCGCAAACTCACCCCGGGCACAGAGACCCTAAAGGCTAAAGCAGTTGCAGTGCACCTGCTAGTCGACTGATAGATGAAGTAGAGGCATTTGCCCAGTCATTGAGCTACAGAAACGCCAGAGACGCAGCCACTAACGGGCATAACGCCAACCTCAGCCTGGCGAAAACAGTCCAAGCCAGCGCTTCTGATCACCACTGTAAGCAGGTGGAAAGTGGTACCCCTAAATCCAGGGATCCTTATGACAATGCTCCATCCAGCAGCTACCCATGGGTAAGTGCTGATTTTACAAACACATAGTTTATACTGTGTATTGCGCCAAACGCGCAAATAGAGTGTGGGAGGAAACCCACCCAGCCACAAAGCGCATAATACAACCACATACGGCGTATGTAGTTTAGTATGTGTGGATAAACCTATTAAACACGTTAATACTGTGCCAGCGATGAAGGCGCGCACATCATCGGGGCTTGGACGTAAACCAGCCACGCAGATTGCGTACACAACCGTGTAGGTATGTTAGCCTGCGAATAAACAAATTGCACATGTTTATACTGTGCATAGGGCTGAAAATGCGCACACCATTTGTCAGGAAAGGTTCCATCCGCTGGTGGCATTTATTATTTATCTTGCAGTACTGTGGTCCACCAGCAGGTGTCTCCTGGCAGTTTGTAACTGTCAGGAGAATCTTTCCCTGCTGGTGTTGTATTATCTTTTGGACGCAGTACTGGTTTCCACCAGCGGATGGATCCTGGCAGTGTGGAGCAGACTGCCCTCCCTCCGATCAGGTGTGACCTGAAGCTAATCAGGCATTCCTATAAATACCCGGCAGGTGTACACACACACTGCCCTGGTATTGTCCTTGTGCCCTGACCTGTAGCCTGTCTGCTTGAACCTTGAGCCATGTATCCTGATCCCTGTAACCTGAACCTGTAACCTGATCCTGAACCTGTTGTGTCCGTCCTAATCCCTGATCCCTGCTCTGCAGCCTGGTTGCCCCCTGCTTGATCCTGTCTCCCTGTCCTGATCCATCCTTACCCCATCTGCTGATCCCCCTGTGTATGACCTCGGCCTGGCCCTGTTTATGATTCTGGTTCCCCCATTACTTGTACATATTTGTCTGTTACTGTTATTAATTGTGGGTTCTGTTTGGTATTGGTTGTTGTGCACTGTGTGGTATTGGAGGTGGTTATATATATATTATTTCACTTATCTTTAATAAACCTTTATATTTCACTTATACGTGTTTGGTGTTCCTCTGTTGCTAGCTGCACAGTTCTGGTCACACTTGGTACGTGACAGTATACCAGGGCCATTAATGATCAGAAGTAGCTGCACAGAGGACCCATTTTGGTTCTGTTACTCTGCTAAAATGAACTCTGATATGATTCCTTATTATACTCTGCTGGCGTCAGAGAGTGGTGAATATCTCCGTCAGACACTGAAAGAGTGGACCAGTGATCAGCTGCTAGAGATTATTCGTTTAGCTCACTCCTGGGTTGATCAGGGCTGTATGATGTTTGGGGATGTTCAACCTTTAATTAAAATCTGCACAGAGCTGGCTTTGCCTTGTATCCCAGAGGGCCATGATGATTTTTCTCCCCCCTTTAATGTTAATCAGGTCGTATCTTTGGTTTGGCTTCTGGAGGATGACTCCCCATACTTTTTTGAACATTACACAGCTTGTTCCCAACAGAAAATAATAGAGTGTGTTGATTGTGTACAATCCCTTGTCAGACAGGCAGAATGTAAACTGCAGTTTGTGCAGCCACTACTCTCAGCATGGTCTGATATTTTGCAATCGGCCCCAGCCAGCCCACAAAAAAACATCTCTGCTGCCAGACACCTGCCTGCCCAAGAGTCTATTTCTCCATCACCTATGGCAACCCCAGTCGCAGTTCAGTACACACTACTTCCCACCAGGTATCAATATCCAGTCTCTGCTCCCTGCACCTATCCTGCATTCAACCCACCTGCCTCTTCTCAGCTGCCTGCAAGCCCACAAGAACCTCCTCCAGCCACTGTCCCCGTATCCCTGCCATATTCTTCCATTTGCTCGATTCCATCTTTTCCATATACTCCCCCCGTTATGTGCAAACCTGCAGTGACCAAATCTAAAAAGAAGCGGAAGTATTTCCCTACCCACACAATCCAACCAGTAATCCCACCTTCCTCCACACCCACCAACCTGCTCCAGCCTGTAATCCTTGAGCCAGCCTTCCAGCCTGCGGTCCTTGAGCCCGCCTTCCAGCCTGCAGTTCCAGAACCAGCCTTCCAGCTCGCAGTTTCAGAGCCAGCCTTCCAGCTCGCAGTTTCAGAGCCAGCCTTCCAGCTCGCAGTTTCAGAGCCAGCCTTCCAGCCTGCAGTCCCTGAGCCAGCCTTCCAGCCTGCAGTCCTTGAGCCAGCCTTCCAGCCTGCAGTCCTTGAGCCAGCCTTCCAGCCTGCAGTCCTTGAGCCAGCCTTCCAGCCTGCGGTCCTTGAGCCCGCCTTCCAGCCTGCAGTTCCAGAACCAGCCTTCCAGCCTGCCTTCCAGCCTGCAGTTCTCAAGCCAGCCTTCCAGCCTGCAGTTCTCAAGCCAGCCTTCCAGCCTGCAGTTCTCAAGCCAGCCTTCCAGCCTGCAGTCCTAGAGCCAGCCTTCCAGCCTGCGGTCCTTGAGCCAGCCTTCCAGCCTGTGGTCCTTGAGCCAGCCTTCCAGCCTGCGGTCCTTGAGCCAGCCTTCCAGCCTGAGGTCCTTGAGCCAGCCTTCCAGCCTGCGGTCCTTGAGCCAGCCTTCCAGCCTGCGGTCCTTGAGCCAGCCTTCCAGCCTGCGGTCCTTGAGCCAGCCTTCCAGCCTGCGGTCCTTGAGCCAGCCTTCCAGCCTGCGGTTTTCGAGCCAGCCTTCCAGCCTGCGGTTTTCGAGCCAGCCTTCCAGCCTGCGGTTTTCGAGCCAGCCTTCCAGCCTGCGGTTTTCGAGCCAGCCTTCCAGCCTGCGGTTCTCGAGCTAGCCTGCCAGCCTGAAGACCCTGTACCAGCCTGCCAGCCTGAAGACCCTGTACCAGCCTGCCAGCCTGAAGACCCTGTACCAGCCTGCCAGCCTGAAGACCCTGTACCAGCCTGCCAGCCTGAAGACCCTGTACCAGCCTGCCAGCCTGAAGACCCTGTACCAGCCTGCCAGCCTGAAGACCTTGTGCCAGCCTGCCAACATGGAGTTCCCGTGCCAGCCTTCCAAACTGAAGCCCTGATGACAGTGTCCCAGTCGAAAGATCCGGTGCCCGTTTCCCGGCCTGTGGTTGTGGTGCCCGTTTCCCGGCCTGTGGTTGTGGTGCCCGTTTCCCGGCCTGTGGTTGTGGTGCCCGTTTCCCGGCCTGAGGTTGTGGTGCCCGCTGCGGTGCCCGTTTCCCGGCCCGAGGTTGTGGAGCCCTTTTTCCGGCTCGAGGGTATGTCGTCTGCTGCCCAGCCTGAGATGATCCCGTCTGCTGCCCAGCCTGAGATGATCCCGTCTGCTGCCCAGCCTGAGATGATCCCGTCTGCTGCCCAGCCTGAGATGATCCCGTCTGCTGCCCAGCCTGAGATGATCCCGTCTGCTGCCCAGCCTGAGATGATCCCGCCTGCTGCCCAGCCTGAGATGATCCCTCCTGCTGCCCAGCCTGAGATGATCCCTCCTGCTGCCCAGCCTGAGATGATCCCTCCTGCTGCCCAGCCTGAGATGATCCCTCCTGCTGCCCAGCCTGAGATGATCCCGTCTGCTGCCCAGCCTGAGATGATCCCGTCTGCTGCCCAGCCTGAGATGATCCCGTCTGCTGCCCAGCTCGATGACCCGGAGCCTGCTGCCCAGCTCGATGACCCGGAGCCTGCTGCCCAGCCCGAAGTGTTCCTGTCTGCTGCCCAGCTCGATGACCCGGAGCCTGCTGCCCAGCCCAAGGTGTTCCTGCCTGCTGCCCAGCTCGATGACCCGGAGCCTGCTGCCCAGCCCGAGGTGTTCCTGCCTGTTGCCCAGCTCGATGACCCGGAGCCTGCTGCCCAGCCCGAGGTGTTCCTGCCTGTTGCCCAGCTCGATGACCCGGGGCCTGCTGCCCAGCCCGTAGTGTTCCTGTCTGCTGCCCAGCTCGGTGACCCGGAGCCTGCTGCCCAGCTCGATGACCCGGAGCCTGCTGCCCAGCCCGAGGTGTTCCTGCCTGCTGCCCAGCTTGATGTGATTGTCTGCCCGGATGTGACTTTGCCTACTACCCAGCTGATTGCCATGAACTTTCTCCGGCAACAGCTAGTTGGAGCGTCCGGAGGCCGCTCCTTTGAGGGGGGGTACTGTCAGGAAAGGTTCCATCCGCTGGTGGCATTTATTATTTATCTTGCAGTACTGTGGTCCACCAGCAGGTGTCTCCTGGCAGTTTGTAACTGTCAGGAGAATCTTTCCCTGCTGGTGTTGTATTATCTTTTGGACGCAGTACTGGTTTCCACCAGCGGATGGATCCTGGCAGTGTGGAGCAGGCTGCCCTCCCTCCGATCAGGTGTGACCTGAAGCTAATCAGGCATTCCTATAAATACCTAGCAGGTGTATACACACACTGCCCTGGTATCGTCCTCGTGCCCTGACCTGTAGCCTGTCTGCTTGAACCTTGATCCATGTATCCTGATCCCTGTAACCTGAACCTGTAACCTGATCCTGAACCTGTTGTGTCCGTCCTGATCCCTGCTCTGCAGCCTGGTTGCCCCCTGCTTAATCCTGTCTCCCTGTCCTGATCCATCCTTACCCCATCTGCTGATCCCCCTGTGTATGACCTCGGCCTGGCCCTGTTTATGATTCTGGTTCCCCCATTACTTGTACATATTTGTCTGTTACTGTTATTAATTGTGGGTTCTGTTTGGTATTGGTTGTTGTGCACTGTGTGGTATTGGAGATGGTTATATATATATATATTATTTCACTTATCTTTAATAAACCTTTATATTTCACTTATACGTGTTTGGTGTTCCTCTGTTGCTAGCTGCACAGTTCTGGTCACACTTGGTACGTGACACCATTGGAGCGCGGGGGAGAAACCGGAGCACCCAGATGAAACCCACGCAGACTGCATACGCATACCTTGTAGGTATTATAGTATGTGTGCTAAACATTTTGCACAAGCCTATGTGTGCATAGCACCGAAGGCGCGCACACCGTTGGCGTGTGGGAGGAACCAAAGTACCCCACGCATACCCAGAGAATGCAATACCTACAACTACTGTGAATGTATTTAGTGTTGTGTATAAACATAATGTGTATGTTTACACCGTGTATTCCACCAAAGGCACGCATGTCCTGTAGCGTGGGCGGAAACCCGGAGGAAACCCACGCAGACTGCACAGACATACCGGGTAGGTATGTTAGTATGTGGATATAAAATCGCACAAATTTAGGCTGTGCATAGCGCCGAAGCGCCCATAAAAATGGAGTGTGGGAGGGAACTGGAGTACCCGGAGGAAACCCACACAGACTGCATACACATACCGTGTAGGTATTATAGCATGCGTGATAAACATTGAACATGTTTAACTGTGCAGAGGGCCAAAGGCGCACATACCGTCAGCGCGTGGGAGGAAACCGGAACACCCGGAAGAAAACCACGCAGACAGCACACAGATACCGTGTAGGAATGATAGCACGTGAATAAACATATTGCACATGTTTATGCTGTGCATTTCCATTGGAGCGTGGGAGAAAACCGGAGTACCCGGAGGAACCCCACGCAAACAGTATACCCATACTGTAAACATGAATGGTTTGTGCAATAAACATATTGAACATGTCTATACTGTGCAGAGAGCCGAAGCGCACATACCATGAGAGCGCGGGAGGACAACGGAGCCCCCGGCGGAAACCCGCGCCGACCCAGAGAGCATAATACATACATATACTGTGAATGTATCTAGAGTCGTGCATAAACATATTTTGTACGTTTTATATCATGTATGGCACCGAAACACAGCATTGGAACGTGGGGGAACACCCACGCAGACACAGAGACCAATAACACATACATACACTGTGAATGTATGCAGTGTAGAGGTATAGGATGAGTTTAAATTATGGCGCAGAGGTGCATAATCTTCTCTGTATCATTCCAAACTGCTTGACTGTGCTGCCGAAGCAGCATGCAGGTAACAGGTAACCTCTGATCCTCAGACCGTGTGTCTGTCAGAGCTCAGAGCGTTCCCCAGGAAATGGCGGGAAACCACAGGTGCAGAGACCCTGTTGTTGCCTCAGGACACCACACAGAAGGCTCACAGGGACTAGAGACATAAATTAATAAAGTCCCCCCCCCCCCACCATGCTGCACCGACCAGGGGGAGGGAAACACTGTGCACCACTGTATCATCCATGCTGCTCTCGACGCAGCGTGTGAGGAAAACAGTGAGGAAGCTGTGTAAAAGCAAGGCTTGAAGGAACCAAGGGAAACAGCGTCTACCTGAGGTACCACAGCCACAGCACCCAGCTTGAGAGTGTTCCTCACATCATCAATGAGTTCACTTACAAGCGCCCTGTCATTCACTGGCACAGAACTGGAGTCTTCCTCACAAGGGAATGACCTGTTCATAAACATTAAAATATTCAGAGCTATGGTCCTGAGCACAGTAGCTAGGCCCATATCTGAATCGGAGCACTCCTTCACTAAAGATTTTTGTGGGGAGAGGGGGCTTATAGCTCCCTTTGCTCGCACACCACTTCCATTCTGACAAGGAATGATTCCAGGACTGCCGACAACTGGTCCATAAGGACCGCAGGTGCGGGAGCACTGCCAGTTGCCTCAGACAAGTGTGGAGAAGCAGGGTGTATCAGACTCCATATCGCCACCCTCTGAGACCTTATACACTATGTGACAGCAGGAAGGTAAAGTCACCTGGTTGCATCCAGGGGGGTAGATATATTTCGCCCAGATTCAGGCTTTACGCCGACTTATACAACTAGGTGGAGAGTTGTATAAGCCCAGCTGAGGCTAGTGGGCTCATGGATGACTCATACCTCTAGGGAGAGTGTGGGGCGTCGTGCAGACAGGGAGTTGATGAGACCAGCTGAAGCTTGTCAGCTCATTTAGGCCTCTATAAAAACTCCCAGATTCATTAGGTGTTTGCTCATGCCTGGACCCAGACCTGTGTGGACTGTCTAGGGAGAGTGAACCCCTGTGCGGTGAGACAAAGCCTGTGTGGCTATTTGCTTGGACATTTAAAACCAGGGACTTAGGGACTAGGACAGCACTAGGCTGATCCCAGTTGTTAGTTAGGAAACCTGTATGTTTAGTCAGAGGTCAAGTTGACCAGGATTTATTTTGTTTATGTTTCTTTTGGCTTTGCTGTGTTTTGTCACTGTAAATAGAAAATAAACCGCACCTTTTTTTGATTTTGAAAACCACAACCTCCGTTTGCTGGGCCTGTTTTTGTGTGGGGAGCCCATCCCGGGGGTCACACACACCTGCTGCCGAGCTAACCCCCTCACAGTTGGTGGAGAACCAGTGGCAGTTTTTTTTTAAGCCAGCATGGAGGAGATACTGAAGCAGCTGGCTCTAGCAAATGCCAATCAACAGCAGACAAATGCAGGTTTGCAAAAGAGCCTTGCAGCTCATCAACAGAGCCTTGCAGCTCAACAACAGAACTTCGCAGCCCAGCAGCAAGCTCATCAACAGAGCCTTGCAGCCCAGCAGCAAGCTCACCAACAGAGTCTGGAAGCTCAGCAACAAGCCCAGCAGCAATCTGAGGCCCGCTTCATAGACCTGTTACAGAAGCAAGAGCAGAGACTACAACAAATGGAAGCAGTAATGCAGCAACGTCCGCAGACCAGTGAGGAAAGCCGTCCCACTAATACCGCGTCCTTTGGGGTGAGTCGTTTATTGACAAAAATGACTGGAGAGGATGATCCAGAGGTATTTTTGACCACATTTGAAAGGACTGCTGAAAGAGAAAAGTGGCCTGAGGAGCAGTGGGCTGGACTGGTGGCTCCTCTGTTAACTGGTGAATCGCAGAAGGCTTACTATGACCTAGAGCCTGACCAAGCAAGAGACTATGTGATGCTAAAAGCTGAAATATTGGCAAGGCTGGGTGTCACCCAGGCTGTCCGGGCTCAGCGTGTGCATAACTGGACTTTCCAGCTTGGAAAACCCCCCAGGGCTCAAATGTATGATCTCATTCACCTGAGCAGAAAGTGGCTACAGCCAGAGACTTTGTCCGCACCAAAGATTGTGGAACGTGTTGTAATGGATCGGTTTTTGAGAGCCCTTCCTACTGCCATCCAAAAGTGGGTAAGCCATGGAGACCCAGAGACGGCCGATGGTCTTGTGGATCGTGTGGAGAAATACTTGGCTACAGAGAACCTGACGGCCTCTTCCAGAGACACTCAGACTTTCCACCCTAAGACCAGACCATCCCCAGGGGCGGATAAGAGGATTCCAAGGGGTGAGGGTGGAGAGAGTGAGAGGGTGGGAGCTCTACCCCAAGTTTGGCGAGAACAGCCTGGGAAATCAGCGGCTCAAGAGGCGGCAAGAAGGATCGTTTGCTACCGCTGCCGGCAAGCGGGACATATTGCAGCCAATTGCCCGGTTGTGGAGGAACCCATGCAGTGTGACTTTCTGACGGGCAGACGTCAGTCGCTGTGTGCGACAGTCGCATGCACTGCCATTCGAGGAACTGAGAAACATTTATGCAAAATGTGTGTTAATGGTAGAAATGTTGTGGTATTGCTGGATTCAGGTAGCCTTGTGACCCTGATAAAGGCTGAGTTAGTTAAAACAGAGGTCTCTGGGAATAGCAAGGTAGCTGTTATTTGTGTGCATGGGGACACCCGAGAGTATCCAGTGACTACAGTGTGTTTCGAGACCCCCAAAGGTACCCTCTCTCATCCAGTGGGCTTAGTATCTCAGTTACCGCATGACGCCATTGTGGGAAGGGATTTTCCGAAGTTCTGGGAACTGTGGGATGATCCTGAGCCCCCCACTGGTGCCCCTATGTACCAGGAATGTGATAGCCAGAACTCCCCTGAGAGTGGTGAGGACTCTCCGGAATTTCCCTTATCAGTATTGGCAGGGGAGACTCAAGAAACTGGAGAGGAGCCCACCTCCTCAGACGAAAACCTACCGTCTGTGGAGTTTTCTGATCTTGAGGTTCACAGGGAAAACTTTGCCACAGAACAGTTGAAAGACCCCGCCCTAATAAAGGCACGGGAAAACGTAGTGAAAATAGATGGCGAGTTAGTGAACCCAGATAATACCTGCACTTACCCATACTTCAGCGTAGAGAAGGACCTACTGTATCGGGTGGCAAAAAGGGCAGAAGAAACCGTTGAGCAGCTTGTGGTGCCCAAACCTTACAGGAAGTTGGTGTTGGAGTTGGCCCATGGGCACATTCTTGGAGGTCATCTGGGGACAGAGAAAACCCGAGAGAGGGTATTACAGAGATTCTATTGGCCGGGGGTGATGAAGGACATAGAAAATTATTGTTCCTCCTGCCCTGTGTGTCAGAGGTCGGCCCCCGATGCCACATTTCCGTAGCCCGCTGGTCCCTCTACCCATCATTGAGGTCCCGTTTGAGAGGATCGCCATGGATTTGGTAGGTCCTATAATCAAGTCCGCTAGGGGGCACCAGTACATATTAGTTATAATGGACTATGCCACCCGTTATCCAGAAGCGATCCCTCTCCGAAATACCTTGGCCAAAACCATAGCCAAAGAGCTATCTCTTGTGTTTAGCCGGGTGGGTATTTGTAAAGAACTGCTTACGGACCAAGGTACACCCTTTATGTCCCGGGTTATGAAGGAGCTGTGTAAATTGTTCAAAGTGACGCAATTACGTACATCTGTGTATCACCCCCAAACCGATGGGCTGGTTGAAAGATTCAACAAAACCCTAAAACAAATGTTGAAGAAAGTGGTGGATAGAGATGGAAAGGATTGGGACTGTCTACTTCCTTATCTGATGTTTGCTATTAGGGAGGTGCCCCAATCCTCTACGGGATTCTCCCCCTTTGAGTTACTGTATGGGAGACACCCAAGAGGGCTGTTGGATATTGCCAAGGAAACTTGGGAAAGTGAGAGTTCTCCCCACAGGAGTGTGATTGAGCATGTCGCCCTGATGCAAGACCGAATTGCACAGGTAATGCCCATCGTGAAGGAACATTTGGCCCAAGCGCAGTTAGCACAGCAGAGAGTGTACAACCGTGGAGCCAAGACCCGTACCTTTTCCCCGGGGGATAGGATACTGGTACTTGTCCCTACGGTTGAAAGTAAATTCCTTGCCAAATGGCAAGGCCCCTACGAGATAATGGAAAAAGTGAGCGAAGTGAATTACAAGGTCAGACAACCAGGAAGGCGAAAGCCCGAACAGATCTATCACGTTAATCTGTTGAAAGCCTGGAGGGATAGAGAGTCCCTAGTCGCAGACACTTGGTCACCAGCTCAAACTGGTTGCGTGATTCCTGAGGTTGGAATAGCAGCCACCTTGTCACAACCCCAACAACAGGAGGTTAAGGAGTTTGTGCTTCGCAACAAGGAGGTATTCTCTGAGCTGCCGGGACAAACATCTGGGGTAGAGCATGACATCATTACCCCGCCCGGTGAAAGGGTGAAGTTAAAACCCTATCGGATCCCAGAGGCCCGACGGGAGGCAATACGGGAGGAAGTACAGAAAATGCTGAACTTAGGGGTGATAGAGGAGTCCCAAAGTGATTGGTCTAGTCCCATTGTGTTGGTGCCTAAACCGGATGGGAGCTGGCGATTTTGTAACGATTTTCGTCAGTTGAACAAAGTTACAAAATTTGACACCTACCCCATGCCACATATAGATGAGTTGATCGACCGGCTGGGAACAGCCCGATACATGACGACTCTTGACCTCACAAAAGGGTATTGGCAAATCCCCCTGGCCAAATTGGCCAAAGAGAAAACCGCATTTGTAACCCCAGACGGGGCGTTCCAATATAAAAGAATGCCGTTCGGGTTACAGAATGCGCCGGCCACATTCCAGCGGAAAATGGACCAGATGCTGAGGCCCCATCGGAAGTATGCTGCGGCTTACCTGGATGACGTAATTGTCCATAGCACAGATTGGGCCTCACATCTGCCAAAAGTGCAAGCAGTCCTGGACTCTGTTCGGGAAGCGGGGTTTACGGCTAACCCCAAGAAGTGTACCATTGGGCAGGAGGAGGCCAAATATCTTGGGTACACCATTGGGAGGGGAGTAATAAAACCCCAACTCAACAAAGTCGAGGCCATCCAGAGTTGGCCACGTCCCAACAGCAAGAAGCAGGTACGAGCCTTTCTGGGAATCGCTGGGTATTATCGGCGATTCATTCCCCACTTTGCTTCTAAGGCTGTGCCCCTAACCAACCTAACGAAGGGGAAAGGGTCGGTCATGATTAAATGGACCCCCGAGGCTGAGGCAGCATTCCAATTCTTGAAACAAGCCTTATGTAGCCAGCCAGTGTTGTACTCACCCGACTTCTCTAAAGACAAAGTGATGCGTCAGATGTGGGGTTAGGAGCAGTATTGTCCCAGGTCTGGAACGGGGAAGAGCACCCAGTCATTTACCTCAGCAGGAAGTTGAAGTCCCATGAGGTAAATTACGCCACCGTTGAAAAGGAGTGTTTAGCGGTGAAGTGGGCTCTAGATTCCCTTCGGTACTACCTGCTAGGTAGGCACTTTGACATGGTTACGGATCACGCTCCGTTAAAGTGGATGGCTCAAAACAAGGAAACAAATAGAAGAGTGAATAGGTGGTTCCTGGCCCTCCAGGAATTCAACTTCACAGTAAAGCATCGCCCTGGCGTTCAAATGGGGAATGTGGATGCTTTGTCTCGAGTACATGAATGCCTGATTGCTGGTGTTCCAACCCCGAGGTTAAAACAAGAGGGGGGTGTATGTGACAGCAGGAAGGTAAAGTCACCTGGTTGCATCCAGGGGGGTAGATATATTTCGGCCAGATTCAGGCTTTACGCCGACTTATACAACTAGGTGGAGAGTTGTATAAGCCCAGCTGAGGCTAGTGGGCTCATGGATGACTCATACCTCTAGGGAGAGTGTGGGGCGTCGTGCAGACAGGGAGTTGATGAGACCAGCTGAAGCTTGTCAGCTCATTTAGGCCTCTATAAAAACTCCCAGATTCATTAGGTGTTTGCTCATGCCTGGACCCAGACCTGTGTGGACTGTCTAGGGAGAGTGAACCCCTGTGCGGTGAGACAAAGCCTGTGTGGCTATTTGCTTGGACATTTAAAACCAGGGACTTAGGGACTAGGACAGCACTAGGCTGATCCCAGTTGTTAGTTAGGAAACCTGTATGTTTAGTCAGAGGTCAAGTTGACCAGGATTTATTTTGTTTATGTTTCTTTTGGCTTTGCTGTGTTTTGTCACTGTAAATAGAAAATAAACCGCACCTTTTTTTGATTTTGAAAACCACAACCTCCGTTTGCTGGGCCTGTTTTTGTGTGGGGAGCCCATCCCGGGGGTCACACACACCCGCTGCCGAGCTAACCCCCTCACAACTACTACAGTGAATATACAGTCCACCCACTGGCTACGCTGAGGCTGAGGAGAGGATACCCGGAGGACTCACCAACCCTTAAGGACCGCTCAGTTCTGCTGAAGAAACCGCGCTGTGAGCCTGAGGAGAGTGAAGAATCTGTGAGGAGATTGTGAGGAGATTCGCGCCGCAGCTAGAGGCCGAAACCGAAAGTAAATGCGCGGCGGCTACAAGAAAATGGCCGCCGGCCGCAGCTATAACTGCGCCATTGAACCACGGCAAGATGGCCGCCGAGCACGAAATTTAAAGGCAAACAGCGCTAATGCGCGCGCTAATGGCGCACGCAATAACCACCTCACACACCAGGAAAACTGCCCCTCACCCCAGAGCCCACTACAGACATAAGCGCCCAGCCAGGCCAGAGTGACCCCCAAGCACCCCCACAGCACAGCACCAGTAGAGGGTGCAGAGAGCAGCATAACAGGGGGGAGACAGGGAGAAACCCCCCATATAAAGAAACACAGCCAGCATGTACTCACCTGAAGTAGGAGAGACTACTTACCCATCCCTTTCAGGGACCCACTGGCTTGTTTCAGACAGACCTATCACAGAGCAGTACTGCGTAGCTGTCAGCCCGATCCACTGCGAGAGATACAGTCAGTCAGGTACTGTTCAATCTTGAGAGGACCGCGGGAGCTAAAAGCAACCCGGCCACCCCTGGAGTCACGGGGCATGTCGTGAACTGAGTCTCACACACACAAGGCGAGGATCAGCACGCTCGACGGTCGGACAGGGAAGACTACGAGGATACCAGTGTACCCAACCTGTTGCCCAGTTGATTCAAGGTCTCAAAAATAAAATAATAAAATTCCCAAAGGAATAAAATTTAAAAGTAAAATCTTCCAGGAGACTGGCTCCTGAGAGAGCCACGTCTTCTCCTTCTGCTAGGCAGAAAAAAACTGAGGCTGCTAGCTGCAGGTGGGAGGGTAATGTCCGGAGGGACCGCCCCCCTGGGCGGGGCTGTTCAGCTCTGGTTTGTTCTAGAATGTATGTTTCTAACATTCTGCCTAGATCTTCTCCTGCGAGCAGGGACATATACCCACACGTTTACAGTATCCAGCTGTGTCAGTCCATGGACGATAAGAGAAAGGCTGTTTTATCCTGTATGCATAGATCCTCCCCTCCCTGCAATGGATTTGGATCTGGAGAAAGCCAGCTAATACACAGGCAATAGCCAACCTGCACATGCTCAGTTGTGTCTTTTTATGCTGGAGAGAACAGTTTCTTGTTCTCAGAGATAGCCAGGTCACATGATATTAACATCACACATGTGGACTTGAATACAGGCTGCAGTGAAAAACTCTACCTTCCTAAACTCTCGGCACTGAAGAAATTGTGCAGTTTATGATGTAAACGTGGTATACAGATCATCCAAAAAGGTATATAGGGGCTGATTTACTATAACTCCAGGAAGTACTGAGCACTATTGCAAATAATAGCTCTTATTTTAGCCAATTAAAAATTCCAAGCGCGAATTTGCGAATGAAAAAGAGCGCTATTAGCAGCAAACAAGTGTTAGTAAATATGGAATCAGCGCTAATTAGCGAATCCGCGTACATGCAAATGCCAATTTCCACTACGTTTTTATATAGCACTGCACTGTAACCATGATCCATGTATGTGAAAGAAACATTTTTATATGAGATGTGCTCTACCTCGTGTGCATCTATTGATGTATATTGCAATTAGTATTCCTAGCTTTTTTCCTTCTTTTGCTAACGAATGCAGTTATGAATGATTATTACATAGTAATGTCTGCTATTCTGTAAAGTTACATGTATAAAACATTTAGGTTACCTATTTGTTGTATGTTGTTTTTTTAATGTTTTTTTTTTTTTTTTCATTTAGGTGGCTATAAAGCAGTAATTATTTATTTTCATTCTTTAATCATACTACACTATTATGCAGGTCTTGTACTTAGCACAATGGCTTAGTGGTCTGCTCAGATGTCTCCACAGCTCTCATGGTACAAGTTTAAATACCAGCCAACCTACCATCCAACAGCTATGTTTATTTTTTGCACAAGCAAATTAAAATAAACAAACAAAGAAATGTAAACTGCCCGTTGGCTAGTGTGTGAAGTTTGGAATTCCACACCATAATATTATTGAATAAAAGTGCATTGGCTAATTGGCATTCACCTATTTTCAGCATATTCTGCTTTGGCTAATTGGCATTTGCCTTTTTTCCACCAATACAATCTTTTAGTATCTCTCTGTGGGATTTGAACCCATGAGTGCTTCAAAGCCTGAGTTTTTCAAGGTAGAAGTGCTGACCACTAGCCTATTGAGCGTAGCACAAACATCTACTAGTGTGTGATGTTTCTTCTCCCTGAGCCGTCTCTCCTGCCACCGCCGTCTTTTCCCGCTGCTGTGTTCTTCCGCACAGTCGGTTACCTGCTAATAAAAAAAAAAAGCTGCTCTTTTTCTGTGTCTGACTTTTGTGGCCATCCGATAACGTCACCCGGAGAGCCCGCTCCATGGCTATGTAAGAGACGCCACACAGCGGGTGACAACACAGAGGAGGAAGACCGCCACAGAAGAAGAGCGGCTTTTTAAAAAAAAATTATTAGCAGGTAACCGACTGCGCGGAAGAACACAGCAACGGGAGAAATTTGCTGCTGAGTAAAATGCACACATTCAGGAGGTGCTGCCGTCAGTAGGATTTGAATTCATGGCATAAACCTTTGAGGGCAGCAGGGAATACCACTATCCTACAGAGCTGAGCACATACCTACAGAGAAAATACATTTACTAATGTTTAATTCTATACAATAATGTTTTGCATTTCAGGCATTAAAGAGGAAGTAAACGCCACTCCGGCGCTGTGATTGGCCGGAGCGGCGATGACGTCACACGCATGCGCGCTTCGGCCAGCAAGATCCCATTCAGAAAACCGGCAATGATGCCGGCCCGCTAGTGCGCATGCGTGTGACGTCATCGGTGCTGTTTTAAAAGCAAATATCTCCTTAACCGTGTAGGTTAAGAAGATATTTCTTGCACCTACAGGTAAGCCTTATTCTAGGCTTACCTGTAGGCGCAAGTTGTCTAAGTGGGTTTACAACCACTTTAATATTATTGTAACAACCATGCTCATGCTGATGTGGCATTGGCTAATAGCAGCATATGCTGAAAAGAGGCAAATGCCTGAGTGTTTGATGGTGGGACTACTTTATATTCTAGGTATAATAGTACTCAGCACAGTGACTTAGGCCCCTTTCACACTTGTGCGACCGGAAAGTTGTGTGATTTTGATGCGACTTTAAGCAATGCCTGTGTAATCTTGAGGTCTATGGACGCAGGAGTCGCAGGGAAAGGCGCGCAAATTTCCGTCTGCAATTTTTCTGCGATTCCAGGGAATGCCTGTAAACTTAAGGTCTATGAACCTCAACTCGTATCAAAGTCGGACGAAAGTAGTACAGGGACTACTTTGAAGTCGGTGTGACTTGAAGTTGCACAGATATAAATGGTACACATTAAAAATCATGGGGTATGACTTGTGATGCGACACTGATGACCAAAGTCACAGGAAAAGTCACTCAAGTGTGAAAGGGGCCTCAGCCCGACTTTGTGAGCGATTTCAGAGACATCAGTGCACTTTCCTGCACAGATTTCTAGTGAAATCACATAGGTCTCAACTGTCCCTGATTTGGAACAAAGTCCCTCTGTCCCTCTTTCCTCCTCATTTGTCCTTCATTTTGTTCGGATCGGTATAGTTTTATATAAAATGCTATTTTTATCTTTCAAAAAGGGTTTTCCAGCGCTAAACCTTTCATCTAATTTCTAAATTGCTTGGCTTTGGGAATTTACAAACAAATCTAAAGGGATATTATTGTTAAAAAAAAAGCACTTGGGGGTTTAACTAATCTTTTTTTTTTTTTTTTTTTTTTTTAATAATTCTCCTTTAAGAAGGTGTTTTAGGAGGTGTGTCCTATGCCTACATACTTTTGCTAATAGGTGTCCCTTATACCCATCTCAAAAAGTTGGGAGGTAAGAAATCGCCTCCTGGAGTCGCCCAAAGTAGTGTAGGATATACTTTTGGGAATTTGTGTGGCGTCGCACCAATTTGGACAGTTCTATTGCCGTCAATAGGCGCCGATTTGACCTGTAATTTGACATGTCAATTCAGAGCTATGTGAACATGGGTGAAGTTGCATAGATATGAATGGAACTCATGGGGGGTAACTTTTAATGCGACACTGAGGTCCAAAGCTGCATGTAAAGTCACATAAGTGTGAACGTAACCTAATGAGATTAAATGATAACACCTTGAATAAAGCCCCATTTGCACTTGTGCGACCTTAAAATTGCACAGCTTTGCCATGACTTGAAGCAATGTCAGTGTAATCTTGTGGTGTATGGACCTCAAATCGCATCAAAGTCAAACCAAGGTAGTGCAGGGACGAATTTGCCCCACTTTCAGGATGCACAAGTGACAATAGGGCCAAATTCAAAGATATCCTTGACTCTCTTTCACACTGCTGCGACCTGAAAGTCACACTAATTTGCTGCCACTTTGCCGCTGCAACTTGGCCCCAACTTCTGGGAATGCCTGTGTAATATTGCGCCCTATGTACCTCAAGTCACATGAGGCTCTGTTTCCACTATTGCAACCCTAAATTGCCAAGATTTTGCCACAATTTTTTTGCCGCGATTATGATGCGACTTGGAGCAATGCCTGTATATTCTTGAGGTCTATGGACCTCAAGTTGCATCAAAGTGGGACCAAAGTAGTGCAGGGACTACTTTGAAGTCACACAGATATGAACCATACTCATTGGAAATCATGGAGTATGACGTGTCAATCGACTTTGCAGTCCCAAGTCGCATGACAAGTCGCACTAGTGGAAACTGAGCCTGAAAGTCACACCAAAGTAGTACAGGGACAACTTTGAAGTTGGTGTGACTTAAAGTAGCACAGATATGAATGGTTATCATTGAGAATCATGAAAAGTCGCCCAACTGTGAATCAAGTCATATATATTTTAATAGAAAGGAGCTCTCATTTATACTTGCATAGTCCTTACTGATTTACATCAGCAGAACAAATGCAGGAAGTAGTGATGTGTGCACATGGGCCAGAAGCAAATGTGTGGTGATGCCAAACAAATCAATGAAGCCCACCCACACCAAATCCACCCCCACCTTGAGTAAGCACGAGTACATATCCTACACTTCACTACTTTTGCCGATTTCAGGTGCGACTTCAATAGACATTTGTGTATGAAGCCACACAGATGTCTATCAAGAAGTACCTAATATCGCACTAGCTCAAGTGAAGTAGCGCAATTTCAAAGTAGCATCAATGTGAACCAGGGTGAAGAGATTTGTTTTTTGGTGCACAAATGCATATAGAAATAAAATATTTTTAAAAAAAAGATATTGCACTTTGCCAAAACCACCACTAAAAAAAATAAAAAGAACAAAAAATAAAAAAAAACACCACACCAAATCTCAATGTACTTTTATTTTGCCAGCAGAAACAAAATTATGTACATTCATTTACTAGCTTCAAAAAAATTTGGACATGGTACTACATTTAGCAATTGGATTTTAAGGGCCCTGCTCATAGGAGCTTACAATCTAAAATTTGACAAAACCTTTAGAGTGCACACAGCTTTACTTTTAGTGTATAACGGGCAACACATCACATTTTTATCTGCAAGATTATAGAAACATACTTAAGTCATTATCCTTACAAAGCATTCCAACATAATATTAAAAAAGACACATGTTCAAAACACCCACCCCCACTCCACAATCCACACACATACATTGGTGACTATGTTCTGCTGGAATCTGCATTTCTGTGTACATGATTAAGCAATGAGATCCAAGAGTAGAAGGTCAGCAGATGCTTCCAAACGATTTTGCATGGTCAGACAGGAACAATACACACAATTTTTGATTGAAAAAATGCACAAGAATTTCAGCAAATAACACTAGTTGGGGATTTGTCAATCTGCACAATATCATTCCTTTTCCCCCCACAAATCACACCAAAAAACCTGGCCTTCTCAGACCAAACGATCCCCCATATTGCAGGCGTTTATATAAGAGAGGTTGTATTGTTAGCAAACTGATACACGCCCAATAGAAGTACACGCCCACCAGTATCTTTCAATCTGTCTCTTCGTGTATGTCTAAAGTGATTGCACCTGATGAGCAGGAACACATAATACTATTTGCAACTGTGTTAGCCCTTGGCTATGTGCATCAAATCTCCAACTACAGGCCAAAGATCCAAGTCTATTTGCACGCACATAAACAAAGCAACAGTTTTCTAAGCAAATGTACCTGTGCAGTGTAAACCCTACAATTTTAAATGTCCAAGTCCCTGGGCATGATTAGTGCTAACAAACATTAACATCAGTCCCTGGCTCCAATGAGCTTCCAATCTAAAGTCCAAAACTAACTTTTTTACATTAGAGACTATTTTGACAGGAGACAAATAAAA
Source organism: Rana muscosa (assembly GCA_029206835.1). Classification (NCBI taxonomy): domain Eukaryota; kingdom Metazoa; phylum Chordata; class Amphibia; order Anura; family Ranidae; genus Rana; species Rana muscosa. Next base: position 22,862,966 of record CM055122.1, read on the forward strand.
TACCATCATGTCTTAGGATTGTGGTGAGAAACCCACACAGGGAGAACATATAAACTTCAACACATGCATTAGCATGTTGGGGAATTGAACCAGCAACCCCAGAGCTGCTAGACAGAATTGCTACCCACTTAGCCACCGGGCAGCCTCTTGCATGTTCTCTGCATCTCTGTTGTGTGAACCAGCCCTAAGTCCATAGCCATGTTCAGTGTCTCCAAGCAATACTCTAATTCATCCCCAAGGTGTTCTGTTGTGTTGAGGTCAGGACTCTGTCCAGGCCAGTCAAGTTCCTCCACCCCTAACTCACTCATCCATGTCTTTATGGACCTTGCTTTGTGTACTGGTCCAAATCATTTGGTGGAAGGGTATTATGGTGTGGGGTTGTTTTTCAGGGGTTGGGCTTGGCCCCTTAGTTCCAGCGAAGAGAACTCTTAAGGCATCAGCATACCAAGACATTTTGGACAATTTTATGCTCCCAACTTTGTGAGAACAGTTTGGGGATAGCCCCATCCTGTTCCAACATGACTGCACACCAGTGCACAAAGAAAGGTCCATAAAGACATGGATGAGCGAGTTTGGGGTGGAGAAACTTGACTGGCCTGCACAGAGTCCTGACCTCAACCCGAGAGAACACCCTTTGGCTGAATTAGAGCAGAGACTGCGAGCCAGGCCTTCTCATCCAACATCAGTGCCTGGCCTCACAAATGCACTTCTGGAAGAATGATCAAACATCTCCATAGACACACTAAACCTTGTGGACAGCTTTCCCAGAAGCTGTTCTAGCTGCAAAGGGTGGGCCAAATCAAATTTTAACCCTACGGACTAAGACTGGGCTGCCATTAAAGTTCATGTGTGTGTAAAGGCAGGCGTCCCAATACTTTTGGCTAAATTTTGTATCTGGCAAGATTTACAATGGTGGTGGAACCCTCCTACACATAAATAGGACATTTAGACATATTTTTAATACCTGGGAGATGAGACAACTTCTCTACACGAAGCAGCATGTTTGGGATTTGAACCCAGACACTCAGGGATGCTAAGCAGAAGTTCTAACCTTTAAGCCACGGAGCTGCCACATGTGAGTTCCTCATGCACATAAATACTGCATTTCTTTGGGCATACAGGTGATGGAATTACATTCCTCAAGAGTTATTCTTCTTGATTTATTCTGTGAAATTTTGTGTTTTTTGTGGGTGAGTTTAGAATAGTGATATTACCCTCAAATTTTGGGGAATGACATTTTGATTTCTGATGTTGGAACACATATCAAATTTTTGGGGCTCAAATTATGATTATTTAGAAATAATAAAAAGCACAAAAAAATTTGACTCATTTTAAATTTGCATCAGCAATGGTATGGTTTGTGGTTTGTAAAGACACCTGTGTGAGTCTGGGTAAAGATTGTGGTGAGATGGAGAGACAGGCCTCTTTCACACGGGGCGGATCCGTGAAGATCCGCCCCGTGAAGCTCCGCTTGCTCAGCGGGGATCGCTCCGTTGATCCCCGCTGAGCCGACGGATGACTGGGCGGTCCCCGCACACTGTGCAGGGACCGCCCTGTCAGAGCGCCGCTCTCCCCTATGGGGAATCGGATGACGACGGACCGTAGAGTCCGTTGTCATCCGATCCGCTCCGCCGACAGAAGGAAAAATAGGGTTTTCCTCCGTCACACTTTAACGGAGCGGAGCGGAGCGGATGTCAGCGGACATGTCTCCGCTGACATCCGTGCTTCCATAGGGGTGCATGGAGGATCCGTTTCAGGTCCGCCTAAAAAACTGACAGGCGGACCTGAACGGACCTCCGTGTGAAAGGGGCCTAACAAGTGAAAGTGACAGAGAAAAATATATTTTACCAAAACATTCCACATTCTAGCATTCTTAAAAAAAATATATTTTAATTAGAAGCAACATTGTTGCAAAGCAAAATTTATTTCAGAGAAAGATACATTTCATCTCAACATTAAAATAATTTATTTGTGAAAGTTACAATTGTACCATTAGAATCAACGGCTAAAACTTGCATTGGACTAAAATAGAGCAGATTTTCACTTCCAAAAAATGCTCTTTAATTAGCTCTCATTTTGGTATTTACTATAACTCTTGTGAAAAAAAAACACGAGTTAAAATTTGAGTTATTTCATGTCTGAGCATGCTCAGTTGTGTTTGCACCTAGTTGTCCAAAAACGGGCAATTTTTCACTTCTCAGACTTTTAAAGATATTTCAGTGTAGAAATCACTTTTTCACACAGTTTAAAAGCAGATTATCTTTAAATAATATACCGTATATTTCAGTACCATTTAGGCAATTATATCATGCTCTAAACATTATTTCCATGTGCAATTCTCCAGCTTTTAGTAGAGTAAGGCTGTGTTTCTCAACTCCAGTTCTCAAGGTGCGCCAACAGGTCATGTTTTCAGGATTTTCCTCAGATGAAAAAGCTGTGGTAATTACTAAGGCAGTGAAACTGATCAAATCACCTGTGCAAAATAATAGTCTGAAAACATGACCTGTTGGGGCGCCTTGAGGACTGGAGTTGAGAAACACTGGAGTAAGGATTTGGGTGCTATTTGGATTCTGGGAGCTATAGTAAATTCGATTTTGGGAGTATTTTCTCTCCAGCGCTATAGTGAATACCGTTTTAGCGCTAAATAGTGCAAATTGCCGTGAATCGCGCTAATTAGCGCAAATTCGCTGCAATTAGTGCTAATTAGCGCCGCGGCGCTATAGTAAATTACCCCCATAGTGGCAATATTTTCACGTAAAAAAGATTTATAAGCTGTGGGCACTGTGCATATCACATAGCCCTATGTGATATGCCCAAGAACCCTAGACAGTTTAATTTGACTAAGGATGAGAATCAGGCGTTGAATGACCTAAAAATGAATCTCCTAATTACTATTAGGCAGGCTGACAAAGGAGGCAGTGTGGTTATACAGAACAGGGTGGACTATATTAAAGAAGCAAGTCGCTTACTAGCTGACACAGACACTTATTTTAGGCTATACAGTATAGCGACCCACTATTGGGGTACCAAGTAGAGCTTAAATCCCTAGTTTTATATTGGTTTATGTACTGCTACTTATATTTCTTGGAGCTGCGACTCCATATCTTTGTAAACGTATTCTTGCATTTCCTGATACTTTCAATAAACTTGATGTTATAAATCCCTAGTTTATGCAGCATGGGAAAAAGGAGTGATTACGAAAAAAGAGAGACAATTCATATTACTATCTGAATGTAGCACCCCCCATTTTTATCATCTCCCTAAGATTCATAAATCTCTGATTGATCCCCCTGGGCGACCCATTGTAGCTAGTACAAATAGTTTTATTAATGGCTTATCCATGTATATTGATTTTATTTTGCAACCCTTGGTTTTACAATTACCTTCTTATATCAAAGATTCAAATGAAGTAATTGAAGCTCTTCAGTATTATTCTTGGGAGCAGGGGTATATGTGGGCCTCTCTGGATGTAGCTTCATTATATACTTCCATACCCCATGAGATAGGCCTTCGAGCTGTACAATATTTTTTATCTAAGAGTGGAAATTTCAATTCACTTCAATCCCAGTTCTTGGTTGAATCCATAGAATTCTGCTTGAAACATAATTATTTCACTTTCTGTGAGCAGTTTTACGTCCAACGTAGAGGTACAGCCATGGGAGCGAATTTTGCTCCAGTATATGCCAATTTGACCATGGGCCATTGGGAGGAGGAATACATCTGGTCAAACAACCCGTTTGCTGAGCACATAGTGTTTTATGGTCGCTACATCGACGACATTGTGCTCATTTGGAACGGGAGCCCAGATGTTTTCTCCTCTTTTGTGGCCCACTGCAATACCAACACGTTTGGTTTAACGTTCACATACGTGTTGGATCCAAAAGAATTGGTTTTCTTGGATTTGGTTTTAACAAGTGATTCCGATAGGATTATCACTAAAAACCATACGAAACCTACTAGTGGCAACTCTTATCTCCTTTACAAGAGCTGCCATCATCCCACCTGGAAACATAACATTCCTAAGGGGCAATTTAATAGACTCAGAAGGAACTGCACTAGAAATGAAGACTATGTGGAACAGAGTAGTCTGATGTCAAAGAAATTTGAGGACAAGGGCTATCCCTGTGAGCTTATCAGGGAAGCCTTCTTGTCCTTTGCGGGCTCCGAACCGACTAAGAAAGTACAGAAAGACTCATGCCATAATATTAAAACGGTAAGATTTGTATCTACCTACAATGACAAATACAAGTCAGTATCTAGGATAATTAAGAAACATTTTAATATCTTACATTTGGATCAGAGACTAGCTCCGGTACTACCTTCAGTTCCACATATAACTTTTCGTAGGGCAAGAACCATCAAAAACATACTGGCCCCCAGTAAAGTGCAAGCAAAATCCACGAGATCTCCTTTGGACATTAGGTCCTATTTTAACGACAGAAAGTGGGATTTTTGTACTCACCGTAAAATCCATTTCTCTGACATCCATGGACCGACACGGCGTCTCTTACACTTTACACGTGGGTATATGTCCCTGCTTGCAGGAGAAGACCTAGGCAGAATGTTAAATGTTAAAACATTCCAGAACAAACCAGAGCTGAACAGCCCCGCCCAGGGGGGCGGTCCCTTTCGGACATTACCCTCACACCTGCAGCTAGCAGGCCTCAGTTCGTAACAAAGCAGCACAAACTTAAAGGAAGGGTGGGTGCCGTGTCGGTCCATGGATGTCAGAGAAATGGATTTTACGGTGAGTACAAAAATCCCACTTTCTCTTATCATCCATGGACCGACACGGCGTCTCTTACACTTTACACGTGGGATGTCCCAAAGCAGTGTCAAGAGGGATGGGAGCAGTATAAATGGAAAAACCAAAAAACTTCACTCCAAACAAGGCAGAGCTCCCCAACGGAGGAGTTGCCACTTTAAACAGCGGCCCGCAACACCTTGCGGCCGAAGGAAGCATCCGGAGATGCAGCCTCATCAACCCTATAAAACATAGAAAAGGTATGAACAGACGACCAGGTCGCCGCCTTGCACACTTGTGCAACCGACGCTTGATGTCGGAAAACCCAGGAAGCACCAATTGCCCTGGTCGAATGCGCCGTAACCGGGAAAGGAGGCGCCCGCCCCATGAGAGTATAGGCTTGAAAGCAGGTTTGTCCGATCCACCTAGAAAAAGGTGGCAGACGAAGCCGCTTGACCCCGTTTTTGACCAGAGACAGTCAAACAGAGAGTAGACTTCCGAATAGAAGCAGCAGACAGGCACACCTGCAAGGCACGTACCACATTCAAAGTGTGCCGCGCGCACTCTGGGATGCGACGGGCGAGGACACTGTCCTCATTTTCGGTGAAAGGTCAAGATCACCCTTGACAAAAGAGAAAGTCGCGGATGCAACACCGCCTTATCCTTATGGATGACTAAATATGGCGACTTGCAGTACAAGGTCGCCAATTCAGATACTCGTCTAACAGAAGTGATTGCCACTAAAAAGAGCCACCCACTGAGACAAAGCGAAGAGGGGAATATCCCTGATATTCTCAAAAGGAGGTTCCTGGAGAACCGAGAGTACCAATTCCGATCCCACGGGGGGAAAGGAGACACGACAGGAGGGAGCCCATGGCGAACCCCCTGTACAAGGGTGCCAACCAAGGAATGACCCGCTAGTGGTCACCGAAAGAAGACGGCCAAGGCCGAAACTGACCCTAAATGATACTCAAAGCGAGCCTTTGGGCCACGCCATGCTGTAGGAAACGCAGGATTCTAAGGACGGAATACGTCCGAGGATGTCAGTCCAGCTCTTCGCACATGGCGATGTAAGCTATTCCAGGTACAGAGATAGTTCTGGAGGAAGACTTCCGTGTCCTTCATATGGACGAAATGACCGAGTCCGAGAGCCTCGGTCTCTCAACACCTGGCTTATAACAGCCATGCCGTTAAGGCCCGAGACTGTAAAGGCAGGATGAAATATATGACTTTGAGACAGAAAGTCCTCCCTATTGGCAACCATCAGGGAACGGCCTCGACGAGACATACCAGATCGGCGTACCAGTGAAGCCGAGGTCGATCCGGAGCAATGAGGATCACCGGAATTCCCTCGGTCACCACCCTGCGCAGCAGGTGAGGAAGCAACTGCAGCGGAGGATAAACGTGTATCAGGTGATCATGACCCCATGGGCCACTGACGCCTCTGATGCATCCGCCCAAGGATCCCTGGATCTGGCCACAAATCGACAACTTACAATTGAGTCGAGAAGCCATCGGGTCCACCTCCGGCGTGCCCCACCGTTTGTGTGGCAAAGGAGTTGAAATACCTCCGGGTGCAAGGACCACTCTCCCCGGTCTAACGTCTGGCAACTCAATAGTCCGCCAGTTCTATGCCCGGAATGTAAACGGCTGACAGAGCCGGCACGCTTCCTTTAGCCCACTTCAGGGTACGGGGGACCTCGGAAGCCTCAGCTGAGCTTCGAGGTGGTCGACATACGCCACCACCGTGACTTGTCAGACAGGATCCTAATGGAACGATCCTGCAATCTCTCAGACCACGAGGAGAGGCACAGTCTGATGGCCCGTATTTCCAGAACATTAATCGGCAAACGGGCTTCGTCCGGAGTCCAAGCCCTTGGGCCAACAGGACTCCCCAGATTACACCCCAGCCCTTCAGGCTGGCGTCTGTAGTGAACACCGTCCATTGGACGGGGAGGAACGACTTCCCGGACCGAAGAGCCGGGGACCCAAACTCCATGTCAGGGACACCCTGACCAGGTGGCTCACCTGGATCGGAAAATCCAAAGACAACGGGGATTTGTCCCAAGGGAACAAGATCTCCTTCTGCAATGCCCTGGTGTGTGATTGGGCATACGGAATGGCCTCGAAAGAGGTCACCATGAGTCCCAGGATTCCCATGCAAAAACGGATTGACGACCATTTTTTGGGATGTCAGCATCCGTACTGCAGACTGAAGTGTCAGTAGCTTCCCCGGAGGTAGGAATACCTTTTGCCTCCAAGGAGTCCAGAATCAGACCGAGATACTCCAAATCTCGAGTCGGGACCCGGACTGACTCCTGAATGTTTAGGAGCCACCCGAAGTCCCTGAGGGTCTGACTGACGATAGTCACACTGTCTTCTAATACTGAGCCATTTCCTGCTCTGAGAAGAAGATCGTCCAGATAGCCCACGACAGCAATGCCTTGCTGTCTCAGCAAGCTAGAACCGGCACAAGCACCTTAGTGAACACCCTCGGCGCCGGGGCTAGGCCGAAAGGAAGAGCCACAAATTGATAGTGGACTTCGTCGATCGCAAGCGCAGATCGGAACATACAAGTAGGCGTCCTTGAATTCCAAGTTCGCCAGAAAATCCCCTTGACGGAGTGCACTGACCACCGTGCGAATGGATTCCATGCGGAACTTTTGCACCTTCACGAAGGCATTCAGGACCTGGAGGTCCAAGATAGGCCAGTAGAATCCCTGAAACCTCTCCTGTGACGGAACCGGCACAATCACTCCGGACCTCAAACCTGAATAGGCCCCATAGGGCCACCCGACGGGCAGGAAGGAGAGGAAGATTCGAGGGAAGAATCTGTCTGGTATTAGGAACGGAACCTATCCTGTAACCTGAGGGGATCACCTCGCACACCCACCAGTAGGAGATCCGGGAGGTCCATTGATCCGTGGACCTGCAAAGTCGTCCCCCCTACCCCAGAGTTGGGAGGGGGCAAGACTTCACGCGGAGGCGGGCTAGGGAGCCGGCTTGTTCGGCATACGCACCCAGGGGCGCTCGTGTCCACCAGCCGTACCGCTGTCAGTCTGGGGGGGCCTCCCCGTTGACTGACGAAAATATCCCCTTTTTTCTGGAAAGGAAGAACCCTGCTTATAGCGGCCTCCTTGCCAGCCTGAGGAAGAACAGTGCTTTTACCTCCCGTGACATCCTTGATGATGTCATCCAGCGCAGCACCGAAAAAACCTACCACCTTTTAATGGTAAACCCTTCCGAGGCTTTTTAGAAGCTAGGTCAGCAGACCAGCATTTCAACCAGATCAGACCACGCAATACCCTGAGTTATAAGGGGCCGCGTCAAACGTGGTGTCGCCACATAAACCAGGCCCTGCACCATTTGTGGGCCAGAGCAATAGTGTCTGGAGGAAGATCATGCTCCTGTACAGTTGCCCATCCTGCAAGTGTTGGAGACACAAGGGTCGCCGCTACCACAAGCCGTAGGGCGGACCCCAACAAGGCAAACATGGCTCTACTCACCACTTCTGACCTCCTGTGAGTGGGGTCCTTAAATGCAGGAGTCCCCTCCACCGGGAGAATGGTGGCCTTGTTCAACCGGGCGACTGGAGGGTCGACCACTGGGGGAGAAGCCCACATTTTTAGTAGGGCATCCTCAAAAGGGGTATCTGATAGACAAACGTCGCGGGACCATAAAAGACTTCTGCGGCTTTTTCCCCAGACCTTGTCAGTGAGCTGGTCAAAGAAAGGTACATATTGAAAAAAACACTTTTTAGAAGGCCCGGCCCCAAGGAACCAGAGGAGACCGTCCGCCTGAGGTTCTGCATCCGCAGCATTTAGCTTGCGAGTGTCCCTCACTGCATGAATGAGTTCACAAAACAAGCACCCTGTCATTTACTGACACAGAACTGGAGTTTTCCTTGCAAGGAATGTCCTGTTCAAAACCATCAAATATATATTCAGAGCTAGGGTCCTGAGCGGTAGTGGCTAGGCCCATATCTGAATCAGCGCATTACCCCCCTTTTTTTTTTTTTTTTTGTGGAAAAAAGGTGCGCTCACACACTGCTTTCTCCTGGTCAGATTAATGATTCCAGGAATGCCGACAACTGGTCCCTAAGGACCGCAGGTGCAGAAGCACTGTCAGTTGTCTCTAACAATGTGAAGAAAACAGGTGAACCAGACTCCAATATTGCCACCCTCTGAGACCTTATTCACCATTATAGTGAATAATACAGCCCACCCACAGGCCGTGCTGGGGCTGAGGAGGGGATACCTGGAGTACTCACCACCCCTAGGGACTGCTGTATGAGCCGCGCTGTAGCGCTGTATGAGCCGCGCTGTAGCGCTGTATGAGTCGTGCTGTAGCGCTGTATGAGTCGCGCTGGTGCAGCCTGAGGTGAAGAATCTGTGGGGATGTGTGTATTCCGCGCCGTACAGCAGCGCTGCTAGAGGCCGAAAACGAAAGTGCAAGTGCCGCGGCTACAGGAAAATGGCCGCCGGGCACCAGTTTAACTATGTATTAAGCCTCAGCCAAAATGGCCCCCAATGGCGCATTTTTTTAAAAATAAAACACCGCGCCAATGGCGCACAGAAAACACCACAGCCAGTCCCCCAGAACACTTCCCAATAAAAATAACAGTCATGGAGCGGCCCCCCCAAGGCAGAGTGACCCCCCAAGCATCCCCACACAGCACAACAGCACAACAGGGTGCAGAGAGCAGCATACAGGGGGGAGACAGGGAGAACCCCCCACACACAGAAACACAGCCAGCATGTACTCACCTTGCAGCAGGAGAGACTACTTACCCGTCCCGCAAGCACCTTGGAGAACACCCCCAGTGCCAATAGAGGGACTCACTGGCTTGTTTCAGACAGGCCTATCACAGAGTCGTACTGCGTAGCTGTCGGCCCAATCCACCGCGAAAGATACAGTAGGTACTGTTCGATCTTGAGAGGACCGCGGGAGCATGAAAGCAACCCGGCCACCCCTGGAGCCATGGGGTATGTCGTGAACTGAGTCTCACGCACACAAGGCGAGGATCAGCACGCTCGATGGTCGGACAGGGAAGACTACGAGGATACTAGTGTACCCAACCTGTTGCCCAGCCGACAGTTGATTGAAGGTCTCAAAAATAAAATAATAAAATTCCCAAAGGAATAAAAATTAAAAGTAAAATCTTCCAGGAGACTGGCTCCTGAGAGAGCCACGTCTTCTCCTTCTGCTAAGCAGAAAAAAACTGAGGCCTGCTAGCTGCAGGTGTGAGGGTAATGTCCGGAGGGACCGCCCCCCTGGGCGGGGCTGTTCAGCTCTGGTTTGTTCTGGAATGTTTTAACATTTAACATTCTGCCTAGGTCTTCTCCTGCAAGCAGGGACATATACCCACGTGTAAAGTGTAAGAGACGCCGTGTCGGTCCATGGATGATAAGAGAAAAGGCATTTTTCAGTGTAAAAAAAGAGCATGCCTAACCTGCCAGTTTATTGCGCATGGTACTGACAGAATCAGGGTAAATCCAAGTAAAGAATTTAAGATCAGACAATTCGTTACCTGTTCCACTGATTTCGTCATTTACGTTTTGCGGTGCCCCTGCGGTTTATTTTACGTAGGGCGTACCATACGCGCACTTCGCGCAAGAGTCGGAGATCATCGCCGACTCATCAAGAAGGGTTGTAACGATCACAGCATACCCCGGCATTTTGACCGTGTACATAATAGGGATTTTAAATGCCTAGAGGTATTTGTAATCAAATCTATCCCTAAGGGAACACTAACTATCAATGAGAGATTTTCCCTCTTATGCAGAAGGGAGGTTTTTTGGATTTTTATGTTCGATTCATTGGCCCCCAAAGGGTTAAACGAGGGAATTGAGACATGTAGTTTTATATAAATACTTTTTAACATAATTTCTTAAAAATACTATTTTATGGAAGATAATTCTTAATGATCCATTGTGTGTCATTGCTTGTCATTTTTTATTTTTATTTTTCATTTTTTGACATATATATATATATATATATATTTTTTTTTACTTTTTTTTTTTATTTATTATTATTATTATTATTTTATATCCCTATTTAACTATTATGGGTGCCTCTATGCCTTGACTTTGATAAAGCGCTCAGGGAGCGTGAAACGTTAGTCAAGGCACTATACCCTTCCCTCTTATATCAAAGATTCAAATGAAGTAATTGAAGCTCTTCAGTATTATTCTTGGGAGCAGGGGTATATGTGGGCCTCTCTGGATGTAGCTTCATTATATACTTCCATACCCCATGAGATAGGCCTTCGAGCTGTACAATATTTTTTATCTAAGAGTGGAAATTTCAATTCACTTCAATCCCAGTTCTTGGTTGAATCCATAGAATTCTGCTTGAAACATAATTATTTCACTTTCTGTGAGCAGTTTTACGTCCAACGTAGAGGTACAGCCATGGGAGCGAATTTTGCTCCAGTATATGCCAATTTGACCATGGGCCATTGGGAGGAGGAATACATCTGGTCAAACAACCCGTTTGCTGAGCACATAGTGTTTTATGGTCGCTACATCGACGACATTGTGCTCATTTGGAACGGGAGCCCAGATGTTTTCTCCTCTTTTGTGGCCCACTGCAATACCAACACGTTTGGTTTAACGTTCACATACGTGTTGGATCCAAAAGAATTGGTTTTCTTGGATTTGGTTTTAACAAGTGATTCCGATAGGATTATCACTAAAAACCATACGAAACCTACTAGTGGCAACTCTTATCTCCATTACAAGAGCTGCCATCATCCCACCTGGAAACATAACATTCCTAAGGGGCAATTTAATAGACTCAGAAGGAACTGCACTAGAAATGAAGACTATGTGGAACAGAGTAGTCTGATGTCAAAGAAATTTGAGGACAAGGGCTATCCCTGTGAGCTTATCAGGGAAGCCTTCTTGTCCTTTGCGGGCTCCGAACCGACTAAGAAAGTACAGAAAGACTCATGCCATAATATTAAAACGGTAAGATTTGTATCTACCTACAATGACAAATACAAGTCAGTATCTAGGATAATTAAGAAACATTTTAATATCTTACATTTGGATCAGAGACTAACTCCGGTACTACCTTCAGTTCCACATATAACTTTTCGTAGGGCAAGAACCATCAAAAACATACTGGCCCCCAGTAAAGTGCAAGCAAAATCCATGAGATCTCCTTTGGACATTAGGTCCTATTTTAACGACAGAAAAGGCATTTTTCAGTGTAAAAAAAGAGCATGCCTAACCTGCCAGTTTATTGCGCATGGTACTGACAGAATCAGGGTAAATCCAAGTAAAGAATTTAAGATCAGACAATTCGTTACCTGTTCCACTGATTTCGTCATTTACGTTTTGCGGTGCCCCTGCGGTTTATTTTACGTAGGGATTACCATACGCGCACTTCGCGCAAGAGTCGGAGATCATCGCTGACTCATCAAGAAGGGTTGTAACGATCACAGCGTACCCCGGCATTTTGACCGTGTACATAATAGGGATTTTAAATGCCTAGAGGTATTTGTAATCAAATCTATCCCTAAGGGAACACTAACTATCAATGAGAGATTTTCCCTCTTATGCAGAAGGGAGGTTTTTTGGATTTTTATGTTCGATTCATTGGCCCCCAAAGGGTTAAACGAGGGAATTGAGACATGTAGTTTTATATAAATACTTTTTAACATAATTTCTTAAAAATACTATTTTATGGAAGATAATTCTTAATGATCCATTGTGTGTTATTGCTTGTCATTTTTTATTTTTATTTTTCATTTTTTCATTTTTTGACATATATATATATATATATATATTTTTACTTTTTTTATTTTATTTATTATTTATTTATATTTATTTATTTATTTTTTATTTTTTTTATTTCTGTTTCTGTATCTCGATGTATATGTTATGTTCTTATCTGGCGAGCAAGGTAGGGGTTAAAGATACAACCACATCCCCTTGCCCTTGCAGGCCACACAAACCCCTCCCCCTATCCCTATTTAACTATTATGGGTGTCTCTATGCCTTGACTTTGATAAAGCGCTCAGGGAGCGTGAAACGTTAGTCGAGGCACTATACCCTTCCCTCTTCAAGATATTACATCTTTTATACATTTTTATCTTTCATGAATTGCTCTGCCTTGGAACCTTCCTGGCTACTGTGTTCATGAGCTGGTCTGAACATATTTTTTATTTCCCGAAGTGGTCATTCTCCTATTACTCCACTAGAGAGCAGTGACGCTGTTATCCCCGTAGGAGACGAATTCGCTGGACAGCACCTCTCGTCTCATCATACTGTCTGCTTTCCGACACATCAGCTGGCGTCGCGGCTGGGTGACGTCATCGATCCGGAGGAACGCAGTGAGTGATTCCCCCTGTCCCAGCCGTGCTACGAACCTGGTTCTGCACCCCTCGTGTTGAAGGGCCCTCCACACGCTGGTCTGTCAGTTCACATCATCCAAGGTACTGTGCCCACATTGTGATCAGATTGCAGGCTTCGTGCTGACTTTCTTTAAACCCCTCCTTGCTCCACGGATTTCATTGCAAGCTTAACAAGGGGGTTTTCACTGGCGGCTAGAGTGAAGATCCATCTGCCTTCTGTACATTTGGGATTGGATTCCCTTTTTTTATGGTGATTAATAAACAGACCAAGTTTTTTTCATCATTATTTCTAAAGCTTTCAATAGTTATTGGGTACTTTCCATGAGCGCTGGATTATAGTGTGTGTATGGCACTGTGGGGGCGGATTAACTATTTTTATATTACTGGGTTTAGTAACACTATAACTTTAAGAGAGCAAATTTTCCAAGGATGAGTGCTGCTCTCAAGGACTTAGACAGGGAGGGAATATTGGCATTAATGGACACAAAACAGAAATGGGAATTCTTCAAGGTCACTGCGAAGTATATTCCCATGGGCAATATGTTTAAAAGGCTCACGACCAAAGTTAAAATGGCTATAAATAATAAAAAGAGAGCTTTTAAAAAATATAAAAACGAAGGAACTCTATCATTTAAATGTTACAAAGAATATAACAGAATATGTAAAAAGGAAATCAAGGATGCAAAAATTCAAAACGAATGACAGATTGCAAAAGATAGTAGGACAAACCACCAAAAAAATCTTAAAATATATTAATAGTAAAAAGGTCAGGTCTGAGCATGTAGGCCCTTTACATAATATTCTAGAGTGGTTGACTGGGGGCAAAGAAGGCAAATTTATTAAATACTTTCTTCAGCTCTGTGTATACAAAGGAGCATGGGGGAGCTCATCTCCATAATCAAGGTGGTAGTGACACAGCCCCAAATGATTCACAATGGCTCAAATGTTATATGGTCCAGAAATATTTAGACAGAATAAAGGTGGATTAAACACCTGGACCAGATGGCATCCACCCACAAATCCTAAAATAATTGAGCTCTGTCATTTCAAGGCCATTGTTTCTAATATTTAGGGACTCGTTAATGACTGGAACGGTACCACTCGATTGGCGCAATTTCTTTTTATGAGAAGGATTTGCAAAAGCGTTTGACACAGTTCCCCACACACGGCTCATGTGTAAGGTAAAGTATACAGGCTGGGAAAGATACATTTGTAAATGGATAGAAAACTGTCTAAAAAACAGAATTCAGAGAGTAGTGGTTAATGACTCTTAGCCCAGATTCACACTGGGCTTCGGGAATGAAGCCGTGCGAGTTCAGATGAATTTGCACGATTTCACTCCCGCTTGTCAGTCACAATTTCGGCCGCGATTACAGAGACATCTGTGCAGGTTTCTGCACATATGTCAATGTAAATCACAGGCCGAAATTGCAAAAAGTAGTACAGAAACTACTTTTTGAAATGGGTGCCGATTCGGCGTTGCACCGATTAGGACGGTGCCATTGCCGGCAAGTGCCACCGATTTGACATGTCAAAACGCACCAGTGTAAACCAGGGCTTAATCTGAATGGTCTAAGGTTATCAGTGGTGTACCCCAAGGTTCAGTGCTGGGAGTGGGACCCTTACATTTTAATATCTTTATAAATGATATAGGGTCGGGGATTAAAAGTAAAATTTCTGCCTTTGCAGATGACACAAAGCTATGCAGTGGAATAACGTCCTTACAGGATGTCTCCAATTTACAAGCCGACCTGAGGTGTAATGTTGATTAATGTAAAGTTATGCACTTGGGGGGCTAAGAATATGCATGCATTATACATACTAGGGGAAATACAACTGGGGAAATTTATAGTGGAGAAGGATCTGGGGGTTTTGGTAGATCATAACTCAATAACAGCATGCAATGCCAAGCTGCAGTTTCCAAAGCGAGCAAAGCCCTTTCTTGTATTAAGAGAGGAATGGACTCCAAAGAGAAATATCATTTTGCCCCTGTACAAATCATTAGTAAGACCTCATCTGGAATATGCAGTTCAGTTTTGGGCAACAGTTCTCAAAAACGATATCGGGGAACTGGAGAAAGTGCAGAGAAGGGCAACCAAACTGATAAGAGGCATGGAGGAGCTCAGCTATGAGGAAAGATTAGAGAAACTGAATCTATTCCCTCATGAGAAGAGGAGATTAAGGGGATATGATCAACATGTACAAATACATAAATGGTCCATATAGTGAACTTGGTGTTGAGTTATTCACTTTAACCACTTCAGCCCCGGAAGATTTTACCCCCTTCCTGACCAGAGCACTTTTTACAATTTGGCACTGCATCGATTTAACTGACCATTGCGTGGTTAATGCGACGCTGTACCCAAACAAAATCTGCGTCTTTTTTTCCCCACAAATAGAGCTTTCTTTTGGTGGTATTTGATCTCCTCTGCGTTTTTTATTTTTTGCGCTATAAACAAAAAAGAAAAGCGACAATTTTGAAAAAAAACAAAACATTTTGCTATAATAAATATCCCCAAAAATGTTTTTAAAAAACACATTTCTTGATCACTTTAAGCCAATATATATTCTTCTACATATTTTTGGTAAAAAAAAATCGCAATAAGCATATATTGAGTGGGTTGTGCAAAAATTATAGCACCTACAATCTATGGGAAAGATGTTTGGCATTTACTATTTTTTCTTTTTTTCTTTTTTTTTACTAGTAATGCAGGTGATCTACGATTTTTAGCGGTACTGCAACATTGCAGCAGACAGATCGAAAACTTTTGGGACAATTGGCGTTTATACAGCGATCAGTGCTTTACCTATGCACTGATTACTGGGTAAATGTCACTGGCAGGGAAGGGGTTAACACCAGGGGGCGATCAAGGGGTTAACTGTGTGTTTCCTCAGTGTGTTCTAACTGTATGGGGATAGGACTGACTAGGAGAGGAGACAGATCGTTGGTCCTACTTAGAAGAAACACACAATCTGTCTCCTCTCCTCTGACAGGACAGGGATTTGTGTGTTTACACACACAAATCCATGTGCTGGTTCTCATGCACTCGATAGCGCGTGGTCAGTAGCGATCGCAACCGCCGGCGTGTTCCTCCCACGGCTCTTAAAGGGAAACCTGTATATGTATGGGATTTCACCCAGGAGAGCCATTGTGCCACAGTAAATCTGCGTGAGGCGGTTGGGAACCGGTTAAGGTGATCAAAGAGGACAAGGGGGCACACTTTACGTCTAGAGGAAAAAAGATTTCATCTCCAAATACGGAAAGGTTTCTTCACAGTAAGAATGTGAAAATGTGGAATGGACTCCCTCCAGAGATGGTTCTGGCAAGCTCAGAAGATTGCTTTAAAAAAAGTCTGGATTCTTTCCTAAATGTACATAATATAACTGGGTACTAACATTTATAGGTAAAGTTGATCCAGGGAAAATCCGATTGCCTCTCGGGGGATCAGGAAGGAATTTTTTCCCCCTGCTATAGCAAATTCGAGCATGCTTTGCTGGGGTTTTTCGCCTTCCTCTGGATCAACTGTGGGTGAAGGATTTTGTATAAGGGATTGTGTTATTTTTTTATTTACTTTTTTGGTTGAACCAGATGGACTATGTCTTTTTGCAACCTGACTAACTATGTAAGTTGATTGAGTGATTCCACACCACACCAAGTGATAGATATGCAAAGAAAAAGAGAACTCCAATAGTGCAATAATGTATGCTGAAAAGTAATTTATTAAAAACCACAAAACCCTAATGGTATTGCACTTACAAGAAGGCCATACATAAAACACATTGGTATAGTGATCAGAAGCCAGCATATCATAGTCACAATGAACCCAATGATGAACTCTGTATCTCACCTGACCAGCAAGCTAATCCACAGGGAACGTCATTTCTGGTGTTGCGTGAACCTCACTTCCATGGGATAGGCTGCACGGCAACCATATTTTTATACAACCACATATGCAAATGCCGGATAATCGCTTACACGCTTGCCTAATGTCCCCGCGGCTCAGATATGCATAGTTTCCGCTACACAGTTTAAGAAACAGAGTATATACAAAGTCTAATGACATCGTAACAAACAACACTACCATGTTTAATGATTCAAATACAATAAAAAAATATATAACAAATACAGGTGAAACTCGAAAAGTTAGAATATCGTGCAAAAGTTAATTTATTTCACTAATGCAACTTAAAAGGTGAAACTAATATATGAGATAGACTCATTACATGCAAAGCAAGATAGTTCAAGTTATGATTTGTCATAATTGTGATGATTATTGCTTACAGCTCATGAAAACCCCAAATCCACAATCTCAGAAAATCTGAATATTACATGCAATCAATAAAACAAGGATTGTACATAGAACAATATCGGACCTCTGAAAAGTATAAGCATGCATATATACTCAGTACTTGGTTTGGGCCCCCTTTGCAGCAATTACTGCCTCAATGAGGCCTGGCATGGAAGCTATCAGCCTGTGGCACTGCTGATGTGTTATGGAGGACCAGCATGCTTCAATGGCGGCCTTCAGCTCTTATGCATTGTTCAGTCTCATGTCTCTCATCTTTCTCTTGGCAATGCCCCATAGATTCTCTATGGGGTTCAGGTCAGGCGAGTTTGTTGGCCAATCAAGCACAGTAATCCCACGGTCATTGAACCAGGTTTTGGTGCTTTTGGCAGTGTGGGCAGGTGCCAAGTCCTGCTGGAAAATGAAGACAGCATCCCCATAGAGCTCGTCTGCGGAAGGAAGCACGAAGTGCTCCAAAATCTCCTGGTAGACGGCTCTGTTAACCCTGGACTTAATGAAGCACAGTGGACCAACACCAGCAGATGATATGGCTCCCCAAATCAACACAGACTGTGGAAACTTCACACTGAATTTCAAGCATCTTGAAGTGTGTGCCTCTCCATTCTTCCTCCATACTCTGTGTCCTTGGTTTCCAAATGAGATGCAAAATTTGCTCTCATCAGAAAAGAGGACTTTGGACCACTGAGCAACAGACCAGGTCTGTTTTTATTTAGCCCAGGTAAGATGCTTCTGACGTTGTTTCTTGTTCAGGAGTGGCTTGACAAGAGGAATACAACATTTGAAGCCCATTTCCAGGATCCATCTGTGTGTGGTGGCTCTTGATGCATTGACTCCAGCCTCAGTCCACTCCTTGTGAAAGTCCCCAACACTTTTGAATGGCCTTTTCCTGACAATCCTCTCCAGGCTGCGGTCATCCCTGCTGCTTGTGCACCTTTTTCTTCCACACTTTTCCCTTCCACATAACTTTCTATTAATGTGCTTTGATACAGCACTTTGGGAACATCCAACTTCTTTTGCAATTACCTTTTGAGGCTTTCCCTCCTTATGGAGGGTGTCAATGATGATTTTCTGCACAACTGTCAGGTCAGCGGTCTTTCCCATGATTGTGATTCCTACTAAACCAGACTGAGAGACCACTTAAAGGCTCAGGAACCCTTTTCAGGTGTTATGGCTTAATTAGCTGATTAGAGTGGGACACTTTGAGCCTAGAATATTGCACCTTTTAACAATATTCAAATTTTCTGAGATTGTGGATTTGGGGTTTTCATGAGCTGTAAGCCATAATCATCACAATTATGACAAATAATGGCTTGAACTATCTCATATATTAGTTTCACCTTTTAAGCATTAGTGAAATAAATGAACTTTTGCATGATATTCAAATTTTTCGAGTTTCACCTGTATACAATATAAAAATGCACAATATGTATACAGAGATAAAGTAGAATCCCACCTCATCAGGTATTCCTCTTCGGTGGACCCTAAACCAATTAATTACATAAATATTATACATTTTTAAATTTTAATAGATAATGGTGTCCCATATAATGAACCACCCCAAATAATAATAGTATCTAACAGAGTAAATCTAATGTCCCACTGTGCTCCTAATAAGGTACTCACGACATATCCAAAAATGTGGAAGCCAGATCAATAATTATTTATAAAGCAATTTAAGTCTAGCTCTATAAACTTGGGTGTGAGACTTTGGGTGTGAGACTTTTCATTAAAAAGATCCCCTTGGTTTCCCTTTGTGATGAATCTCCAACTCGATTTGAACCTCTCCATGACGGGTACACACAATCTATTCCACAAAATTGTAGTCCCACTGTGTCCCAATTATGTTTCTCCCTAAAATTCTAGGAAACACAATGTTTTTTAAAACCTTTTTTAATGTTAGCTACATGTCCCCATTAACGCACCTTAAGTAATCTTTTTGTCCTTCCTATATAAAATAGGCCACATGGGCACCACAGCCGATAAATAACATGGGACGTATTGCATGTAATAAATTCTTCAATAGTGAAGGTTCTACCCTCCACATTGGTGACACAAGTGCGTCCCCTGTTGCCTGTCTTAACTACCCTGCATGCGATACACTTCCTGCATGCAAAAAAGCCCTTTTTGTCAAGATGTATCTTTTGTTGGCCTGGTGCATCCATGATTTTTTTCACAACCCAGTCTCCAAAATTGGGTGCTTTTCTATAGATAAACTTGGGACGGTCCAGGAGGACCAGTCCCAAGTCCCTATCCATACACAGAATATGAGTGTAGTATTTAAGCAAAGTTTTAATCGCAAAGTAAATGTAACACTCACAAGAAGTAAATAAATGTCAAGCTCATCTGTGTGATCGAAGTGGTAACTCTCCAGGCATCCAGGACCATTATCCAAGCATCAGTGGAATGGCAAGGGATCCATTGTGCAGTCCTGTGGCCACCAGGAAGTTGGCCTGGAACCAGCGTGAAACGCAAGGTTATGACGTCAC
This sequence comes from Rana muscosa, assembly GCA_029206835.1. Taxonomy (NCBI): domain Eukaryota; kingdom Metazoa; phylum Chordata; class Amphibia; order Anura; family Ranidae; genus Rana; species Rana muscosa. Next base: position 22,882,865 of record CM055122.1, read on the forward strand.
CGGAAGTGATCAGGTACCATGGAGAGACCGTTCTGCATGGTCAGGAATAGCAGGCTACGCACTCGGAGCTCAGCTCCTTCTACAGGAGGATGCTGGAATGGTGCTATTTATGTGTACAGGGACTCCATGGGACAACAAGCTCCAGCACACATGGCACACACAAGAAAGGGATCATTTGAGTTTGGCCACAAGGTATAGACAAAAGTAGTGTTGCACAATCACAATATAGGATTATAAAAAATGTAAATCAATAAAATCGTTGATTTAGAACCATAGAAATGGATATGAAAGTAAAAAATATAAAATAGAATGAAAGTAAGAATAAAAATGTAAAATAAAAATACAAATACTAATAATAAATATAAGAATAAAGAATCTGCATCATGCGTAACGAATATGTGCACACTCAAATCAGTATTCATATAAATCAATACATATATACATAAAGTGTATAGAATATACATTCATGCATATACGTTTAGACGTTAGGGATATGCAGGGGAGGAGATATATATGGACAATTGTATGCTTAATATAAAGTATGTGACACTCCAGATGATGTCTAAGCAGACGAAACCCGTCGGATGAGTCCTGCCAACATCACTACGCTACTCCATGTTGTCAGAACATTTGGGGTTAAAAAGAATTACATATAGGCCTTTATGTTATGAATATTACGTATTTTTCATATTGTTCATATTCATGTATATTATGAACGAGAGGGAGACCATATTGTCTCTAAAGTTTAAAATAGCTCACGAGATGCTATGAACAACACTTTAGATTCTGCTTTCCCTTTAAGGGGTTAACCCACATTCGTGTCTTTAAATTTATTTCCTGTCTCACAAGAAGGCATTGTTTTCCCAATCCATAAACTCAAAGCTTTGAACATTTAAGAAAATATACCAGCCTCCCCGGGTGGTAATTCAAAGGTTTGGACATTTGGTAATATAAACAAGATAAGGAACGCTTGTTTCAAGGGAGCATAAAAACCTAAATTAGTATTTCAGAATAAGTTACAAAACTGTAGGGCTTATTCAAAATTCCTGTTTTATTGTATATCTTTTATAGTATATCTATGTATTGGTTATATATATATATATATATATATGTATAAACCCATATCTACATATATATATTACTACAAAATGTGAGATCCTAGCGGTATTGATACTGGGAGCTGTATTTGTCAAAAGTAAGTTAAAAGTTATTCCAAATGACTTCAGCTTCGAGGAATGTTAACAACCCATTAGCAGAGAGGTGGGAAGATCTTCCCAAGACATTACTCTGAGTCATTCGCCGAAATGTCTGGTATACTTGACACATTTTGACACCCTTAGACAATTAAGTGTGTTTTACTAAGTTAGGTCAAAAGGTAGTCGTAAATTACCTTCGGCCTCCCCGAAAATAATATTAGAAATTATTCCTTATACACAACTGCCCCTACAGGTTAAAAACGACATTGTTCAAGATGGCGTATATGTGGTTGCTAAGACAACCTTCCAAAAAAAAGTTACCTAGTGATAAGATACACACCCACTTTGGAGTGAGATAAAAGTAGCAGCTGAGATAGCAGGACGGGACTGAGAGAGACCCTTGAGCTGAAGATCGGAGGGAGCTGAAGAAGAGTTGATCTCTGAAGGCACTGACTCTCTGAAGCTGGAAGCAGATCTTAGAACGCCAACATGTAGCAATATTGGAAGGAGTCCTATGGGACTCATCATTGCCTCATAATGGAAGCTTCTCAAACAGACAGAACTTTAACCTGGTAACGTATTCATTTTGTTTATTTACCTGCTTTGGTAATGGAGTTGTTTTTGCATACACATAACTAAAACCATTTAAATATATATGGCAAAGCAATTTGGAATGGTATCATATTTTAACTGCAGTATAAATGAAATATTATTCCAAATATTAAGGCACATACCCTAATTTGGTTGTCTTTAAAAAGCTAGAGCCACGTGGTACAATGGTTTTATTATGATATATGTGTAAAAATTAATTCTCTCTAAATTTAATATAAGACTTGATGTCTTATCAAAGCCGTGTTCCTTATATGACCCTTGGTCTGGACACGTTTAACCACTTAAGCCCCGGACCATTTGGTAGCTAGAGGACCAGAGGTGAATTCAGAATTTTGCACTGCGCTGCTTTAACTGTAAATTGTGCGGACATGCAATGTTGTACCCAAACGAAATTTGCGTCCTTTTCTTCCCACAAATAGAGCTTTCTTTTAATGGTATTTGATTGCCTCTGCGATTTTTATTTTTTGCGATATAAACGGAAAAAGACCGAAAATTTTGAAAAAAAATGATATTTTCTACTTTTTGTTATAAGAAAAATCGAATAAACTCAATTTTAGTCATACATTTAGGCCAAAATGTATTCAGCCACATGTCTTTAGTAAAAAAAACGTCAATAAGTGTATATTTATCGGTTTGCGCAAAAGTTATAGCGTTTACAAACTAGGGTACATTTTCTGGAATTTACACAGCTTTAAATTTATGACTGCCTATCTCATTTCTTGAGGTGCTAAAATGGCAGGGCAGTACAAAACCCCCCCAAATGACCCCATTTTAGAAAGTAGACACCCCAAGGAAATTGCTGAGAGGCATGTTGAGCCCATTGAATATTTTTTTTTTTTGTCCCAAGTGATTGAGTAATGACAAAAAAAAAAAAAAATTACAAAAAGTTGTCACTAAATAATATATTGCTCACACATGCCATGGTTATATGTGGAATTGCACCCCAAAATACATTCTGCTGCTTCTCCTGAGTACGGGAATACCACATGTGTGGGACTTTTTAGGAGCCTAGCCACGTACGGGACCCCGGAAACCAAGCACCGCCTTCAGGATTTCTAAGGGCGCAAATTTTTGATTTCACTCCTCACTACCTATCACAGTTTTGAAGGCCATAAAATGCCAAAATAGCACAAAACCCCCCTAAATGACCCTATTTTAGAAAGTAGACACCCCAAGGAAATTGCTGAGATGCCTGTTGAGCCCATTGAATATTTTTTTTTTTGTCCCAAGTGATTGAATAATGACAAAAAAAAATAAAAAATTACAAAAAGTTGTCACTAAATGATATATTGCTCACACATGCCATGGTTATATGTGGAATTGCACCCCAAAATACATTTTGCTGCTTCTCCTGAGTACGGGGATACCACATGTGTGGGACTTTTTAGGAGCCTAGCCGCGTACGGGACCCCGAAAACCAATCACCGCCTTCAGGATTTCTAGGCACACATTTTTGATTTCACTCCTCACTACCTATCACAGTTTCGAAGGCCATAAAATGCCAAAATAGCACAAAACCCCCCCAAATGACCCCATTTTGGAAAGTAGACACCCCAAGCTGTTTGCTGAGAGGCATGGTGAGTATTTTACAGCTCTCATTTGTTTTTGAAAATGAAGAAAGAATATTTTTTTTTTCTTTTTTTTTTTTTCAATTTTCAAAACGTTGTGACAAAAAGCGAGATCTGTAAAATACTCACAATACCTCTCAGCAAATAGCTTGGGGTGTCTACTTTCCAAAATGGGGTCATTTGCGGGGGTTTGTGCCATCTGGGCATTCCATGGCCTCCGAAACTGTGATAGGCAGTGAGAAGTGAAATCAAAAATTTACACCCTTAGAAAGCCTGAAGGCGGTGATTGGTTTTTGGGGTCCCGTACGCGGCTAGGCTCCCAAAAAGTCTCACACATGTGGTATCCCCGTACTCAGGAGAAGCAACAGAATGTATTTTGGGGTGTAATTCCACATATGCCCATGGCATGTTTGAGCAATATATCATTTAGTGACAACTTTGTGCAAAAAAAAAAAAAAAAATTGTCTTTTTTCCGCAACTTGTGTCAACATATAAAATATTCCATGGACTCGACATGCCTCTCAGTATATAGCTTGGGGTGTCTACTTTCCAAAATGGGGTCATTTGGGGGGGTTTTGAACTGTTCTGGCATTTTATACACAACATTAGGAAGCTTACATCCACTCTTCTAACCACTTGAAGACAAAGCCCTTTCTGACACTTTTTGTTTACATGAAAACTAATTTTTTTTTGCAGGAAAATTATGTTGAACCCCCAAACATTATATATATTTTTAAAGCAAAGGCCCTACAGAATAAAATGGTGGGTGTTGCATTTTTTTTTTCTACACAGTATTTGCGCAGCGATTTTTCAAACGCATTTTTTTGGGAAAAAATACACTTTTTTTTATTTTAATGCACTAAAACACACTATATTGCCCAAATGTTTGATGAAATAAAAAAGATGATCTTAGGCCGAGTACATAGATACCAAACACGACATGCTTTAAAATTTCGCACAAACGCGCATTGGCGACAAACTACATACATTTTTAAAAGCCTTTAAAAGCCTTTACAGGTTACCCCGTTAGATTTACAGAGGAGGTCTACTGCTAAAATTACTGCCCTCGATCTGACCTTCGCGGTGATACCTCACATGCATGGTGCAATTGCTGTTTACATATGACGCCAGACCGACGCTTGCGTTCGCCATTGGGCAAGAGCAGGGCAGGACAGGGGTGCTTTTTTTTTTTTTTTTTATTATTAATTTTGCTTTTTTATTTTATTTTTAAATTGTTCCTTCCATGTTTTTTTTTTTATTATCATTTTTATTGTTATCTCAGGGAATGTAAATATCCCCTATGATAGTAATAGGTAGTGACAGGTACTCTTTTTTTGAAAAAACTGGGGTCTAGACCCTAGATCTTTCCTCTGCCCTCAAAGCATCTGACCACACCAAGATCGGTGTGATAAAATGCTTTCCCAATTTCCCAATGGCGCTTTTTATATCCGGGGGGGGGGGACATTCCCTCCCACTGCTTGTAAAAGCAGTCCAGAGGCTAATTAGCCACTAGGGTTGCTTTTACATTAAAGCCGGCCGCTGGCTGAAAAGAATGATACCAAGATGATACCTAAACCCGCAGGCATCAATCTGGTATAAACATTCAAAGTCCAGCAACATACCAGTACGTTGCTGGTCCTTGTTGGACATGTATTGTAATCTTTTTTTTTCATGCAGCCAGGTGGCTGAACGAAAAAAGAGATTGATCGGTGGGTATGCCCACCATTAGAATACCGCCCTTCATCCACCCACTTCTAATGATGGGCATACATGCACCATTTATATATGCCGAAGCATGGGGGCATCCTCCCGCAAAAAAGTTATGCCGCACACACATGGTCGGACTTTTCCACGGGCAAGCCTCCGTCGGAATTTCGACCGTATGTACGCGGCATTAGGAGCAAAATCGCTCCTCCGCCCCTGCTGCCCCAATGCTTCGGCATATTTGCTTCTTTTTTTTTTTAACTGTGGTGGTGAAATCACCTCCTACAGCACTGGAGTCGCAGGGATCAGGCCTGTCTCTGCGAACGCTGCAGTTATGTGTGTTGTGTTTTGTAAGTGACAGTGATTGATCGATACTGCACTTGGGTGGCCTGGGCTGGACGGAGGGGCAAAACGCAGGTGCCAGCAGGTATCTGGGCTGATCCCGCTAACACTGCGTTTTTGGGAACCCTAAACTGCTGGGGACGCTAGTATAGATCTGATCAGATCAGATATTGATCTGTTCAGATACTATACCACTAAGGGAGGTGTATGCTTCACGCGTGGGTGTTAGCGTTACTGGCACTAACCTGACGCTGCCTGGGGTGTGACGCAGACCCTCTCTGACGCTAAAACCTAATTGATATCACCCGCCGGGCGATCAGGGGGTTAAACCTTTATTGGGTTATATACGGCGGGTGCCCTGACACTATAAAAAGCAAACTAACTAACCAGCGTCACCCGTAACACTTATATGATGATTACTGGTGAAAGGGTTAACTAGGGGCAATTAGGGGGTTAAAACCTTTATTAGATAATATATGGGGGTACCTGACGCTATAAAAACCTGCGGCGAACCTAAAAAAAATTACTGGCTACCGATCTGCATCACCGACGCTAAGACATCGATCAGAAAAATGATCGCTTAGCGACAGTGGTGATAGGGGGTGAAAGGGTTACCTGGGGGGCGATCAAGGGGGTTAAACCTTTATTAGATAATTTATGGGGGGTACCCGACGCTATAAAAACCTGCGGCGAACCTAAAAAAATTACTGGGTACCGATCTGCATCACCGACGCCAAGACAGCGATCAGAAAAATGATCGCTTAGTGACAGTGGTGATAGGGGGTGAAAGGGTTACCTGGGGGGCGATCAAGGGGGTTAAACCTTTATTAGATAATTTATGGGGGTACCCGACGCTATAAAAACCTGCGGCGAACCAAAAAAAAAAATACTGGCTACCGATCAGCATCACCGACGCTAAGACATCGATCAGAAAAACGATCGCTTAGTGACAGTGGTGATAGGGGGTGAAAGGGTTACCTGGGGGGCGATCAAGGGGGTTAAACCTTTATTAGATAATATATTGGGGTACCTGACGCTATAAAAACCTGCGGCGAACCTAAAAAAAAATACTGGGTACCGATCTGCATCACCGACGCCAAGACAGCGATCAGAAAAATGATCGCTTAGTGACAGTGGTGATAGGGGGTGAAAGGGTTACCTGGGGGGCGATCAAGGGGGTTAAACCTTTATTAGATAATTTATGGGGGTACCCGACGCTATAAAAACCTGCGGCGAACCTAAAAAAAAATACTGGGTACCGATCTGCATCACCGACGCCAAGACATCGATCAGAAAAACGATCGCTTAGTGACAGTGGTGATAGGGGGTGAAAGGGTTACCTGGGGGGCGATCAAGGGGGTTAAACCTCTATTAGATAATTTATGGGGGTACCCGACGCTATAAAAACCTGCGGCGAACCTAAAAAAAATTACTGGGTACCGATCTGCATCACCGACGCCAAGACAGCGATCAGAAAAATGATCGCCAAGCGACGGCGGTGCTAGGGGGTGAAAGGGTTATCTGGGGGGTGATCAAGGGGTTAAACCTTTATTAGGGGGGGTTAGGGGGCTACACTGGACCTAAAACTAAATGTAGTGACACTTTTACAGTCACAAATGTCACTGATTGCAGTGATCAGTAAATAAATGGTCACTGCAATCAGTGACACTGTGACTGGGGGCTGGGGGGTGATCTGGGGGGGCTGGGGGGTGATCTGGGGGGGCCTGGGGGGGCGATTTATGTGCCTATGTGTGCTGGTGTTAGTGTAGTGTTAGTGCACTGACCTGTGTGTCTTCTCTTGTACGACGCTCGGTATATGTGAGCGCCGCACAGGAGATGACATCACTTCCTCCTGCTTTCTCTATCTGTGTAAACAGTACACAGACAGAGGGGGCATTTCTATTCGCCGGGAGCGATCGCGGGGGGGTGGTCGGAATCGAACGGCCGCCCCCCCATCTCGGAACGCTCCCAGACGAATTCCGACCGCTCACTGTACAGAAGGGGGGTCCGATCGGACCCCCCAACTGTACAAAGGCAATCACGTATGCTCTACGTGATTGTGCCTGTCGGTGCCATTGTGCCGACGTATATATACAGTGAGCGGTCGTTAAGTGGTTAAGAAGTGTAATCAGGAGATCTGTTGGTTTGAGAAAGAAAGTGTTAAAGAGAACAAAAGAGTGTTTACACCTTCCGTGAAGTAACGGAAAGATATTTCAAGAGCTACCAAGTGTTAGATGCTCAAGTATCATTTAAGTATTGAATTGTGAATATACCTTGTCATATAGAGCTGGCATAGAAATGTATGTAAATATTATCTGAACCTTAATCATCATTTATCTCTGATTGTAGAAGTATATCCATTCATTTGTTTGATCACGACTTATACCTGATTTTAATTTGCACTGTACTTTAGTTAATAAATATATATAATATTTTAAGCAATATTCATTTGTGTTACTTGTCTTCAAACTAGCATGGATAAAAGAACTTAGAATTTCTTGATATTGCAAGAAATGGGGGATCTCCAAAATTAAGATTTACCTATTTCCATAACGCAATAATTATTTTTATATTTCAGTATAAACATTCTGACATACTTGTAGGCACTATGCTGAGATGCGTCAATGTTTCTGACAATGTCTCTACAACTGCTGGATTCAGGCTGTCGAACATTTCCTAGCTGCAAAATCCTCACACCAATCCACGACAAGCCCATTTTATCTTAGAAGCCTTAATTTTCTGTTTGAAGCACAACTATTTTTCAATAATACCCACTATCTTCAGATGAATGGCACAACCATGGGGGCAAACTTTGCCCCAAGCTATGCCAATCTGACTATGGGCTTTTGGGAGCACCTATACCTGTACGGAAACCATCCTTTCAACTCCCATGTGATCTACTATGGTTGTTACATCAACGACATAGTGATCATATGTGACGGCACACCGGAGGATATCCTAGCCTTTGTCCAATATTGTAATCACAGTACATGTTCTGGACCAAAGTTCATTAGCCTTTTTAGATCCTGAGCTATGTCATGACATTGGAGCCATTAATGCACAAAACGTTGTCAAGCCCATTGCGGGCAACTTTTATCCACTTTGACAGTTGCCATCACCCGAGGTGGATGAAGAACATCCCACGCAGCCAGTTCTGTCACCTCCGTAGAAATTGCACGAGGGACAGTGATTATGACAGCCATGGCTCACTCTTCACCCACAAATTTCTGGACAAAGGCTATTGTCAGGACCTGGGCTTGAACCTGGGACCTCGTCTGTGTCTGGTGTTGACTCTTCCCACTGAGCTATCTGGGATGCTGGACAGCTCCCTGCCTGATCTGCTGGACAAACCTATCTGATCCAATGGACAACCCTGCCTTGAGTCTTGATTACTGTTGAACCTTGAACTCCTTGCTCCTCCCATGAACTTCCTATATAAGTCTTGTCTCAGCACTTCCTCTTTGCCTGGTTATTGTGCCTTCTCAGCCAGTGCCTAGCGCTTGACGTCCCTGCTGCCATCTGTATTTTGCTACCACTCGTGATTGACCCTTGGCTTGTTCTTTGAGTACTCTGCTGCCTGATCCCAACCTGCAGCGACTCGTGATCGACCTTTTGGCTTGTTACTGACCACGCTGCTGTTAATCCTTCTCTGCTTATCCGCCACTGGACCCCGGCCTGCTCACACCCTGGTGAGGCAAACCTGAGGACCGCGACCTGGTACGAGCTTACAGCCAAATCCATCTCCACCATCCGGAGCTCGGGGGGAAAACCAGCTAGTACTTAGACTCCGCACCTCAGGTGAGCCTGTGTCATCTGCCAGAAGTGACTGCCTTTATACCTGTCCTGCAACTGGTCTTCAAGCCCGATGCCTGATCGTGACAGCTATCCTGCCCCCCCTAGTTGAAGAAGCATTTCAACACTATCGACATTCAGCATTCACTTCTTGGACTGACAAGTGCCTCAATATAAGACAACCTACACGATTCATAACCCAATTTCACGCTAAATTTAAAAACATGGAAAATATCTTGGCGACTCAACCAAAGGTAGCATACAGGAAAGCCCATAATATTAAGAGCAAAATTGCCCGCAGTAAGATCAAGCCAACGCGACACACACTGGCCCCCTTGGTTCTCATTCAACTTGTAGGCATGTATCAATGTAAGAAAACACTCTGTCTTACATGCCAGTTCATCCAACATGGTCAGAAAACCATTTCAGTCAAAGGTAAGACATACACTCTGAAAGATTTTTTCAATTGTTCTACCGTACGTAGTGTACTGCCTTACTTGTCCATGTGAGCTGTTCTATGTAGGTAGAACTATCGGGGTCATTAGGGCTTTTAATCGTGAAAGGCCAAGATCATCAGTGTTCCCAAACATTTTCTGCTCATCACAATAAATCTACAGTGGGCCTAAAGTCTGGGTTATAGAGAATCAATTCTCCACTCCCTGTGGTTGAACGTTTCAAACATCTATGCCAACAGGAATCTTTTTTGATTTACTCCTTGGGTACTTTGGCCCCAGGGCGGTTAAACTAGGATATAGATGTCCATACCCTCTTGTAGCTCCCTACCTATATTACAATACCCATGTAGGTACAGGGTATGTAGTACTGTTGGTCTCCATTCTGTATAATTTGTTTATCCGTGTTTTTCTCTTCTAGCAGACCCTTATGCCCTGTACACACGATCGGATTTCCGATGGAATCAAATCCTATGGATTTTTCCGTCGGAATTCCGATGAAGCTGACTTTCATCAGTCTTGCCTACACACCATCAGACAAAATTTCCAACCCTCCAAAACGCTGTGACGTACGACGGCACTATAAAGGGGGAAAAAAGGAAGGAGGGCTTGTGGGACTTTAAATGAGACATGGATGGGCGTAGGAAATTGATCTGGGATGACGTAAATAGTGAACACAGTCCCAGAGGGGAAATCACTGTAAACCATGGTGAGTTGCTACATAATCAACCCAAAGAAGTAAAAATCAAAATCAAGACGTGTATAAATATCAAAGTATAATGTATTAAAATAAATAATACATAGATCATGCAATCAAAGGCATAATACAGGTAATAATAATCATAATAGCATGGTTGGTAGTTCATAATTGAGGGCATGATTGCAAAAGCAGCTACAGTACATGGACATACAGGTGCAGTGAACATAGTTATCCAAAATTAGATCTAGAGTATTTAATGATAAAAGCGTAGTTGGGCAGATATAGGCTTGGCATCCCTGAGCATGGACTCAAATTTTATCTGGGATAACACAGTGAACAACGTCCCAAACAGGGGGAGATCACTGTAAACCATGGGGAGTTGCTGAATAAACAATCCCAAAAAATCAAGACAAGTATGTGAATATCAAATTATAATGTATTAAAATGAATAATACATGGATCATGCAATCAAGCGCAACATACAGGTAATAATAATCACAACAGCATGATTAATGGTTCATAATAGAGGACATGATTAAAAAACAACAACCACAGTACATGGACATAAGTGCAGTGAACATGGTTAGCCAAGATTGATCCAGAATGTTTAATGAAAAACGTGGTTGGACAGACTTGAGCTTGGCACTGCTTATTCAGTGTTTATTCAGCAACTCCCCATGGTTTACAGTGATCTCAAGTAACTCCATCTACCCACTCTCGTGGCCCATCTCAAGCCATCTGGTGGTTCCTTTTTCTGTGTTTCCTCCCCGGGGTTGCGATGCTCCCAGCCCCTCCTCCCCCACCCATCCTCCTCTTCCATTGATGGGGGCGGGGTTGGATCTTGGCGCATCGGCGCCATGTCAGCACGTGACGCGCGCGGCTTCCACTGGACACCGGCGAGTGTCATGGCTCTCTTCCATCCCGCGCAGCTGGTGAGGGTCGGACGGACTCCCGCTGAGGTCTGTAGCACCTCGGACGGGCGTTCGCTCTTGGCCCCGCCCCAAGCTAACGCGATGCCACATGGCGTTGGCGGGGGAACGCCCCTGTTTAGTGGATACTTCACCGGTCTTCTTCCGGCTGACACACTTCTTGCTGTTCCAACTGCTGAGAGGTCATACCTGTCCCCACTCACACTACCAGGTAATCATTGGGTTGCTTTTTTCAGGACCCACTTTTCCCCTTCACCACCCTTTTTTTAATCTATTTTATTTTATTCATCCACCTTTCTCCTGCCACTCCTATCATCTCCCTCCTTTTATTCACTTCATCACCCTCTCACACACACCCCCGGTTCATACACTGTCCCCTCCATTCTGTTTTTCTTCCATTGTCACTCTTATCATTTATTTCATTCACTTCATCACCTTTCACACACACCCACCTTTACACCAGTCCCTACCCTTCCCCACTCACCCATCATCTCAGTCTCTACATTCACCCCAAGCCCCATTCTCCCATTTATTCATCATTGGCAAACCCACCCACCCATATCAATTTTCCTATGCCAATAATTTTGTGCCTTGTCTTTTGTTCCCTGTTCCCCATTTTTGACCCCATCAGCTCACTGACAAATCCCTTTTTCTTTAATTTTTGTTAGTTCCTGCACCTCGCTTCACGGTCTGACCTTGTCCTGTGCCGGTCCGGTTTTTGTCCTGGTTGATGTCCCATTACATCATCTCCTTGGCTCCCCTTCTTGCTGGAGGGTTCATGGATTGCAGGGGTCCCTCCCCCGCCTCAACCCCGGGGAGATCAGCTCACTCAAGACCACCACCTTACTTCCATATTGGAATGCTTGAATTAACTTTCTTCTTGGGCCCTTACATGGGTAATGTACAAACCTATCTAACCTTGCTTTATGTTTTAAGCTCTATCTAGACAATTTGATGACCTCATTGACCTATTCCCCCCCCCCCCCCCCCTCTCCAGTAAAAAATATATGCACCCCACTCCTGATGACTGGCTTTAAACGCCAAGACACGCGTCGAGTCTATACTCAGGGATGCCAAGCTCAAGTCTGTCCAACCACGTTTTTCATTAAACATTCTGGATCAATCTTTGGATAACCATGTTCACTGCACTTACTGTATGTCCATGTACTGTTGTTGTTTTTTAATCATGTCCTCTATTATGAACCATTAATCATGCTGTTGTGATTATTACCTGTATGATGCCCTTGATTGCATGATCCATGTATTATTCATCTTAATACATTATAATTTGATATTCACATACTTGTCTTGATTTTTTTTTTGATTGTTTATTCAGCAACTCCCCATGGTTTACAGTGATCTCCCCCTGTTTGGGACTGTATTCACTATCTGTGTTATCCCAGATAAAATTTGAGTCCATGCTCAGGGATGCCAAGCCTATATCTGCCCAACTACGCTTTTATCATTAAATACTCTAGATCTAATTTTGGATAACTATGTTCACTGCACCTGTATGTCCATGTACTGTAGCTGCTTTTGCAATCATGCCCTCAATTATGAACTACCAACCATGCTATCATGATTATTACCTGTATTATGCCTTTGATTGCATGATCTATGTATTATTCATTTTAATACATTATACTTTGATATTTATACACGTCTTGGTTTTGATTTTTACTTCTTTGGGTTGATTATTTAGCAACTCCCCATGGTTTACAGTGACTTCCCCTCTGGGACTGTGTTCACTATTTACGTCATCCCAGATCAATTTCCTACGCCCATCCATGTCTCATTTAAAGTCCCACAAGCCCTCCTTCCTTTTTTCACAAATATTAGGGATGGAGGCATGGATAAGGTTACAATGGGTTCCACCAGATCACTCACTTCCTTTCTTAACTATAAAGGGGAAGTTCAAATCCAATGGTGCCACCCGTTGGGCTGCTTTTGCGTTACCACGTGTTAGTAAAAGTTTGGTGTTAGCCGATTCGCGCTTTTCATTCTTTGTGCTTTTCAGTCCGTTACAGCATGACGAATGTGCTGTCTCCATTATGAATGCTAGTTTTACCAGAACAAGCACTGCCGTCTTGTAATTTAGTCTGAGCATGCGTGGATTTTTCTCCGATGGAGTTCCCCACAGACGATCGGAATTTGCTATCGGGTTTTTTCCATCGGTAAAATTTAAAACATGTTCTATTTTTTTACACTGATGGGGCCCACACATGATCGTTTTTTGCTGCTAAAACACTGTTGCTTTTTATTTGTTTGACGTCCAAGTCCCGCCCCCATTACAACACACAGACTATAAGAAGTCTAGCCCTTATGGAACCATCGTCACTGGCTGAAGAAGGAACCAATGAGCTGTTCCGAAACGCATCCTGCCTCTTTGACACACTTCCTGTCCACTTTCTGTTTGTGTTCCATGCTGGTTTCTGTCTCGCTTCCTCTGACGTCATCCCCAGGCTCCAGCGTCACTGTGTCCTCTGAACATTCACAGCACAATCAGCTGTTATCTCGTGGACTTTCCTGGAAGCTTTACCATCACAGACTGGGACTGCCCTGCTACTTGAACATCTCCTGGACGCACTTACCTGCTACATGCCTGTTTCATCCACTATCTTGTAAGTGTTTTTAACCCTTTTATGGGATATTAAAAGTTTTATACTTCTGCACTTAGGGGCGCCTTGTTTGTTTTTCTGTTTCCATTAGAGATTGCTTGTCTCCCTGAGTGCTGCCTAAAGTGTGTGAAGATTTGCTACCCTCTCCAACACAGACTTTATCTGTCAGGATTCAAATGCTTGGAGCGCCCTGGATATACACATTTTTCTTGATAGCTTCCATGCCATGCCGCATTGAGGCAGTAATTGCTGCAAAAGGTGCCCAAACCAAGTACTGAGTACATATACATGCTTATACTTTTCAGAGGTCCAATATTATTCTATGTATAATCCTTGTTTTATTGATTGTAATATTCAATTTTTCTGAGATTGTGGATTTGAGGTTTTCATGAGCTGTAAGCTATAATCATCACAATTATGACAAATCACGGCTTGAACTATCTCATATATTAGTTTCACCTTTTTAAGTTGCATTAGTGAAATTAACTTTTGCACGATATTCCGTCAGAGGCCCAGGCCCAGGCGCGATTTGATGACGTCACGCCTGGGTTCTCAGAAGTAAACAAATCCGCAATTGCGGCTAGTAAGCATGAAATCGGTGAAATTGTTTTCAAGATCTCATGCTTTCCAGCCTGGAGGAGAGATATGGGGTCTTATTGACCCCGCATCTCTCCATAAATAGGACCTGTCACACAACATTCCTATTACAAGGGATGTTTACATTCCTTGTAATAGGAATAAAAGTAAAATAAAACACTTTTTTTTTTAAACGCCCCTGTCCCCAATAGCTCGCGCTCAGAAGCGAACGCACACGTAAGTCCCACCCACATATGTAAACGCCGTTCAAACCACATGTGAGGTATTGCCGCGCGCGTTAGAGCGCATGCAACAATTCTAGCACTAGACCTCCTCTGTAATTCTAACCTGGTAACCTGTAAAAATGTTCAAAGCGTCGCCTATGGAGATTTTTAAGTACCGAAGTTTGGCACCATTCCATGAGTGTGCGCAATTTTAAAGCGTGACATGTTAGGTATCTATTTACTCGGCGTAACATAATCTTTCATATTTTTCTAAAAACTTGGGCTAACTTTACTGTGAAACCATTTTTTTCCCCAAAAAAAAGGCGTTTGAAAAATTATTGCGCAAATACCGTGCAAGATAAAAAGTTGCAACGACCGTCATTTTATTCCCTAGTGTGTCTGCTAAAAAAACATATATAATGTTTGGGGGTTCTGAGTAATTTTCTAGCAAAAGAGTGATGATTTGTACATGTAGGAGAGAAGTGCCATAATAGGCCGGGTATGGAAGTGGTATAAAAAGCCCTGTATGGAAAGGGTTAAACATGGTAGTGTTTGTTACTATGTCATTAGACTTTGTATATACTCTGTTTCTTAAACTGTGTTGCGGAAGCTATGCATATCTGAGCCGCGGGGACTGAGTGATTGATTTTTTTTTTCTGAAAATATATATACATATATGTACATACGGAAATGTGCATACTGTGACAGCAGGAAGGTAAAGTCACCTGGTTGCATCCAGGGGGGTAGATATATTTCTCCCAGATTCAGGCTTTATGCCGACTTATACAACTAGGGAGTTGATGAAGCCCAGCTGAGGCTAGTGGGCTCATGGATGACTCATACCTCTAGGGAGAGTGTGGGGCGTCGTGCAGACAGAGATGAGACCAGCTGAACCTTGTCAGCTCATTTAGGCCTCTATAAAGAACTCCCAGCTTCATTAGATGTTAGCTCATGCCTGGACCCAGACCTGTGTGGACTGTCTAGGGAGAGTGAACCCCTGTGCGGTGAGGCAAAGCCTGTGTGGCTATTTGTTTGGACTTTTACTAAACCAGGGACTTAGGGACTAGGACAGCACCAGGCTGATCCCAGTTGTTAGTTTAGGAAACCTGCATGTTTAGTCAGAGGTCAAACTGACCAGGATTTATTTTGTTTGTTTCTTTTTGGCTTTGCTGTGTTTTTGTCACTGTACATAGAGAAATAAACCGCACCTTTTGATTTTGAAAACCACAACCTCCGTCTGCTGGCCCTGTTTTTGTGTGGGGAGCCCAACCAGGGGGTCACACACACCCGCTACCGAGTTAACCCCCTCACAGTTGGTGGAGAACCAGTGGCAGTTTTTTTTTAAGCCAGCATGGAGGAGATACTGAAACAGCTGGCTCTAGCAAATGCCAATCAACAGCAGACAAATGCAGGTTTGCAAAGGAGCCTTGCAGCCCAGCAGCAAGCTCATCAACAAGCCCAGCAGCAATCTGAGGCCCGCTTCATAGACCTGTTACAGAAGCAAGAGCAGAGACTACAACAAATGGAAGCAGTAATGCAGCAACGTCCGCAGACCAGTGAGGAAAGCCGTCCCACTAATACCGCGTCCTTTGGGGTGAGTCGTTTATTGACAAAAATGACTGGAGAGGATGATCCAGAGGTATTTTTGACCACATTTGAAAGGACTGCTGAAAGAGAAAAGTGGCCTGAGGAGCAGTGGGCTGGACTGGTGGCTCCTCTGTTAACTGGTGAATCGCAGAAGGCTTACTATGACCTAGAGCCTGACCAAGCAAAAGACTATGTGATGCTAAAAGCTGAAATATTGGCAAGGCTGGGTGTCACCCTGGCTGTCCGGGCTCAGCGTGTGCATAACTGGACTTTCCAGCTTGGAAAACCCCCCAGGTCTCAAATGTATGATCTCATTCACCTGAGCAGAAAGTGGCTACAGCCAGAGACTTTGTCCGCACCGGAGATTGTGGAACGTGTTGTGATGGATCGTTTCTTGAGAGCTCTTCCTACCGCCATTCAAAAGTGGGTAAGCCATGGAGACCCAGAAACGGCCGGTAAACTTGTGGATCGTGTAGAGAGATACTTGGCTACAGAGAACCTGACGGCCTCTTCCAGAGACTCTCGGACTTTCCACCCTAAGACCAGACCATCCCCAGGGGCGGATAAGAGGATTCCAAGGGGTGAGGGTGGAGAGAGTGAGAGGGTGGGAGCTCTACCCCAAGTTTGGCGAGAACAGCCTGGGAAATCAGCGGCTCAAGAGGCCGCAAGAAGGATCGTTTGCTACCGCTGCCGGCAAGCGGGACATATTGCAGCAAATTGCCCGGTTGTGGAGGAACCCATGCAATGTGACTTTCTGATGGACAGACGTCAGTCGCTGTGTGCGACAGTCGCATGCACTGCCATTCGGGGAACTGAGAAACATTTATGCAAAATGTGTATTAATGGTAGAAATGTTGTGGTATTACTGGATTCAGGTAGCCTTGTGACCCTGATAAAGGCTGAATTAGTTAAAACAGAGGTCTCTGGGAATAGCAAGGTAGCTGTTATTTGTGTGCATGGGGACACCCGAGAGTATCCAGTGACTACAGTGTGTTTCGAGACCCCCAAAGGTACCCTCTCTCATCCAGTGGGGTTAGTATCTCAATTACCGCATGATGCCATTGTGGGAAGGGATTTTCCGAAGTTCTGGGAACTGTGGGATGATCCTGAGCCCCCCACTGGTGCCCCTATGTACCAGGAATGTGATAGCCAGAACTCCTCTGAGAGTGGTGAGGACTCTCCAGAATTTCCCTTGTCAGTATTGGCAGGGGAGACTCAAGAAACTGGAGAGGAGCCCACCTCCTCAGACGAAAACCTACCGTCTGTGGAGTTTTCTGATCTGGAGGTTCACAGGGAAAATTTTGCCACAGAACAGTTAAAAGACCCCGCCCTAATAAAGGCACGGGAAAACGTAGTGGAAATAGATGGCGAGTTAGTGAACCCAGATAATACCTGCACTTACCCATACTTCAGCGTAGAGAAGGACCTACTGTATCGGGTGGCAAAAAGGGCAGAAGAAACCGTTGAGCAGCTGGTGGTGCCCAAACCTTACAGGAAGTTGGTGTTGGAGTTGGCCCATGGGCACATTCTTGGAGGTCATCTGGGGACAGAGAAAACCCGAGAGAGGGTATTACAGAGATTCTATTGGCCTGGGGTGATGAAGGACATAGAAAATTATTGTTCCTCCTGCCCTGTGTGTCAGAGGTCGGCCCCGATGCCACATTTCCGTAGCCCGCTGGTCCCTCTACCCATCATTGAGGTCCCGTTTGAGAGAATCGCAATGGATTTGGTAGGTCCTATAATCAAGTCCGCTAGGGGGCACCAGTACATATTGGTTATAATGGACTATGCCACCCGTTATCCAGAAGCGATCCCTCTCAGAAATACCTCGGCCAAAACCATAGCCAAAGAGCTATCTCTTGTTTTTAGCCGGGTGGGTATTTGTAAAGAACTGCTTACGGACCAAGGTACACCCTTTATGTCCCGGGTTATGAAAGAGCTGTGTAAATTGTTCAAAGTGACGCAATTGCGTACATCTGTGTATCACCCCCAAACCGATGGGCTGGTTGAAAGATTCAACAAAACCCTAAAACAAATGTTGAAGAAAGTGGTGGATAGAGATGGAAAGGATTGGGACTGTCTACTTCCTTATTTGATGTTTGCTATTAGGGAGGTGCCCCAATCCTCTACGGGATTCTCCCCCTTTGAGTTACTGTATGGGAGACACCCAAGAGGGCTGTTGGATATTGCCAAGGAAACTTGGGAAAGTGAGAGTTCTCCCCACAGGAGTGTGATTGAGCATGTCGCCCTGATGCAAGATCGAATTGCACAGGTAATGCCCATCGTGAAGGAACATTTGGCCCAAGCGCAGTTGGCACAGCAGAGAGTGTACAACCGTGGAGCAAAGACCCGTACCTTTTCCCCGGGGGATAGGATATTGGTACTTGTCCCTACGGTTGAAAGTAAATTCCTTGCCAAATGGCAAGGCCCCTACGAGATAATGGAAAAAGTGAGCGAAGTGAATTACAAGGTCAGACAACCAGGAAGGCGAAAGCCCGAACAGATATATCACGTTAATCTGTTGAAAGCCTGGAGGGATAGAGAGTCCCTAGTCGCAGAAACTTGGTCACCAGCTCAAACTGGTTGCGTGATTCCGGAGGTTGGAATAGCAGCCACCTTGTCACAACCCCAACAACAGGAGGTTAAGGAGTTTGTGCTTCGCAACAAGGAGGTGTTCTCTGAGCTGCCGGGACAAACATCTGGGGTAGAGCATGATATTATTACCCCGCCCGGTGAAAGGGTGAAGTTAAAACCCTATCGGATCCCAGAGGCCCGACGGGAGGCAATACGGGAGGAAGTACAGAAAATGCTGAACTTAGGGGTGATAGAGGAGTCCCAAAGTGATTGGTCTAGTCCCATTGTGTTGGTGCCTAAACCGGATGGGAGCTGGCGATTTTGTAACGATTTTCGTCAGTTGAACAAAGTTACAAAATTTGACACCTACCCCATGCCACGTATAGATGAGTTGATCGACCGGCTGGGAACAGCCCGATACATGACGACTCTTGACCTCACAAAAGGGTATTGGCAAATTCCCCTGGCCAAGTCGGCCAAAGAGAAAACCGCATTTGTAACCCCAGACGGGGCGTTCCAATATAAGAGAATGCCGTTCGGGTTACAGAATGCGCCGGCCACATTCCAGCGGAAAATGGACCAGATGCTGAGGCCCCATCGGAAGTATGCTGCGGCTTACCTGGATGACGTAATTGTCCATAGCACAGATTGGGCCTCACATCTGCCAAAAGTGCAAGCAGTCCTGGACTCTGTTCGGGAAGCGGGGTTTACGGCTAACCCCAAGAAGTGTACCATTGGGCAGGAGGAGGCCAAATATCTTGGGTACACCATTGGCAGGGGAGTAATAAAACCCCAACTCAACAAAGTCGAGGCCATCCAGAGTTGGCCACGTCCCAACAGCAAGAAGCAGGTACGAGCCTTTCTGGGAATCGCGGGTTATTATCGGCGCTTCATTCCCCACTTTGCTTCTAAGGCTGTGCCCCTAACCAACCTGACGAAAGGGAAAGGGTCGGTCATGATTAAATGGACCCCCGAGGCTGAGGCAGCATTCCAATTCTTGAAACAAGCCTTATGTAGCCAGCCAGTGTTGTACTCACCCGACTTCTCTAAAGACTTTGTCGTACAAAGTGATGCGTCAGATGTGGGGTTAGGAGCAGTATTGTCCCAGGTCTGGAACGGGGAAGAGCACCCAGTCATTTACCTCAGCAGGAAGTTGAAGTCCCATGAGGTAAATTACGCCACGGTTGAAAAGGAGTGTTTAGCGGTGAAGTGGGCTCTAGATTCCCTTCGGTACTATCTGCTAGGTAGGCACTTTGACATGGTTACGGATCACGCTCCGTTAAAGTGGATGGCTCAAAACAAGGAGACAAATAGAAGAGTGAATAGGTGGTTCCTGGCCCTACAGGAATTCAACTTCACAGTAAAGCATCGCCCTGGCGTTCAAATGGGGAATGTGGATGCTTTGTCTCGAGTACATGAATGCCTGATTGCTGGTGTTCCAACCCCAAGGTTAAAACAAGAGGGGGGGGTATGTGACAGCAGGAAGGTAAAGTCACCTGGTTGCATCCAGGGGGGTAGATATATTTCTCCCAGATTCAGGCTTTATGCCGACTTATACAACTAGGGAGTTGATGAAGCCCAGCTGAGGCTAGTGGGCTCATGGATGACTCATACCTCTAGGGAGAGTGTGGGGCGTCGTGCAGACAGAGATGAGACCAGCTGAACCTTGTCAGCTCATTTAGGCCTCTATAAAGAACTCCCAGCTTCATTAGATGTTAGCTCATGCCTGGACCCAGACCTGTGTGGACTGTCTAGGGAGAGTGAACCCCTGTGCGGTGAGGCAAAGCCTGTGTGGCTATTTGTTTGGACTTTTACTAAACCAGGGACTTAGGGACTAGGACAGCACCAGGCTGATCCCAGTTGTTAGTTTAGGAAACCTGCATGTTTAGTCAGAGGTCAAACTGACCAGGATTTATTTTGTTTGTTTCTTTTTGGCTTTGCTGTGTTTTTGTCACTGTACATAGAGAAATAAACCGCACCTTTTGATTTTGAAAACCACAACCTCCGTCTGCTGGCCCTGTTTTTGTGTGGGGAGCCCAACCAGGGGGTCACACACACCCGCTACCGAGTTAACCCCCTCACAATACACATACAGGTGAAACTCGAAAAATTAGAATATCGTGCAAACGTTCATTTCACTAATGCAACTTAAAAGGTAAAAATAACATATGAGATAGACTCATTACCTGCAAAGCAAGATAGTTCAAGCCGTGATTTGTCATAATTGTGGTGATTATGGCTTACAGCTCATGAAAACCCCAAATCCACAATCTCAGAAAATTTGAATATTGTGAAAAGGTTCAATATTCTAGGCTCAAAGTGTCCCACTCTAATCAGCTAATTAAGCCAGAACACCTGCAAAGGGATCCTGAGCCTTTAAATGGTCTCTCAGGCCGGGTTTACACTTGTGCGACACGACAGCCATCCTACTTTGGATCCGACTTTGCCCTGCGACATGAAGCCGACATACGTCCGACTTTCAATGAACAGGGATCCGACTTGGATCCCCGCCAATACCAGGCACTGTGTTTTGGTATGAATCTTGAGGGGGAACTCCACGCCAAATTTTAAATAAAAAAGACCGGCATGGGTTTCCCTCCAGGAGCATACCAGGCCCTTCGGTCTGGTATGGATTTTAAGGGGAACCCCTACGCCGAAAAAAACGGCGTCGGGGTCCCCCCCAAAATCCAAACCAGACCCTTATCCGAGCACGCAACCTGGCAGGCCGCAGGAAAAGAGGGGGGGGACGAGAGCGGCCCCCCTCCCTCCTGAGCCGTACCAGGCTGCATGCCCTCAACATGGGGGGTTTGGTGCAGGGGGCGACCTGCGGCCCCCCCCACCCCAAAGCACCCTGCCCCATGTTGATGAGGAGAGGGCCTCTTCCCGACAACCCTGGCCGTTGATTGTCGGGGGCTGCGGGCGGGGGCTTATCGGAATCCGGGAGCCCCCCTTTAATAAGGGGGCCCCCAGATCCCGGCCCCCCACCCTATGTGAATGAGTATGGGGTACATCGTACCCCTACCCATTCACCTGGTGGAAAAAAATGTCAATAAAAAAACACATACAGGTTTTTAAAGTAATTTATTGCACAGCTCCGGGGGTCTTCTTCCAACTTCGGGGGTCTCTTCCGACTTCGGGGTCTCCGGTGTCGTCTCTGCGCTCTCCGGTTCTTCCTTCCTTCTGCCGGGCCTCCTATCTTCTTCCAGCTCTTTTGCCAGCGGGGCCCGGTCTTCTCCGTCGCCTTCTTCCCTCTTCGATGTTGACACGTCGCTTCCTCCCGCTGTAATGCTGGCTGTGCGGTGCGCTCCGATTTATATAGGCCTCTCATGACATCGCAGTCACAAGCTCCGGGTGGCCCCGGAGCATGTGACTGTGACGTCATGGGAGCATGTGGCCACCCGGAGCATGTGACTGTAACGTCATGAGAGGCCTATATAAATCGGAGCGCACAGCCAGCATTACAGCGGGAGGAAGCGACGTGTCAACATCGAAGAGGGAAGAAGGCGACGGAGAAGACCGGGCCCCGCTAGCAAAAGAGCTGGAAGAAGATAGCGGAGGCCCGACAGAAGGAAGAAAGAACCGGAGAGCGCGGAGACGACACCTAAGACCCCCGGAGTCGGAAGAAGACCCCCTGAGCTGTGCAATAAATTACTTTAAAAACCTGTTTTTTTTTTTTATTGACTTTTTTTTTCCACCAGGTGAATGGGTAGGGGTACGATGTACCCCATACTCATTCACATAGGGTGGGGGGCCGGGATCTGGGGGCCCCCTTATTAAAGAGGGGCTCCCGGGTTCCGATAAGCCCCCGCCTGCAGACCCCGACAACCAACGGCCAGGGTTGCACCAAACCCCCCATGTTGAGGGCATGCGGCCTGGTACGGTTCAGGAGGGAGGGGGGGCGCTCTCTCGTCCCCCCCCTCTTTTCCTGCGGCCTGCCAGGTTGCATGCTCAGATAAGGGTTTGGATTTTGGGGGACCCCCACGCCGTTTTTTCGGCATAGGGGGTTCCCCTTAAAATCCATACCAGACCGAAGGGCCTGGTATGCTCTTGGAGGGGGAACCCATGCCGGTTTTTTATTTAAAATTTGGCGTAGAGTTCCCCCTCAAGATCAGCAGAGCACAAGTCGCATGCAAGACTGCGGTCTGACTTTGATCCGACTTCAATGATAGTCAATGGGCTGAAGTAGGATCAAAGTCGGACCAAAGTAGTACAGGGAGCATTTTCAAAGTCGGACCGACATGTGTCGGACCAGTTAAGACGGCTCCCATGTGTGAAAATCAATGTTTCCCTGTCATGCGCCATGAGCTCCCAATGTCGGAGCGTTTGTCGCCCCAGTGTGAACCCGGCCTCAGTCTGGTTCAGTAGGAATCACAATCATGGGAAAGACTGCTGACCTGACAGTTGTGCAGAAAACCATCATTGACACCCTCCATAAGGAGGGAAAGCCTCAAAAGGTAATTGCAAAAGGTTGGATGTTCCCAAAGTGCTGTATCAAAGCACATTAATAGAAAGTTATGTGGAAGGGAAAAGTGTGGAAGAAAAAAGCACACAAGCAACAGTGATATCCGCAGCCTGGAGAGGATTGTCAAGAAAAGGCCATTCAAAAGTGTTGGGGACTTTCACAAGGAGTGGACTGAGGCTGGAGTCAGTGCATCAAGAGCCACCACACATAGACGGATCCTGGACATGGGCTTCAAATGTCGTATTCCTCTTGTCAAGCCACTCCTAAACAACGTCAGAAGCGTCTTACCTGGGCTAAAGAAAAACAGACCTGGTCTGTTGCTCAGTGGTCCAAAGTCCTCTTTTCTGATGAGAGCAAATTTTGCATCTCATTTGGAAACCAAGGACACAGAGTATGGAGGAAGAATGGAGAGGCACACACTGCAAGATGCTTGAAGTCCAGTGTGAAGTTTCCACAGTCTGTGTTGATTTGGGGAGCCATGTCATCTGCTGGTGTTGGTCCACTGTGCTTCATTAAGTCCAAGGTCAACGCAGCCGTCTACCAGGAGATTTTGGAGCACTTAATGCTGCTTTCTGCAGATGAGCTCTATGGGGATGCTGACTTAATTTTCCAGCAGGACTTGGCACCCGCCCACACTGCCAAAAGCATCAAAACCTGGTTCAATGAATGTGGGATTACTGTGCTTGATTGGCCAACAAACTCGCCTGGCCTGAACCCCGTAGAGAATCTATGGGGCATTGCCAAGAGAAAGATGAGAGACATGAGACCGAACAATGCATAAGAGCTGAAGGCCACTATTGAAGCATCCTGGTCTTCTATAACACCTCAGCAGTGCCACAGGCTGATGGCTTCCATGCCACGCCGCATTAAGGCAGTAATTCCTGCAAAAGGGGCCCAAACCAAGTACTGAGTACATATGCATGCTTATACTTTTCAGAGGTCCAATATTGTTCTATGTACAATCCTTGTTTTATTGATTGCATGTAATATTCTAATTTTCTGAGATTGTGGATTTGGGGTTTTCATAAGCTGTAAACCATAATCATCACAATTATGACAAATCTATCTCATATATTGGGTTCACCTTTTTTAAAGTGGTTGTAAACCCACTTTGACAACATGCACCTACAGGTAACGCTTACCTGTAGGTGCATGAAATATCTCCTTAACCTACACGGTTAAGGAGATATTTGCATTTAAAACCGGCGCCGCTAACGTCATGCGCACTAGCGGGCCAGCTTAGTAGCCGGATTTCTGAATGGAGTAAGCCGGCCCGAACGCGCATGCGTGTGACGTCATCGCCGCTCCTGGGCCAATAACAGCACCGGAGCGGCGATACACGGAAGGCAGAGGGGAGCAAGATGGCATCGGCGACGGAGGTGTCCGAGCACCGCTGCGGGGGCTTCGATCTCAGGTAAGTGATTCATAATGAGCTAGTATACTATGCATACTAGCTCATGTCTTTGTTTTGCAGGTTGTTTAATAAAAAATAAAAAAACGGGGTTTACAACCACTTTAAGTTGCATTAGTGAAATAAATGAACTTTCTCTTATCGTCCATGGACTGACACAGCTGGATACTGTAAACCTGTGGGTATATGTCCCTGCTCGCAGGAGAAGATCTAGGCAGAATGTTAGATGTTAGAAACATACATTCTAGAACAAACCAGAGCTGAACAGCCCCGCCCAGGGGGGCGGTCCCTCCGGACATTACCCTCCCACCTGCAGCTAGCAGCCTCAGTTTTTTTTCTGCCTAGCAGAAGGAGAAGACGTGGCTCTCTCAGGAGCCAGTCTCCTGGAAGATTTTACTTTTAAATTTTATTCCTTTGGGAATTTTATTTTATTTTTGAGACCTTCAATCAACTGTCAGCTGGGCAACAGGTTGGGTACACTGGTATCCTCGTAGTCTTCCCTGTCCGACCATCGAGCGTGCTGATCCTCGCCTTGTGTGCGTGAGACTCCGTTCACGACATGCCCCAGGACTCCAGGGGTGGCCGGGTTGCTTTTAGCTCCTGCGGTCCTCTCGATTGAACAGTACCTGACTGACTGTATCTCGCGCGGTGGACCGGGCCGACAGCTACGCAGTACTGCTCTGTGAAAGGTCTGTCTGAAACAAGCCAGTGGGTCCCTGAAAGGGACGGGTAAGTAGTCTCTCCTACTGCAGGTCTACATGCTGGCTGTGTTTCTTTATATGGGGGGTTTCTCCCTGTCTCCCCCCTGTTATGCTGCTCTCTGCACCCTCTACTGGTGCTGTGGGGGTGCTTGGGGGTCACGCTGGCCTGGCTGGGCGCTCATGTCTGTAGTGGGTTCTGGGGTGAGGGGCAGTTTTCCTGGTGTGTGAGGTGGTTATTGTGTGCGCCATTAGTGCGTGCAATTTCGCGCTCGGCGGCCATCTTGGCGTGGTTCAATGGTGCAGTTATAACTGCGGCCAGCGGCCATTTTCTTGTAGCCGCCGCGCATTTACTTTCGGTTTCGGCCTCTAGCGGCTCTGCGGCGTGAATCTCCTCACAGATTCTTCACTCTCCTCAGGCTCACAGCGCGGTTTCTTCAGCAGGACTGAGTGGCCCTTAAGGGTTGGTGAGTCCTCTGGGTATCCCCTCCTCAGCCTCAGCATAGCCAGTGGGTGGACTGTATATTCACTGTAGTAGTGTATAAGGTCTCAGAGGGTGGCGATATGGAGTCTGATACACCTGCTTCTCCACACTTGCCTGGGGCAACTGGCAGTGCTGCACAGTTAAATATGTTCATATGTTTCCTGCACCTGCGGTCCTTATGGACCAGTTGTCGGCAGTCCTGGAATCATTCCTTGTCAGAATGGAAGCAGTGTGCGAGCGAAGGGAGGTATAAGCCCCCTCTCCCCACAAAAATCTTTAGTGAAGGAGTGCTCTGATTCAGATATGGGCCTAGCTACTGTGCTCAGGACCCTAGCTCTGAATATTTAATGTTTATGAACAGGACATTCCCTTGTGAAGAAGACTCCAGTTCTGTCAGTGAATGACAGGGTGCTTGTAAGTGAACTCATTGATGTGAGGAACACTCTCAAGCTGGGTGCTGTGGCTGTGGTACCTCAGGTGGACGCTGTTTCCCTTGGTTCCTTCAAGCCTTTCTTTTACACAGCTTCCTCACTGTTTTCCTCACACGCTGCGTCGAGAGCAGCATGGATGATACAGTGGTACAGTGTTTCCCTCCCCCTGGTCGGTGCAGCATAGTGGGGGGGGGGGACTTTATTCATTTATGTCTCTAGTCCCTGTGAGCCTTCTATGTGATGTCCTGAGGCAACAACAGGGTCTCTGCA
The DNA here is from genome assembly GCA_029206835.1 of Rana muscosa. Classification (NCBI taxonomy): domain Eukaryota; kingdom Metazoa; phylum Chordata; class Amphibia; order Anura; family Ranidae; genus Rana; species Rana muscosa. The sequence goes on from CM055122.1 coordinate 22,909,495, forward strand.
CCTGTGGTTTCCCGCCATTTCCTGGGGAACGCTCTGAGCTCTGACAGACACACAGTCTGAGGATCAGAGGTTACCTGTTACCTGCATGCTGCTTCGGCAGCACAGTCAAGCAGGTTGGAATGATACAGAGAAGATTATGCGCCTCTGCGCCATAATTTAAACTCATCCCATACCTCTACACTGCATACATTCACAGTGTATGTATGTGTTATTGGTCTCTGTGTCTGCGTGGGTGTCCCCCCACGTTCCAATGCTGTGTTTCAGTGCCATACATGATATAAACGTACAAAATATGTTTATGCACGACTCTAGATACATTCACAGTATATGTATGTATTATACTCTCTGGGTCGGCGCGGGTTTCCGGTGGGGGCTCCGGTGTCCTTCCGCGCTCTCATGGTATGTGCGCTTCGGCTCTCTGCACAGTATAGACATGTTCAATATGTTTATTGCACATACTATACATGTTTACAGTATGGGTATACTGTTTGCGTGGGGTTCCTCCGGGTACTCCGGTTTCCCCCCACGCTCCAATGACAATGCACAGCATAAACATGTGCAATATGTTTATTCACATGCTATCATTCCTACACGGTATCTGTGTGCTGTCTGCGTGGGGTTCTTCCGGGTGTTCCGGTTTCCTCCAACGCGCTGACGGTATGTGCGCATTTGGCCCTCTGCACAGTTAAACATGGTCAATGTTTATCACGCATGCTATAATACCTACACGGTTGTGTAAGCACTCTGCGTGGCTGGTTTCCGTCCAAGCCCCGATGATGTGCACGCCTTCGTCGCTGGCACAGTATAAACGTGTTTTAATAGGTTTATCCACACAAACTAGACTACATACACAGTATGTGGTTGTATTATGCTCTGTGTGGCTGGGTGGGTTTCCTCCCACACTCTATTTGCGCGTTTGATGCAATACACAGTATAAACTATGTGTTTGTACAATCAGCACTTATCCATGGGTAGCTGCTGGATGGAGCATTGTCATAAGGATCCCTGGTTTCAGGGGTACCACTTTCCACCTGCTTTCAGTGGTGATCAGAAGCGCTGGCTTGGACTGTGTTTGCCAGGCTGAGGTTAGCGTTACGCCCGTTTAGTGGCTGCGTCTGGCGTTTCTGTAGCTCAATGACTGGGCAAAAGCCTCTGCTTCATCTATCAGTCGACTAGCAGGTGCACTGCAACTGCTTTAGGGTCTCCGGGGTGGGTTTCCTGCCACCTGTGGAGGCTGAGGTACTGGTCCTCTGACCGAGTTTCTAGGGAAGCTCTGTCAAGTTTGCCTTTATTGACCAACAGTTGAGGCACCTTGTACACCGGGCCTCTCTTTTCCGATACATTGCGGAGTCTCTTTGGGATTTTCATACATCTCGCTGCAAGACAGTCCTGTCGGCCGTGTGCATTGCAGGGGAAGGGTCCTTGCATCCGTAGGTGTTATCAACCTCCTTTACCGGAGGTGGGGCACCGAATGTGGAGCTTATGGCCTCTCTACTCACTCGCAAGGTGGCAAGATCGTGGCCAGGTCCAGGGACCCCTGGGCAGACACGTTGGAAGCCCGTGGGGGCAGTATCGCCTGATATATGCTTACCCTCCGCTACTGTTGTTGCCTCGCCTGCTTCGCAGAGTAGGGGCTGAGGCCATTCCAGTGATCTTCATTGCTCCAGAACGGCAACATTGGTACGCCGATCTACTTCGGCTAGTCGCAGACGTTCCTTGGCGACTGCCTATTGGGGTGGACCTTCTGTCTCATGATCCCATACTTCATCCTGCTTTACAGTCCTTGGCTTTAATGGCATGGCTGTTTAAAGCCAGGTGCTGAAGGACCGAGTTCTCTCGGATTCGGTCATCTCTTCTATGTTGGCACGGGAATCTTCCTCCAGAAAGGTATATCACCGTACCTGGAAGGCTTACATCGCTATGTGCGAGGAACTTGAGTGGCGTCCTCGGACGTATTCCGTTCCCAGGATTTTGCTGTTCTTACAGCGTGGTGTGACCCAAAAGCTGGCCTTGCATACCATTGTGGGTCGGATTTCGGCCCGGGCTGTCTTTTTCAACGACCACTATCGGGTCATTCCTTGATTAGCACCTTTTTTGCAGGGGGGTTCGCCATGTGATCCCCCCCCCCCCCCTGTTAAGCCTCCTCTCCCTACTTGGGATCTGAATTTGATGCATCTCGGTTCTCCAAGAACATTCCTTTGAGAATATCAGAGATTCCGTCCTTGTGTCCTCACCCATCGCATCCCTGAGAGTTTGCGCTTCATACATTAAGATGGGTACAAGCCTTACGGGTGTACCTGTCTGCTACTGTTTCCATTCGGAAGTCTGACTCACTATCTGTGTCTGTCTCTGGTCCAAAACAGGGCCGAACGGTGTCGTCTGCCGCCGTCTCTAGGTGGATCAGGCAGACCGTCATACAGGCCTATGCCCTTTAAGGGGCGGGCGCCTCCCTTTCCGGTTGCGGCGCATGCCACCAAGGCAATTGGTGCTTCCTGGGCTTTCCGACATCAAGCGTCGGTTGCACAAGTGTGCAAGGCGGCGACCTGGTCGTCCGTTCATACCTTTTCAAAATTTTATAAGGTTGATGTGGCTGCATCTTCGGATGCTTCCTTCGGCCGCAAAGCATTGCAGACCGCTGTTTAATGTTGCAACTCCTCCGTTGAGGAGCTCTGCTTGTTTGGAGTGAAGTTTTGGTTGTTTCTTTACTACTGCTCCCACCCTTCTGATACTGCTTTGGGACGTCCCACACGTTTACAGTATCCAGCTGTGTCAGTCCATGGACGATAAGAGAATAGGATTTTTGTACTCGCCGTAAAATCCATTTCTCTGACGTCCATGGACTGACACAGCACTCACCCTTTTTAAGGTTTGTACTGCTTTGTTACGAACTGAGGCTGCTAGCTGCAGGTGAGAGGGCAATGTCCGGAGGGACCGCCCCCCTGGGCGGGGCTGTTCAGCTCTGGTTTGTTCTAGAATGTATGTTTCTAACATTCTGCCTAGATCTTCTCCTGCGAGCAGGGACATATACCCACACGTTTACAGTATCCAGCTGTGTCAGTCCATGGACGTCAGAGAAACGGATTTTACGGTGAGTACAAAAAAACTATTTTTGCACAATATTCAAATTTTTCGAGTTTCACCTGTAAATCCCCAGAAAAAAAATAGTACATTGATAGTGCAGCACGTGTGTGGGTTTTTTTTTTTTTTTTTTTTTTTTTTAAATTCAACATTTAAAATTAAGCCAGTCTCCTGCACTTACATTAGTTTGTGCCCAGACCGCACCAGTTCATTTAGCCTGTGTATACAGCGATTTGCCCCACCATCCTCCCAATGGAATCGGCGTGCGTTCCACCTAAACTGGATGTGAGGTCAGCAGCAACCTGGAACTAACAGCAGCACCAAACCTCAATGCATTTCACCAGTATGGCGTTATCAGGAAGTCCCTTATTTTTAAATCAATAATGCATACCGTATATACTCAAGTATAAGCCGACCCGAATATAAGCCGAGGCACCTAATTTTACCACAAAAAAGGGAAAACATATTGACTCGAGTATAAGCCTAGGGTGTCCATCTGCATGCCTCACTGTGCCCATGACTCACTGTGCCCATGACTCGACTGACTTTCAACATGGGAGTCTATGGAAGGGGTGCGCGGATTTTAAAAATCGGTGACCCCGGCCGTAGGTCCCCCAGACAAAAAGCTTTGCACACTTATAGAGGAGAAATGGGGCTTCATGTGTGCAAAGTTTCGGGTCCAGGTGACCTACGACCGGCTGGTACCGGGTCCCCAAAATCACCGGAGAAATGACTGTTTAACATGGGAGTCTATGGGAGGGGTGCCTGGCTTTGAAAAGTCGGTGGTCCCTCGGACAACAAACTTTGCACACTTGTAGAGGAGAAATGGAGCTACATGTGTGCCAAGTTTCGCCGGTACCGGGTCCCCAAAGTCCGGGAGATCAGGCGACTCGAGTATAAGCCGAGGGGGACATTTTCAGCACAAAAAAATGTGCTGGAAAAACTCGGCTTATACTCGAGTTTATACAGTAATAAAAAATATTTAGTTTCCTTGCAAATGTCCACATATACTTCAAGTTTATCAAAAAAAAATCCCTAGATCTACCCTTCCCTTTTCCTTTTTCTTCCTACCTCCTCTGCATCCTCTCTCTCTCTCTCTCTCTCTATCTATCTATCTATCTATCTATCTATCCTATCTATCCATTTTGGAATAAGGCTGTGACAAAATGTGGAAAAAGTGAAGCGCTGTGAATACTTTACAGATGCACTGTACACAGAGCTGAAGAAAGTATTTAATACATTTGCTTTCGCTTTGTCCCCAGTCACCCACAACAGATTATTTTGTAAAGGGCCTATATGCTCAGACCTGACCTTTTTTACTATTTAATATATTTGAAGAATTTTTGGGGGTTTGTCCCATTATCTTTTGCAATCTGTCGTTCATTTAGAATTTTTGGATTATTGATTTCCTTTTTACATATTCTTTTATATTCTTTTTAACATTTGAACAATGATAGTGTTCCTTCATTTTTATATATTTTAAAAGCTCTTCTCTAATTATTTATAGCTTTTTTTTTTAACTTTGGCCGTGAGCCACATGTTTTATTTTTAGCCTTTTAAACTTGTTGCCCATGGGAATATACTTTGCAGTGAGTTCTCATACAGTCTTTTTGAAGAATTCCCATCTCTGTTCTGTGTTCATCAATGCCAATATTCCCTCCCAGTCTAAGTCTTGGAGAGTAGCCCTCATCCTTGAAAAATGTAAATTGAAAGTTACCATATTTTTCGGACTATAAGACGCACTTTTTTCCCCCAGAAATATGGGGGAAAATGTCCCTGCGTCTTATGGTCCGAATACATAACAGGGGCCCCGCCCCCTGCCGTCGCTGGCACCGCCCCTGCCATCCGCTCACAGCCTCTGGAATCCCCCGACCGCCGCCACTGGCTCCGCCCCCCCGCCGCAGTGTCAGGGGCTTTGCGAATGGAATTAGAGCCGCTCTCTCTCTCTCTCTTTCGCTTACAGAAAGGGAGGGGGGGCGGCGGGGGATATCCGCAGCTCTCCTCTCCCTGTCACAGCGCCGCTGCCGAGTTCTCTGGCAAATAGAGCAGCGGCGCTGTGACAGGGAGAGGAGAGCTGCGGGCTGTCTGTATTTCCCCCGCCACCCCCCTTCCCTTTCTGTAAGGAGAAGAGAAAGAGAGAGCGGCTCTAATTGGATTTGCTGGGTCGCCACCCAGCTTCCTGCCCACTGTTTCCCCCCCCCCATGATTGGCCACAGCAGAGGGCCAATCAGAAGACACTGGGAGCATTATGGGAAATGAAGTCCCTGCAGAGTTTATGGCACCAGTTCCCCCAGCATGCAAGCACTCTGCTGGAGGGGAGGGAGGGGGTGTTAGAACTTGAAGAGGAGCAAAAGAGAATACTCGGCTGGGGGGCACCACCAGGGAGCCACGCTGTACCCCGCACCACCAGGGAGCCACGCTGTACCCCGCACCACCAGGGAGCCACGCTGTACCCCGCACCACCAGGGAGCCACGCTGTACCCCGCACCACCAGAGAGCCACGCTGTACCCCGCACCACCAGAGAGCCACGCTGTACCCCGCACCACCAGAGAGCCACGCTGTACCCCGCACCACCAGAGAGCCACGCTGTACCCCGCACCACCAGAGAGCCACGCTGTACCCCGCACCACCAGAGAGCCACGCTGTACCCCGCACCACCAGAGAGCCACGCTGTACCCCGCACCACCAGAGAGCGAGAAAGACCGAGCCACTGCCAGGATACAGACATGCTACACTACTGACTAGAGTCACCCCAGGCAACCCAGAGTGAGCGAACGTCCAGCCAGAGGGATCACTGTTGCGATTTCGCTGGGTCTGGTAAGAGGGCCTGTTGGCCATTATTCATTACTGTTCCCAGGGACTGAGCCATTAGGAAGTGCCTAACCTGATATCCTCTAGGCCTTATTGACCGCCACAACGTCCCTCTCTGTCCTCTTCCCACGGCGTCCCCTCTGTCCTCTTCCCACTGCGTCCCCTCTGTCCTCTTCCCACGGCGTCCTTCTCCCAGGGCGTTACTCTGTCCTCTTCCCAGGGCGTTACTCTGTGCTCTTCCCAGGGTGTCCCTTTGTCCTTCACCCACGGCAACCCTCTGTCCTCTTCCCACAGCGTCCCCTCTGTCCTCTTCCCATGAAGATGACAGGGCGGGCCTTGACAGGAAGGGGTGGGTCATATTTAAATTAGGGGGTGCGCAAGTTTAGTCAGGCCTAGGGCAGCACAAAACCTAAATACACCACTGATGGCATAGTCACTCTGCGTTTACTGTGGCATGGTCACTCTGCGTTTACTGTGGCATGGTCACTCTGCGTTTACTGTGGCATGGTCACTCTGCGTTTACTGTGGCATGGTCCCTCTGCGTTTACTGTGGCATGGTCCCTCTGCGTTTACTGTGGCATGGTCCCTCTGCGTTTACTGTGGCATGGTCCCTCTGCGTTTACTGTGGCATGGTCCCTCTGCGTTTACTATGGCATGGTCCCTCTGCGTTTACTATGGCATGGTCCCTCTGTGTTTACTATGGCAATGGTCAGGCTGCATTTAATGGGCACTGGAAAATATTTTAGTACACAATTTAGTTCAGAATATTTTTTTTCTTGTTTTCCTCCTCTAAAACCTAGGTGCGTCTTATGGTCAGGTGCGTCTTATGGTGCGAAAAATACGGTAAGTGTTTTATATTTCCCCTACAGTGCATCCGGAAAGTATTCACTATCCCTACAGTGAAGCATAGTGGTGGTAGCATCATGTTGTGGGGATGTTTTTCAGCGGCAGAAACCGGGAGACTAGTCAGGATCAAGGAAAAGATAAATGCAGCAATGTACAGAGACATCCTTGATGAAAACCTGCTCCAGAGTGCTCTGGACCTCAGACTGTGGTAAAGGTTCATCTTCCAACAGGACAACTATCCCAAGCACACAGCCAAGATAACAAAGGAGTGGCTGTGGGACAACTCTGTGAATGTCTCAGCCAAAGCCCAGACTTGAACGTCTCTGGAGAGATCTGAAAATGGCTGTGCACCAACGCTCCACATCCAACCTGATAACGCTTGAAAAGTCTTGCAAAGAAGAGTGGGAGACACTGCCCAGAAATAGGTGTACCAAGCTAGCAGCATCATACTCAAAAAGACTTAAGGCTGTAATTGGTTCCAAAGGTGCTCCAACAAAATATTGAGCAAAGGCTGTGAATACTCATGTACATGTGTTTTATTTTTAATAAATTTGCAAAGATTTCAAACAAACTTCTTTCACGTTGTCATGTAGAATTTTAAGGAAAATAATTAATTTAATCCTTTTTTAAGACCGAGTACAAGTACCGATACTTTTTTTAATCTCATGTGACAGTGGCACATGTCAGTAGTGTGGGTGTTTTTTTTTTGTTTTTTTTATTAAATTTATTTTTTTATCAGCCCTGTTGGGGCTTTGGTGAGATATCAGGGGTCTTAACAGACCTCTGACATCTCCCCTTTGAGACAGGGAAAGGGACTTAGGACACAGATTCCCTAGTCCCTTCCTTTCTTAGCAGCCTCCGCTGCGCTGAAAATTAATGGAGAGAAGACAACGGCTTCTCTTCATTCATAAACTGAAACTGAGACATCAGAAGGGAGGGGGACATCAGAAGGGAGGGGGACATCAGAATGGAGGGGGACAAGGAGGGAGACATCAGAATGGAGGGGGACACGGAGGGAGACATCAGAATGGAGGGAGGGGGACACGGAGGGAGACATCAGAATGGAGGGAGGGGGACACGGAGGGAGACAGCAGAATGGAGGGAGGGGGACACGGAGGGAGACAGCAGAATGGAGGGAGGGGGACACGGAGGGAGACAGCAGAATGGAGGGAGGGGGACACGGAGGGAGACAGCAGAATGGAGGGGGACACGGAGGGGGGCTGGAGGAGGATGCGGGGACAGTCAGCGGTGATCGTGTGTGTGGGAGAGTTACAAGCACCGATCACCGCTGAAAGCCGGCGGGGGGGGGGGGGGGAAGAGAGAGGCGGAGAAACGGCTGTCATGTCAGACTTTTAAATCTATACAGCGGTAATCGGTGCTTGTAACTCTCCCACCGCACTGATCACTGCTGACTGTCCAGGTATCGGGTGAAGCATCGGGAGCATTTGCCCGAGTACAAGTACTCGGGCAAATGCTCTGTATAGGTACCGATAACGATACTAGTATCGGTATCGGGACAACCCTAGCTGTAACATAACAAAATGTAGAAAAATGTAAGTGCATTGAATACTTTCCAGATGCACTGTATGTAGGGCCAAAACAACAATTTTTGTCAACTATTTTCATAATCGATTAATCAGTCAGCCAGCCGATTAGTTGGCCTGCATAGAGCATGCATTATTTGTTTACATATCAGGAAATACAGTGCAGCACACTCAAAGCTCAGTTCATCATCCATACATGTCAGTAAAGCCTCGTACACACGATCAAGTTTCTCGGCAAGAACCAGCAAGAAACTTGCTGGCAGAGCTTTCTTGCCGAGTAAATCGGTCGTGTTTACGCAGCTTTCAGTTTTCTCGTCAAGAAAACCGACAAGATTCTCGACGAGAAAAATGGAGAACCTGCTCTCTATTTTCTCGTCGGCCTGTTTCTCGACGAGAAACCCGAGTGTGTGTACACTTACCTGTCGCCGTGGAAACTCGCGCATGCTCGAAATTACTTTGACGCATGCGCGGTAGCTTCCTAGGCATAGGTAGGGTGTAGCAAGATGGCGGCGACGGTATCGAATGTGACGAGCGCACGCTCGTCGTAGTCGATGACGTCACCGCGTTCGCTCCATTCAAAGAACCGTGGGTTCTTTGAATGGAGCGTGTGTACACTCGGGCGGGACAAGTTTCTTGTCCAAGAATCTCGTCATGAAAAAAAACGTGTTTTTTTCTTGACGAGATTCTCGGCCGTGTGTACGAGGCCTAAGTGCCTGAGAACTTGTGAATGTGCGAAGAGCAGTGCCTCATGGAAGCATCGGTGGGGGACCCCAGAAGAGGAGAATCAGGGCTGCTCTGTGCAAAACCATTACAAAGAGCGGGTAAGTATAACATGTTTGTTTAAAAAAAAAAATAACCACTTAAAAAACTTCCCTACCGCCCATAGTCATATGATATGCACAGATGGGATCTCCCATCCTGGGTGGACGTCATATGACGTCCTCGGCTTTGAGGGGGGATATCTGAATGATGCCTGCAGCTAGAGGCATCATTCAGATATCCTTTTCTTGGGCCGGCGATTCTGCGCACCATAAGAATGATCATAGCGGCGGTTCCGCCACATGATCGTTCTTATAGGTGGCAGGAGGGGACACCCCCCCCTCCTGCCGCCATCCAGTGTTTCTCCGGGCTCTCCCGTGCGATCGGGGACCCGGAGAGAATCGTCCGGCGCCGGTGGTGGGTCACATGACGAGCATAGAGATGACTGGTGACCAGATGGTCACCAGTCATCTCTATGATCGTCGGAGGCCCGGGCGCGATGTGATGACGTCACGTCCGGGTTCTCATATGTAAACAAAGCCGCCATTGCGGCTAGTAAGTATGAGATCAGTGAAAAAAAAATCACGATCTCATGCTTTCCAGCCTTTCTTATTGACCCCGCATCTCTCAATAAAGAGGACCTGTCACACACATTCCTATTACAAGGGATGTTTACATTCCTTGTAATAGGAATAAAAGTCTTAAAAAAAAAAAAAAGAAGTAAAATAAGTGTAAAAAAAAAGGAAAAAAAAAAAAAAAAAAAAAGTTAAAACGCCCCTGTCCCCGGTAGCTCGCGATCAGAAGCAAACGCACACACAAGTCCCGCCCACATATGTAAACGCCGTTCAAACCACATATGTGAGGTATCGCCGCGTGCGTTAGAGCGCGTGCAACAATTCTAGCACTAGACCTCCTCTGTAACTCTAACCTGGTAACCTGTAAAAAAAATTAAAGCGTCGCCTATGGAGATTTTTAAGTACCGAAGTTTGGCGCCATTCCATGAGTGTGTGCAATTTTAAAGCGTGACATGTTAGGTATCTATTTACTCGGCGTAACATCTTTCATATTTTCCCCAAAAATTGGGCTAACTTTACTGTTTTGTTATTTTTTAATTCATGAAACCATTTTTTTTCCCAAAAAAAGGCGTTTGAAAAATTATTGCGCAAATACTGTGCAAGAAAAAAAGTTGCAATGACCGTCATTTTATTCCCTAGGGTGTCTGCTAAAAAAACATATATAATGTTTGGGGGTTCTGAGTAATCTTCCATCAAAAGAATGATGATTTGTACATGTAGGAGAGAAGTGCCAGAATAGGCCCGGTGTTGAAGTGGTTAAAGACTGTGCAAGGAAGATCAGCATCTGAACCCAGAGAAGGTGGAAGCTGATAGACTGGAGGTAATACAAGGCATTAGAATTACATTTAAATGAAACTTTTACCAGTATTGTGCATTATGTTTAAAATGACCTATATCCATGAAAAAAAAGTCTCAGCTTTTAGTACTACTTTAATATAAAAGATTTCTATCTCCCTTCCACCCTACATATAGCTTCATGTCTGACTCCTAGTTAAAATGCCCATAAATCCCACTTCTGGGTGTATTTTATATATATATATATATTTATATATTCTATATATATATTTATATATTCTCATATATATATATATTTATATATTCTCATATATATATATATATATATATATATATATATATATATATATATAGCGCCCACCCCATTTAGGGGTGCTACATACCCAAATTTATGGGCTGGTCTGAGATAGTAGTTGGGCTTAGACCGTTCTCAATTTGTAGGTTGTGCTATTTTATTTCCAGGTGGTATACTGGTCAGGGTTGAACCACTGGTATTAGTGCTGTGCCTTGGGGTGTCCGCTCTCGGCAGCAGTACGGTGGGCATGTTTGGCCTGCTGTGCATGCTGGGAGAGGATACATAAGGGGCAGACGCCACCTGGGAGGGGTCTTCGGAGGAGAAGAGGAGTCAGTCCAAGTGCATGGCGCATGGCCCTCCAGGCCATGGGGCCATGTGTGCACCAGTCCCAGGCACCTTTAGTCCTGGGGCTGTATCTTCAACATTGGGCCCAGCACCTTTAGCTGGAGCCCACTTCAAGGAAGAGAAATCCCAGGGTGTCCCTCGCGACTGATTGGTTGGTAAGTTAAGCTTGGGTATTGTTTGTCTTTTTGTGTTTTTGTTTACATGCGATTCGCCCATCCAATGCTCCTTGCTGTGAAGACCAGTCATAGATAGGGGCAGTGACATTTTGTTTTTGTCCCTCGCGAGGGAGCCCGCTTCTAAGAGGAGGCCGGGGGAGGACCTTTCTGACGGACCGGTGAGTTCACGGTGAAGGAAGGGGCCCGGTAACTTTCTGGAGGGATTCTTCTATCCACCAAGGGCCTAGTAATGTGCTGCTGCTGGCACCTATCCTTATGTACCAGAAGTTAAGAGGTTCGGGGTCTGATAGATTCTGTGGCAGAGAGTCTCCCGATCGCATCTAGGAAAAGAAACTGATTGATCGTTCGAGCATCACTTCGGCTGCTAGGATCCACTTTGTACGAGACTATCCAGGTGAGCTAAACCTTTTGTGCCTGGACTAACCTCCCAAAATCTTGCTGTCCTGTCTCTCATCCACCCTTTCCTATCTGCTGAACATTGAGAAAATAAACTCAACGTTGGAGTTTAAAGTGGTGTGGACATTGGACTTACTTGGGGGGGGGAAAACAGAGACTTGTCCCTATATCCTAGGAGACGAGAACCAACTGATGGAAGAACCTAGCTGTGGGACCCAAATACATAACACCGCTTAGGCCCCTTTCACACTTGGGCGGTTTGCAGGCGCTATTGTGCTAAAAATAGCGCCTGCAAACCGTCCCTAAACAGCGGCTGTTTCTCCAGTGTGAAAGCGCGAGGGCTTTCACACTGGAGCGGTGCGCCAGCAGGACGGTAAAAAAAGTCCTGCTAGCCGCATCTTTGGAGCGGTGAGAGGAGTGGTGTGTTAACCGCTCCTCCACCGCTCCTTCCCATTGAAAGCAGAGGCGCATTGCCGGCGGTAATAACCCTTTTTCGGCTGCTAGCGGGGGTTAAAACCGCACCGCTAGCGGCCGAATACCTCCGCAATTCCGACGGTATAGCACCGCTAAAAATAGCGGCGCTATACCGCCACCGCCCCAGTGTGAAACCAGCCTTGACCTCCTCAAACAGGAGGGTACGGGCATATAGTACGGTGTGCCTTTTTTCCTGCAAGTGAGCCAAAGGTAGGGAAAAGGGCCTGTGTGCTCTATCTATATATATATATATATATATATATATATATATATATATATATATAAATAAATAAATCATTATTACTTTTATATATATATATATATATATAAAATAAATAAATCATTATTACTTTCACTGTATAAAAGAATCCCTTTATAGTAGCGATTATCTGCTCTTTTTGTACTATAAAGGGCAAATTTTTTTTTTTTTTTTTTAGCCCCATTATGACAGGTGATAAGCCTGCTTCTGCTACTAAACTACTAAACGTCTTAGGCCTGGTTCACAGCTATGCATTTTTTTATTTTTTTTTGGTGCTTTTTGCAGAAATGCACTACAGTTCATTTAACATGGTTTCCTATGGGACACGTTCACATCTATGCTTTTTTCAGCCGCTTTGTATTTGGAAAGGGTCAAGGACTCAATGCAAAACGGTGCTTTTTTTGCTTCAATAGACTTCAATAGAGAAGCGTTTTTTAATCTGCCCAACAACAAATTGGCTACAAGAAAGCTTAAAAGATGCAAAACGCAAATCGCAGCAAAATCACATGTGCAAAAACGCACAGCAAAAGGCACTGCAGAAACCGATCAAACGTAAAAGTGTGAACTGAGCCTTATGCTAGCCATACACGTATCAATTTTCGGAAGAGAATATTTATTATGAAAAATCTTTGTACATTCTCTGAATGAAAGAATGTTGTTTAAAAATGTATCTTGCTATAACATTCAATTTTAAAATGAATGTAATTTCTGAACAAAAACCACGCACTGTCTGAAAATTGGTTTGGCCAAGAAGTTTTCTATTCTGCTCCTTCGAATTTTCCCACGGTCAAAAACAAACATCGATTTGACCCTTTTAACGATTGGACAATCGATCAAAGGTTCTTTAATTGAAAATAAGTGACAGCAGGCGTAGGGAGCTTTTATCCAGCCACCTGCCTATGACAAGGGAGTCTGTCATACTTAATATATTACAGTTTTGTCTGAAAATCCGCAAAACAGTCTTTAATTATTATTTTTTGTTTTTAAGTAAAAAAAAATGATCTCGAGTCTGGGCATATTTACCAGATTAAACCTCTAATAGTATACAGTATATATCTCTTCTGTCATTCTTAAGCCCTGTAAACACGATCAGATATCCTATGGATTCTAATCTGATGGATTTTTCCATCGGAAAACCAATGAAACTGTTTTCCATCAGTCTTGCCCACACACCATCAGTCAAAAAACCGACCGCACCAAAACAACGTGACGTACAACAGCACTATAAAGGGGAAGTTTAAATCTAATGGCGCCACCCTTTGGGCTGCTTTTGCTGATTTCGTGTTACCGCGTGTTAGTAAAAGTTTGAGAGCCGATTCACGCTTTTCAGTCTCCCTGCTTTTCAGTCCGTTACAGCATGACGAATGTGCTATCTCCATTACGAACGCTAGTTTTACCAGAGCGAGCGATCCTGTCTCATAATTCAGTCTGAGCATGCGTGGGTTTTTTAACCGATGGACTTGCCCATAGACGATCGGAATTTGCTATCGTTTTTTTATCCATCGGAAAAATGTAAAACATGTTCTATTTTTTCACACCAATGGAAAAAAGACCGATGGGGCCCATACACGATCGGTTTGTCCAATGAAAACAGTCCATCGGACTGTTTTCATCGGTAAAACCGATCGTGTGTACAGGGCTTTAGAGTGGATTCGAGATTTTGCTCCCTAACCAAATAGTTGGTTATTTTATATTTACCACTGCATAGAGATATTTAAGAATAATTGCCTTTTATTAAAAATTTTACATATTAACTAAATTATACACCATACTTTTGTTAAAGTGGTGTTCCAACCGCAATATTTTATTTTTTTTAATAAGGATACTTACCTGTCCTAGGCGCCCATGATGTCGGCCCCCCCCGAGGGTGATCCCTCTATCGTGCCAGGTCCCGGCGCCGCCATCCTCACTAAGGGAAACAGGCAGTTGAGCCTTGCGGCTTCACTGCCCGTTTCCTACTGCGCATGCACGAGTCTCGCGGCGCTGTATGAATGGGCGGCTGCTCTCTGGGATACACACAGTTAACAGAAGGCAGCGTGCCCCACAATGGGCGGGGGCGGGAAGTGACGCACTACCCGCAGAATACCTGCAGAGAAGATATTTTTAAAAATAGCGCTAACGCCTATGCGTTTTTACAGCGGTACTCATTCGTTTCAATGGGGATAGGCGTTTTTACAGCGCTATTTTATGCGCCCCAAAGATGCTCCAAAAAAGCTGTTCGCAGGATTTTTTCCAACGCACAGCCAGCACAACGCCTCAGTGTGAAAGCCCTCAGGGCTTTCACATTGAGAATGCTTGGGCAGGATTATTTCAGGTGTTTTTACAGCGCTATTTTTAGCGCTAAAACGCCTGAAAAACGCCTTGGTGTGAAAGGGGCCTTAGATAGCGAGGTAACTGCATAGTAGTATAGTTAGTGCCTGACCAGACAGGAGCTGTTTTCTGTTTATATTGTTACCTGCAACCTATTACAATAACAAAGAAAACAGTCTCCTGCGCTCAGAAGTTTGGTCTCTTGGTGGCACAACCAGAGTGTTCCGTTAAAAAGGGAATGACCAGAGGTCTTGCTGCCCTCCTCAGAATATTTGGTATTCTTAGGACTGAAAGAAAAAAGAGGGCGCACCGACCTATTACAATAAAGCTGGCTGCATATCAGTTTTAAAAACCACCTGCTGTCTGAAGTCTTGCGCATCCTGAGTGTAAATTTACCCCAGAAAGGTGATCCCTTATGAGTAAACTGTCAGACTTTACAGAGTACACAGATCCAATTTTTTACTTTTACTTAAAGTGGAGTTCCACCCTGATTTTTATTTTTTTCCTAAAAATCATAAAAAAATAGAAGAAAAAAAATAGAAAAAAAAAATAAAAAATTATACTCACCAGAAAGGGCGGTTGCTATGCGGAAGTAGCTCTTCTGCCTCTTCATCCGCCGTGGTGGTCTTCTTCCTCCACGGTGTCTTCTGGTGAATGGGGCGCGCTGCCTTCTGGGAACTGTGTGTATCCCAGGAGGCAGCCGCCCATTCACAAATCGGCGTGCGAGTCGTGCATGCGCAGTAGGAAACGGGCAGTGAAGCCGTAAGGCTTCACTGCCTGTTTCCCTTAGTCAGGATGGAGGCGCCAGGACCGAGTGATCGCCGTCGTGAGGCCCATCATCGCAGGTGCCTAGGACAGGTAAGTGTCCTTAAAAGTCAGCAGCTACAGTGTTAGTAGCTGCTGACTTTTTTTTTTTTTAAATCACGAGTGGAACTCCGCTTTAACGTGTTCTGCATTTAAATAAGTCTATATATAAAGTCCCAGCGGTGTGATTATATAGACAAGCATAAACAGATCTTTTGTTTTCTAATCTTTGTTGTATAGGATCCCTAAAGGTGCCCATAGACATTAGATGACAGTCTCCCAATTAAAGTGTTTTGTTAAAGCGGAGCTCCGCCGGTAAAAACATGATAAAAGCCAGCAGCTACAAATATTGCAGCTGCTGACTTTTAATATTAGGACACTTACCTGTCCTGGAGTCCAGCGACATCTGCAGCAGAAGACGAGCAATCGCTCGTCTATCTGCTGCCCTCATCACGCAGCGCCGTCCTCACTGGTCCCCGCTGTGTCCTGGGAGCCGAGTGTTTCCCAGAACACAACGGGCGGGGGCGGGAAGTGACGCACTACCCGCAGAATACCTGCAGAGAGGACTCCCGGGAGGGAGTGCAAATACCTGTCTTAGACAGGTATCTGCACCCCCCTACCCCCTGAAAGGTGCCAAATGTGATACCGGAGGGGGGGAGGGTTCCGATGAGCGGAAGTTCCACTTTAGGGTGGAGTTCCGCTTTAAGGTCAAAAATGTTCTTCTATAGTTCCCTCTGGTATATAACACTAAGCTCCCCAGTGGATGTCATTTTTAAAAATATGTGGTATAATAGCTTACTTCAGAGCGCCTTTCAGTCTCCTGTCCCAATCTGATAGCTGCAGGGGGATGTGCTGGGAAACCCCTGCTGACGTCAGCCGAGATAAGGAGAGGAGGAGAACGGCGGGCAGTCACATGAGCCCCGAACGGCACTTTGTTTAAATTAAATTTTTTATTAATTTTTTGAAAAAAACAAACATACATAACAATCGAAAGGTCTTGAGAAGCAAACAATAAAAACCTTCACATCACAATAAACATGATACCTGATATTCCTAAAGCATATAAGTCATTCGATGTTACCATCTCCTATAAATAAACAATAGGATTTTTGTACTCCCCGTAAAATCCGTTTCTCTGACGTCCATGGACTGACACAGCTGGATACTGTAAACGTGTGGGTATATGTCCCTGCTCGTAGGAGAAGATCAACCAGAGCTGAACAGCCCCGCCCAGGGGGGCGGCCCCTCCGGACATTACCCTCCCACCTTCAGCTAGCAGCCTCAGTTTGTAACCAAGCAGTACAAACCTTAAAAGGAAGGGTGGGTGCTGTGTCAGTCCATGGCTGTCAGAGAAACGGATTTTACGGTGAGTACAAAAATCCTATTTTCTCTTATTGTCCATGGACTGACACAGCTGGATACTGTAAACGTGTGGGACACCCCAAAGCGGTATCAGAAGGGTGGGAGCAGTAGTAAAGGAACAACCAAAACTTCACTCCAAACAAGAAGAGCTCCTCAAC
The DNA here is from genome assembly GCA_029206835.1 of Rana muscosa. Lineage (NCBI taxonomy): Eukaryota > Metazoa > Chordata > Amphibia > Anura > Ranidae > Rana > Rana muscosa. Next base: position 22,926,483 of record CM055122.1, read on the forward strand.
GGAGGAGTTGCAACATTAAACAGCGGCCTGCAACACTTTGCGGCCGAAGGGAGCATCCGAAGATGCAGCCATATCAACCTTATAGAATTTTAAAAAGGTATGAACGGATGACCAGGTCGCCGCCTTGAACACTTGTGCGACCGACGATTGATGTCCGAAAGCCCAGGAAGCACCAATTGCCTTGGTGGAATGCGCCGCAACCGGAAAGGGAGGCGCCCGCCCCTTAAGAGCATAGGCCTGTATGACGGTCTGCCTGATCCACCTAGAGACGGTGGCAGACGACACCACTCGGCCCTGGTTTGGACCAGAGACAGACACAAACAGTGAGTCAGACTTCCGAATGGAAACAGTAGCAGACAGGTACACCCATAAGGCTCGTACCCATCTTAATGTATGAAGCGCAAACTCTCAGGGATGCGATGGGTGAGGACACAAAGACGGAAGAACAATGTCCTCCTTAAGGTGAAAGGCCGAGACCATCTTTTGAAAAGGACGATCGTGGGCGCAACACCGCCATATCCTTATGGAGGACCAAGTAAGGCGACTTGCAGGACAAGTCCGCCAACTCGGACACCTGTCTAACCGAAGTAATGGCCACTAAGAAGACCACCTTCTGGGACAAGGTCAAGAGAGGAATCTCTCTGATATTCTCAAAGGGATGTTCTTGGAGAACCGAGATGCATCAAACTCAGATCCCAAGTAGGGAGAGGAGGCTTGACAGGGGGGATCACATGGCGAACCCCCTGCACAAAAGGTGCTAATCAAGCAATGGCCTGGTAGCGGTCGTTGAAAAAGACAGCCCGGGCCGAAATCCGACCCACAACACGTCCGAGGATGCCAATCAAGTTCCTCGCACATAGCAATGTAAGCCTTTCAGGTACGGTGATATATCTTTCTGGAGGAAGATTCCCGTGCCAACAACATAGATGAGATGACTGAATCCGAGAGACCTCGGTCCCACAGCACCTGCCATGCCATTAAAGCCAAGGACTGTAAAGCAGGATGAAGTATGGGATCATGAGACAGAAGGTCCACCCCAATAGGCAGTCGCCAAGGAACGTCTGCGACTAGCCGAAGTAGATCGGCGTACCAATGTCGCCGTTCCGGAGCAATGAGGATCACCGGAATGGCCTCGGCCCCTACTCTGCGAAGCAGGCGAGGCAACAACAGTAGCGGAGGGTAAGCATATATCAGGCGATACTGCCCCCACGGGCTACCAACGCGTCTGCCCAGGGGTCCCTGGACCTGGCCACGAATCTTGACACCTTGCGAGTGAGTCGAGAGGCCATAAGGTCCACATCCGGTGCCCCACCTCCGGTAAAGGAGGTGGAAACACCTCCCGGATGCAAGGACACTTCCCCTGCAATGCACAGGGCCGACAGGACCGTCATGCAGCGAGATGTATGAAAATCCCAAAGAGACTCCGCAATGTATCGGAGAAGAGAGGCCCCGGTTTACAGGGTGCCTCAACTGTTGGCCAATAAAGGCAACTTGACAGAGCTTCCCTAGAAACTCGGTCAGAGGACCAGTAACTCAGCCTCCACAGGTGGCGCAATCCCACCCCGGGCACAGAGACCCTAAAGGCTAAAGCAGTTGCAGTGCACCTGCTTGTCGACTGCCCAGTCATTTGAGCTTCAGAAACGCCAGAGACGCAGCCACTAACGGGCGTAACGCTAACCTCAGCCTGGCGAACACAGTCCAAGCCAGCGCTTCTGATCACCACTGAAGGCAGGTGGAAAGTGGTACCCCTGATACCAGGGATCCTTATGACAATGGTCCATCCAGCAGCTACCCCATGGATAAGTGCTGATTGTACAAACACATAGTTTATACGGTGTATTGCATCAAAACGCGCAAATAGAGTGTGGGAGGAAACCCACCCACCCACCCACAAAGAGCATAATACAACCACATACGGCGTATGTAGCTTAGTATGTGTGGATAAACATATTAAACACATTTATACTGTGTCAGCAACGAAGGCGCGCACATCATCGGGGCTTGGACGGAAACCAGCCACGCAGATTGCGTACACAACCGTGTAGGTATGTTAGCCTGCGAATAAACAAATTGCACATGTTTATACTGTGCATAGCGCTGAAAATGCGCACACCATTGGAGCGCCGAGGAGAAACCGAAGCACCCGGATGAAACCCACGCAGACTGCATACGCATACCGTGTAGGTACAATAGTATGTGTGATAAACATTTTGCACAAGCCTATGTGTGCATAGCACCGAAGACGCGCACACCGTTGGCACGTGGGAGGAACCGAAGTACCCGGAGGACCCCACGCATACCCAGAGAATGCAATACATACAACTACTGTGAATGTATTTAGTGTTGTGTATAAACATAATGTGTACGTTTACACTGTGTATTGCACCAAAGGCACGCATGTCATGTAGCGTGGGTGGAAACCCGGAGGAAACCCACGCAGACTGCACAGGTATGTTAGTATGTGGATATCAAATCTCACAAATTTAGGCTGTGCATAGCGCCGAAAGTGCCCATACAAAAAACAGTGAGGAAGCTGTGTAAAAGAAAGGCTAGAAGGAACCAAGGGAAACAGTGTTCGCCTGAGGTACCACAGCCACAGCATCCAGCTTGAGAGTGTTCCTCACATCATCAATGAGTTCACTTACAAGCACCCTGTCATTCACTGACACAGAAGTGCTGTAGCCATGATGAGTCCTGGCACACTTAGGATATAATGTTGCCGGACTTCCGCCTTGTGGTTTGTTGATTCTGCTGGCTGGCTGCAGAGAGGGTGGAGTATAGCAGGTGTGCAGCAGTTTGGAGTCATCCAGCACAGCAGCCCAGCAGTACTTGTACTCAACGCTTCCCTGGGTCCTCCGTAATAGGCAGGGTTCATACACATTTTTACCAATAAAATTCCATGACTTTTCCATGACTTCACGTAAATATTCATGACCTAATGTTTCATGAAATGTCTATGTATACATGTTAAATAAGAAGAAAATCCATGTCACTCCCTGCATATTTTTACTAATATAAAATGACAAGCTTTGTAGTGTACAGTGGAATATGAAATATTTATTTAAATAACGCTTGCACAATAACAACGTTTCATAACATAATACATCAAACCCTGAGAACCACTTAGAAATGGATTAACGTAATCCACGGGAGATATAACATAAATCAAGGGGAAGCAACTAAAAAATAAATAAAAAAAAGTGTCCAGCAACACTGTTCTGAACTTAAAGTGCCATAAATTGACCTGATAACAGTCTTTAACAAGTTAACTTAAACATTGCCCAAAAACAATCAACACCATTTATTTTTTCATTTCTGAAAGCTTCTCATCAATCTGTTTTTCAATTTTGAGCAGAGATTCTTTCTTTTCTTTTGCAGTACGGCGGAAACTGTTGGATTTGCTGATAAAGGTCAGATTGCCTGAAGATTCAGCCTTTTCAGCATATTCATCCGCTGATTTCTCGAGAGCACAAATGTCCGCCTCCATCCTAGCCTCCAGCTCATCTGTGAAAGCCTTCCTCTTTAAGTCAACAGCTTGTTCTTCTTTCTTTCTCTTCTCTTCATCCAGGTACCCATAGTACTTCTGCCTGGCTCCTGCAGCTGAAAGGAGCAGCTCCTTTGTGATTTCTACCTTGGTTACGCCCCCTACAGATCTGACATGGTCAGCAATGAGCCTCTGAGCCACCAGAGATCTTTCCCTCTGATTCTCAACTATTACTTCTTTGTTGATTGAAAAACCTCTTTCGACGCTTGCCTGACCATGTGATAAGACAAGAAGAAGTTTCACCACATTCCACACTCTGGAAAGTGATGGTTTTGTTCCCATTGTCTCATACAGCAGGGTGTCAACTCGAGCAGTTTTGGGGTCAAATTCCCTGAACTTAACCTGAAGAGAAGCCAAATCACAAAACTCTCTAAACTCTCTAAGGATATCATCGCACACTGCCTCATTAATATGTTTAGCCTCAACAAGTATGTGCAACATCCTTCTCATTTGAGTTACGCAAAGTTCCTTACTTCCAGCCATGCGTCTCGGGTCAAGGCACTGCATGCATCTCACTAACATGTGATGCACTGGAGCCTTTTTCAGCAACTTGTCAAGGAGTGTGATCAAGAATTTCTTGCAGTCCATCTTAATCTCTAGTCTCTGCCTATCTGAATTTTTTTTGGAAGACTTGAGTTGGGTCAGGGTGGTTTCTGCTGCAAACCCAATGTCAATCTTTGAACTGTCCTTGTGCAGACTGCTGTCTTGATAAGGGACATGGAGGAGCTTTAGGGTGGATGTGGCCTCTTCAAGATGCTTTTCCTTTAGAAATCGTCCCATGATACCTATGAAAAAGTAAAATTAAGTGCTTTTTTCAAATTTACAAGCCAAATTGTAATGCACTGCAGTGTATATAATTATATTAATAAACATTATTAGCAATCACACAATTTTTGTTTATCCTTACCTTTAATCAGTTTGTACATATCACCGGAGAGAAACGGCAGCATTGGTTGGTCAGACTGATACATGGTGAGGAAGGGGTCGACTTCTCTCGCAATGCTGTTGAATATTCCCACTTTCACTGGGAAGAGAGGATCAGCACAGCGCATCTTCACCTCTTCAAATTACCTTACTTTTGGATTGGGTAGTTTCCCTCTCTCTACCATCTCGATGTATTGTTTGACGTGTGGCCAGAGTTGCAATCCTCTTTCTGAAACGTTGACATTCTCAATCCACCGGTGCTTACAAAATTTAAGCATGGGAGTTTTACAACCAGTTACTGTCATAAAATCCTCGTGACGTGCAGGGCAATCATGGAACAGCCAATACAAGCTAGAGAGTCCGTGTTCAACTTCCCATCCGGTGGATTTACATCCATCTCTGAGGCCGGGTTCACACTGGGGCGACAAACGCTCCGACATTGGGAGCTCATGTCGCATGACGTGTGAAAATCAATGAATCCCTATGAAAGCCATCTTAACTGGTCCGACACATGTCGGTCCGACTTTGAAAATGCTCCCTGTACTACTTCGGTCCGACTTTGATCCGACTTCAGCCCATTGACTATCATTGAAGTCGGATCAAAGTCGGACCGCAGTCTTGCATGATCCGACTTTGGCATGCGACTTGTGCTGTGCTGCTCTTGAGGGGGAACTCCAGGCCAAATTGTAAATAAAAAACCGGCATGGGTTCCCCTCCAGGAGCATACCAGGCCCTTGGGTCTGGTCAGGATTTGAAGGGGAACCCCCTACGCCGAAAAAACGGTGTGGGGGTCCCCCCCAAAATCCAAACCAGACCCTTATCCGAGCACGCAACCTGGCAGGCCGCAGGGGAAGAGGGCAGGCGAGAGAGCGGCCCCCCTCCCTCCTGAACCGTACCAGGCCGCATGCCCTCAACATGGGGGGGTGGGTGCTTTGGGGCAGGGGGGCGACCTGCGGCCCCCCCACCCCAAAGCATCCTGTCCCCATGTTGATGAGGACAGGGCCTCTTCCCGACAACCCTGGCCGTTGGTTGTCGGGGTCTGCGGGCGGGGGGCTTATCGGAATCCGGGAGCCCCCCTTTAATAAGGGGGCCCCCAGATCCCGGCCCCCCACCCTATGTGAATTAGTATGGGGTACCCCTACCCATTCACCTGGTGGAAAAAAATAGCAATAAAAACACAACACAGCTTTTTAAATTAATTTATTGCACAGCTCCGGGGGTCTCCGCGCTCTCCGGTTCTTTCTTCTGCCGGGCCTCCGCTATCTTCTTACAGCTCTTTTGCTAGCGGGGTCCGGTCTTCTCCGTCGCCTTCTTCTTCTCCCGCTCTCCGGTTCTTCTCCCGCTCTCCGGTTCTTTCTTCCGCCGGGCCTCCGCTATCTTCTTACAGCTCTTTTGCTAGCGGAGGCCCGGTCTTCCCGTCGTCTCGTCCGGCTCTCCGTTGTCCTTCTGCCGTCCCCTCCACTATCTTCTTCCAGCTCTTTTGCTAGTGGAGGGGCCGGTCTTCCCGTCACCGTCTTCTTCTCTCTTCTCCTCCTCGATGTTGACACGTCGCTTCCTCCCGCTCTAATGCTGGCTGTTGCGGTGTGCGCCGATTGATATAGGCTTCTCATGACGTCACAGTCACATGCTCCGGGTGGCCCCGGAGCATGTGACTGTGACGTCATGGGAGCATGTGACTGTGACATCATGAGAAGCCTATATCAATCGGCGCGCACTGCAACAGCCAGCATTAGAGCGGGAGGAAGCGACGTGTCAACATCGAGGAGGAGAAGAGAGAAGAAGACAGCGACGGGAAGACCGGCCCCTCCACTAGCAAAAGAGCTGGAAGAAGATAGTGGAGGGGCCGGCAGAAGGACATCGGAGAGCCAGACGAGATGATGGGAAGACCGGGCCTCTCCGCTAGCAAAAGAGCTGTAAGAAGATAGCGGAGGCCCGGCGGAAGAAAGAACCGGAGAGCGCGGAGACCCCCGGAGCTGTGCAATAAATTAATTTAAAAAGCTGTGTTGTGTTTTTAATGCTATTTTTTTTCCACCAGGTGAATGGCTAGGGGTACGATGTACCCCATACTCATTCACATAGGGTGGGGGGCCGGGATCTGGGGGCCCCCTTATTAAAGGGGGGCTCCCGGATTCCGATAAGCCCCCCGCCCGCAGACCCCGACAACCAACGGCCAGGGTTGTCGGGAAGAGGCCCTGTCCTCATCAACATGGGGACAGGGTGCTTTGGGGTGGGGGGGCCGCAGGTCGCCCCCCTGCCCCGAAGCACCCACCCCCCCATGTTGAGGGCATGCGGCCTGGTACGGTTCAGGAGGGAGGGGGGCCGCTCTCTCGCCCCCCTCTTTCCCTGCGGCCTGCCAGGTTGCGTGCTCGGATAAGGGTCTGGTTTGGATTTTGGGGGGGACCCCCACGCCGTTTTTTCGGCGTAGGGGTTCCCCTTCAAATCCTGACCAGACCCAAGGGCCTGGTATGCTCCTGGAGGGGGAACCCATGCCGTTTTTTTATTTAAAATTTGGTGTGGAGTTCCCCCTCAAGATTCATACCAAACACAGTGCCTGCTATTGGCGGGGATCCAAGTCGGATCCCCGTTCATTGAAAGTCGGACATATGTCGGCTTAATGTCGCGGGGCAAAGTCGGATCCAAAGTAGGACGGCTGTCGTGTCGCACTAGTGTGAACCCAGCCTGAACGCATTGTGCAGTATGTGCAACCCGCACAAACCAATGTTAATTAGGTACTTTCCCACATCTTCCTGCACTTGCTTCTGGAGTATTTTGAATACCTTCCAGTTGACGTGCGGTCCGTCCATTGAAATCTGGACAAGATTCTTGATTCCGATCTCTGAGAGCAAGTTATTCATTTTTTCAGTGATGTCTTCAGCTGATGAATGGCCCATGAACTCTGAGCCGATGTATGTAGTTTTCACCTCGGACCCGTTCCATAGCCTGACATGCATGTCTAACTGTTTAGACTGTAAATAGTGATTGAGGCTTTCATCAAAGAGCATAACATAGACGCTTTGTTTCGATACATCTGCCAAAGTCTGTTTCTTAAATAAGGAGCCAGTCCAAAAGTGCATAAATATGAGCACTTGCGTTCGCTGCATGCAAAGCTGGCCGCTATCTTGCTGTCTGGGAACATAGTCTGAAAAAGCTGGCCTGTGTCTTCACAAGACTTGTACGAATAGTGCGAATTAGCCACCTTTAGCACCCACAGTACCTCAGCAGTTAGGGTTTCGTTTCTGGATACAGCGTGACTCAAAATGGTCCCTTGTTTTACAGTGGATGAGATGGAAGCACCGCTGCCGCTGCCGCAGCTGGGAGCCGGTGTCACTTCAGGCGCACGGGTGAAAAAGCCAGCGATCGGATTGGAAGTTGTCGAGCACGCAGCTGCAGACTGGTGTTTTGCACCTTTAGCGTGGCTAGACAGCGCTGCCTCTCCCATGTTGGAAATGTCAAACGTTTTACGACACACTGTACATTTAGCACGTCCCGGGTCCTGATCTTTCTCCAGCCACCTCTCATACTTTTCATCATGAAGCCGTAAATTTTTAAAGCTGTATTTCCCTGGCATTGCTACACCGTGAACACACTAACTTTAGCTGAAACTGTGTTACCCCCACGCTGCAATTTAAAGTTCAATTAAAATGAGCGGATGAGTGATTAGGCACTGAGATAGTAGCACCAATGATGCTTTTTTTTTTTTTCCCCTCTCCTCTTTCTCAGTCACCTCCTTTTATAACAGTTCATAGTATGACATACAGTCCGACACTTCCTGACACTTCCCTGCTTCCAGTGCTGCTACTTGGCACCATGATGTTTCTCTGCCCCCTCTCCGCGGTCTTATTTTAATCAGAGGGTGATGACGTCAGCACGCAGCTCACTGAGGCCGCCGCCGCCGGGTGTTCCAAGATGGCCGCCGCTCCGGAGCTAGGCCGAAGCCGCGGCCTTTCCTAATGGCCGAGGCTTTGGCGCGCTCTGCAGATTGCGCCGCTCGGATCACGGATCCCTTACGATCCGTTGCACGACTACTTGCACGACTACTCAATATTCCATGACTTTTCCAAAACTTAGTGGGGTTCAGTCTTTTCCAAAACTTTTCCAGGCCTGGAAAGTGCCATGTCAAAATCCCATGACTTTTCCAGGAATTTAATGACCGTGCGAACCCTGAATAGGGGACTACGGGGTCCTGAAATGAATGTTATCACGGAGGCTTTGACCGAGAACCACTGACGGCATTTCAGACTCCAGGGTGCAGAGACCCAGGGCAGGGGAAATAGCCCAGTGCGTGTACGATCTCCCTAAAAAGAGGTCTCAGCTTCTGGTAAGCGGCAGCATAATAGAGGTGGAAGATCCTTCTGTCATCACTTCTTCTTGGGTGTTTGAATAAGTCATCACGCTTGACATTTGGGTGGAAAGGACCTTTTCATCATTTACTCTGCATTTTCACTATCAACTACATGGTGACAATAACAGATGGGAGGACAACTGAATTTATATATATCAATCATTCACTGCAATTGAAAGAGACTTTTGAAATATAAGCACTGATTAGAGCTTTCACTGGGTGTTTTAGATTGCAACTTTCAAAATTGTTGTTGTCGTCTCTTTTTCTCCCTTTTTCATTATTTCACCTGTGAGAGGGTGTATTTTTCATTTGTAATGCACATATTTTAGAGGCATTATATTGTGTTATTCGCGCAGCTTATTTTTTCTGAATTCACTGACACAGAACTGGAGTCTTCCTCACAAGGGAATGTCCTGTTCACAAACATTTAAATATTCAGCGCTAGGGTCCTGAGCACAGTAGCTAGGCCCATATCTGAATCAGAGCACTCCTTCACTAAAGATTTTTGTGGGGAGAGGGGGCTTTATAGCTCCCTTCGCTCGCACACTGCTTCCATTCTGACAAGGAATAATTCCAGAACTGCCGACAACTGGTCCATAAGGACCGCAGGTGCAGGAGCACTGCCAGTTGCCTCAGGCAAGTGTGGAGAAGCAGGTGTATCAGACTCCATATCGCCACCCTCTGTGTCAGGGACCTGCCAGGAATAGAAGACGTTTCCTGCTTCCCTCTGTACCTGTGCGCCGGCACGCGCGCGCTAAACGATATGGCGCCATTATGCCTTTAAAAAGCCAGCAGTTGAAATAATGCATTGCTGTCTGATCTGCAGCTTTGAAACCTGCACACCTGTTACCAGTTACCTGTACCGACCCGGCTTTGCTCGACCACCCGATATCTCCAATCCTGACCTCGGCTCGCCTTGACCCTGCTCTGTCTCCTACCTGCCTACTTGCTGCCAGACCTTGCCTGTACCTCTGACTACGTTTAAACCTGCTGAACCATACGTCTGATTACCTGCTCTGACCTGGCTTGTCTGACCCTCCTGCTGTCTGCTGTTTGTGTGCACCTAACCAGGCTTGTCTCACCCTGCTCCAGCTTCCGCTGTTCCTGTATCCGCCAGCTCCCAGGTCGCTGACCTGCAACCACCTCCTCTGCTGCCTACAGTTCCAGCCATCCCTGGAGGATCACCACCTTGCCACGGTGCCAACCACTACACCTACCTCAGGCACTCCTACCTCACTGCGCTCTCGAGGTCACTGTCCTCACTCCAGTGACTCCTGAGCCAGGGCTGTAAGAGAGGTCTCCTCCTACAAAGTCAGGCTCTACGATCAGGTACGTTCTGTACATAACACTCTGAGACCTTATACACTACTACAGTGAATATACAGTCCACCCACTGGTTACGCTGAGGCTGAGGAGGGGATACCCGGAGGACTCACCAACCTTTAGGAACCGCTCAGTTCTGCTGAGGAAACCGCACTGTTAAGCCTGAGGGGAGTGAAGAATCTGTGAGGAGATTCGCGCCACTGCTAGAGGCCAAAACCGAAAGTAAAAGCATGCGGCTACAAGAAAATGGCCGTCACCCACAGATATAACTGTGCCATTGAACCACGGCAAGATGGCCGCCGAGCGCATTATTTAAAACAACCAGCGCTAATGCGTGCGCTAATGGCGCACACAATAAGTCCCCACCTTACACACCAGAAAACTGCCCCTCTCCCCAGAGTCCACTATAGACATGAGCGCCCCCAGCCAGGCCAGAGTGACCCCCCTAAGCACCCCCACAGTACAGCACCAGTACAGGGTGCAGAGAGCAGCATAACGGGGGAGACAGGGAGAAACTCCCCATATAAAGAAACACAGCCAGCATGTACTCACCTGCAGTAGGAGAGACTACTTACCCGTCCCTTTCAGGGATCCACTGGCTTGTTTCAGACAGACCTATCACAGAGCAGTACTGCGTAGCTGTCCGCCCGGTCCACCGCGAAAGATACAGTCAGTCAGGTACTGTTCAATCTTGAGAGGACCGCGGGAGCATAAAAGCAACCCGGCCACCCCTGGAGTCATGGGGCATGTCGTGAACTGAGTCTCACGCACACAAGGCGAGGATCAGCACGCTCAATGGTCGGACAGGGAAGACTACGAGGATACCAGTGTACCCAACCTGTTGCCCAGCCGACAGTTGATTGAAGGTCTCAAAAATAAAATAATAAAATTCCCAAAGGAATAAAATTTAAATGTAAAATCTTCCAGGAGACTGGCTCCTGAGAGAGCCACGTCTTCTCCTTCTGCTAGGCAGAAAAAAACTGAGGCTGCTAGCTGCAGGTCGGAGGGTAATGTTCGGAGGGACCGCCCCCTGGGCGAGGCTGTTCAGCTCTGGTTTGTTCTAGAATGTATGTTTTCTAACATCTAACATTCTGCCTAGATCTTCTCCTGCGAGCAGGGACATATACCCACACGTTTACAGTATCCAGCCGTGTCAGTCCATGGACGATAAGAGAAATATAATTTTAAGATTTCCCCTGCATATAATCAGACTCTTAAGGGGGGGGGGGGGACCACACCCCACCTCCCCCCCTCACCCCCACCCGTCTATCATACTCCAATCTTTTTATCCCTGTGAACCTAACAAATTAATAATTCTGTGAATTTAAGCTAAGGGATGTATTTAAGGAGGGTTGCACCATCCACGGCCTCCCTCCAATTCCACCCCAATTCCGTGCTCCCCTCCCTCCAATCCTTTTTAACCCCAAAAAAAAATTAAATAAAAAAGGGGGGAAGGGGGAATTTTCTTTCCTTCCCTTTCCCTTCCCATAGTTGAACTAAGGCAGGGCTTGACAAATTTGCTTGGAATCTAGGAGCCAGCTAAAAAACAGTTAGGAGCCAGGAACGAGCTCGCGTGTAGAAGCGAACGCAAACGCATACGTGAGCAGCGCCCGCATATGAAAGCGGTGTTCAAACCACACATGTGAGGTATCGCCACGATTGGTAGAGCGAGAGCAATAATTCTAGCCCTAGACCTCCTCTGTAACTCAAAACATGCAACCTGTAGACTTTTTTCAACGTCGCCTATGGAGATTTTAAAGGGTAAAAGTTTGTCGCCATTCCACGAGCGGACGCAATTTTGAAGCGTGACATGTTGGGTATCAATTTACTCGACGTAACATTATCTTTCACAATATAAATTAAATTGGGCTAACTTTACTGTTGTCTTATTTTTTTTATAAAAAAAAGTGTATTTTTTCCCAAAAAAGTGCGCTTGTAAGACCGCTGCGCAAATACGATGTGACAGAAAGTATTGCAATGACCGCCATTTTATTCTCTAGGGCGTTAGAACCCCCAAACATTATATATATTTTTTTATTCTAACTTCTAAGTAAAGGGAAGGAGATGGAAACAGGCAGGGAAGCTCCATTAGCATTGCTGGTTGTCTTGTCATACATACCACAAGAGGGTGCCAGATTCCAAAAGGAACCATAGGACTGCAGAAGGCCGCAAAGCCGCGGCCTCAATTACAGGCCGGCGCAGCCCGACACGATCGTGAGGGGGTGCGCGCACGGATACAGGGTACCCCAGCTGTGCCGCCCCAGGCGCCAGGTCGCTAATTCTAGTCAATTGCGACCTGGCGCCTGGGGTTTGTCGAGCCCTGAAGTAAGGGGTGGACCCGGGGAGGGTTGCACAGCAGCCTCTCTCCTGTTCCATCCTAATTCCGTGTTCCCCCTCCCACTCTCCCTCATTCCCCGAAAGTCTACCTATCTCCCTTCTTTATAGACCCCAGTCCTCAGCCAAGTGTTAAAAGTGCAGTTTGACATATAATTAAATTGAATAAGGGGGTTGGTCTAAAAAAGATCACACAAAAGACCCTCTCCCTAATTCTACCCCACTTCCGTGTCCCTCCCCCCCCCTCCTCCTTCGTCAATTTAAAAAAAAAACATAAAAATCACCCCCCCCCTCACCCCCCCAGGCGATATTTTGATCTCTCATATAGTTTAAGTAAGTCTCCGATTTTTTTAAACTCAAGCCAGCCTCTCCAAGCTCTATAAAATCTCTGTCTAATACCATTTTGCAAAGATATTAGTTTCTCCATCAGTCTAATTGTATCCACTTCTCTAAACCAGTCCTTTATTAACGGGGTTTCTTTCACTTTCCATTGTCTCGGTATTAAGACCCGGTTCACACCAGGGTGGCGCGACGCGGCATGACTTGTGGGGGCGACCTCGGCGGCGCGATCTCAAGACGACTTGAGACGCCCGCCGAGGCGATTTGCATAAGACTTCTGTATAGAAGTCAATGCAGGTCGCCCCCAAAAGTAGTACAGGAACCTTTTTCTAAGTCGGAGCGACCTGAGTCGCTCTTACTTAGACCGGTTCCATTGAAAAGCGTGGGACGCCCTGGTGTGAACCGGCTTTCGCTGCGTTCAACAGGAAGGGAACTGTTGCTATTCTATATTTTTTTCCTTGACTCCCCATAGCATGAAACAAACACTGCCAGGGATCCTGGCTAATCTCAACCCCACTAATCTTCTTAATCATTTTCAATATCTCTCTCCAAAATGGTTGGATCAGAGGACAATGCCACCGTATATGGGCATGTGTGCCTTCCATCCCACACTCCCTCCAGCATAACGGTGATACCTATGGGTTGATCTTATGAAGTTTTGTTGGAACATAATACCATTTAGTTAATAATTTTGAATTAATTTCTTTTATTTTCGCATCTATTGATGTGGAGTATACGTAATCTAAAACTTTACACTTCATTTGCTCAGATATGGTTTGATTTAACATGGTTTCCCAGCTCTCCAAGAGGCATGGTGGCTCAAGTCCGGGGGGAGACGTTGGCATCCCATCTATGTTAGATATCTCATGTCCATTTATCCCTCCCTGGTCCATGAGTCTTTCCCATGGGCTAAGCTCCTTAATAGAGCGATGAGGTCTTGGGAGGGCATCCACAAAATGTTGGAGTTGCCTATACCTCCAGACATCCCATGGTGAAACACCATATTTCTCTCGTAGTTCAGATATTAAACAGAGAATATTCCCATTCAGGACATCTTTTAGTCTTAAACTGTCCGACAATGTCCATTTCAGGTACAACTTATTCTCCCTCCCAGGTGGGAAGTAGCTTGTACCCGAAAGGGGCATCAGCAGACTAGTATATTGCCATTGCCTGATTTTAAACAGCCTATCCCATGCTCTAAAGGTTTCCTTTTGTGATTGGCGCTATATCCCCAGGGAGATCCCTGTATTGCCTTGGTACCCAAATTATTTGTCCTACGTGAACGGCACTCTGAAGTAAGCTATTATACCGCATATTTTTTTTTTAATTACATCTACTGGGAAGCTTAATATTATATAATAGACGGAACTATAGAAGAAAAACACTGTTATTTTTAGAGCAGATGGGGAGGATCGGGGAGCTGACAAGCAGGGAGGGGAGGGGGGAGGAGGACAGAGGGAGAGAGACACAGAGAGTAGGGCTGCGGCTGACGGAGGCACGTACGCTGACAAGCAGCCCTAATATATCGGAGTCAACATACAGAGGGGAGGGCAGAAACTGGCAGGATCCCCCAGGTATTTCAGATGATACAGGAGCCAAATTACACAGCACAAGCACTGTGCAGTACAACATGCTTTAAAGAGACAGGATCAATATTTATTTTTTTTGGGGGGGGGGGGTTAACAAACATTTTAACTGTGTCACATAGCTGCAAAGCTTATCTGTCACCTGTAGTGTCTGTAGTTCTACAGTGATCTGTTACCAATTCCACAGACATACAAGGTTGCTACCTGTAGCTGATCTGTTACTTGTAATTCAATGGACCAGCAGGCAATCTGTTACTTGCAGTCCAACAGTTCAAACTTCCAGTTCTCTTCTGTTAGAAACCTTTCACGCTGGGGCGGTTTTCAGGTGCTTTAGCACTGGAAATAGCCTCTGCTAAGCACCTGAAAACCGCCTCCCATTCATTCCAATGTGACTTTTTACACTCGGGTGGCGCTATTGTGAGGGGTTCCCAAAAGTCCTGCAAGCAGCATCTTTGGGATGGGTTGGGCACGCTGTATTTAGCGCTCCCAAAACGCCCTGCCCATTGGAATGAATGGTCAGCGATTTCAAAGTGCCGCAAAACTGGAATTTTTAACCCTTTTTTGGGGTTAAAAGCGCCCCACTAGCGGCCCGAAAAGCCGCTCTAAAACGAGCGGTGCTTTAGTGCTAACGCGGTGCTTTCAGTGTGAAAGTAGTCTTACTGATGTCCCACAGACATGTGTTTTGATGCCGCGTACACACGGCCGTTTTTCTCGTCGAGAAAAATGACATTTTTCCCATTCGACGAGAAAAACGATCGTCTGTGGGCTTTCTGTCGTTTTTTTCGACGAGAAAAACGGCATTAAAAACGACGAGAAAAATTAGAACATGTTCTAATTTTTCTCGTCGTTTTTTTCGACATGTTTTCCGCGGCAGTGTTTCCCATAGGGAAACACTGCCGCGGAGCCCACACACGGTCGTTTTTTTCGCCCAAAAAAAAATGACATTTAAAACGGCCGTGTGTGAGGGGAACAAGCTGTTCCTCGTTTTTAACGTCGATTTTTTCGACGGTGTTTTCACCGTCGAAAAAAATCGATCATGTGTACGCGGCATAAGACTGGAAACTGGGCGTCACTATGTCTCACCTGCTGTTTGATTCAATCAGCTATAACCACTTTCCTTTCTATTTAAAGTATATTTCCACATTTGCAGCCAAATTGGTATAACACCTACTTTTTATTTGCTACATATCCCCATGCACATAGCATAACAAAAAAAGTATAAACTGGAGCTTACCTTTTAGGTGCTCTTTTCTGCACATCCCAGCACTGTAAAATCCTACTAGTTCTCTTTGTTCACAAAAGTAACCCTGTCTGTACTGTGCTATCAGATATTATCTCATCGGCTGTAAATTAGATTTTAACACTGTCCTAACAAAGGGGTAAACATTTAGAATCTGGGTTTTTCTTTTGTATGTTAATGAGAACTGGATTCAACCAGTCCTTGTGTTTTTTTGTCATGATTACATTCGTATGAAGAAAATGAGCAGCATACAATGGAAGTTTGCCAAAACAGAAGTCCAGAAACACATTTCGTAAGCTTCACTATCGCAGCCTTTGGAATTCTGGGGTGCCACTTTCCCATACTTTGCATGGTCCTGTACTCGGGACAACATGTCCCATCATTTATACTGCTGTGTATGTGTGCCCCACTGGCTCTGGCGAGGACACACAGGAAGATACACACAGGAAGCCTTAAAGTGATTGTAAAGTCTTGTTGTTTGTTATTTTTATATAAAAAAATGTTATACTTACCTGCTCTGTGCAGTGGTTTTGTACAAAGCAGCCTAGATCCTCCACTTCTCGGGTCCCCCGCTGGAGCTCCTATCCCCCCAATCCAGTTGAGTGCCCCCACAGCAAGCAGCCTGCTATGGGGGGTACCCAAGCCGGGCCGCAGCTCCGTGTATCTATTCAGACACGGAGCCGCGGTTCGGTCCCTGCCCCTCTCTCTCATTGGCTAACTGACTTTGACAGCAGTGGGAGCCAATGGCGCCGCTGCTGTGTCTCAGCCAATGAGGAGGAAAAGACTCGTACTGCCAAGGCACTCGTGGATATCGCTGGATCGAGAAGGGGCTCAGGTAAGTATGGGGGCGGGAGCTGAGGTGGATGCTGCACACAGAAGGCTTTTCTATGTTCTGTGTACTGTGGGAGACCAGATATAGTGAATGTAGGGTCCTGGGTTTAGTAACACTTTAATACCTGTGGCTGTAGGGAAACGAATGCCTTGGCTGTAGAAGATTGGCCCAGTACAGGTGACCGCTTTCTGGCAGGCTCTCTTCCACTGTATTCACACCTGAGCATCGCGTTTTATACATGTTTTTTCAGGCATTTTGTTGCACATATGTATGTGCATCTTTTTACAGTGTTTTTCAAGTGTTTTGGAGATTTGTTGTTTTTGTATTAGCCAATAGAGAAAACTAGCATCTGTTACATCATTGGTTGCCCAAATCGACAGTAGCTCCAAAACTTTTTTGACCTTCAGGAGAGGAGAGTTTTGGCAGAAAAACACTGGATGCTACAAAAAGGTATGTTAACGTGTCTAAACGCATGCTAAAACTAGCCACATTTAGCACTTTCATTTCAATGGCCAGAATAAATGATCGCGCAAAAAAGATGCCACTAAATGTGGTACATACGTTTACCTGCATTTTTCTGCTGCCAGAAGAAAGGACTCTAGGGAACGTCCAGTGTGCATGGACCCTAAGATGGAAGCTTCCTTGGCAACAAACGATAGGAGCGTTTGGCTCCACTTTACTGGGGCCCTAAAACACTCCCTGTCATAGGCTGCTCAGTACGGCTGTCACCCTAGGACAGGAAATAAGTTAAAGAGGTTGTATAGGCTGAGGGTTTTTTATCTTAATGCATTCTATGCATTAAGATAAAAAACCTTCTGTATGCAGCAGCACCCCTCATACTTACCCGAGCCCTATCTCAATCCAGCAATGTTCACGAGTGCCTTAGTCGTCCGGGACTCTCCCTCCTGATTGACTGAGACAACAGTGGCACCATTGGCTCCCGCTGCTGACAATCAAAGTCAGTTATCCAATGAGGAGAGAGAGGGGTGGGCCGAGCCACGGCTCCGTGTCTGAATAGATACACGGAGCTGCGGCTCAGCTTTGATTACCCCCATAGTAAGTCAGTTAGCCAATCAGGAGAGAGAGGGGACGTGGGGCCAAACCATGGACACAGGGAGCTGTGGCTCGGCTTAGGTGCCCCCATAGCAAGCTGCTTACTGTGGGAGCACTCGACAGGAGGGAGGGGCCAGGAGCTCTGATGAGGGACCCGAGAAGAGGCGGATCCAGGCTGCTCTGTGCAAAATCATTTTCAGGTAAGTATAGTATGTATTATTTTTAAATAAAAAAAAAAAAGAGACTTTAGTATCACTTTAATGGCAGGCTTACCAAGTAAAAATAAATGAAAAAAGTGTAAAACAAAAATCTGAGGACTGGTAAGCTGCAACAATGTCCATTTTTGTTCTAGGGCCCTGGTGTCCAACCTGTTGACCAGAGGGCCTTGTGTGGCCCTCTGACCTCAGCAGTCTGTAGTGGGAACAATGATCTCTACCAGCTTCATGTAACATGTTCCTAGTTTGGCACTGTCTTCTGTAGCATATCCCCAGCCAAAAATGTAGCCTGTCCACCCTTTCTGACCCTCATTCAGGAGCGGCCCATCCATTAAGGGTGCATCAGTGTTGCCCCTCCCCCTATCCATGCGTCTAGCCCCTTGCAGGATGGCGGATGCATGAAATACAATAGGGGGGGTTTGAAGAACCTGATTAGAGCCAGAGGCTCTAATAGGCTTCAAAATAGGGTGGGCTTGTTTGCAGAGAATGCGAATCAAGCCAATCCAGGTGTGTTACAATAGCGAATGAATATTCACTATTGTAACACTGGTCCTCCTCCGGGCCAATCAGGAAGGACCCGTCACCTGAAAGGACAGGAGATCCTATTGGATGCCTAGGAGAAGGGGAGGAGCCACATGGCAGCAATAACCGTGATGGGGGAGAGGACACAGGAGCCGCTGCCCACCACCTGCCACCTAGATGAGGTAAGTGCCGGACCGACCAGCAGACAGCGAGCGGAGGGGGGGGTCTGTTTTCTACCCGCCACCTAAATGGGGGTAAGTGTCAGACCGACTGGCAGACAGCGAGCGGGGGGGTCTGTTTTCTGCCCACCACCTGCCACGTAGATGGGGTAAGTGCCGGACCGACTGGCAAAAAAGCGAGTGGGGGGGGTCGGTTTTCTGCATGCCACCTCCCACCTAGATGGGGTAAGTGCCAGACGGACCGGCAGACAGCGAGCGGGGGGGTTTGTTTTCTGCCCACCACCTGCCACCTAGATGGGGTAAGTGCCAGACCGACCAGCAGACAGCGGGCAGGGGGGTCTGTTTTCTGCCTGCCACCTAGATGGGGTAAGTGCCAGGCCGAACGGCAGACAGCGAGCAGGGGGGTCTGTTTTCTGCCTGCCACCTAGATGGGGTAAGTGCCAGACCAACCGGCAGACAGCGAGTGTGGGGGGGGGTCTGTTTTCTGCCCACCACCTGCCTCCTAGATGCGGTAAGTGCCGGACCGACTGGTAGACAGTGAGCGGGGGGGGGTCTGTTTTCTGCCCACCACCTGCCACCTAGATGGGGTAAGTGCCAGAGTGACCGGCAGACAGCGAGCGGGGAGGGGGTCTGTTTTCTGCCCGCCACCTGCCACCTAGATGGAGTGAGTGCCAGACCGACCGGCAGACAGCGAGGGGGGGGGGTTGGTTTTCTGCCCGACAAATGCCACCTAGATGGGGTAAGTGGCAGACCGACCGGAAAAAAAGTGAGCAGGGGGGCCTGTTTTCTGCATGCCACCTAGATGGGGTAAGTGCCAAACCAACCGGCAGACAGCGAGCGGGGGGGTCTGTTTTCTGCCCACCACCTGCCACCTAGATGGGGTAAGTGCCAGACCAACCGGCAGATAGTGAGCGGGGAGGGGGGTCTGTTTTCTGCCCCCCACCTAGATGGGGTAAGTGCCAGACCGCCGGCAGACAGCGAGCGAGGGGGCCTGTTTTTTTTCCCGCCACCTGCCACCTAGATGGGGTAAGTGCCAGACCGACCGGCAAAAAAGCGAGCGGGGTGGTCTGCTTTCTGCATGCCACCTGCCACGTAGATGGGGTAAATGCCAGACCGACGGGCAGACAGCGAGCGCGGGGGGGGGGGGGGTTTGTTTTCTGCCCACTACCTGCCACCGAGATGGGGTAAGTGCCAGACCGACCAGCAGACAGCGAGCGGGGGGGTCTGTTTTATGCCCACCACCTGCCACCTAGATGGAGTAAGTGCCAGACCGACCGGCAGACAGTGAGCGGGGGGGTCTGTTTTCTGCCCTCCACCTGCTACCTAGACGGGGTAAGTGCCAGACCGACCGGCAAAAAAGCGAGCGGGGGGGGTCGGTTTTCTGCCCGCCACCTAGATGGGGTAAGTGCCGGACCGACCGGCAGACAGCGAGTGGGTGGTCTGGACTCCCCCCCCCCCCCCCCCAAAAAAAATCACCAGCCGCCACTCATTTTCTCTATTAGGTCTGCAGTCTGAAGCACTACATATACAGAAGATTATGGGGCCCTCTGGTGATGTCAGTGGCCGCAGTGGGGGCCCCCTTTAGCTCATACACTGACAAGCACTGTTGTAGGGATTATGGTGTGCAGCCATCCTTCCATTGTCATTTGTTTACTGTGACTAAGGCTGCACACAGCCCTATCACTCAGAAACAGACGCCTTCAGGAGATAATGACGTGCTTGCTTGCCCTGGAAAGAGGTGACAGGAGGTATTAAAGTACAACAGCTCATAATAGATCAGAATGTACACATGGCAACTTGTGGAAAATGACGGTTGCCCCACCATCTGTCATCTGATAAACAGGGGTCAGCCTCAGTGAAGTACACACCGGTATACACAAATATGACACTGACATTCCCAGCCGTTGTCACCATCTGCAGATTACATAGAAGTTTCTATCCCCTCATCCTCTGTCCGCTACAACTACAAGGTGTAATACTGCTGTCCTTACCGTATCTATTGGGCTCTCTGGAATATTCCAGGATGGGTACAGGTACGGACTCCTCATCGTCAGGTAAATTGTAATTGCACTTTTCGGGGTTTTCTTGATAGAAATAGCCAGCCGCCTCCTCCTCCTCCTCCTCCTCATCATCTTCTTTACTATCCACTTCCCCAGTGAGAGCCGGGGTCACCACAAAGCGCTTCGTCATGGAGCTTTCTTCAGTCACACAACACTAGAAACTTATTGCCTGGACAATGCCTGAGAGTCCATCCACCGACACTGAGTGTACCGAGCTCTCTCCAAGTACCATGTGTACTGCTCAGCCGCCTCACAGCTCCTCCTCTCACAAGGGGCTCCTCACGTCAGCTTCCTTCTATTGTCTTTATCAGTCCTGACTACAATGGGAACCCGAGTGTCAGAGGTGTCACACAAAACAGCACTGCCTTACATTTAACCTCTTCAGCTCCAGAAGGTTTACCCCCCTTCATGACCAGGCCATTTTTTTGCAATACGGCACTGCGTTACTTAAGCTGACAATTGCGCGATCGTGTGACGCTGTACCCCAAAAAAATGTCTTTTTTTCCCACAAATAGAGCTTTCTTTTGGTGGTATTTGATCACCTCTGCAGTTTTCATTTTTTGCGCTATAAACAAAAAAAGTATATTTGAAGACAATTAAAAAAAGAAAAAAAAAAAAAGCAATAATTTTTACTTTTCTGCTATAAAACATATCCAATAATTAAAAAAAATAAAATAAATCGAATTTCTTCATAAATTTACGTCAATATGTATTCTACATATTTTTGTTAAAAAAATCCTAATAAGCCCATATTGATTGGTTATAGCGTCTACAAATTATGGGATAGATTTATGGAATTTGTATTTATTTTTTTAAATCAGCGATTTTTTAACGGGACTGCTACATTGCAGCTGCATGCGCTGGCGGTATAGCGGCGTTATTTTTAGCGCCGCTATACCGTATTTTTTGCCGCGATTTGCGGGCGATAGCGGGGGTATTTTAACCCCCGCTAGCGGCCGAAAAAGGGTTAAAAACGCCCTCAATAACGCCTCTTTGAGGCATTTTGCGGGCGTATTAGAGGCGCTACCCCATTGATTTCAATAGGCAGGGGCGCTATAGGAGCGCTATTTTTAGCGTTGCTATTGCGCCTCAAAGATGTGGCTTGCAGGAGTTTTTTGAGCCTCCTGCATGCGCAACGCTCCAGTGTGAAAGCCCTCGGGCTTTCACATTGGATAGTATTGAGAGGCTTTTTTGGGGCGCATTGCAGGCGCTATTTAGAGCGCAATAGCGCCTGCAAAGCGCCTCAGTGTGAAAGGGGCCTAAGGCCACTTTCACTGAGGCTTTTTACATGTGCTTTTGCTCTAAAAATAGCGCCTGAAAAGTGCCTGTAAACTGCCTCGTCTGCAGCGCCAGTGTGCACACTAGGGCAGTGCGCTTGCAGGACAGGAAAAAAAGGCCTGCAAGCAGCATCTTTCGTGCACTGCGGGAGCGCTGTATTTAGCGCTCCTAAACTGCCCCTGCATTGAAATCAAAGGCCAGCACTGCCAAAGCGCCCAAAGTGCTTTACACCCTTTTTTGGCTGTTAAAGCACCCCGCTAGCAGGTGCCGCTAAAACGATGATAAAGTGCCGCTAATGCCCTTAGCATACCTCCCAACATTTCAAAACTCCACCGCGGGACGACACACTGCCTCTCAACCCCAGATTTTCAAAGTTGTTGAGCGGGGGGGGGGGGGGGGCGCTGCCGCGGGTCAGTTACTTTTTTTTTTTTTAAGGACATCAGATTGATTTTAAAAGTTGTTGGGGGGGGGGGGGTGCCGCGGGCATTACATATTAAAAGTTGTTGAGCGGGGGGGAGTGGCTGCCGCGGACATTAGATATTAAAAGACAACAAAAGGACAGAAACATAAGACAGCCCTCGTACCTGCTTGATCGCAGCCACTCTGCATCATCCCGCCTCACCTCCCTGCCTCCTGGTGCGCTGAGTCTGACCTCCTCCTCCTCCTCCCTCCGATGGCTCTGTGCGGGAATACAGCCTCCCGCGCGTGATCGTGGGAAAATGGTGTCCCTGCGGGGAAAACCCGCAGAATCCGTGCGGGTTGGGAGGTATGCCTTAGGCTGCTTTTACACTGGGGCACTTTTCAGGCATTTTAGCAATAAAAATAGCACCTGTAAAGTGCCTGAAAACTGCCTCTCATGCCTCCCCAGTGTGAAAGCCCTAGTGCTTTCACACTGGGGCAGTGTGCTTGCGGGACAGGAAAAAGTCCTGCAAGCAGCATCTTTGGGGTGGTGTAGGAGCACTGTATACAGCGCTCCTACACCACCCCTGCCCATTGGAATGAATGGCTAGCACTTCCGAACCGCCTGAAAAGCATTTCGGAAGCGCAGCAACATGGGCAGTTTTACCCCTTCTTAGGCCGCTAGGGGGGGTAAAAGCACCCTGCTACGGCTGAAAAGCGCTGCTTAAACAGCGCTAAAGCACCGCTAGAACGAGCGGCCGCGGCCCCAATGTGAAAGTAGCTTAAGTGACACTTTTTGGGGACCAGTGACACCAATACAGTGATCAGTGCTATGATTAACATATGGGGCAATGAAAGAGTAAAATGTGTTCCCTGGGAGTGCTTTCTAACTGAGGGGGATTGAGGGGTGCTTTGACTGGGGGAAGACAAAGATCTTCCCCTCTCACAGAACAGTGATCTGCGTTGTTTACATAGGCAGACCGCCGTTTTGCCTCTCTCGGTAACGATCGCAGTGTGCCGGTGTCTTGTCGAGCTCGTTCCCCTATCGATATGGTTCCGAGCTCGACTGCGCAGGCGCTGCCGAACAGCTGTTAAAGCTCAGAGATTTCCGTCGGCTCGGCTTGCGCCTGCGCAGTCAAGAGGGAACCAGATCGATAGGAGGAACCATATGCTCGCCAGCTGTGGACGCACTCGCCCCCCATCTTTCATTACACACGCAGCTTTCTTCTTCAAGCCGCTGTACAGCAAGGGGCGGCAGGGGGCGAATAAGATCTGATAATCTTGAGCAGTGGCATTTGTTTGTTTATAGTCGAGCCGCTATAGAGCGGCGTGTATAAACAAACAAATCGCACTGCTCAATATCACATCTCATTCGGCCCTTGCCGCCCCTTGCTCTATACTATAGAGCGGCGTGAAGAAGAAAGCGCCGTGTGTAACTAAGCAACGGGAGCGAGCGCGTCAAGCTCGACTGCGCAGGCGCTGCAGAAAAGCTGTTAAACATCGGCGATTTCCATCGCCTCTGATTGCGCCTGCGCAGTCGAGATCGGAACCATACCGATAGGCGGAACCAGCTTGGCAGATCACCGGCAAACATCAGGTCTGCCGGACACACTGATTGGCTCCCACTGTATCCAATCACAGCAGAAGCGGGTCGCCGGTGGCACGCATGCGTGCCCCAGACCCGGAACTAGAAATCGCGTACACGTACGTGATTTTGCACTGGAGGGCCGCCATGCCACAGGTCCGGAAGAGGTTAAAAAGGATTTCTATTTTTACTATTAGAGTGATTATTTTATTCTAATAATCTATTAAAGATTATTTGATAATTCCACTTCAATACCAGGCACTTTTACCCCCTTCCTGCAAAGGGGAAATTTTCAGCTTTTCAGCGCTGTCACACTTTGAGCCCTGGTTCACATTGGTGCGATTTGGCATGCGATTTGACATGTCAAATTGCATGCCAAATAGGTGGCGATTGCCGGCAATGGCACCGTTCTAATCGGTGCAAAGCCGCATTTGCGGCGCCGCACCGATTTCCAAAAGTAGTTTCTGTACTACTTTTGGCGATTTCGGGATACGATTTCTATTGACATCTGTGCAGAAACCCGCACAGATGTCTCTGAAATCGTCCCCGAAATCGGGAGTGACATTCAGTTCAGATGAACTCACACAATTTCATTCCAGCACTCAGCGTGAACCTAGACTGAATGACAATTGCGCAGTCATGCAACACTGTACCCATATGAAACTTTTATCTTTCTGTTCACACAAATAGAGATTTCTTTTGGTGGTATTTGATCATCAGTTTTTTTATTTCATGCTAAAAACAAGGAAAAGAAATAAAAATTTGAAAAAAAAAACTAGTTTTTCTTTGTTTCTGTTAGGCCCCTTTCACACTGGGGCGTTTTTCATGCGGTTTAGCGCTAATAATAGCGCTATTATACCGCATGAAAAATTCCTGCCCTGTAGCCTTCAATGTGAAAGCCCGAAGGCTTTCACACTGAAGCGGTGCGCTAGCAGGACCGCTCCAAAAGTCCTGCTAGCCGCTTCTTTACAGCGATAAAGGAGCGGTGTGTTCACCGCTCCTTTACTGCGGGTGGCCATTGAAATCAATGGGACACCGCGGTAATACCGCCCGCAAACCGCGGCAATAGCCGCGGTTTGCGGGTGGTATTAACCCTTTTTCGCCCGCTAGCGGGGGTTAAATTCACCCCCCTAGCGACTGCATACCGCGGTAAGAACGACGGTATAGCAGCGCTGCAAATCGCGCTGCTATACCGCCACCGCTCCTGCCCGCCCCAGTGTGAAAGGGGCCTTAGATTTTTTATTTACAAAAATGTATTTCTTCATGAATTTAGGCCAGTGCTCGTTTTTGCCGTACTTTAGCAGCGTTTTAGCGGCGCTCTTCGGCCGATAGGGGGGGCGAATTTGACCTTTTAAAAAAAGGTAAGTCCAGTTTTGCGGCGCTTTCAAAGCGCTTTTAAGTCGCTTTGGAAGCGCTGCCCATTCATTGCAATGGGCAGGTTTTTTTTAGGAGCGTTATTTACAGCGCTCCCAACCCGCCTAAAGATGCTGCTTGCAGGACTTTTTATAACGTCCCGCAAGCGCACCACCAAGGTGTGAAAGCACACACTGCAAAGAATGGGAGGCACTTTTTAGAGGCTATTTCTAGCGCTAAAATGCCTGAAAACTGCCTCAGTGTGAAGGGGGTCTTAGGCCCCTTTCACATGGACGGCAAAATTGCCGCAGTAAAAAGCATGTTTTTTGTTCTTTGAAATTCAAGGCTTCAGGCAATGCGATTAGCTGCATTTGTACATTGCGATTACCTGCGTTTACGTGCGTTTATTTGCGGTTGCGTTTAGCTGCGGTTAGTTATTGCCATAGCAACCTGTTTATTTATTTTTTTTGTCCCTTGGATCTAACCATGATGCATTTCGGTCCTCTGCCATCTATTTCCTGTTTCTTTGTTCACTTGCTGAGTGTGTGTTGGAGTTTAGAGGTGAGAGGAGTGATCGGTGTGTTGTGTCTGAGATTTGCAAAAATGAATGCAAATATGATGAGTTTGCTGGCGATGCTCATGTTGCTGATGATGAGGATGAAGAGGAGAAGACAGATCCAGTCTAGGCGACGTCCCCGCCGTTACTGGGTCCATCCCCTAACCTCACAGCGTCTATCAATTGGCTACTTTGCCCTCATGTTCGGTGAGCTGCGGACCCATGGGGACAAGTTCTACAATTATACTCGGATGTCCGTGGCAAGCTTCGATGAGCTGTTGGAACTCTGTAGAACACGCCTGAGCAGAACCAGGACCAACATGAGAAGAAGCATTAGTGCAGAAGAGCGGCTGCTACTTACTTTAAGGTAGGTTTTCCATATCTTGAACAGATGCTTTAAATTCATGTACATGCAGGTGTACCAATATTATTGACAATAGTGTGTATGTATGTTCTTGCATAATATATAGATATAAATATATGTGTCTTTTATGTATTGCAGATACCTTGCCACTGGTGCCATCTTCACCTCCCTTCATCATCAGTTCCTAATGGGAATTTCTACTGTATCGACAATAGTCCATGATACATGTCAAGTTATATGGGAAGAGCTGAAAAGCAGTGTCATGCCGGAACCAACATCCAGTCTGTGGGAGGAAATATCTGAGGAGTTTTGGGAGAAGACCAACTTCCCAAATTCCATTGGGGCTTTAGACGGGAAACATATCCGTCTCATCAAGCCACCAAACTCTGGTTCCCGTTATTTCAACTATAAAAAATATTTCTCCATTGTCCTCCTGGGGCTCAGTGATGCCAACATGCGGTTCATTGCTGTGGATGTGGGAGCTTACGGGAGTTCTGGAGATTCCAGAATTTTCCGTAATTCTATGATGGGCCAGCGATTGGAAAATAGTGAATTCAATGTGCCACAGTCAAGGCCTCTTCCTGGTACTGCTGTGCCGGACCTTCCTTTTGTTGTGCTGGGAGATGAGGCATTTGCCTTATCCACCCACCTTCTCAGGCCCTATACGAGGCATGGTCTCACTGACAGGAGGCGCATTTTTAATTACCGTCTCAGTAGAGCCCGGAGAATGGTGGAGTGCGCATTTGGCATTTGCACTGACAAATGGCGTGTTTTGATGACAGCCATGCACCTAGAAGTGGATCATGCGGTCAATGTTGTTTTGGCATGTTGTGTTCTCCACAACTATTTGAGGGGTAAGGAGATCGTGCCCACCGAATCCCCGTTAGCGTTACCTGTTTCCACAGAACACAGAGGTCGTGTTACTGCCACTCGTCCCACGAATCAAGCTCTACAAGTGCGTGAGAATTTCACAGATTTTTTTTTGACAGAGGATGGACAGCTCCCATGGCAATATGACCATTTGTAAAGAGATAACCCATGTTATATCAACCTTATATTACAGTTTAAATTTGTTCTTGAAATAAAGTAGTTGACAATTTTTTACAATTAAATTGTTTTTATTTTTATATCTTTGCCATGTTAAATAACAAAAAGGTAGAAAAAATAGACAAACCTTACAAAACATTGAATGCTTGCATGTATAGAAAACTATGTTTTCAATTCCTTAGGAATATAGAGAATTTTCTTCTATTTTCAAGTATAAATTGACACTGTACCCCCCCCCCCCCCCTAAAATATTGAGTATTTCTAAAGTGCTGTTAACCATATGTTTGACTATATGTGGACACTGTGAGTGCAGTAAACAGCTTTGAAACATTTTTTCACAACTTTACGAACTGTTGTGTAGCGGCTGTTAGATAACAATGTCCAAATGTAAGCAAAGAATTTAAAAAGGTTTTTTAGTGCTTAAAGCTGACCATACACCTATAGATTATCTGCATAATGTCTATGATTAGATGGAATAATATTTGTCCATGTACACTGCACTGTGTAGATGGGGGGGAGGGGATCTCCCACTGGGCCAAGCTTCAGTATCTTTCTAGTCGTCCGAGTAGCAAGATATGGAAGCTTGGAACAGTGGGAGATTCTTACATCCGCACAGTTTAGCGGAGATGGAGGAATCTGTTCCACTTTTTCCATCTGAACATAGAAAAACAGAAGATAACCTATAGGTGTATGGCCAGTCTGCTGAGGCATGGCCCCATAGAGAAAGTGTCAAAACCCTAACCTTCGTCACCTTAAATTTGATTTCGCCATGTATGCTGCACTGTGTAGATTGGGGGATCTCCCACTGGGCCAAGCTTCAGTATCTTTCTAGTCGGCCATGCTGGCTCTCAACCTAAGCAATGCTTTGGTACTGTGAGAGCCAGCGTGGCGGAGTAGCAAGATATGGAAGCTTGGAACAGTACAGTACAGTTTCTTACATCCGTACAGTTCAGCGGATATTGAGGTAGGTATCAATAAAATTCAAGTAACAAAACATAAAAAATTTAAACAGTAATATAACAAATTAAAAGGTCAAAACTACAAGTTTTCATACACCGGATAAGGGGGACGCAGGGAAGAGTGGCTTGGTTCAGTGCCAACATCTATGGGTGATCCTGATCCTGATTGGGAAGATGAGGGTGAAGTAACTGGGTGTGGCTGCACGTGCATCCTTTGATAACCAGGATTAGGTGGGTAAGGTGTGTACATCGGTGGGGGTCCTGAATAAGGATTAATGGCAGGTGTTGTGTCATGGAACTGCTGATTGGCCATTGGTCGACTCAAAGAGCCACTGGGTGAATTAAAACCCATAGCCCATGGCTGAAATTTTGGATATGGGCGTTGCTCTTTGCAAGCGGATACAATATACGTTAAATAGGCATGTATATCACCCCTGACCTCAGTGCGCTTATCAGGAGGAATCTCCCTGACTACACAAAGCAACATTCTCAAAAACATAACATCTGGGTCTGAGATATTGAGAAATTCATCATCTTTGGCCTGGTTTTGCGATTGGTTTCTCATTTCTGCTATAATACGGTTAAAATATTCCTCAAAAGGTGTCTCTTGTTGAGTACGTTTTTGACGGCTGGTGGAAGTAGACTGTCCTCTCCTACCTACATTTGCCTGCAAATAGATCAAATATATAGATTATGCTTCTGATGTTGAGATCACACTTACATAATAATAAACATGATGCTTGCACAATTATTAAAGTCGTGTCCGAGCTTGCAACACCTGTTTTCAATAGATCAGACACAGGCACTTGTTTTAGCCCCGAAAACCTGTTGTCACTGTATTGGCAGCCAGACCACCAAAACTGTTTTTACAATGTTTCAGTTCATGAATGAAGAGAAGCCGCTGTCTTCTCTCTATTCATTTTCAGCGCAGCGGAGGCTGCTGAGAAAGGGACTGGGGAATCTGTGTCCCTAGTCCCATTCCCTGTCTCAAAGGGGAGATGTCAGAGGTCTGTTAAGACCCCTGATATCTCACCAAAGAGAGGGCTGATAAAAAAAAAGAATAAAATAAAAAATAATTGTAAAAAAATACAAAAACTAAAAGAAAACACACACTGACACTGCCCCCCCCCCCCCATTAAAAAATGAAAGCATTGTAAAAAAAAAAAATTGTAAAAACCATCATTGTGACATTTTGAAAGTACATACCACAGGTTCTTCAGTGGATGGTTGATATTCTTGGGAAGAAAGTGACTCTGAATTGGTTTCTTGACTGGTGTCTGCGTCATCTGGTGACGAACTTTCACGTCTTGCGCTTGCTCTCTCAGGAACACTTGACACAGTTCTAATAATAACAAAATTACAAGTTTAAAAATAACATGAATACTGTCATGTGTACACTACAGAATAGCCCTCTATATAGAGCAGGGTGGGTTTAGACACCTTTCACACTGGAGCGGTGACGCAACCAAAAATCCTGATAGCAGCATCCTTGGAGTGGTGAAGGAGCGGTGTGTATACTGCTCCTACACCTCTCCAGCCCACTCCAATCATTAGGACAGTGCGGCTATACTGCCCACAAATTTGTTAAAAGTAAAATATGTAATATATATACTTACGAACGCATCTCGGTGGTGCGCCTCAAAAAAGACAAAGCCTCTGCATGGGGGTTAGCCCTGCGACGAGTTGAGGGTGCTCCGCTTCTCTCCGCAGACTTCTCTTCATTAACTTCTTTCTTGTACCGGTCACGTAGGGACCTCCAACGTGTATAAACCTCTTTTCCTGCAATATATATATCAAACATAACGCATGTTAGGAAAAGTCGAGAGAGATCTGCTCACCCCCCCCCCCCCCCAAGAAAAAACTTAAGGGAAGACACCAACCATTTGATTTCCCATTTTCAAATTAGGTTTGTTTGCAGCATTGCACAATTGTCAGTGACGCAGTGCTGGATCGCTAAAAAATGGCCTGGTCATTTAGGGGGTAAATCTTCTGTTTGTGGTTATTATGGGAAACAGCTATGATACATGTGTACCCTGCTTCATAGACACAACAAACATTGCATTCACCTCGGTTATCCTGCTCAGTGGCAGACATATTGTCCTAGTTCGGTGTGACAAATTTGTATACTTCCTCCCACTTGGATCTCTTCAACACTCGATCGGCATATCCTGGGCATTCTGAGTCCCATAACTCTGGTCGGGAATGCACAAGGGATATTATGGCCTCATGTGATATATCTCGCGCCGCCATGCTGCCTTCTCCTCTTTCCAATATCCCTCTGAACTTCCTGTGTCATTTCCCAGGTACACCTACTGGTTATGATGCGCTTTCGGGTGATTTTTTTTTTCTCACGCTGCTATCCGCAGCTGACTCAAAAGACTGTGATTACATGCGGTTGTTTGCAGATAGCTGCGCTACATCGCACCTGGACGCATTCAATTCTATTTTTTGTATTCGCACGGAACCGCATGTAACGAAATCGCAGCTAAACGCTGTGTGTGAATGGGGCCATAGGAAAGCGTTGTGTGCTTTTAGCTGCGGTAGAAAAATAGAAAATCCGCAGCTAAAAGCACCATTCTATCCGTCCGTGTGAAAGGGGCCTTATAGTCTACAAGATCTGGTATCAATCATTGAAAATTGATCAGCCCTGATGTACTGACGGCCTATCTAATTTTTTGAGGCCCTAAAATGCCAGGACAGTACAGATATCCCCCAAATGACTTCTTTTTGGAAAGTAGACGGTCTAATGTATTTAGTAAGAGCCATGTCGAGTTTTTTTAAGTTGTAATTTTTTGTAATTTTTTGGAAAATTAAGACATTAAACTTTTTTTTTTTCATACTGTCACTAGTGCAGTACAGCATCATCAAATAACAAGTGTGGCAGGGATCTGAGACACTAAATAATGACAGTACGAAGAAAAAATAATACCGGTAATACTTTTTTTTTTTTTTAATATATATACATATATATACATATACCGTACATTTTTTTTTTTTTTTTTATATTTTGAACAGAGCAAAATAATGTTACCATAGTAACATTGTACTACTCTGGGGAAGTGATCAGTATTTAAAAAAAACTTTTTTTACACATTAGGTTTGCTTATAGCAATGAGTTTCATTGCTACAGTATATGCAAGCATTTTACTGAATGAAATAGATTTATTCAGTTTGTCTTGTTGTGATTAGTAGGGATGGGCCGAACGGACCACTGTTCGGTTCGCACCAGAACTTTCGAACACCGCAAAAGTTCGGAAGTGAATTGGGCATACAATGGTTATAGGGGTCCGGGTCCTGCCCTGGGGGACATGTACTGTATCAATAAAGAAAAAGTTTGTGAAAAACGTAATTTTTAAATGAGCAGTGATTTTTTGAATTTTTGATTTTTAAAGTGAAAGCATAAAAAATGAACAATTCATTCCAATATAGTGCCTGGGGTGTCCCCCTTAGTCTACCTGTAAAGTGGTAGATCTGTACCATGTCTAGAATCTGCTGCAGCAATAATTGCAATTATAAAGCCAAAAATAATGCATTTTTCCCTGCAAGCTGCCTTTATTTTGCTCAGCAACAGCTGGGGAGACTGCCTATGATGAGGCCACAATGTAGTGCACTGGGAACAAGATTAGAGATTTTTTGGATACATTCTGGTGTCACTTTGAGTTTTGATAGAAGTAACAGGTGAAAAAAATTGGTCTTTGGGTGTCGGTGGAGCCTTCTCACCGTAACCTTATAGAGGTACTCTTGATGAAAGCAAGAATTGGCCTTGCTGTAAAAAATTTCAATGATATGCACCTGTCAAACAGGTGCTGAAAAATTGGTCTTTGGGTGTTAATTGTGCCCATGAAACTTATACCAAAAACATTCTTCCAGATGAAATGATTGAACACCCTCAAAGCTAGGCAGCCTCGAAGTCCTGCAGAGATTCCACATCCCAAAAAGACTTAAAGTGGGTGTAAACCCACTCTGACAACTTTCACCTACAGGTAAGCCTAGATTAAGGCTTACCTGTAGGTGCAAGAATTATCTCCTTAACCTACACGGTTAAGGAGATATTTGCAGAAAACACTGCACTGATGTCTACGGCGCATGCGCGCCGTAGACAACGGTGCAGGGGCACTGAGCGTCCCGGTTTTATGAATGGGACATGCCGGGATTATGCCGGTCCTGCGCGCATGCGCGGGCATGACGTCATCGCCGCTCCGGCCAGTCACAGCGCCGGAGCGGCGATACACGGAAGGCAAGATATTAGCGGCGGCGGAGGGGAAACGAGGAGCGCTTCGGGGGCTTCTATCTCAGGTAAGTCATTCATAATGAGCTAGTATGCTGTGCATACTAGCTCATTATGCCTTTCTCTTTCAGGGTTTAAAAAAATAAATAAAAAAAAAGAGGGTTTACTTCCTCTTTAATCAGTGACATCGGCATCAGGGGCATCATAGCTGGTAATCCAGGACTGATTCATTTTTTTAAAAGTCAAACGGTCCACGGAGTCTGTGGACAGACGCATTCTAACAACATCTGAATCCAGTAATGGCTGGGCATCATCAAGGAGCAAGTGGCTGACGCTGTAGTCAAATAACCCAGCTGACTCCTCCATGGCTGATGTTGGGGCTATAGCAGGAATAGATGTGGACAATGAGGCAGGTTTATCAACTCTGGCAACTGCAGGGGACTATACACTTGTCTCTGCTTGCGTGACAGAGGATGAGGAGGATGAGGAAGGTTTAGTAAGCCAGTCAACCACCTCCTCTGTATGCTGTGGCTAGATAGCACGGGCAAACTCACTAAACAGAGGACTGACCACCACGTCCACCTTTGCCAGTGGATACATTTGTTGCTGGCCTCCTTACAGTGCCAAGGGAACATCTGCCTCTCTGTGTTGTCCTCCCAGACATTATTGGGAGGGAGGGGGCGGTTCTTATAAGCAAATGTAAAGAAGAAGTGGAAATCTGTACGTAGATGCACTTTAATCAATGTAAAGTGGTGTTTGGTGCGCTTTAATTTGAGTACTTACACTACACAGACACACTCCAAGGATACACTATAATATACTGCAATAAAATTGTGCCAAACATACAGTGACGCACAGAACTATATGGCATTAAATTTGCAGTAACGCACACAGAAGTAAATGGCGTTAAGCTTGCAGTAACGCGCAAAGCTATATGGCGTTAAACTGCCAGTAATGCAAACAGAACTATATGACGTTAAACGGGCAGTAACGCACACAAAACTATATGGCGTTAAACTGACAGTAGCGCACACAGAACTATATGGCGTTAAACTGGCAGTAATGCATACAGAAGTAAATGACGTTAAACTTGCAGTAACACACACAGAACTATATGGCGCTACAACAGATCACATGGCACAGATGGGCCGTGATTGACCCAGTCTGTACCATGTGTACCATGTGAGCACTGTGACCAATCACAGCTAGCAAAACAATTGTACACAATGGATGGCTTGAAAGGAAGCCATCCATTGTGTACAACTGTCATGTGACAGTGGGCCGGTACAGTGTTCAATCATCGGCTATGGCTGGTGGACGCAGCCTGTGACACATTGCGCAGCTCCTCTATGGATCACAGCAATTCTATATTTCTGCTATGGACCTGTTTATTCAGCAATAACTTTGTTATGACAAAATGGTTGTAAAGTTTTTTTTATTTAAACAAAATAACAAACTTGTCATACTTGCCTGCTCTGTGTAATGGTTTTGCACAGAGCAGCCCCGAATCTCCTTTTTCTGGAGTCTCCCACTAGTGCT
This sequence comes from Rana muscosa, assembly GCA_029206835.1. Classification (NCBI taxonomy): domain Eukaryota; kingdom Metazoa; phylum Chordata; class Amphibia; order Anura; family Ranidae; genus Rana; species Rana muscosa. The sequence continues at coordinate 22,960,284 of CM055122.1, forward strand.
CCTATCCCCTCCTTTTCCCAGAGTGCCCACATAGAAAGTCACTTTCAATGGGGGCACTCGTGTGGGCTCGCTCCTGTGCTGCCCTGCCTGGGTCTATAGACACAGACATGACGGCTCAGCCTCACTCCCTGCTCCCTTATCACATAATTTAATTGACAGCAGCGGAAGCCAGTGGCTTCCGCTGCTATCAATCAGCCCTGTGAGGAGGGAGAGAGAGTGGTAAGTGCCGCTGCTCTCATGCACAGCGCTGGATCAAGATTGGGCTCAGGAAAGTATAAGGGGGTGAGGAGGGGATTCTGTGACACAGAAGGATTTTTACCTTAATGCCCTTTAGTGTGCTACTAGATTAGTGCAGGAAAATTTATGTTTTTATGTTTGATTCATGGTTAGGTTGTAAGTCTGAAATTGGGTCAGGGTCATGGGCATCCGCTGAACTTTTTTCAGGGGGGGGGGGGGGGCATCATTTTAGGGTCATCCATGCTCTGTCCCTTTTTAAAAATGTCATGAAGGGGAGGGGCTTAGTCGTTATCACATAAAGCGCAGGCATGCAAAGGTTTGAGAAACCTGATGCAACTTTGAATAACAATATCATAAAAAATGAAGTCCCCCCCCCCAAGGAAATAACAACCCCCAGGATCAGTGCCAGCTTTGCTCTCAGTTTCTGCAATAAAAATCGCCAGCATTGGTGTCAGTAGCAACAATAATAACCCCCCACATCGGTGCAGATTTCTAGAATAAAAATCCTCAGCACTGGTGTCAGTTTCCGCACTAAAAACTCCCAGCATTTGGTGTCATTTTCTGCAATAATTGCCCCCAGCATAGATGGGAATATATCAGGTTGGACACTTCCTAATGGCTCAGTCCCTAGAAACAGTAAGGGATAATGGCCAACAGGCCCTCTTACCAGACCTGGTGAAACCGCAAAAGTGATCCCTCTGGCTGGACATTCGCTCACTCTGGGTTGCCCGGAGTGTAGCATGCCTGTACCCTGGCAGTGGCTCGGTCTTTCTCCGTCTCTGGTGGTGCGGGTACAGCATGGCTCCCTCTCTGGTGGTGCAGGTACAGCGTGGCTCCCTCTCTGGTGGTGCGGGTACAGCGTGGCTCCCTCTCTGGTGGTGCGGGTACAGCGTGGCTCCCTCTCTGCTGGTGTGGGTACAGCGTGGCTCCCTCTCTTCTGGTGTGGGTACAGCGTGGCTCCCTCTCTGCTGGTGCGGGTACAGCGTGGCTCCCTCTCTGGTGGTGCGGGTACAGCATGGCTCCCTCTCTGGTGGTGTGTGCACAGCGTGGCTCTCTGGTTGGTGCGGGTACAGCATGGCTCTCTGGTGGTGCGGGTACAGCGTGGTTCTCTCTCTGGTGGTGTGTGTACAGCGTGGCTCTCTGGTTGGTGCGGGTACAGCATGGCTCTCTGGTGGTGCGGGTACAGCGTGGTTCTCTCTCTGGCTTCCCCCAGCACAGTATTCTCTTTTCTCCTCTAGTACCACCCCCCCAGCAGAGTGCTTGCATGCTGGGGGCTGTAGCATGGTGTCTGTGGACACACTGGGGCAGCCACTCTTCAGGGACTACATTTCCCATGATGCCCCCAGACCCCAGAGTCTTCTAACTGAATTCACCGCGCCGCCGCCTTGCTTCCTCCCCGCTGTTTTCCTTTCAGTCAGGGTTCTCCTCGTGGCGCAGTTTCAAACATGGCCGACCTTCACGGAACTTCACTGGGGAATAAAAGTTCAGCTTCTGGGGGGTTTTCACTCCATGCCCGCAAACACATCCCGGACTCGAGCCCCCACATGTAGCGCACCAACCCCAGACTTTACCTGCTGTTCTTCTGCTTGGCTCCTCCGCAGGAAAAGAATGAGGCACACCGCACCACAAGCCCGTACCCTCCTGAATAGAGAGGTTGAGCGGTGTTAGTTTCTCGGACCTGCTTGCGACTGGTGTAAAAAGGCCTCCAGTGCTAACCTTTTTTCTGCAGTAATCAGAACAAGTCTTTAACTTTCCCCCAGTAAGCAACTGTCCACACCAACTGAAAGGTCCAACACTTGTTTATTCCTTCTTGCACAATAAACAGTCTCTTTTAGAGCAGACGGGTTTAGACAAACACGGGTCAGATAAGGTGGGAGGAGGTCCAGGCACAAACTTAAATTTGGGTTTCTCCTGTTCTGAATAGCACTAACAGGCTTGGAGCACGGTCGCTACCACCGACCATGAGGGGTCTCTGCCACAGACCAGGTGAATAGGGCCTCTGCCACAGGCCCGATTGTTGGGTCTCTGCCACCGACCGGATTCACGATGGGTCTCTGCCACAGACCATGAGAACGTGGATTACCTTCTAAAAGTATTGACCCTGTCAGGGAAAGGACATCCATCCGGAGAGTTACCAGAGGCCCCACCGCCACCAGTGATACCGCGCCGGGTCTTCGGGAAGGGTCACCTCCCTGGCCTCCTCGTCCTAGATTCGGGCACCCACTTCCAGGGGGCACCCTAGGAGCCCTCGATCCCTTGTGGGACCCAGTCGAAGGTACTGGGCCCCGGGCCTCTCTCGAAGTACCTCACCCCAGACTGAAGGTGTCTGAGATGGAACAGCAGCTCCGTCTCTGGGCCTAGAGCACCCAGAGACCACCCGACAGGCCTCCGGGCCTAGGGCACCTCGGAGGCGACACACCCGCACCCAGGCTTAAGGTGCCTGAGCGTGGAACCAATGACCCCTCTGGAAGATGGCCACCCCCTTTTTATATCCTCTCCCGACAGGCACAGCAGGTTCCCCACCCCACCGTACTGCTGCCAAGAGGGGACAAAAAGGACACAACCTCGTACTGCAGTTCAACCCGGGACCCACGGCAACAGCGCCACCTACAGGCCCCAGTGAACTTAACCACCAGCACTATCTCCCAGGGATAGAAATGGTCAATGAGACCTAACAATTGGTACATCTGAGCCTGGCTACCACTCAGATGCTTCCCCCTAAATGTAACCACCTGCTACATAGCTATGGCCATTCCTGTTCCAGAGAAGTAGATGTAATGATTGTTTTCTCTTGAACCAGCTTGTTGGAATATGTCACTTGAAGCTGCAGCGCTAATTAGTGTATTCTGACAGAAGTGCCCCTGCTGTCAGAATACAATAACAAGGCGGGGGGCTCCTCCATCCACCATGCTTGTGTGGATGGGGGAGTCTGTGCAATCTTTTTCGATCATCCCACTGCATGATTAAAAGAAAACAGATCCATGTATGGCCAGCCTTACACACACGAGCGGTTTTCCCGTCTGAAAAAAAACCGATGGTTTCCCGACAGAATTCCTCTCAAGCCTGCCTTGCATACACACAGTCACACAAAAGTCCGGTAAACTTTTGACTTCCAAGAACACGGTGACGTAAAAGACTACGACGAACCGACAAAATGAAGTTCTATGCTTTTTCCGCTAGGATTTTTTACTGACGGGAAAAAAGAGATCCTGCTCTCTTTTTTTTTCCGGCAGTTTTCCTGTGGGAAAAAGTCAGATGGAGAATACACATGGTCGGGATTCCCGACGAAAAGCTCTCATCTGACTTTTTCCGGCGGGAAAACCGGTCATGTATACGGGGCATTGGACTGTGCATAATGCTGGCTGCTGGGACGGTATTTAGCCTCTCCTCTTGTTTTGCACAGTGCCTCGGTTTTTTGCACTGTGTGTTATACGTACTGATCTTGATGCCTTGATCCTGATACCTGTTACCCTGAATCTTGGTGCCTTGTACCTATTACCCTGATCCTGCTGTCGCTACCTGTTCCCTTTATACCCGGATCCCTGATATGGCCCCCTTCCTGACACATCTCAACTGCTGTTTCTTGCACTTCCTGCCTGACCTTGCTTTATATAATCTCCCCCCTTGCTTTTATATACTGTATTATATCACAGTTGCTTTGCTTGTCAGATAATTTTCAGTATGTTTTACTTGTCAGGTGTGTCTCACTATTGCTTTTTGGTGTTGGATGGTTTTTGCTGTGTTAATAAATTGTATTATAATTGCACTTAGTTTGCCTCCAATCTTCTTTGTACAGCTACACAGATCTGGTCACACCTGCTTTTGCTGGATATCAGCATTTGGTATCCTAGCACACTGTTACTGTACACCTAAAGCCAGCAAGTCTGTTCAGTTCACTGAAGGTGTTGCTAGGATTGTGAATCACCTGCGGCACCGTGAAGAGAAGAATGAGGTCTCATGCTTATTGTGCTCCAGTTAATTGTGGGCTTGGTCAATACGGATGAATGAATTAATTGGCCTGGGTTTGATTTAGAGGACGTTCAACAAATGCAACATAAAATATCGAAATTAGGAACTTTAATTTAAACCTCTCTGAAGTCAATGAGGAGGGGGGTGGGGGAATCTTGAAAAATAATTCTGGACATTTTCAATGCAAATACACAAGTCATTGTCAAAGGGCATGGGATCCTGGGCACTGCCATGGGGGACATGTACCAATGCAAAAAAAAAAAAATACAATTTAGGGGGGAGAGAGTCCTCCTTTTTACTGCAATGTAAAGTGCTCTATGAATGCAGGATGGGGGGATGAACAAAAGGTCTGCCTCCTCCATTCACAGAGCGCTTTTCATTGGGGGAACAGATAGTACAGCTTCTATGAATGAAGCAGGGGGGAGGAAAAGGCAGGCATAGTCAGCACTTTTGACAAATGCCATATTAACCTCCTGCAGCACTGTAATGCCTCGTACACACGATCGCGATTCCCAAAGAGAAAAGTGCGATGTGAGCTTTTTTTGCGATTTCTGACCGTGTGTATGCTCCATCACACTTTTTCTGTCAGTTTTCCTGCCGAGAAAAGATTGAGAGCAGGATCTCAATTTTCGTGACAGGAAAAATTCCAATCGCGAATCGCGTTCGTCTGTATGCAATTACGATGCGCCAAAAAAACGTGCATGCTCACAATCAAGCAGAAGAGCCGAACTGCCTACTGAACTTCATTAATCTCGGTTTGTCATACGCGTTGTACGTCACCACGTTCATGACGGTCGGAATTTCAGCCAAGATTAGTGTGACCGTGTGTATGCAAGACAAATTTCAGCCGTTTTCCTGCTGAAAAAAAAATGCGGTTTTCTTGTCGAAAATCACGATCGTGTGTACGAGGCATAAGATCACAGCTGTGGGGATGTCCTGGGAGCAGGGGTGGAACATTTAAAAGAACAGGGCAGCCACCAGCACTTGTTATTTATGTAAGTACTGTCCCTGGTGCTGATTTAAAGCAGTATTAAACCCCAAAGAAAACTTATTATATTGCAGCTTACCAATTCCTAGATGTGATGGCTGCATTATTTAAAAAAAAATTTAGGCTTTTTTTCACTTTTTTTTTTCCTGATGATCTGCCCAGTTAATCTGCTGCTTTTCAACAGAATAAGCTGTCCTGCAGATGTAGCAGTTAGGGGGTTGAGGCAAACCATTTACCACTGACAGGGGTGCTTACAATGTTCAGCTTTTATTTATTCATGTACAATCTTTATCCCAAAAGAAAACAAAAACTGTTACTGTAACAGCACCCCAAGTATGAAAGGGGTTAACGCCATTTAAGATATTCCCTCTCCTGAACACACATCCACTACCGACACTCCACAGTCAGGCGACCGCTTCCCATAGGAATAATTCTTCCAGACATACGAGACAAACACTCTGTATGAAGTTTCCAGCAGGTCTGACCTTCTTTATTGACAAACTTCAAGTTTTATACACACAGAGGGGAGGTTCTTACATTCCTCATTTTCCTCTGACAATACACCTTTGACCAGGCCTAATTTACATGTGCTAATTAACTACAACCGATGACTCAGACACATGACCTTTAGGCTAGCCTCACTGTCTTTTAAACTACAGTACCCAGTATCAAAGGACTTCACACAATAGTTACATAACGAGCTCCCAATACACATCTGACAGTTCTTAGCAGACAACAGGTGTGTTTATTAGCTAATCCCTTTATATCTTAAATGACTATGCATAACCTTTATGTTCCTCAGACTGTCTGTCTGCTAGTTTATAATTCCTATAATTACAGACTTAATTACCACAAGCCACAATAGACAATAAAATGCAATCACACCCTACCCCATCACAGCAATTAGTACACAGCAGCCAACACACAATATGCACACAATATATACAATGTATATACAGCATTGAATCTGACTAGCACAGATCATAGTGGGGTTCTCATTCACCCTGTGCCCAAAGTGACCCCTGTCACACATCTCCCCTTTCGGCAGGAGACTAACACAGGAGGAGACCCCAGACGGGTTGATTCCGAAGTTAGTCCATAGTTCCATTCCTCTAATGCCTGGACAACCCATCAGCATTGACATTTTGCTTCCTGGGTCGGTAGCTGATGGTGAAGTTGTAAGGTTGCAGGGCTAAACTCCACCGCAGCAACCTGCCATTGTCTCCTGAGACCCGGTTAAGCCAGACCAATGGGTTGTGGTCGGTGACTAGTGAAAATTCCAGTCCGTACAAGTAAGGGTTCAACTTTTTAAGGGCCCAGACCAGGGCCAAACACTCCTTCTCTACTGCCGCATAGCTCACTTCCCGGGGTAATAGCTTTCTGTTTAGGTATGCGACAGGGTGTTCTCCTCCATCCTCCCCAACTTGGCTCAGCACAGCCCCCAGTCCAAACATGGAAGCATCTGAGTCTCAGCAGCAAGCGGGCCGGTTCCAGCAGCACGTGTCTGGGCACGGGTAGTCACTGGGTTGACTTCGTCGGGGCCCATCGGGGCGTAAGCAGAAATGAGGGGGGCCAAATCATTCCCCAGTAGTACATCCGCTGGCAAATCCTTCATCACCCCCACATTCACGTGTCCCGAACCAACCCCCCAATCCAGGTGAACACGGGCAATGGGTAGCCGGAAGATGGTACCTTTCGCTACTCTTACGACTACCGTGTCTCCGGTATGTTGGCTCTCTGGGATGAGGTTCTTCTGTAGTAGGGTCATGGTGGCGCCAGTATCACGTAGGCCATTGGCTACCTTTCCATTGACCCAGACAGTCTGCTTGTGTTGTTGCCGGTTGTCCCGGTTAGCTGCTTGTATTGGATCAGCCTCGTGCAGGACGCCCCAATGTTCTTCCTCCTCAACGCAGTGGCCGCAGGCATGGATGTGCGGGGGCTCCCCCTTGCTGGCTGTCTCCATGACTGGGACTGCCTGGCTGGATTCAACGGACAGTCTGGCTTTTTGTGCCCTAGCTGTTTACACCAAAAACACCTGATGGGTTGTGAGTAGTCCTGGGAGTTGAACCTGGGCTGCTGAGAATAAGTGGCCGCTGGAGGTGGTGCTGAAGTTGGGTTAGAGGCTGGTAAACTGGGCCGAGATAGTGGATAGCGCTCGCTTTCGCCTGACCTTCGAGAGTCCAGATATTCATCGGCCAAAGTAGTCGCTTGCTGTACAGTCCGTGGTCGCTTATCTCGCACCCAATCCCGTAATACCGGAGGGGTGTGGTTAAAGAACTGTTCTAAGAGTACTAGCTGGGTGATGTCCTCTATGGTATGAGCGTGGCTTCCCTGGAACCAGCCCTTAAGGTTTCGCTGCAGTTGATGTGCCCACTCCACGTATGTTATGTTGGTTTGTTTCCGGGATTCTCGAAACTTAATCCGGCTGGCTTTGGGTGTAATGGCAAATCGGGCTAGCAGAGCTTCTTTTACCCGGTCATAGTCTTTAGCATCCTCATCCTCCAGGGCCCGATACGCATCCGCCGCTCTGCCAGTTAAATTACTCGCCAGTAAGGCGACCCAATCTTGGAGCCTTACTTCATGTATCTGGCATAGTCTCTCAAAGTCCTGCAGGAACGCTTCAATTTCCTCCTCTCCTTCCTTAAATAGTTTGAACGCCCGAAAGGGCAACTTACGGAAAGGTGCTGCATCTTTAGGTGTTGTCTCCGATTGCCGTATTTCCACCATTCTCCGCTCATGTTACCGCTCTAGTTCTCTCTCTTGTCGCTCATCCTGCAGCTGGATGTCTCTAATGGCATTCTGTATGGTGGTCTCTGATGGGTTAGCACCATATAATGCCAACCGCTGTCGAAATCGTTGCTGAAACAAGTCTTCAACTGACCGGGGTCCTGCATCACCGTCCCTCTGATCCATCTCGGCTAGCTCACTGATCAGGGTGGCCTTGTTCTTTGTCCCACCGGTCCCTCCACGGCTCTCAAGTAAGTCTTTCAGCGTGGCTTTCCTGCAGGCTGCATAGCTGGTCATTCACTGTGGTGGTTTGGAGTGTCCCAGTAACTGGAGAGAAAATCCCACCGCTGCCAACCAATGTAACAGCACCCCAAGTATGAAAGGGGTTAACGCCGTTTAAGATATTCCCTCTCCTGAACACACATCCACTACCGACACTCCACAGTCAGGCGACCGCTTCTCATAGGAATAATTCTTCCAGATATACGAGACAAACACTCTGTATGAAGTTTCCAGCAGGTCTGACCTTCTTTATTGACAAACTTCAAGTTTTATACACACAGAGAGGAGGTTCTTACATTCCTCATTTTCCTCTGACAATACACCTTTGACCAGACCTAATTTACATGTGCTAATTAACTAGAGCTGATGACTCAGACACATGACCTTTAGGCTAGCCTCACTGTCTTTTAAACTACAGTACCCAGTATCAAAGGACTTCACACAATAGTTACATAACGAGCTCCCAATACACATCTGACAGTTCTTAGCAGACGACAGGTGGGTTTATTAGCTAATCCCTTTACATATTAAATGACTATGCATAACCTTTATGTTCCTCAGACTGTCTGTCTGCTAGTTTATAATACCTATAATTACAGACTTAATTACCACAAGCCACAATAGACAATAGAATGCAATCACACCCTACCCCATCACAGCAATTAGTACACAGCAGCCAACACACAATATATATACAATGTATATACAGCATTGAATCTGACTAGCACAGATCATAGTGGGGTTCTCATTCACCCTGTGCCCAAAGTGACCCCTGTCACAGTTACTGTAACTGATTAAAAGGTATGGGCTGGAGTTTTGTTCAGTTTGTTGGTGCATGTAAATCTGCTAGCACATCTAACACTTCCCGCCCCCCTAGATGAACAATTCTGTTATCCAAATGTGCCCCTGTGGTCCTTCATTCAAAGTGGGGGCACTCTAATACAGGAGGGGTGTTACTGTCTAAAAATACCATGTAAAAAACGGTGGGAAAAAAGCTTAAAAAAAGAAAAAAGAAAAGGAATGCAGCCACCACATCTAATGATTGGTAAGCTGCAATATACAGTATCTCACAAAAGTCAAAAGTGAGTACACCCCTCACATTTTTGTAAATATTTTATTGTATCTTTTCATGTGACAACACTGAAGAAATTACACTTTGCTACAATGTAAAGTAGTGATAGTACAGCTTGTATAACAGTGTAAATTTGCTGCCCCCTCGAAATGACTTAACACACAGCCATAAATGTCTAAACTGCTGGCAACAAAAGTGAATACACCCCTAAGAGAAAATGTCCAAATTGGGCCCAAAGTGTCAATATTTTGTGTGACCACCATTATTTCCAGCCTTAACCCTCTTGGGTATGGAGTTCACCAGAGCTTCCCAGGTTGCCACTGGAGTCCTCTTCCACTCCTCCATGATGACATCACGGAGCTGGTGGATGTTAGAGACCTTGCGCTCCTCCACCTTCTGTTTGAGGATGCCCCACAGATGCTCAATAGGGTTTAGGTCTGGATACATGCTTGGCCAGTCCATCACCTTTACCCTCAGCTTCTTTAACAAGGCAGTGGCCATCTTGGACGTGTGTTTGGGGTCATTATCATGTTGGAATACTGCCCTCCTAAGGGAGGGGATCATGCTCTGCTTAAGTATGTCACAGTACATGTTGGCAATCATGGTTCCCTCAATGAACTGTAGCTCCCAAGTACCGTCAGCACTTATGCAGCCCCAGACCATGACACTCCCACCACCGTGCTTGACTGTAGGCAAGACACACTTCTCTTTGTACTCCTCACCTGGTTGCCGCGACACACGCTTGACACCATCTGAACCAAATAAGTTTATCTTGGTCTCATCAAACCACAGGACATGGTTTCAGTAATCCATGTCCTTAGTCTGCTTGTCTTCAGCAAACTATTTCCGGGCTTTCTGGTGCATCATCTTTAGAAGAGGCTTCCTTCTGGGACGACAACCATGCAGACCAATTTGATGCAGTGTGCGGCGTACGGTCTGAGTACTGTCAGGCTGTCTCCCCACCCCTTCAACCTCTGCAGCAATGCCTTGCAGCACTCATATGTCTATTTCCCAAAGACAACCTCTGGATATGACGCTGAGCACGTGCACTCAACTTATTTGGTCGACCATGGCGAGACCTGTTCTGAGTGGAACCTGTCCTGTTAAACCGCTGTATGGTCTTGGCCATATAATAAAATATTTACAAAAATGTGAGGGGTGTACTCACTTTTGTGAGATACTGTATTATATTTTGGGTTTTGGGTTTAATACCGCTTAAAAAAAAATCACAAAACTTCAGCTATAAACAGTAAAGCCCTATACACACGATCGGTTTTACCGATGAAAACAGTCCGATGGACTTTTTTCATCGGACAAACCGATCGTGTATGGGCCCCATCGGTCTTTTTTCCATCGGAGTTAAAAAATAGAACATGTTTTAAATTTATCCAATGGAAAGAAAACCGATAGCAAATTACTATTGTCTGTGGGGAACTCCATTGGGCAAAAAACCCACGCATGCTCAGAATCAAGTCGACGCATGCTCAGAAGCATAGAACTTAATTTTTCTTGGCTCGTCGGAGTGTTTTACGTCACGGCGTTTGGGATGATCGGTTTTTTGACTGATGGTGTGTAGGCAAGACTGATGGAAGACTACAGTTTACCAAGAAGAGATCAGGCAGATTTTAACACTATACAGTACATGCATGAAAACAAATGGGAAAACCCACGCAGATTTCATTTGGAGAGTCATCAGTTTCACATGACTTTCACATCAGTTTTCATGTACATTTCAGTGAGTTTTTACAGCCTGTTCTCATAAATTACAAATCGCATTGGAATCCCACCAGAACTGCTGAACGAAATCGCACCAGACCGGGCTTTGAAATCATACTGCAAACCCGTCCGCACATATGTGAATCAAGTCTGAAGGTATCGGTTTTAGTATCGGAGCATTTTCACATATACAAGTACGGTATCGGTGCAATGCTAGTGGAAGACATTTATAATGGTGGAGGTAGATGGTAATGGTGGCAGACCAGCAGCAGTGAAAGGAGCTGGTAATGGTGGCAGGAATTGGTAATGGTGTCAGGCCATCAGAGGTGGAAGGAGTTAATATTCTTGGCACAAGGTGGTAATGGGGGCACTGGGCAGGTCAGCAGCAGTGGCAGAGGATGGTAGTTGTTTAAAGTATAATCATTGTTTGGGGGCCAGATCAAGGAAAAATGTAGTCGTTAGCATCAGCTGGAGGAGTTTTTTTACTCCTTTATGATGCAGGGCTGGTTAATTTTTATAAAAGTTAGCAGGTCAACTCAGGGGACAGGATGATTTGTCATGGAACTGATCACTGCACTGAATGTCCTCTAGGAAAAGACACTGATAAAATTATTCCATCCCATCCACAGAGAGAGCCAACAGCTCCAAACAGTAGTCCAGCCTGAGCACCGATAGGTCAATGGGTTTCTCAGGTTAAGGCCCCTTTCACACTGAGGCGTTTTTACTGCGTTTTCGCGGTAAAAATAGCGCTGCAAAAATGCCTGAAATAATCCTGCCCCATCATTCTCAATGTGAAAGCCCTGAGGGCTTTCACACTGAGGCGTTTTGCTGGCTGTGCGTTGGAAAAAATCTTGCAAACATGCAAACAGCCTTTTTGGAGCATCTTTAGGACGCCTATCTCCATTGAAATTAATGAATAACGCGGTAAAACGCAAAGGCGTTAGCGCTATTTTTACCACGAACGCTGTAAAAACGCGGTAAAATCACGGGAATTTTTTTTATCATTTTTTTGCGTTTTTTCCAACGCGTCAGTGTGAAAGGGGCCTAAGGCATTGTCTGTGACTACTGTCAGCAGCAAGGTCTGTTAGCTGAAAAATGAAGTAAATTCTAAAAGGAACCTGTTGGCTCTGAGACCACTTATGCTCCAGCAGTAAACCAGAGGAATTGTGTAATTAATCATTGCATTGTTGCATCTCATTATTCTGCTTATTTCCTTGAATAGTGACAAAATAGATCACTTGCTATTCAAGTAATGAAAAGAAATCCAAATCTCAGCCTGTCCTCGTCCCGTACTTTGCACATATACTCATTAACCCACAGCAGGTGCAGCCACTGCAGCATGGCCATCATTGAGTTTAGTGCATGGGTGTATCACATTTCAGGCAGCTGCATTTCGTTCAGGTGAACACTCACTGTATATGACCACACTATTATGGCTTACTGTGGGACATCCTGAAGGCAGAGTACCTAACCAGTAACAATCGCACCACCAGGTTCAGGATGTGTCAGGCAGGACACATGTGTGAACATTCCCTTCCAAAAGGGGGACAGGAGGTTGATGTTGTTGCCACCTCTCAACCTGCCCCCTTAAAGTGATTGTAGAGTCTCCTTTTTTTTTTCTCAATAAAATAACGAACATGTTATACTAACCTGCTTTGTGCCACAGTTTTGCACAGAGCAGCCCAGATCCTCCTCTTGTTGGGTCCCTTGTCGGTGCTCCTGGCTCCTCCCCCCTGCCAAGTGCCTCCATAGCCACTTTGCTATGTGGGCGTTCGTGCATACTCGCTCCCAAGCCCTGTTATGAAGGGGGGGAGGGGGGAAGCTGAATGCGAAAGGTTTTATTACCTTACTGCTTAGGATGCAGTAATGTAAAAAACCTTCTGCCTTCACAACCACTTTTAAAGCTGAGAGAATCTCTGGCCCAATGTGGCTACTGTCCTCCTGAGTTACCAGCTGCAAGTGTGGCATCCTGGGCCATTGCATAGGCTCTCTGTTGTGTGGGGAAACTGTGGTGGTTCTGACAACTGACCACAATAGGCCACTGAGGAAGAGGAGGTAGTGGTGACTGGACTTTCACCATTATCAAGGTGCAGGACACAGGGCTGCACAACTAGGTATTATGGGATAACAGAAAACAGCTCTCCTGCGCACGAGTGGATTACCAGACAGTCTGAATATCGTGATGGTACATGTCACTTGGCTTTGCTGCCCTCAAGGATAGGGGTATCCTAACCGTAAACGAGAAGAAGAAAGAGAGGGCGCACCAGCCTAGTGCATAATCCTTAAACCAGATTTTATTAAAAAAGATAAAATGAAACTACTCACAAACAAAGATGAAAGGCACACAGTGTACACAGTTTCCACAGGTAGCAGCAGTAAGTAGGAACCAAAACACTCCAGATGGTCATAGAGGGAATGATGAGGGCGACTGCCGGCTGACGCATTTCAAAGGACAACCTTCTTCCTCAGAGCCCAGCAGTCAACAACAACTAGGTCCAGTGGTTTATCCCATCCTGCATTCTTCCCAGTCACTAGCAAATTTACCCAATGCACAGTGACATCCCTGCCATTGCTTGCTGGACCACGTGTCTGTGGACTTGTGGTCCCTGCCACTGGCTGCATGGTCCAGCGACACAGAATCTTTACCTTCCACATGCTAGTGGAAGACAGAAATGGGTGAAAAATGGGTGAAAAAATGGAGGCTAAGCTCCTGCCACTGTAGTGCGGCACAGGGCACAACATCAAGGTAACGGGCAGACTCCACCACTTGGAATGGGGTCACCTGTATGGAAAGTCAGCAATTTTTCCAGGTTGGGGTTGAGATGATGGGAATGGGGGTGAAAATATTACAATGTAAGTTAAGCCTACACTTAAGCCTGGTACACGTGACCGAGTATCTCGTCAGGAAAAAAACTGTCGTTTTTCCCTGACAAGATTCTTGACAAGAATCTTGTCCCGGCCGAGAGTACACACGCTCGATTCAAAAGAACCGCCGTTCTTTTGAATGGAACGAACGCGATGCCGCCATCTTGCTACACACTACCTATGCCTAGGAAGCTACCGCGCATGCGTCAAAGTCATTTCAAGCATGCGCGGGTTTCCACAGCGACAGGTAAGCATACACACTCTCGGGTTTCTCGTCGGGAAACAGGCCGACGAGAAAATAGAGAGCAGGTTCTCTATTTTTCTCGTCGAGATTCTGGCCAGTTTTCTTGACGAGAAACCTGAAAGCCTCGTACACACGCACGATTTACTCGGCAAGAAAGCTCTGCCAGCAATTTTCTTGCTGGTTCTTGCCGAGAAAACCGGTCGTGTGTACGAGGCTTGAGCACCACTGTCTGTGTCAATATGCTGACCCTCTTCCCAATTTGATATGCTGTAAGGTAAGCCTCTCAAACCCCTTGTGAGACTTCCAACCATTGAGGCTGCACATGTTAAACTGAATGCATAAGGAGATTCTTGTGGAATCGGCAAATTCGAAAAGCCCCGGAACACCCTGTAAAAGTCTAAGGGAGAAATCTAAAGTGCTAATTTTAAAGGCTTATATGCACGTTATTGTCATAAAAAGTGTTTGGGGACCTGGGTCCTGCCCCAGGGGACATGCATCAATGCAAAAAATAGTTTTTAAAACGGCCGTTTTTTCGGGAGCAGTGATTTTAATAATGCTTAATGTGAAACAATAAAAGTGAAATATTCCTTTAAATTTCGTACCTAGGGTGTGTGTATAGTATGCCTGTAAAGTAGTGCTTGTTCCCCGTGCTTAGAACTGTCCCTGCACAAAATGTCATTTCTGAATAGGTATGAGCCGAACACCCCCCCCGGTTCAGTTCGCACCAGAACCTGCGAACTGACCGAAAGTTCGCGCAAACTTTAGAACCCTATTAAATACAATGGACGCGAATGTTCAAAATCAAAAGTGCTAATTATAACGGCTAATATGCAAGTTAATGTCCTAAAAAGGGTTTGGGGACCCGGGTCCTGCCCCAGGGAACATGTATAAATGTAAAAAGAAGTTTTAAAAACGGCCGTTTTTTTGGGAGCAGTGATTTTAACCACTTCAATACCAGGCACTTATACACCTTCCTGCCCAAGCCAATTTTGAGCTTTCAGCGCTGTCACAATTTGAATGACAATTGCGCGGTCATGCTACACTGTACCCAAACACATTTTTTATGATTTTGTTCCCACAAATAGAGCTTTCTTTCGGTGGTATTTGATCGCCTCTGCGATTTTTATTTTTTGCACAACAAATAAAAAAAGAGCGAAAATTTTGAAAAAAACTATGTTTTTCTTTGTTTCTGTTAATTTTTTTTGTAAATAAGTACCTTTTCTACTTCAATGACGGGCACTGATAAGGCGGCACTGACGGGCACTGATAAGGCGACACTGATGGGCACTGATGAGGTGGCACCAATGAGGTGGCACTGATGAGGTGGCACTGATGGGCACTGATGATGGGCACTGATGGGCACTGATATGTGGCACTGGTATGCGGCACTGATGGGCACTTATAGGCGGCAATGATGGGCACTCATAGGCGGCACTGATGGATACTTGTGGGTGGCACTGATAGGTGGCACGGACGGGCACTGATAGGTGGGCACTTATGAGCACAGATGGGCACGGATGGGCACTGATAGGTGGCACTGATGGACACTGGTAGGTGGCACTGATGACACTGGTGGCTGGCATTGCTGGGCATCACACATTGTGGTCGTGCCATGATGGTGCCAGTCAGTGCCCATTTGTGGGCACTGATTGGCATATGTTGTTTATGTATTTTTACATGTGGATGGCCATGGGGGACTTACCTGGCCATCCACATGCTTGGGGCTTCCCTGGTGGTCCTGGGCGGCATCCTGGTGGTCTAGTGTGGGTATCCGAGGGGGGGCTGTGCTGATAAACAATCAGCGCAAACCCCCGCTGTCAGGAGAACCGCCAATCGGCTCTCCTCTACTCGCGTCTGTCAGACGCGAGTGAGGAAGAGCCGATCAACGGCTCTTCCTGTTTACATCGTGATCAGCCGTGATTGGACACAGCTGATCACGTGGTAAAAAGCCTCAGCCGGAGGCTCTTTACCAAGATCAGTGTAGCGGTGGGTCAGACTGACACACTGCTCCACCGATCGCCGCGATGCGCGCCCCCCCGGGCGCGCGGCTGCTGTTATCCTGCAGGACGTCAATAGACGTCCAGTGTGGATAACACAACCACTTCCCAGACGTCAATCTCCTATTGACTGGGCGGGAAGTGGTTAATGATGCATAAAGTGAAAAAAAAAAAGGGAAATATTCCTTTAAATATCGTACCTGGGGGCTGTCTAAAGTATGCCTGTGAAGTGGCACATGTTTTCCCGTGTTTAGAACTGTCCCTGCACAAAATTACATTCCTAAAGAAAAAAAAGTCATTTAAAACTGCTTGCGGCTTTAATGTAATGTCTGGTCCCGGCAATATGGATGAAAATCATTGAGAAAAATGGCATGGGTACCCCCCCCCCCCAGCCCACTACCAGCCCCTTTGGGTCTTGTATGGATATTAAGGGGAACCTCGCACCCAAAGTAAAAAAAGGCCCTATATACTCTGAAGGTTTGTTCTTAAGTAGAATATGTTTGTAATTTGTAACAGGTACATTTTTTATGTGTAGCTCCAGCCAAAAAATACATTTTTAAGCTTTTTGGAAAACATAGGAAAGGGTTATCACCCCTGTAACATTTGTTTTGCTGTCTGTGCACCTGTTCAGAACATTTCACCTCACTTTACGTACCAATGAGAATTTTTTGTGTGAAAATGTTGGGTTTTTAGTGAAACCGGGATTGGTGAAAAAGCATCAGTGGAGAGGAGACACCTTTTTCCCATATTAACTAAGGAGAGAATTTCCCTTCCTAGGGGTAGATTTCCTCTCACTTCTTGTTGTCTACTTCCGTTTTCAAGTAGGAGTCGTTTGTAAGTTGGATGTTTGAAAGTAGGGGCCTGCTGTATATACTCTGCAGAAATTTGTCCCTTAGGTGTTGGTGTTGCCACAACAATGTAAGCCCTCACAGTTACTCTTGGTGGGCGCTAGAACGCCCTGCTGTGAACTATTATAATCAAGAATTGTAATTACATGCCATTGTTGAACAGTGGTAGGAAAAATTGGGTCTTTGGTGGTGGTGGTGGTGCTGGTGCCACAACACTGTAAGTCCTCACAGTTACTCTTGGTGGGCGCAGGAATGGGCCCAGCTGTGAAATATTAGATCAAGAATTGTAATCACATGCCCCTGTTGAACAGGGTCAGAAAAATTGGGCCTTTGGTGGTGGTGGTGGTGGTGTTGCCACAACGCTGTAAGCCCTCACAGTTACTCTTGGTGGGCGCAGGAATGGGCCCTGCTGTGAATTATTAGATCAAGAATTGTAATTACATGCCCCTGTTGAACAGGGGCAGAAAAATTGTGCCTTAGGCACTGGTGCCACAACACTGCAACCCCTCACAGATACTGTACTTGGAGCGCAGCAATGAGCCCTGTTGCAAAGTATTGCATCAAAAATTGTAATTACACGCCCCTGTTAAACAGGGGCAGAAAAATTGGGCCTTAGCCACTGGTGGCGGTGCCCAGAACCAAAAATGTTCTTTCAAGCTATCAGCATGATTATTGAGGAGGAAGAGGATAGTCACTCAGCATAACAGGATAGTCACTCAGCATCAGCATAGGCAGTCTTGAAGGGATCTGACATTTCCAAAAAAAAATTTTGGTTACTGTACATCAGCATCAGATGCTTGGTAGCTGGTGGTGATCCAAGACTGATTAATTTTTATGAAAGTCAGTCGATCGACCAAGTCGGTGGACAGGCGCACCCTGTGATCGGTTACAAAGCCTCCAGCATCACTGAATGTGTGTTCCGAAAGAACGCTGGATGCAGAACAGGACAGTAGCTCAATTGCATACCGTGCAAGCTCTGGCCAGTGATCCATCCTCAAGACCCAGTAACCCAGAGGATTTTCGGTGGGAAAGGTGTCCAAGTCTGATCTTGCCCCTAGGTATTCCTGCACCATGTAAACCAGACGCTGGCGATGGTTGCTGGAAGCGATCATACCTTGGGGCTGCATACTAAAAAATTGTCTGAATGCATCGGTCAGACGGCCACCTTCTCCACCGCTCCTTCTTTGACTGACCGGAGCCTCAACAACACGTTGTCCAGGACCAGGAATTTGTAACCTCCCAGTCTCTGGGAACGCATTGCACAGACCTTTCTGCAAGGCCTCCCGAAGATGCTTCATCCTCTGCTCCCTCTGCGACGGCAAGATAAGGTCCGCAACCTTACCCTTGTAACGTGGATCAAGGAGGGTTGCCAGCCAGTAATGATCCCTCTCCTTGATCACACGAATACGAGGATCCTTCCTCAGGCTTTGCAGGATCAGGGAGGCCATGCAGCGTAGGTTTGCTGAGGCATTCATTGCGGAGTCCTCTGGGTCACTGAGGACGACATGATCCGCAGCCACCTCCTCCCAGTCACGTACAAGTCCATGGGTGTCTTGGGACTGTAATTGATCCCTTGAAAACTGCTGCTGATGCTGAGTGCTAGGCTTCACCTCCATGCTGACACAATAGTCCTCCTCCTCCTCTTCCTGTGTGATAGCCGGGCCAGCAGGAACACTGTCTGGATAAAGGGGGCCTTGAGAGGTAAGGAAGTCCTCCTCTTCCTGCCTCTGTTCTGCCTCAAGTGCCCTGTCCATTATTCCATGCAGCGTGTTCTCCAACGGGTGGACAAGAGGGACAGTGTTACTGATGCATGCACTGTCACTGCTCACCATCCTCGTGGCCTCCTCAAATGGTGCCGGGACAGTGCATGCATCCCTGATCATGGATGGATGTCAATCACGGAGCTTCCTGCTCCTTCCAGAATCAACAACCAGAGGGCCGCTCGGTTTGGGATTTTCGGCAGGCCGGCAGGAACAGGAACAAAAGAAATGGGGACGCAAGAGAGGGTGCAGAGGGGGGAGGAAATCTCACTCCAAAGAGAAGGAAGTTTTAGATTGTGCTGGGATTATTAATCTCAGCACAAAGGAGCTATCTAAGGACGAATTAACTACCTTGAATAAAGGGTTAAAATTTGCCCCCCCACGGAATCTTAACAAATTCCAAACCTTCATAGACATCCAAAAATACACCAGAAAGTTAAATATCAAAAGATATATCATGAGCAATCCCACTAGGCAATCAGATAGGGAGGCTTCAGTTATTTTACATTCAGAGATGTCCAATGCATCCCTTTTTAACCCCCCTATTCATCAGGCGCCAAATTTAACCGTATTCCGTGATCTAGTGCTAGGGGATTTAAATAATTTGAATGTGAAACCGGCACGAACCCAACAGAATCTTAGATTGGGCATGGAGTCCCTATGTAATAGGAGGGATGTGGTTGTGCGACCAGCTGATAAAGGGGGCGCCATAGTTGTTCTTGACAAGGACTCCTATTTTGAAGAAATGTCGAGGATAGTTATGGACCCTCTGACATATTTGAGTTTACCCATGGATCCCACTGTGGAATATAAGAAGGACCTGAGAGCCCTAATTGATAAGGGACATTACATGGGTATTTTAAATTTGAAGGAAAGGGAACATCTAGTACCACTGGCACCCAGATTGCCAGTGATGTATATATTACCCAAGATCCACAAAACCATGATCAATCCCCCGGGAAGGCCCATCATCAGTGGTATCGATTCTATCACCTCACGGATCGGCAAATACATCGATCATTACTTGCAACCACTGGTCTTGGGCACCCCGTCTTTTCTTAAGGACACTAAGCACGTCATTAACCTTCTTGGTCAGATTGAATGGAAGGCCTCCTATCTACTTATTACAGCCGATGTCGCATCCCTTTACACGGCCATCTCTCATGATTTGGGGTATGAGGCGGTGCATCATTTTCTTTATCGCGACTCCAGCATCTCCGTCACGCAGCGCAACTTCGTGATGGAGTTGCTGGATTTCGCGATGAAGTATAACTATTTCTGGCATAGTGGTAAACACTATCTCCAGATTAGGGGCGTGGCCATGGGGGCAAAATTTGCCCCCAGTATGGCCAACCTTTTTATGGCTAAGTGGGAGGAAGATGTAGTACTTTGTGAAAGTCCACCTAATTTAATCTTTTGGAAAAGATTTATTGATGACATTTTGTTTATTTGGGATGGTGATGTAGAATCAGTTAATTCTTATCTATCCCTCCTAAACAGTAACGATAGGGGCATTATTCTCAGTCATGAGATTAGCCCCATCCAGATTCACTTTCTGGACCTTAATGTCTCAATAAAGGACAGTAGGATAGTCACATCCACTTTCTTCAAACCGACAGACAGGAACGGCTATATTCCTTTGGATTCTTGCCACCATAGTTCCTGGCTGTCGGCGGTCCCGAAGGGTCAATTTTTACGTCTAAAGCGAAATTGCACTGACTTGGAACAATATCACAAAGAGGCAGAAATCCTTAAATTAAGATTTATAGCCAAGGGGTATGACATTGCCAAACTGGACTCTGCTATTACAGATGTGGGCCTTAGAGATAGACAGACACTTCTGTGTGACAGACCTCCAGAAGTGGAAAATAGGGAGGACTTTGGCTTAGCCTTTCTGACCACGTACTCAAGTCAGCATTGGGCTATAAAAAGGATCATTAAAAAACACTGGTCGGTGCTAAAGAACGACCGAGTATTGGGCCCTTTATTGTCTAACACCCCGAGAGTACTCTTTAGGGGTGCTTCTAACTTCAGACATCTAATAGCACCTAATGTACCAGATCCCCCAACTCGTCCTTCTTTTTTTGGGGACTTGAAGGGATTTTACCCGTGTAGACGATGTAAAGTCTGCAGGGTGAATGCCCTCCAAGGTAGAAGAACTATGGAGTTTACTTCATCAGGAACAGGAGCCACATATCCTATCAGGTCCCTTATAACATGTGCTACAAAGTGCGTGATGTACCTTTTGCGATGCCCATGCGGTTTGGAATATGTGGGCCGGACCATCAGAAAATTGAGTACCAGATTAGGTGAGCACATCACCAACATAAAAAGTGGTTTTGACAAACATAGTGTGTCTAAGCACTATGATCTTGTGCATAACAGAAACCCAAAAGGTACCATTTTCATTGGTTTGGAGAAATATGTGCCCAACTGGAGAGGGGGCAATGGCAAAAGAAGCATCTCTAGATCCGAAACCAGTTGGATACATAAATTGGGTTGTCACACACCGGGTGGCCTCAACGTTGAATGGGATATAAATTGCTTTATCAACAATGGGTGACATATTATTTGTTCCCCTCATAAGCAATTTGTTCCCATTTTTCTTCCTGTGCAATTTTGGTCCAGTGTTTTGTTTGGGCCTGACTAACTAAGTATATCATAAGTTTTATTTTAATATAAAAAGTTTTTTTAAGTATTTCTATATTGGTTTAGTGTAAACCTGCTTAGGATTCATTTTAAAAAAAAAAGAATTTTTTTTAAAAAAATAATGTTTTAAAGGAATGTTTTTTTAAAAAAGAGAATGTTTTTTGGAAAAAGAATGTTTTTTTTGAATAAAGAATGTTTTTGAAAAAATGGTTTAACCACTTCAGCCCTGGAAGAATTTACCCCCTTCCTGACCAGAGCACTTTCTTTTTCGTACATCACGGGACACAGAGCGACTTAGTCATTACTAATGGTTATATAGTTTACCTTCAGGTGTTGGCACTGGCCAATTCCAAACCGGAAGTACCCTCCCCTATATAAGCCCCTCCCACCCGGGAGCACCTCAGTTTTTTGCCAGTGTCTAAGGTGTTGGCCAAAGAGTAACATGTGTTTTCACTGGGCTTGCGTACAGGTTCTTTTGGGCCTTAGTAAGCTGTTCCGGATCCCACCAAAAAAGCTTCATAGCTAAACGGTCGGTACCCGGGCCTTGCAGCAGAAGAGCAAGGTTTTGCCTGTAATGCTTCTCTTAGGAGGGCTGGACCCTGGGATCCAGAGCTCTGGTCATACCCACGACCAAGACGCTGTCTGTGCAGGGTGCTATACAGGTCCAGGGGAGTGGAATCCTTGGGAACCCGGTCCCTGAAGGTTTAATTACAATGCCTGCCGTGATAGGTGAAGTTTGGACTTTTGTGGACCAAACAAAGTCCTGCGGCGGGGATCAGGTAAGTGGGGGCCCTCAGGAACTTGGTTCTATTGGGGGACCCCCAAGCCTAATTTGTCTTTCTGTCTGTTACCTAACGGTATTCCCGCTAAATATCTGTGTTTGCCTATAACTACTGAAAATGTAAAATTTTAATAGTAGTCAAGAAAAAAAAAAAAAAAACAGGGACCGCGGTACCTGTGTTAAACCACTAGAGGCCGCTGTAGTCCATTTTTCTTGTAAATGTGGATCTTTGGTTTTCTCAACTCAAAAGATCCAGGCAGCTGGTAAGTTTCTCTGAGGGAATCCACTTCCTCTGCCCTGTTGCTGCGTTCATCCACCGCACAGGCCCTCCGGCAAAAAGGGCCCTGGCTCCTAGTCCTCTGTTGGTTTTCGAAAAGGGCGCCATTGGCGCACGGGCGCGCGCGCGGGCGCGTGCACGCGCCTCCTATGAAAAAAAAGGGGCGGGGCGGGTGGATGACGCTCGATGCGCGCCGCGGCGCTTCTGCGCATGTGCGGGCGTCCCAGCATGGTTAAAAGACACAGTACAAGTGTCAGCTGCATGCAAACAGAGCTAGCAACAAACAGTGGCACACAGAGGCGGTTGATGCAGGCATCCCCATAGAAAGGCACTTTAGTGGACACCAGCTGGTATATAGCAGCACCTGTGTTAGACTATTACCAGCAAAAATTGGTGTATGACGACGGGAATACCTCAGCTTTGTGCTTAAAGGATATGTCGTCCAGACGCTCCGGAAATAGATCTTCCAGGAAGCCAAAGGGGTCTCCATCGGGCTCTGAGGATATTGGGCATGCTTGCACTGCACCAATCTCCCCTGAGAATGCAGAGGTCAGTAGCCGTAGAAACCCCGCAGGAATGCCTGGTGCTGCGGCTGTCCCCAGTCCACCAGCTCCTGTATATATAACAGAGGAGGTTTTATCCTCAACTCTGGGAGGATTGGAAGAGAGATTAACAGCATTGATCGCTGCTTCCCTGTCACAGGAAAAGCGCGTCCGATCTCCGTCTCCTCCTTCAGAGTGCCTGTTAGTGGAGGAACAGCCCCACACAGAGATCGACCTACCTGAAGGGGATCAGGATGAGGTTGATTCACTTATAGAGGAATCAACAGTGGAAGAACCTTTCTCAGCTTCTCAGGCTGAAAGATTATGGGTTCAGTCTCTGACTAACATGGTCCGATCAGCATTTAAAATGCCTCTGGCGGAACCACCATCCACTACGGTTTCCTCGCTGGGGTCGCTAAAAGCTCCCCAGGCGGTCTGTTCCTTCCCAATCCACCCTTTATTAGAAGGGCTTATTTACCAGGATTGGGAGCATCCTGATAAAATATTTGCTCCCCCCAAGAGATTTCCGGTGATCTATCCCATGGAGGATAAGTTCATAAGAAAATGGAGGGTCCCTATAGTGGACGCAGCCATCTCTTCTGTTAACAAATCACTGACATGTCCAGTAGATAATGTTCCAATGTTCAAAGACCCAATAGATAAAAAATTGGAGTCTTTACTAAAATCTGCTTTCTCTACAGCAAGTATGGTGACACAACCTGCGGTAGCAGCGATTGGAGTCTGCCAAGCAGTGAAAGATCAGTTGAAACAAGTCTTAAGGGACTTACCAGATCAGCAGGCTCATGCCCTAGCTGACCTGCCTAGAGCCTTGTGTTTTGCGGTGGACGCCATAAAGGATACAATCCAACAGGCCTCCCGCTTTACGCTGTCTATAGTACATATGCGTAGGCTTCTGTGGCTCAAAAACTGGTCTGCTGAAGCTCCCTGTAAAAAACTGCTGGTTAGCTTCCCATTTCATGGAGAACGCTTATTTGGAGAAGATCTGGACAAATATATCCAGAAAATTTCTGCCGGTAAAAGTTCACTCTTACCGGTTAAGAACAAGGGTAGAAGTCCTTCTTTTAAGAGGCCTACCTCTCCAGTCCCGGGCACATCGGCTGTGAAGCAGTTCCGACGGCCTCCGCGGTCAAATTCAGGGGGCAGAAATCAGGGACAATCACAGGGTAACAAGAAGCCCTGGATCAAGAGAGGTACAAAACCTCCCCCTAAGGCATGAAGTATTGCCCCCGCTCAATCGGGTGGGGGGAAGACTTCAGTTGTTCACAGAGACCTGGCGGGACACCATCAGAGACAGATGGGTGCTCTCCGCAGTAAGTCTGGGATACAAGCTGGAGTTAAAAGGCACTCCTCCTGCCCAATTTATGAGGTCAAACGTGCCAAGAGATCCCCAAAAGAGAGGATCCCTCCTTCTGGCACTAGAACAACTATTGCTCCAAGGGGTAATCATGAAGGTTCCCCTGGAAGAAAGCGGATTCGGGTTTTACTCGAACCTTTTCACAGTCCCCAAACCAAATGGGGACGTGAGGCCCATATTAAATCTAAAAGGGCTAAACAAGTTCCTAAATATCAGGACCTTTCGGATGGAGTCGATCCGATCAGTGGCCACCGCCCTACAAGGGCAGGAATGGCTAGCCTCGATCGACATAAGGGATGCTTATCTGCATATTCCCATCTTTCCGGCCCATCAGAAATTTCTACGCTTTGCAGTAGAAGGGCGCCATTTTCAGTTCAGAGCCTTACCTTTCGGTCTGGCCACAGCACCACGAGTGTTCACAAAAATTCTGGCCCCATTATTGGCCAATCTAAGAACACAGGGTGTAACGATAATGGCATATCTAGACGACCTGCTACTAATAGACCACTCAGTGGAAAAGCTGGAAGTAGCTATTCACAAGACAATCGAGTATCTGGAATATCACGGTTGGATTATCAACCGGGACAAGTCAGCTCTAAGACCAGTCAAAAGTCTGGAATACTTAGGGCTAAGGCTGGATTCAAATCAGAGAAAGATTTTCTTACCTCCAGAGAAGGTGTCGTCTTTAAGAAATTTGACCCACTTAGTGGGTACAAAAAGAAAACCATCCATACGTCTCTGCATGAGGCTGCTGGGAAAGATGGTGGCTTCATTCGAAGCGGTACCCTACGGTCAATTCCATTCAAGGAATTTGCAAAGGGCCATACTGTCAGCCTGGAACAAAAAAGTTCAGGCTTTAGACTTACCAATGTCCCTGTCCCCTTCCGTTCGCAAGAGCCTCCATTGGTGGTTGGTGCCCCAGAATCTGGAAAGAGGGAAACCCTTCAGTCCGGTTTCTTGGAAGGTGGTCACTACAGATGCCAGCCTCATCGGCTGGGGGGCAGTGCTGGAGCAATGGTCTCTCCAGGGCAGGTGGTCAGAAGCAGAAAAGGCCCTGCCCATCAATCTCTTAGAGATACGAGCAGCCCGGTATGCCCTAGTAGCATGGACATCCAAACTCCAGGGGTCCCCTGTCAGAATTCAATCAGACAATGCCACGGCAGTGGCATATATCAATCATCAGGGTGGCACCAAAAGTCGTGCAGCCCAGAAGGAAGCAAATTGCATCCTGGAGTGGGCAGAAAGATATGTCCCAGCCATATCCGCGGTTTTCATCCCAGGAGTGGAAAATTGGAGAGCGGACTTTCTAAGTCGCCAACAATTATGCCCGGGGGAATGGTCTCTTCACCCCGAGGTTTTCCAGGCAATATGCCAGCGGTGGGGAACACCGGATGTAGATCTGCTAGCATCCAGATTCAACGCAAAGGTGGACAGGTTTGTGTCTCGCACAAGGGATCCCCTAGCTTGCGGCTCGGATGCCCTAGTGTTCCCTTGGGATCGGTTCAAGCTGATATATGCATTCCCACCGCCACAATTGTTACCGCGATTACTCCGCAGAATCAGGGTAGAAAAGAAACCAGTGATTCTGGTGGCTCCAGCGTGGCCCCGAAGGGCATGGTACGCGGAGATTGTAAAAATGTCAGTGAGGAGTCCTTGGACCCTCCCACTTCGTCCGGACCTGCTGTCGCAAGGACCGATATACCACCCTTCCTTACCAGCCCTAGGTTTGACGGCCTGGCTATTGAAGCCCACATTCTGAAAAAGAGAGGGCTCTCTAATTCTGTGGTATCTACCATGATCAATGCCAGGAAACCGGTATCCAGGCAGATCTATTATAAGATCTGGAAAGCGTACATTACGTGGTGTGAGACCAAGAAATGGCATCCACGTAAGTACATGATAGGGAGGATTCTGGACTTCGTACAGTGGGCTGTAGATAGGAAGCTGGCCTTGAGTACTATCAAAGGTCAGATTTCGGCCTTGTCAATATTTTTTCAAAGGCCCTTGGCTTCGCATTCACTAGTCAAAGCCTTTATACAAGGAGTGATGCGTATTAGCCCTCCGGTTAGTATTCCCATATGTCCTTGGGACTTAAACCTGGTTCTGTCGGTTCTACAGAAACAACCGTTTGAACCATTACAACACATTTCCTTGGTTCTTCTCACCAGGAAATTGGTTTTCTTAGTAGCCATTTGTTCGGCTAAAAGAGTGTCGGAATTAGCAGCTATGTCCTGTAAGGAGCCATATCTGGTTGTCCATAAGGACAGAGTAGTATTACGTCCTCATCCAGCCTTTCTTCCTAAGGTGGTATCGAGGTTTCATTTGAACCAAGATGTGGTTCTTCCTTCTTTTTTCCCCAAACCTAGCTCAGTAGAGGAAAAGTTATTACATTCTTTGGATGTGGTAAGAGCAGTTAAAGCTTATCTAAAAGCCACTGCTCAGATTCGCAGAACGGATTCTTTGTTTGTTCTGCCGGAAGGCCCCAGAAGGGGTCAGGCAGCATCAAAATCTACTTTAGCCAAGTGGATTCGACAGGTCATAATACAAGCCTATGGCTTGAGAAAGAGACCGCCTCCGTTCAAAGTTAGGGCGCACTCCACAAGAGCGGTTGGAACTTCATGGGCAGTGCATCACCAGGCCTCCCTGGCTCAAGTATGTAAGGCCGCAACATGGTCTTCGGTACACACGTTTACTAGATTCTATCAGGTAGACGTTAGAAGTCAGGAGGATGTCGCCTTTGGGCGCAGTGTGTTGCAGGCCGCAAAAGATCCTCATGCCTGATGGCGCCCAGCTTATGTACCCCCCCCTCATTTGGCATTGCTTTGGGACGTCCCATTAGTAATGACTAAGTCGCTCTGTGTCCCGTGATGTACGAAAAAGAAAAAGGGATTTTTATAACAGCTTACCTGTAAAATCCTTTTCTTGGAGTACATCACGGGACACAGAGCTCCCACCCCTCTTTTTGGGACACTTATTGCTTGGCTACAAAACTGAGGTGCTCCCGGGTGGGAGGGGCTTATATAGGGGAGGGTACTTCCGGTTTGGAATTGGCCAGTGCCAACACCTGAAGGTAAACTATATAACCATTAGTAATGACTAAGTCGCTCTGTGTCCCGTGATGTACTCCAAGAAAAGGATTTTACAGGTAAGCTGTTATAAAAATCCCTTTTTTTGCGATGCAGCACTGTGTCGCTTTAACTGACAATTGCGCGGTCGTGCGACGTTGAACCTAACCAAAATTGACGTCCTTTTTCCCCCACAAATAGAGCTTTCTTTTGGTGGTATTTGATCACCTCTGCGGTTTTTATTTTTTGTGCTATAAACAAAAGAAGAGCGACATATTTGAAAAAAATGCAATATTTTTTACTTTTTGATTTAATAAATATCACAATTTTTTTTTTTAAAACAATTTTTTTTCTAAGTTTAGACCGATACGTATTCTACATATTTTTGGTAATTTTTTTTTGCAATAAGCGTATATTGATTGGTTTGCGCAAAAGTTATAGCGTCTACATAATAGGGGATAGATTTATGGCATTTTTATTTTTTTTATTTTTTTTACTAGTAATAGCGGCGATCTGCGATTTTTATTGTGACCGTGACATTGCGGCAGACACATCGGACACTATTGGCGCGTTTTTGGGACCATTCACATTTATACAGCGATTAGTGCTATAAAACTGCACTAATTACTGTGTAAATGTGACTGGCAGGGAAAGGGTTAACACTAGGGGGCGATCAAGGGGTTAATATGTTCCCTATTGAGTGATTGTAACTGTAGGGGGAGGGGACTCACAAGGGGAGGAGACCGATCTGTGTTCCTCTGTACTGGGAACACACATCGGTCTCCTCACCTCTGACAGGAGGTGGATCTGTGTGTTTACACACACAGATCCACACTTCTGCCGTGATCGTGGGCAATCGCGGGTGCCCAGCGGACATCGCGACCGCCGGGCACACTCACCGGGTCACGAGCGTTGCCGCGCGCGCGCCCCATAGACGGCCGGGAAAAAAGGACGTCATATGACGTCCGCCCGGAGGGAGGGAGGGTTCCTGCCGGCGTCATATGTCTATGACCCGGTAGGAAGTGGTTAATAACAGTTGCACCATGATCCACAAGATGTCAGTGTGGAGATTATTTTGAAAATCAGTTTTAAAAATTGGTGCAATATCTGTAAGTTCCACTGGGGGTGATGGTGCAACTGTGTTTTATGTCAAGACCTCTCCATTGAGAGATCAATGCAGAGGCTAGTACAATTTTCTGCTCTGTCTGCCAATTTGACATGTAGCCAATGAGAGAACCCCGAGTGGGCCCTTTGGCTACAAATAGCGTGTGCGTGCTCATGTGGGCGTGCCCCCGATGATGTCACATTTGACGAAACGGCGTAGGGTGACACGCACATGCATTACGCACGCGCGAATCAGCCTTTGACAGAAACTCTAAACTTTTTTATTTCCTTGCAAGGATTTTCTCGTTTTATCATTATTTTTATACCTATGTGAGAGCTGTTTTCTCTCCTGTTCATTTCTAATAAAACTTCCCTGATGAATGCTACACTATGGAAAGTTTTTCTTTCTTCTCTTTGGACATCGTTTTAACTGCTGAGGATTATTCACTCTGATCAATCAAGAGTGTTTTTCATCTCCGATTTGGATCATCTGTGCAGACACGTCTCTGGAGACTCGCCTATTGTGGATGAAGTGTCTTCACTGGAATTTCTCTGCCTTCCATGGAGTGAACATCGCTCTACTAAGCTTGTTTTGACCCCCCTGAAAAGGGCGGTCGCAGGCTGTTTGGTAAGCCTTCATTTCTCACTTTGGTGGCGGGATCTTCACTTATTGTTGGAATAGCACTTACCAGCTTCATCGGATATCTTCTCTGTGGAACTCTTATCATCAATATAGAGGAAATCCTCTACACATTTATTTTATAATCTTCTTTCTTCACGGGCACTTATGAACTTGATTGGTTTATTTGCATTGTTTTATTAGTGTTTTTAATACTTTTTTTCACGTATTTAATTTTAACTGTATAGATATATACAGTTCTTTCCAGCGCTACACTATTTTTGTATACTCATTTTGTTTGTACCTTATATCAAAGGTTTTTTTGGTGTTTAGCAGCAGGTTTCCTTAAGGGACATATTCATTTATTTATTTTTTTAAATCACTTTGCACCTAGCGCGAATTTTTACTTTTTATAACCATACCTGATCATGGCCCACTGGCGTGGGGAAAAAATCCAAGCTCCCCTGACACTGTCCTGGTGCCATATTGCAACAGATACTCATTGATGGCCATCTGCTGCGTGTGCAGCCGCTGCAGCATGGCCAACGTAGAGTTCCACCTGGTGGGCATGTCGCAGATTATGCGGTTCTTGGGCAGGTTGTAATCCTTTTGCAGGTCAGCCAGCCAAGCACTGGCATTATATGACCGGCGGAAATGCCCACAGAGTTTCCTGGCCTGCTTCAGGACCTCCTGTAAGCCTGGGTACCTGCCCAAGAACCGCTGCACCACCAAGTTAAGGACGTGAGCCAAACAGGGCACATGGGTCAGTTGTCCCTGTCGGAGGGCAGAGAGGAGGCTGGTGCCATTGTCGGAAACCACCTTTCCTGGCTTAAGCTGGCGTGGCGTCAACCACCTCTGAGCCTGCTCCTGCAGAGCTGACAGAATCTCTGCCCCAGTGTGGTTCCTGTCCCCCAAGCACACCAGCTCAAGCACCGCATGGCATCTTTTTGCCTGCGTACTTGCGTAGCCCCTTGAACGCCTATGGAGCACCGCTGGTTCCGAGGACAAAGCACAGGTAGAGTCCATGGAGGAAGAAGAAGAGGAGGGGGTGGAGGAGAGAGGTGTGTCAGAATCACAATAGGGGTGGGATATTACATCTTGATTGATGGAGGCTTCCCCTCTCTGTTATTCTAAAACACAGGCTGGAGGGGCATGGCAGCCTGTGACTAGTATAAATCTGCCCATACTGTGTTATTGCAAAAAAATAATAATAAAGATTTGATTTCAACTATACTGTGTATTGTATGACAATTTAAAACAGTTTATTGATATTAAGTATTTATTTTTATTCTGTATCCCAGAGGCTGTTTTTTTTTTTTTTTTACATGTGACAACTAGAAGCTTATCCTACCACTGTTTCCCTACAGACAGGCTGGGAAAGAGCTGGGTCATGTGACAGCTTTATATCGATTAGTAAAAAAAAAGGTACATGGATTTTTTTTGGTTAAAATAATTATAGTGCCATCATCCACATACAAAAAGAGAAGTAATAATGTATAAAACACCCTCCTAGGTCAGGTGCTAGAAGCGAGGCAAGTTTCGTTTTCGGCTCTGCTGTTAGAAGTGGAGACTTGATTGTGCTTTGCCTACAGCCTTCTGCAGCTGCAGGCTTGACTGTCTCCCCCTGTCTTTCAAAAATCTTAGTGTGAGGAGAGGGCGGAGTCTGAGCTGGCCCTGGATACAGCGTTGGCCGATCCCTGGTTGAGAACGATGGCCAGTAGGGGGCTGACAGGTGTATTTAAGGCAGAGAGCAGAGAGTAGCAGGGCCCGTTTGCCTGCTGAGAGTCACCCAGCCTGGAAATGCTGTTAAAATTTCCAAGGATTAGGAGTAGCCTTAAGAAGTCCTGGATAATTCTTGCTCAGTGAGGAGCCATGGTATCACCCCTAATTTCACAGTAACAGTCAAGGCAACACTCAGAGGGGATCTTCCTGGGAGAATTCATGCAGAGTCAAGCTGAAGCTGAGAGGAGGTCTTCAGACCTGGGTCACAGTGAGTGAGAGAGACTGTTACATGTACACCCCTTCTGGTTAGATATGGTAAATGTGTGGTCAAATCCAGATTAATTAGGAATATAAATATATGGCACCAACATCCCTTAAATATATATTGTACAAAAGTGTTTTTTCTCCAATACCCTTCTGGTTAGAGGGATCATTCCAGACTTGCTGCCAGAGAGTGCCTTGGGCAAAAGAGGGCCTCTGTGATATAACCTTGTGCTACCTTTTTCTGGAACAAAACTCTGCTTCATTTGCTTAGCTGCTTCAAGATAGTGTCCTCATTCGAGTTGTTTGGTTCTGGGCATCCCAAAGCTCTTCCCTATCCCTATCCCAGTTCTACAAAACAATAAAACCAACAACAACGAAGACACTATCTGCCTGATTACTGTCTGAAGACTGGGTGAGTTTCACATCCTACTCGTCAGTCAGCCTTGCTGGCTATTTAAACTGCATGGATCAGATCTCCTGTGCTTTCGCCTTGGTCAACATATCCGGATACTCTGTGCTGTGTTTTCCTTTTAATTACTTTTGCCTGGCTGACTTCCCTTCTGATTCCTGTTTCCGTTGGCTGCTTCTGACTACGCTGATCTTTGAATTCCTGTTTTACTGTCTTTCTCCGACTACCTGCTCTGGTTACCGAACCCTGGCTATGTTTTGACCACGTTTATTCTGTTTGTATGATTTTACCATTTTATTAAAGTGTGATTATTACTGATCTTCTGTGTCAGTCCTTATTTATGGCTCGTGACAGTGAGATTGTATGCATGTGGCTAAAATTACCCTGTGCCTGGCTGCTTGCTCCATTAAGGGATCAGAACCTGGGATCAGATTTGTGGACCAAGTCAGGGGCCCGCTATATGTAAATTAAACAGTGTGTGTTTAGTATCAGTAAAAGACACGCCTATAGTACCTGTCAAGTCTATGAACAACTTTGCTGAAGTAATTTGTTGTCAACAAGGAAAGCATTATAAGGTGCTACATAACAGTACAGTGTATGTATATGTGTATAAATACATAAGTCTCTAGCTGACCTTGCTTGTGTGTTTTGATGTTTTGGTTTGAGCAGAGTTTTTCCATTTCAAATATTGTGGGTTTTTCTTGTTGTACAATTTAACCCACCCTGTCGTTCGCGTTATAATCTGGAAACCACAGATGTTGTACACATGAAGACTAGACAGGGAAAAACTTTTTTTTGTAATTATGACATATGGTGTCTGATAGAATTTTTTAAAGTTTTTATTTCTTTTATGTAGCGCCCTGCTCCTGTTGACCAGGCACTATTGTGTAAATTTAGTGGGTCATCTGAATTGTACATAGTTCAGAATACAATGTTTATGGCTAAATTAGCCTCTGTTCCAGCTTTGGCCCAAGGCTACGTTACTTTGAGTAGGCCCAGAAGTCTGTCTGGGGCCTACTGGTTCGGGGATGGTCCTGTGCTGTCTTGCCTGCAGGAAGAAGCCGAGCAATTGGAGGATCCAGGGGAGGACTTTTCTTGGAGAGGACCGAGCAAAAGGCTGGTATCTCGGGAAGAGCCCGGTGACTCAATTGGAGGATGCATCTTAACCAATCTACCTCACAGTACTGCCAGATGGCTTAAAGGACTTTGGTACTGTGCAGTTGTGTTCGCTCAAGCAATTACTGATTTCCAAATCCTGTGGCACAGGATTGTTTAACAGTTAGTACTATCATCAAGTCTGTGGCAGAGACTTTTGTCCGTGCATCATTCCGGCTGCTAGGCCGGTGAGAGAGGCCTATCCGGGTGAGCAAGATCCAGTGACAGAAAGTGTACTTGTCTCCAGGATCTCAAGTTCCTCAGCGATCTACACAATGTATCTGAATTCCCCTAGCCCTCCATCCCTCTACTGCTGCAAGTTGTGTTGAATAAAAAGCATTGGAAAAAGACTAAGTGACTGGTGCATGCATCTGTGGGCACATTGCCCAATTTAGAGCCAAGCAAGTTTTTATTAGTTGAACTGTGGGGTAACGGCAGGACCAAAAATAACCAGCAGCTCCTATGGGGTAGTGCTACATTTATTTTTTAGAATAATAACATTTTAATATTATTCACAGTTCATTTCCATGGTTCATTCCCTACAAACACACTCATATGCCTTTATGGAGAAGAAATATGCCACACTTGGGTTTTGCATACTGTGTTAGGTTAAGTTCTATTTCCTGTTTCCTTGACAAGGGTAGCTAAGAGCTAACCATGCCACTTAACCATAACCCTTAATTGCTATTCCAGATACCCGCGCCTTCACCTGAGTAAGAGACCACACCAGCTTTCTTTTGGAGTAAATGGCCGAGCCCGGCCTTTTATTAACAAAGCAAAATGTTATCATTATATTAACCATCATAACATTTCTATTGACCAAACAAAAAACAGACATAATGATTTTTAAGGTCCTTGACGGTACCACTCCAACATCCCCCTTTTTATTGTGTCCGAGGCACCACCTAGCTGAGTTGACACCCCCGTCGCTACTTATAGACTCAGGGCCTAAACCCAGCTGACCTCAGCCACCCAGGGTCCTTACCGCTCTCCGTTCACTAGCCAGTGAATCGTTCCCACTCGAGGATACCATACCTGAGATGGTTCCCCACCGCTTACCCAAATGAACCTAATTATACCACCGCCAAGGACCCCAAAAATGCCAAATTAACAAACAAAATTATTTACAACACCCACACAGACTATTAGGGCGGGAGGGAGGGATGTCCTTTACTGGCTGCCCGGCTAAACTGTTAGAGCTCCACCCACTTCCTCAGCCTAATAACTGTACTGCTCCACCCCCACAACCCCCTAATTGACCAATAAGGACACCTGTATTACCACCTCTACATGCCTTAACCCTCTACTGCCTGGATACCCTTAACACCCTGTCATGTTCCCCCTACACTGACCCTGTTCCAGTTGCAGTTCCGGGGGTTTCTTGACAAGGGTAGCTAAGAGCTAACCATGCCACTTAACCATAACCCTTAATTGCTATTCCAGATACCCGCGCCTTCACCTGAGTAAGAGACCACACCAGCTTTCTTTTGGGGTAAATGGCCGAGCCCGGCCTTTTATTAACAAAGCAAAATGTTATCATTATATTAACCATCATAACATTTCTATTGACCAAACAAAAAACAGACATAATGATTTTTAAGGTCCTTGACGGTACCACCCCAACATCCCCCTTTTTATTGTGTCCGAGGCACCACCTAGCTGAGTTGCCACCCCAGTCGCTACTTATAGACTCAGGGCCTAAACCCAGCTGACCTCAGCCACCCAGGGTCCTTACCGCTCTCCGTTCACTAGCCAGTGAATCGTTCCCACTCGAGGATACCATACCTGAGATGGTTCCCCACCGCTTACCCAAATGAACCTAATTATACCACCGCCAAGGACCCCAAAAAACGCCACAGCGCCGCAGGTGTGACTCCTTACACCTGCGCGCCCCCGCCAAACCCGAAAAAGCCCTCTGCACTCCATCCTCCAAACCCAGCCACCATAAATCCGTGCCCACGGCATTAAGGTGAACGCCCTCCCCCCTACAGAAAAACGCCACGTGTCCTCCCACCAAGTCCAAATGACGAACCACCAGACCACTATTCCTAACAAAAAACATCCCCACTTCTCTGTCAACTTTCACCCGATCTTTGTTGATCCTTGCCACTGATCTGGCCTCTCGCCACACAGTGCGATCCACGATATCCGACCAGACCAATAATGTACGCGGAAAATCACACTAAGCCGGAGAAAATAAAAATGGATGTCGCGAATGAGCTCTCTGGAAGCCCTGACACCCAGATCATTGCCCCCTGAGTGAACAACTAAAATGTCAGGTGGCCTACCTCAACGGGCAAACCTATTAGCTTCGGGCACCACCTGATTCCATATCACGCCCCGGACCCCTATCCAGCGGACACTGCCTAATTCACGGGGAATGCCCAGTTGCCTGGCCCCAGGCCTGACTTCCGCGCCCCTGGCTCACCAGTATACGTAAGAGTGCCCCCCGAATTCCCACGAGGCATCTCCAACCCATAAGCAAAACCATACAACACAGTCCCACCCACCGGCAAACTGGGAAACACAGTAATACACAACATACACAAACAGAAGAGAAAGGGTGGAAACACACACAAGACCCTGGCAGGGCACAAACCGACCCACGCACCAGCACCCCCCCTATTCCCTACATAAAATGTGGCCTGAAGTACAACCGGTACCTGTCGGACTCCCACCTCCTAAATATACTGTCACCAGGATTAGAACCCACAACTTCACCGATGGAAGCCTACCATCCTGACCACTATGCTAGCTCTACACTAGCTCAAACCACCGGACCGCAGCCACGGCCAACCCCAGCGAAACGCCTCGGTAGCCGCACTGATGCGACAAGAGTGAGACCCACAATGCTTGGGATCCAAACCTACCACCCCCAGACACTTCCTAAAGACAGCCCCAAACTTGAATCGCGATAAACGAGACCCATCTGCAGGCACCAAGAACGGGCCTGCTATATGCGGACGGAAGTCCGCGAATCGAACAAACGCACCCGTCGGGCAAAGGCCCGTCTCCGCGCCCCGGAACACTTCCAACTGTGCCCCCTTCCATAACTGATCTGTCTTGGCAAGACGTATTCCCATCCGACCCGAATACTCTGAGTACACCACCTCCTCCCACAAAAACCCCACCCGTGACAGCTCTAGAAGGGCTGGCCAGCTCACCCAGCCTAAGGGCCCCGAAGAAAGCCAATAAAAAAGGCTGCCTGGAACAAAGCCTGTCCATAGCCATACGAACAAACCAATCCCAGCCGTCCCAGGGCCGCCCTCAACACGGCAAACTATACTGGCCGCATGGAATCCCGGGACCTACAGCCCTCGCGGTATCCCTTCCTAGCCTGGCGAACCATAAAAGAGTTTGTGGCATCCCCCACACCCCGCAACTTAAACCGAAACGCCAGGCCCGCCACTTTCCATTCAAGCGCTGATGCAGACATGCCTGGAACACAATTCCGCAGAATGAAATAGACCACCACAGAAAAAGTATCCCCCCTATCCCCAACCTCCGCCAGTAACGCATTCCACTCCGTCCACGCTCTGAAAAACGCTTCCTACGTAGCTGCACTCAGGGAATCCTAGATCAATCCTGCGGCGACTCCAACACTATCCTCCAAATCCTCGGTCGACAAGGTGTTCCACGCCGCTCCGCCTCCGGGGCCAACACTCGAAACTCCGTCCACTGCGAACGAGACAAGTCATCCGCAATCTTGTTATGAACCCCCGGTACATGAACAGCATGTATCAAAGTCCCCTATCGGAGACACAACAAAACCAAATGGCGCATGAGGCGCACCCCCGGCAGTGAGGAGACCGAGATGTTGTTATCAATGGTCCGCACCACCGCCCACCGAACCTGCCGCATCCGTAAGCAAAGCAAACCGGATTGCTCACCGGCCCTGACATCCAGAGCGACCGTCCCTTGTAAGTCAGCAAAAAGTTGACCCCCAGAGACTCCCAGACAAACGGACGCAATGCCGCGGTCCACTGACTCCCGCCGTAGCCCAAGATAGCTGCCGGCAAAAATTCCTGCCCATCGGACGTATTCAACAAGCAAAATTCAGTTTCCCAGCAGGGACTGCAATTCCCGCACCCTGACCTTCCGCCTGCCGGCCCTGCTAGACACCCCGTGCCGTAGCGCCCTCAGCTTGTCCTCGGGCAAACGACACTCCATGTCCACGAAAACTATCTTAATGCCCAGAAAATCAGCTCCGTCGCCGGGCCTTCTGTCTCCTCCGGAGCCAAAGGAATCCCGAAACAACCCGCAATGTGCTGAAGCGTCCCCCAGCAACACCGCACGTATGGAAGAAATCCGGTGGCCCAACACACAAGAAATCATCCAGGTAGTGGATGACGGAGCCAAGGCCGGACACATCCCGCATGACCCATTCGACAAACGAGCTGAATGCCTCCAACAGTGCACCAGAAATGGAACACCCCATAGACAGCAACGATAGACAAAATACGAATCGTTCTGCCTACCACCCAAGAGGTGCATACTGTCCAGATGAACAGGAAGCAGGCAGAACGCCGCCTCCACGTCCGCCTTGGCCAACAACGATCCCCGTCCGTACCTCCGAACCCATGCCACCGCCACGTCCAACGACGTATAGGTGGCCGCCCAGGCTTGCGGATCAATACCATCGTTGACCTAGCCCCCTGTCGGATGGGAAAGATGATGGCTCAAACGGTACTTCCCGGTTCCTTCTTGATAACCACCCCCAGAGGAGGCACCACCAGGCCCGGAAGTGGAGGAGCGGAAAATGGCCCGCTCAGTCCACCCAGAGAAACCCCTTTAAGAAGTGTCCCCGACACCACCATCGGGATCTGGAGAGCCCACCACAAGTCCGGAGCCACGGGAGGAACAACTGGCAACGCGCAAGGGATATGGAAACCCACTGTAAACTCCTCCCCCAAGAGTCGAGCCGACTCCCGACCTGGAAACCTACTTGTGAAAGGAAGCATCGTTCCCCCCCCCACCGGAGTCGGCCCTTTTACCAGGCGCCCCGCCTGCATGCCCCTTTCCAGCCTTGAAACACCTTGCGTGCGAATGGTTCCCGCCACACCCGGAACATTCGTGCTTGAAACGACAGGTGGGCCCGAAACGGCAAGAGCTGTAATTAAATTGCCAGCAAACCCCTTTCTTCCTAGCGGCCGACGGTACCGGGTGGAGGCTCCACCAGCCCCCCCTGGAAATGACTGGCTCCCCACCTTAGCCGGGGTCATCAGCCGCATCCCGAGGCCAATGTCCTTGTGATCCCAGCGAATCGCAGAGCGAACCGCCTTGCGTTGCCGGAACTGTTCGTCCTAGCGAAGCCAAGCCACCCCAATCTCATCCAAAAACAAAACAAGGCCGAACAGCCTTCTGGCGTCTTCTCGCCGACCACCCCCGCCAAAATCGCAAACGCCTGCAACCAGTTGGCAAACGTGCGGGGAATAAGTCGGTACCTACACTTCTACCTCGTCCTCCTTCCTGCTCTCCTCCGGTTTCACCCGATCAAGGTCGAATTTTCTAGCGAGAGAAGGGAAAAATGTTCCACATACTCCCCCTGCCAAATTTGTTATTTTCCTTTCCCTCACTTCCGGCTGAAGGTGCGCCCCAAGGGGCCCCTCAACCCAGACCTCGCACTTGGTCAGTCCGCCAAACTCATCCCGACCGATTCATTGTCCTCCTTGGACTACTCACCCAAAGCCGCAGGGCACAGCGCCAGCGGCGCCTCCATAAACTGCTGCGGCGCAGCAGAGAGAATGATGTACGGCGTCGACTCCCCCAAAGTTCCTGGGTTGTCCCACGGCGTCACTACTGCACCACCCTGCACCCCAACCCCTTATCCAAGTTCAGCAACATCACCCTCAAGCCCTCCAGCACTTCCCGGGTGAGCCCTTCTGAGTCCTGGACCCCAGTCCCCCCACCCCGGGCCTAACCCCCAGCCAACAGAGAGAGAGAAAGGAAAGGAAGAATACCAGAAACACACTCACCAGGCTGCAAGGGGCAGGGAACCCCGCCAGCCGCCGGATCGAACTCCCCCGCCGCCCCTGCATCCTCATCAGCCAGGTCCCCGTCCTCTGCGCTGCTGTAGTCCGCTCCCGACTGACGCACTGGCACCACGGGCTACACCGACCTCCTCTCGGCCGACCGTCCTCTTCCGCCGCCTGCCGCAGACGTGCTCCTCACAGCTGAAGCGCTGGGTTCCTTCCACCGACCCGAACGCTGCCTCCCGCCACCACCGACGACAGGCGCCCCGTCCAGTCCCGAACTCCTGGACACAGCGCGTGACCCGGAGGTGGGCGCCGCCATCTTGACTCCACTGCAGGCAGACGTGCCCGCCCTCCATCGCCGCTCCCCCGCCATCCGGGACGAGCGTCCGGCCGCACCAGGCGACAGGCCAGAGGCCACATCTCTCCCCCTCCCACGCCGGGCAGACGTACCGACCGGTACCTCGCCAGCCACGCCAGCCGCTCGCTCCGGTAACCGGACGATGGAGGATGGGCCCGAATCGACTCACCGGGATGACCCCATCCCCCGCGGGCTCCGCCTGAGATGGGGATTCCTCCCAGGCAAACCCCCCGCCCCAGCCAGCGGTGCTTGGCAGGGGGGCCTGAAGGGTCCGTA
This sequence comes from Rana muscosa, assembly GCA_029206835.1. Lineage (NCBI taxonomy): Eukaryota > Metazoa > Chordata > Amphibia > Anura > Ranidae > Rana > Rana muscosa. The sequence goes on from CM055122.1 coordinate 22,999,560, forward strand.
GGCGGGCTCCCGGTGCAGCGCTGAGCCCGAGGGGTCCTGTCATGACTGAAGCGCTCCGGCGGCCTGGACCGCCAAGCACGTGGTAGCGCAGGCCCCCGACTGGGGATTACTCTGCGGGACCCCTTGTGGGGAAGCCACGACCTGGCTATGCACCCACGCTGCGCCGTGGACATCGACCGCAGCCCTGAGCTGAGATATGAGGCTCTCCAGCTCCCTCATGACCAAACTAACTAACACCGCACAGGAGTCCTAATGTCCTTCACTGGCTGCCCGGCTAAACTGTTAGAGCTCCACCCACTTCCTCAGCCTAATAACTGTACTGCTCCACCCCCACACACCCCCTAATTGACCAATAAGGACACCTGTATTACCACCTCTACATGCCTTAACCCTCTACTGCCTGGATACCCTTAACACCCTGTCATGTTCCCCCTACACTGACCCTGTTCCAGTTGCAGTTCCGGGGGTTTCTTTCTGTTTAGGCAGACGTGGGGTTTTTCCTATTCGGGTCAGGAAACTCAAAAGAATAATAGAGTTTTCTGGCATTTCTAAAAAAGAATAACAGGCAAATCAATTAAATAATTTGACCAGAAAAGAATTACAAAAAAATTATTTGACCAGCTACATACTGTACATTTTGCTGCATTTTGTTTTGGGATGCATTGTTTGTATATTCACCTAATATAGCTGGGAGTTCAGATTTGCTGCAACCTTAGTTTTGTAGTCTAAATTTACTATGATAGAATGCTGTGCATCACCTTTCAACCATGGCCAGCAGACCTAAAAGGCTTAGAAGGGCTAATAAAGGTGCTTTTAAATAGAATAGCCCCCTGAATTTTGTAGGGGGGTACAGAGCAGCCACAGTGTCTGTATATTAAAAGTTTCTCTAGCGAGAGTATGGGGAGAGCAGACAAACTGTATTTCACTACTGTAAATTGTAGTGGTGGGACTTTGGTTGCACCCAAAGCCCCCCCCCCCCCCCTGTTCACAGTTCTTCATTTAACCAAAAGGTTATTGGTGCTACTGTACTATCTAGGTCAGCAATACGTTTCATTGCTAGCTCTTTAGGCATTCACACACTTTGCTTCCTTCTTTTTTTGTCCTTGTTATCGGGGAATATGTTGTCTTTAATTTTAGCTTATGGTTGGTTTATTGGCAGCAATCACTTTTAGGTCCTGTACCATTCCTGGGGCAAACATATTTTTCTGCAAGGCTATCTTTTTTTAAATTTTTTTAAAAAGGGCTTTTGTTTCTCAAAGCACAGCATTCACTTGTTGCTGACCATCTCCTCTTGGAGCTGCCTTTAGTGCACAGCTTGCCACTGCATGGTTTAAAAAAAAAAAAAAAATTCACCTAACCCACCCCACAGTCTATCATTTAAAGTGGAGGTCCACCCTTAAAAAAACAATTACATAAAAACGCTCTAAAAAAAAAAAAAAAAAAAACTTACCAGAAATGGCGGTTTCTAGGCAGATCTTCCTACCCTGCCTCTTCCTAGTCCACGACTGGTCTTCTTCCTCGTCCTCCTCGCATTGTCTGCTGGGGAATGGGCCACGGTGTCTTCTGGAAACTGTGTGTATCCCAGAGAACAGCCGCCCATTCAGAAAACGGCGCTCGCGACTCGCGCATGCACAGTAGGAAACGGGCAGGAAGCCCCAAGGCTCCGCTGCCTGTTTCCCTTGGTGAGGATGGCGGCGCCGGGACCTGCCACGATCGAGGGATCGGCCTCGGGGGGCCGACATCGCGGGCGCCTAGGACAGGTAAGTGTCCTTATTAAAAGTCAGCAGATACAGTTGTAGCGGGTATATACTTTTTAAACTGGCGAGGACACCAGTGATGCATAGTTCCCTGCGGCCCAGCAGGTGGCGCTGTCACTTTGGCCCGGGGTTGAACCATTGCTGCAGTGCCGTACCCTTTGTGACCTCTCGCAGCGGTTGTACGGCTGGGCGGGGAACCCGCCGTGCATCCTGGGAGATGGTATAAAGGGGGCGGACATCTTCGCCACGAGGTTCGAGTCCCGGGCACTTTCAGCCTGAGGGCTGTGGTTGCGGTCGGTGTCCAGGCGGCCTAGGCCTGGACACCTGGAGTTCGTGTTCCATCCCAGACACCTTCAGTCTGGGGTGAGGTACTCAGCCGGAGGCCTGGGGCCCAGTACCTTCCGCTGGGTCCCGCGAGGGAGGGATTGTCCTCGCGGGCCCCCGGGAGTGGGGCACCAGAATCCAGAGGCGTAAGGGATCGGAGGAGGGACTCACCCGAAGACCTGGTGCAGCAGATTGCCAGTGCCGGGTGAACCTCTGGAGACTGCCCAGAGGGATATTTTTCCCGAACAGGGGCCAAGTTCAAAGAGGAAGTTCAGTCCACGTTCAATGACCGGTGGCAGCAGTCCAGCTAATTCACTCAGGTCAGTGGCAGAGGCCTGCAATTAGGCCTGTGGCAGGGGCCTCAACAGTTCATCCGGTCGGTGGCAGCGACCAAAACTCACGGTCGGTGGCAGAGACCGTGCGCCAGGCCTATTCGCTAAAAAGGAATAGGAGAATACAGTTGTGCCTGGGCCTACTCGTTCCCACACCCCCATGTTCTTTGTTAATGGAAGTTCAACTGATTGTGTTACGAGAAATAAAGGAGTGTTGGACTTTCGATTGGTGTGGGGCTCTATTATTGGCAGACACGCTTCCAGGGAACAACAAGGCTTCGTATGCAGTGGACAGACCCGGGAGGTAAATCAACTAACTTTGCTCAACCCTCTTATACACATGAGGGGAGAGCTTGGCGTAGTGTTCCTGCACTCTCCTCTCCCAGGTACCCCTAGACACAAGCCATTCACAATAACCAAGAGGGAGATTGAGGTTCCGCTACACGTGGAGGCTCTGGTCCGGGATGTGTTCGTGCTACAATGGAGCTGGAGGTGTTGGAATTTGAAAGTGTCTGCCCGAAAGAGTTCCGAGTAGGTCGGCCATGTTGTTGGCCACGGCGCCATCAGGCACACCCTCCCTGCTCAATTCGTGGGCGTGACCCAGGGAAGGAGAAAGCCCGCGAACTGGAGTGCAAGAAGGGAGGAGTCCAATTGTGTGAAGGACTACACGTGGGGACTTTGGCGCCAACAAGGCAGTGCGCAATGGATCAGCAAAGAGTCGCCATGTTCACCAATGCATTGTGGATTCCTATTCATCCCACTACCACGAGTCTGACTACTGCTGCTCCAATAACGGAGACGGGGATTCGGCTAAAGCCCCGGGGACGATTTGCCCTGTACTCATGCATGGACGTTGAGGCCCTGGGTTTGATTTGTCCCGGATGTTCGGGACTGGTATGTCAGCTGAAGCCATTCGGGCGCTGCGAGGCCTGCAGAGAGTTCTCATTTGAGGTGGAACCAACCATTGATAAACCCAGAATCATCCACCTCAACCGCGCTACAGGCCACACCACTCATGAAGGAGGAATCGCTGCTTTTACAGCCATCCCTGTGCGCACTGCAGCGACCGCAGGGGAGGTCGCAATCACTGAGGTACGGGAGAAATCCGAGGATGCTGACTTGGTCACCACTGTTTCCCAGCGACCACCGCCAAAGAGGAAGACCGGCTTGGTTGCCCCGTCCAGCGGTCGCGGTGGATCACCCAGCTTGCCCACGCCCGCCCCAGATGGATCCGGTAGGAAGAGTCCCGGACATCCCTTCTCAACCTTGGGCCGAGGTAACCTGGACAAAGGGACTTGGTGTTGTTGTGGAGATTTTTATGATGCATTGTCATAGTGTCACCCAGTGTTAGTACTTCCGCAGCCCGCTCCTAAAGAGCTGGCTGGGGCAGTCTGAGGCTGGTTGAATCCCGTCTGATAGGGGAAAACGTCTTGAGGTTGGAGTGTGATGTTTGCAGGGTGCGGATATGTCCACCGACGGGGGCCCTCTGTGCATTAGCACGGACGATCGTTGAGGAGGGGATATGCTCGCTCTGCAACGACATCATTGGTTATAGGCAGATGCGTGCTCTTGTGTCTGCTGTGTCTGATCAACATTGATTGGGATTCGTAGCGCGCGTCTGCAGATAGCCTCCCTCCCCCATTCAATAATAGTATAATCTGAATATGCGTTATTCTATGGAATGGCGCAGAATAAGGATTCTTATCAGCGGTAATATGAGAGCTTATGATCGTTTCATAGTCAGGGAGAACGTCCATGTTTTAAAGCAATGCGGCTTCGTTTGCTGGGAGCATGCGCGCTTTCCCTGCCTGGACACGCCCATAAGACTTTAGCCATCATGCATTGTATTATTGTATTGAATTGTATATATTTAAACCCTGTTGAAGGGGATGTCCTTGTATGGTCATTCTCCTGTGTGCAGGGGACATCCTGTGATGTCACCTCCCATGGGGGAGGTGATTGGTTGCTGCAGCCAATCACCTCATGTCTGTGAGATCTTTGGAAGCTAATAAAAGTCTTTGAGTAGGCGTCGGCTAGACAGTCGGCTCTGGGATGACTTGGTGATAAGACCTGTGTTGGTGCTTTCCTTGAATGAATGATGGGATGAACGGTGAGTGGAACTTAGCAAACTTAAAGACAACATTATTGCAAAAAGATGAAATCTGATGTGCGCTTAGATAGCACAGGAATTATAGGCTGTGTGCTCTGTAAACAACAGCCTAAAATTCCACAACAGTTATGGCGGGCCAGGACCTTTGGGAATAGATGGAGTCCCTTTGGACATCGGATCGAGATGGGGGGGAGAGTGAATCTACGTTCCGATGTGTGGGGGCTCTACTCTGTAAAAGAACAACATTTTCATCTTTTTGAAATAATGCTTTAAGTTTGCAGTGTGTGTGTGTGATTTTGTCATGGATCGTATGCCTGTGAATTTGATTGTGTGTGCCTGTGTGGGTATGCCGGCATGTGCCTGTGTGTGCCTGGATGTTTGTGTGGGGAAGCTGCGGGCTGTAAGAGTATAGCTAAGCGAGAAATATAGACTGTGTGTGATTAGATTGTTTGTGTGATGTAGGACATGTGTCCCCATGAGTGTGATTGAAGTTGTGTAAGAGATGGCTGTTTGGAAAAGTGACCTTTTGTGCGATGTATTGAGCAGCTTGTGCAGCCAGGCTGCCCCCATGAGGTTTAGCGGGGGAGGGGCTGGCAGCATGGTCATCAGTTACAATGGTGCTGGAAGGGCTACGCCCTGAGAGATAATCTGATGTTACAAGCAACAATATACTGTATGTGTGTAGTGTTTGTGATTTCTATGAAAAATAGAAATGGACAGATTGTGATTTTTGCCTTTGTAGGGGACAAAGACACATGTCCCCATAAGTGTAAAAATATTTTAACGAAAGTGTTTGGTTTTTGAGTTGAAAGATCCCGCCGCATAATCAAGTGGCCAGGCATTGCTAGAAGGCAGACAATAGTATGTCTGTGCGATGGCTTGTTATGGAAGCTGAGGCCACTGTGTGTGTGTGTGTGTGAACTTTAGGTAGAGAAAAGTGTTGAATAATGTTGTTTATGTAACTTACATTTATTGAATGGGCTGTTTAGTGGCCAAAGGGTTTTTAAAATGTTTAAGTGTACATGTGGTCCTTGTAGAGTGTAGCAGACACACATTTTTCAGTGGATTTTGATGATAATTTAGAAAAATCTCAATTGTGTAGTCTGTCTTTGTGGAGAAAAACATTTTTGATTTTCTTTTAACCACTTAAGCCCCGGACCATTTGGTAGCTAAAGGACCAGAGGTGAATTCAGAATTTTGCACTGCGCTGCTTTAACTGTAAATTGTGCGGACATGCAATGTTGTACCCAAACGAAATTTGTGTCCTTTTCTTCCCACAAATAGAGCTTTCTTTTAATGGTATTTGATTGCCTCTGCGATTTTTATTTTTTGCGATATAAACGGAAAAAGACCGAAAATTTTGAAAAAAAATGATATTTTCTACTTTTTGTTATAAGAAAAATTGAATAAACTCAATTTTAGTAATACATTTATTAATTTATTTATTTATTAATAAATGTATTCAGCCACATGTCTTTAGTAAAAAAAATGTCAATAAGCGTATATTTATCGGTTTGCGCAAAAGTTATAGCGTTTACAAACTAGGGTACATTTTCTGGAATTTACACAGCTTTTAATTTATGACTGCCTATCTCATTTCTTGAGGTGCTAAAATGACAGGGCAGTACAAAACCCCCCCAAATGACCCCATTTTAGAAAGTAGACACCCCAAGGAAATTGCTGAGAGGCATGTTGAGCCCATTGAATATTTTTTTTTTGTCCCAAGTGATTGAATAATGACAAAAAAAAAAAAAAAAAATTACAAAAAGTTGTCACTAAATGATATATTGCTCACACATGCCATGGTTATATGTGGAATTGCACCCCAAAATACATTCTGCTGCTTCTCCTGAGTACGGGGATACCACATGTGTGGGACTTTTTAGGAGCCTAGCCACGTACGGGACCCCGGAAACCAAGCACCGCCTTCAGGATTTCTAAGGGCGCAAATTTTTGATTTCACTCCTCACTACCTATCACAGTTTTGAAGGCCATAAAATGCCAAAATAGCACAAAACCCCCCCAAATGACCCCATTTTAGAAAGTAGACACCCCAAGGAAATTGCTGAGAGGCCTGTTGAGCCCATTGAATATTTTTTTTTTGTCCCAAGTGATTGAATAATGACAAAAAAAAAATAAAAAATTACAAAAAGTTGTCACTAAATGATATATTGCTCACACATGCCATGGTTATATGTGGAATTGCACCCCAAAATACATTCTGCTGCTTCTCCTGAGTACGGGGATACCACATGTGTGGGACTTTTTAGGAGCCTAGCCACGTACGGGACCCCGGAAACCAAGCACCGCCTCCAGGATTTCTAAGGGCGCAAATTTTTGATTTCACTCCTCACTACCTATCACAGTTTTGAAGGCCATAAAATGCCAAAATAGCACAAAACCCCCCCAAATGACCCCATTTTGGAAAGTAGACACCCCAAGCTGTTTGCTGAGAGGCATGGTGAGTATTTTACAGCTCTCATTTGTTTTTGAAAATGAAGAAAGAACATTTTTTTTTCTTTTTTTTTTTCAATTTTCAAAACTTTGTGACAAAAAGCGAGATCTGCAAAATACTCACAATACCTCTCAGCAAATAGCTTGGGGTGTCTACTTTCCAAAATGGGGTCATTTGGCTGGGTTTTGTGCCATCTGGGCATTCCATGGCCTCCGAAACTGTGATAGGCAGTGAGAAGTGAAATCAAAAATTGACACCCTTAGAAAGCCTGAAGGCGGTGATTGGTTTTTGGGGTCCCGTACGCGGCTAGGCTCCCAAAAAGTCTCACACATGTGGTATCCCCGTACTCAGGAGAAGCAACAGAATGTATTTTGGGGTGTAATTCCACATATGCCCATGGCATGTTTGAGCAATATATCATTTAGTGACAACTTTGTGCAAAAAAAAATTGTATTTTTTCCGCAACTTGTGTCAACATATAAAATATTCCATGGACTCGACATGCCTCTCAGTATATAGCTTGGGGTGTCTACTTTCCAAAATGGGGTCATTTGGGGGGGTTTTGAACTGTTCTGGCATTTTATACACAACATTAGGAAGCTTACATCCACTCTTCTAACCACTTGAAGACAAAGCCCTTTTTGACACTTTTTGTTTACATGAAAACATTTTTTTTTTTTGCAAGAAAATTATGTTGAACCCCCAAACATTATATATATTTTTAAAGCAAAGGCCCTACAGAATAAAATGGTGGGTGTTGCATTTTTTTTTCTACACAGTATTTGCGCAGCGATTTTTCAAACGCATTTTTTGGGAAAAAAATACACTTTTTTTAATTTTAATGCACTAAAACACACTATATTGCCCAAATGTTTGATGAAATAAAAAAGATGATCTTAGGCCGAGTACATAGATACCAAACACGACATGCTTTAAAATTTCGCACAAACGCGCATTGGCGACAAACTACATACATTTTTAAAAGCCTTTAAAAGCATTTACAGGTTACCCCGTTAGATTTACAGAGGAGGTCTACTGCTAAAATTACTACCCTCGATCTGACCTTCGCGGTGATACCTCACATGCATGGTGCAATTGCTGTTTACATATGACGCCAGACCGACGCTTGCATTCGCCATTGGGCAAGAGCAGGGCAGGACAGGGGTGCTTCTTTTTTTTTTTTTTTTTTTTTTATTATTAATTTTGCTTTTTTATTTTATTTTTAAACTGTTGCTTCCATGTTTATTTATTTTTATCACTTTTATTGTTATCTCAGGGAATGTAAATATCCCCTATGATAGCAATAGGTAATGACAGGTACTCTTTTTTGAAAAAACTGGGGTCTATTGGACCCTAGATCTTTCCTCTGCCCTCAAAGCATCTGACCACACCAAGATCGGTGTGATAAAATGCTTTCCCAATTTCCCAATGGCGCTTTTTATATCCGGGGGGGGACATTCCCTCCCACTGCTTGTAAAAGCAGTCCAGAGGCTAATTAGCCACTAGGATTGCTTTTACATGAAAGCCGGCCGCTGGCTGAAAAGAATGATACCAAGATGATACCTAAACCCGCAGGCATCATTCTGGTATAAACATTCAAAGTCCAGCAACATACCAGTACGTTGCTGGTCCTTGTTGGACATGTATTGTAATCTTTTTTTTCATGCAGCCTGTTGGCTGAACGAAAAAAAAAGATTGATCGGTGGGTATGCCCACCATTAGAATACCGCCCTTCATCCACCCACTTCTAATGATGGGCATACATGCACCATTTATATATGCCGAAGCATGGGGGCATCTTCTCGCAAAAGTTATGCCGCGTACACATGGTCAGACTTTTCCACGGGCAAGCCTCCGTCGGAATTTCGACCGTATATACGCGGCATTAGGAGCAAAATCGCTCCTCCGCCCCTGCTGCCCCAATGCTTCGGCATATATGCTTTTTTTTTTTTAACTGTGGTGGTGAAATCACCTCCTACAGCACTGGAGTCGCAGGGATCAGGCCTGTCTCTGCGAACGCTGCAGTTATGTGTGTTGTGTTTTGCAAGTGACAGTGAGCGATCGATACTGCACTTGGGTGGCCTGGGCTGGACGGAGGGGCAAAACGCAGGTGCTAGCAGGTATCTGGGCTGATCCCACTAACAGTGCGTTTTTGGGAACCCTAAACTGCTGGGGACGCTAGTATAGATCTGATCAGATCAGATATTGAGCTGATCAGATACTATACCACTAAGGGGGGTGTATGCTTCACGTGTGGGTGTTAGCGCTACTGGCACTAACCTGACGCTGCCTGGGGTGTGACGCAGACCCTCTCTGACGCTAAAACCTAATTGATATCACCCGCCGGGCGATCAGGGGGTTAAACCTTTATTGGGTTATATACGGCGGGTGCCCTGACACTATAAAAAGCAAACTAACTAACCAGCGTCACCCGTAACACTTATATGATGATCACTGGTGAAAGGGTTAACTAGGGGCAATTAGGGGGTTAAAACCTTTATTAGGTAATATATGGGTGTACCTGACGCTATATAAAAACCTGACGGCGAACCTAAAAAAAAATTACTGGCTACCTATCGGCATCACCGACACTAAGACAACGATCATAAAAACGATTGCTTAGCGACAGTGGTGATAGGGGGTGAAAGGGTTACCTGGGGGGCGATCAGGGGGTTAAACCTTTATTAAATAATATATGGGGGTACCTGATGCTATAAAAACCTGCGACGAACCTAAAAAAAATTACTGGCTACCGATCAGCATCACCGACGCTAAGACATCGATCAGAAAAATTATCGCATAGTGACGGCGGTGCTACGGGGTGAAAGGGTTACCTGGGGGGTGATCAAGGGGGTTACACCTTTATTAGGTAATATATGGGGGTACCCGACGCTATAAAAACCTGCGGCGAACCTAAAAAAAATTACTGGCTACCGATCAGCATCGCCGACGCTAAGACATCGATCAGAAAAATTATCGCTTAGTGACAGTGGTGATAGGGGGTGAAAGGGTTACCTGGGGGGCGATCAAGGGGGTTAAACCTTTATTAGGTAATATATGGGGGTACCCGACGCTATAAAAACCTGCGGCGAACCTAAAAAAAATTACTGCCTACCGATCAGCATCACCGACGCTAAGACATCGATCAGAAAAATGATCGCATAGCGACGGCGGTGCTAGGGGGTGAAAGGGTTACCTGGGGGGTGATCAAGGGGGTTAAACCTTTATTAGGTAATATATGGGGGTACCCGACGCTATAAAAACCTGCGGCGAACCTAAAAAAAATTACTAGCTACCGATCAGCATCGCCGACGCTAAGACATCGATCAGAAAAATTATCGCTTAGTGACAGTGGTGATAGGGGGTGAAAGGGTTACCTGGGGGGCGATCAAGGGGGTTAAACCTTCATTAGGTAATATATGGGGGTACCCGACGCTATAAAAACCTGCGGCGAACCTAAAAAAAATTACTGGCTACCGATCAGCATCACCGACGCTAAGACATCGATCAGAAAAATTATTGCTTAGCGACGGCGGTGCTAGGGGGTGAAAGGGTTATCTGGGGGGTGATCAGGGGGTTAAACCTTTATTAGGGGGGGTTAGGGGGCTACACTGGACCTAAAACTAAATGTAGTGACACTTTTACAGTTACAAATGTCACTGATTGCAGTGATCACTAAATAAATGGTCACTGCAATCAGTGACACTGTGACTGGGGGCTGGGGGGGGGGGCTGGGGGGTGATCTGGGGGTGTCTGGGGGGGCCTGGGGGGGCGATTTATGTGCCTATGTGTCCTGGTGTCAGTGTGCTGTTTTGTGTACTAACCTGCATCTTCTCCTGTAGTGATGAGCCGAACACCCCCGGGTTCGGTTCGCACCAGAACCCGCGAACGGACCGAAAGTTCGTACGAACATTAGAACCCTATTAAATACAATGGATGCGAACGTTCGAATTCTAAAGTGCTAATTATAACAACTATTATGCATGTTATTGTCCTAAAAAGGGTTTGGGAACCCGGGTTGTGCACCAGGGGACATGTATCAATGCAAAAAGAAGTTTTAAAAACGGTCGTTTTTCGGGAGCAGTCATTTTAATGATGCATAAAGTGAAAAAAAAAAAGTCAAATATTCCTTTAAATATCGTACCTGGGGGGTGTCTAAAGTATGCCTGTGAAGTGCCACGTGTTTCCCGTGTTTAGAACTGTCCCTGCACAAAATGACACTTCTAAAGGAAAAAAAAGCCATTTAAAACTGCTTGCGGCTTTAATGTAATGTCTGGTCCCGGTAATATGGATGAAAATCTTTAAGAAAAATGGCATAGCTACCCCATGACCCCCCCCCTACCCCAGCCCATTACCAGCCCCTTTGGGTCTTGTATGGATATTAAGGGGAACCCCGCACATAAAATAAAAAAGGCCCTATATACTCTGAACAGCCGTATACAGGCGGTGCATACAAGACAGGGACTGTAGGTTTGTTCTTATGTAGAATCTGTTTGTAATTTTGAACAGGTACATTGTTGAAGTGTAGCTCCAGCCCAAAAATCTATTTTTAAACTTTTTGGAAAACATAGGTAAGGGTTATCACCCCTGTAACATTTGTTTTGCTGTCTGTGCCCCTGTTCAGAACATTTCACCTCACTTTCCGTCCCAATGACAACTGTTTTTGAAATGTGGTGTTTTTCTTGAAACAAGGATTGCTGATAAAGCATCAGTACAGAGGAGACACCTTTCTCCCATATTTATTCTTACAGGAGAGAATTTTCCTTCCTAGTGGTAGATTTCCTCTCACTTCCTGTTGTCTTCTTGCGTTTGCAAGTAGGAGTCGTTTGTAAGTTGGATGTTTGAAAGTAGGGACCTGCCGTATATACTCTGCAGAAATAGGCCCCTTAGTTGTTGGTGTTGGCACAACACTGTAAGCACTCACAGTTACTCTTGGTTGGTGCTGGAACGCCCTGCTGTCAACTATTATATCAGGAATTTTAATTACATATAATTGTTGAACAGTGGTAGTAAAAATTGGGCCTTTGATGGTGGTGCTGGTGCCACAACACTGTAAGCCCTGACAGTTACTCTTGGTGGGTGCAGCAATGGGCCCTGCTGTGAATTATTAGATCAAGAATTGTAATTGCATGCCCCTGTTGAACAGGGGCTGAAAAAATGGGCCTTTCGTGGTGGTGGTGGTGGTGGTGGTGTTGCCACAACACTGTAAGCCCTCAGAGTTACTCTTGGTGGGTGCAGGAATGGGCCCTGCTGTGAATTATTAGATCAAGAATTGTAATTACATGCCCCTTTTGAACAAGGGCTGAAAAATTGGGCCTTTCGTGGTGGTGGTGGTGGTGGTGGTGTTGCCACAACACTGTAAGCCCTCAGAGTTACTCTTGGTGGGTGCAGGAATGGGCCCTGCTGTGAATTATTAGATCAAGAATTGTAATTACATGCCCCTTTTGAACAGGGGCTGAAAAATTGGGCCTTTCGTGGTGGTGGTGGTGGTGGTGGTGTTGCCACAACACTGTAAGCCCTCAGAGTTACTCTTGGTGGGTGCAGGAATGGGCCCTGCTGTGAATTATTAGATCAAGAATTGTAATTGCATGCCCCTTTTGAACAGGGGCTGAAAAATTGGGCCTTTCGTGGTGGTGGTGGTGGTGGCGTTGCCACAACACTGTAAGCCCTCAGAGTTACTCTTGGTGGGTGCAGCAATGGGCCCTGCTGTGAATTATTAGATCAAGAATTGTAATTGCATGCCCCTGTTGAACAGGGGCTGAAAAATTGGGCCTTTCGTGGTGGTGGTGGTGGTGGTGGTGGTGGTGTTGCCACAACACTGTAAGCCCTCAGAGTTACTCTTGGTGGGTGCAGCAATGGGCCCTGCTGTGAATTATTAGATCAAGAATTGTAATTGCATGCCCCTGTTGAACAGGGGCTGAAAAATTGGGCCTTAGGCACTGGTGGCACAACACTACAACCCCTCACAGATACTGTACTTGGAGCACAGCAATGAGCCCTGTTGCAAAGTATTGCTTCAAAAATTGTAATGACACGCCCCTGTTAAACAGGGGCTGAAAAATTGGGCCTTAGGCACTGGTGCCACAACACTCCAACCCCTCACAGATACTGTACTTGGAGCACAGCAATGAGCCCTATGGCAAATTATTGCTAAAAAAATTGTAATTACACGCCCCTGTAAAACAGGGGCTGAAAAATTGGGCCTTAGCCACTGGTGGCGGCACCCATAAACAAAAATGATCTTCCAAGCTATCATCATCAATCGTATCATTGAGGACTCGGAGGAGGAGGATAGCCAGTCAACATAACAGCACAGGCACTCAGCATCAGCATCAGTCTTGAAGGGATGTGACATGTTAAAATCAATTAGTCTGTTATATCAGCATCAGGTGTGTGGTAGCTGGTGGTGATCCAAGACTGGTTCATCTTGATGAAAGTCAGTCGATCAACCGAGTCGGTGGACAGGCGCACCCTGTGATCCGTGACAAATCCTCCAGCAGCACTGAATGTGCGTTCCGAAAGAACGCTGGATGCAGGACAGGCCAGTAGCTTAATTGCATACTGTGCAAGCTCTGGCCAGTGATCCATCCTCAAGACCCAGTAAGCCAGAGGATTTTCGGTGGGGAAGGTGTCCAAGTCTGACCTTGCCCCTAGATATTCCTGCACCATGTTTATCAGACGCTGGCGATGGTTGCTGGAATCGATCATACTTTGGGGCTGCGGACTAAAGAATTGTCTGAACGCATCGGTCAGACGGCCACCTTCCCCACCGCTCCTTCTTTGACTGGCCGAAGCCTCAGCAACTCGTTGTCCAGGACCAGGAGTTTGTAACCTCCCAGTCTCTGGGAACGCGTTGCACAGACCTTTCTGCAAGGCCTCCCGGAGTTGTCTCATCCTCTGCTCCCTCTGCGACGGTAACATAAGGTCCGCAACCTTACCCTTGTACCGTGGATCAAGGAGAGTGGCCAGCCAGTAATGGTCCCTCTCCTTGATCCGAAGAATACGAGGATCCTTCCGCAGACTTTGCAGGATCAGGGAGGCCATGCAGCGTAGGTTTGCTGAGGCATTCGCTCCGGAGTCCTCTGGGTCACTAAGGACGACATGATCCGCAGCCACCTCCTCCCAGCCACGTACAAGTCCACTGGTTTCTTGGGACTGTAAATCATCCCTAAAAGACTGCTGCTGATGATGCTGAGTGCCAGCCTCCACCTCCATGCTGACACAATCCTCCTCCTCCTCCTCCTCTTCCTGTGCGATGGGTGGGACAGAAGGAACACTGTCTGGGTAAAGGGGGCCTTGAGAGGCAAGGAAGTCCTCCTCTTCCTGCCTCTGTTCTGCCTCAAGTGCCCTGTCCATTATTCCACGCAGCGTGTGCTCCAACAGGTGGACAAGAGGTACAGTGTCACTGATGCATGCACTGTCACTGCTCACCATCCTCGTGGCCTCCTCAAATGGTGCCAGGACAGTGCATGCATCCCTGATCATGCCCCACTGGCGTGGAGAAAAAAAACCAAGCTCCCCTGACCCTGTCCTGGTGCCGTAGTCGCACAGGTACTCATTGATGGCCCTCTGCTGCGTGTGCAGCCGCTGCAGCATGGCCAACGTTGAGTTCCACCTGGTGGGCATGTCACATATAAGGCGGTTCTTGGGCAGGTTCAACTCCTTTTGCAGCTCAGCCAGGCGAGCACTGCCATTATAAGATCTGCGGAAATGCACACAGACTTTCCTGGCCTGCCTCAGGACATCCTGTAAGCCCGGGTACCTGCCCAAGAACCGCTGCACCACCAGGTTAAGGACGTGAGCCACACAGGGCACATGGGTCAGTTGTCCCTGTCGGAGGGCGGAGAGGAGGTTGGTGCCATTGTCGCAAACCACCATTCCTGGCTTAAGCTGGCGTGGCGTCAACCACCTCTCGGCCTGGCCCTGCAGAGCAGACAGGACCTCTGCCCCAGTGTGGCTTCTGTCCCCCAAACACACCAGCGCAAGCACGGCATGGCATCTTTTTGCCTGCGTACTTGCGTAGCCCCGTGAACGGCTACAGAGCACCGCTGGTTCATAGGACAAACCACAGGAAGAGGCCATGGAGGAAGAAGAAGAGGAGGGGGTGGAGGAGAGAGGTGTGTCACAACCAGTAGTAGCATTTTGGAGGCGTGGCGGTGGAACAACCTCCAACACTACTGCACCTTGTCCTGCATCCTTCCCAGCTGCCAAAAGAGTGACCCAATGGGCCGTGAAAGAAAGGTAACGTCCCTGTCCATGCCTGCTGGACCATGAGTCAGCGGTAATATGCACCTTACCGCTGACCGCCCTGTCCAGCGAGGCCAAGACATTGCCTTCCACATGCCGGTAGAGAGCCGGAATAGCCTTCCGTGAGAAAAAGTGGCGTTTGGGAACCTGCCACTGAGGAACCGCACATTGCACAAACTCACGGAAGGGGGCCGAGTCTACCAACTGAAAAGGCAGCAGTTGAAGTGCTAGCAATTTAGCCAAGCTAGCATTCAACCGCTGGGCATGTGGATGGCTGGGAGTGAACTTCTTTCGACGGTCCAGCAGCTGGGGCAGGGAAATTTGCCTGCTAGAATCGGACGTCGGTGTACTGCTAGCAGAGTGGCCGCAAGTACTTGGCTGTGACACACCTAATTCTACACCTTCATTCCTCTCAGTGCATGTTTCAGAGAGGACTGAAGTTATAGTGGGGTTGGAGATCCCAGCTGATGCGGTGCAAGGAGAGGTCCGCTTTGTTCTTTGGTGTGGGTCTTTGAGGTAGGCTTGCCAACGAGCTGCATGGCAGGTCAACATATGTCTGGTCAGGCATGTGGTACCCAAGCGGCTGATGTTTTGGCCACGCGATATACGCTTGAGACATATGTTGCAAACAGCAGCTGTGCGATCTGATGCACTAGCCTCAAAAAAGGCCCACACCAACTTTTTGAATGACGGGCAGAGGCAGCGCCCTGCACAGGCGGAGCTCTGCGGTGTGATTCCGTCGGTGTACTGCCCTTACGCTGGCCACCAAAGGGCATCCTGCCTCGTTGGAGATGTGCCTCCTCCTCATCCTCCTCCTCCTCCTCTCTCCTATTAGGCACCCACGTGGAGTCAGTGACCTCATCATCCCCTCCCTCCTCATCACTGGAGCCAATCTGGCAGTATGCTGCAGCTGCTGGAACATGACTGCCAGATTGGTGTCCTTCTTGAGCATCCCCTCTGTCTGCTCTCACGCTACTGCCTTCCTGTAGCTGGGTTTCATCATCAGACCCTTCGAAACGCTGGGCATCCTCCTGGAGCATGTACCCAACACTGTGCTCAAACAGTTCGGGGGACTCCTCAGGAGGAGGACATGGTGGGTCTAGGGAAGGAGTGACTGATGATGAGTCTGACATTGATACCAGGGAAGAGGACGCTTTGGCAGCTGCTTTTCCAGTACCCTGAGCCTGGGTGAGAGAGGATGAGGAGGAGGAGGAGGGCTTGGTCATCCACTCTACCAAGTCTTCGGCATGATGTGGCTCAACATGTCCAGCTGCCGAAAAGAAGGACAAGCGTGTCCCATGGCCATGTGCTGATGACAATGCACCGCGTCCACGACCAGCACTGTTGCCCCCAGACACAGAGCCTGCTTGCCCTCTTTTATTGCCTCCTGACTGTCTGCCTCTCCTTGTTTGCCTTCCAGACATTCTAATAGATGGCCTGCAGGGAGATGGCAAAAAAGCAATAAGGGCTACCTTCAGGTGTCCTTCTCTGTCCCTTTACTTAAGGATTTCTAAATATGGTTGAGGATGATTGCTTTTGCACAGAATAGCACAACGACAATTTCCCTGACTGTCCAAAAAAACAAGGATTTCAAAGATGGTTGATGAGGAATGCTTTAGCACACTATAGCACAAGGAGAATTTCCCTCACTTTCCTTCTTTGTCCCTAGAAACAAGGATTATCACAGTGAAAGAAACTGACACTCTTCCTACCTATAGTTTTCTGTCCCTAGAAAAAATGTTTTTTTAAAGCACACTATAGCACAAGGAGAATTCCCTCACTGTCCTTCCCTGTCCCTAGAAACAAGGATTCGCACAGTAAAACACACTGACACTCTCCCTACCTATAGTTTTCTGTCCCTAGAAAAAATGTTTTTTTAAAGCACACTATAGCACAAGGAGAATTTCCCTCACTTTCCTTCTTTGTCCCTAGAAACAAGGATTATCACAGTAAAACACACTGACACTCTCCCTACCTATAGTTTTCTGTCCCTAGAAAAAATGTTTTTTTAAAGCACACTATAGCCCAAGGAGAATTTCCCTCACTTTCCTTCTTTGTCCCTAGAAACAAGGATTATCACAGTGAAAGAAACTGACACTCTTCCTACCTATAGTTTTCTGTCCCTAGAAAAAATGTTTTTTTAAAGCACACTATAGCACAAGGAGAATTCACTCACTGTCCTTCCCTGTCCCTAGAAACAAGGATTCGCACAGTAAAACACACTGACACTCTCCCTACCTATAGTTTTCTGTCCCTAGAAAAAATGTTTTTTTAAAGCACACTATAGCACAAGGAGAATTTCCCTCACTTTCCTTCTTTGTCCCTAGAAACAAGGATTATCACAGTGAAAGAAACTGACACTCTTCCTACCTATAGTTTTCTGTCCCTAGAAAAAATGTTTTTTTAAAGCACACTATAGCACAAGGAGAATTTCCCTCACTTTCCTTCTTTGTCCCTAGAAACAAGGATTATCACAGTGAAAGAAACTGACACTCTTCCTACCTATAGTTTTCTGTCCCTAGAAAAAATGTTTTTTTAAAGCACACTATATAGCACAAGGAGAATTCCCTCACTGTCCTTCCCTGTCCCTAGAAACAAGGATTCGCACAGTAAAACACACTGACACTCTCCCTACCTATAGTTTTCTGTCCCTAGAAAAAATGTTTTTTAAAGCACACTATAGCACAAGGAGAATTTCCCTCACTTTCCTTCTTTGTCCCTAGAAACAAGGATTATCACAGTGAAAGAAACTGACACTCTCCCTACCTAAAGTTTTCTGTTCCTAGAAATTTTTTTTTTTAAAGCACACTATAGCACAAGGAGAATTCCCTCACTGTCCTTCCCTGTCCCTAGAAACAAGGATTCGCACAGTAAAAGACACTGACACTCTCCCTACCTATAGTTTTCTGTCCCTAGAAAAAATGTTTTTTTAAAGCACACTATAGCACAAGGAGAATTTCCCTCACTTTCCTTCTTTGTCCCTAGAAACAAGGATTCGCACAGTAAAACACACTGACACTCTCCCTACCTATAGTTTTCTGTCCCTAGAAAAAATGTTTTTTTAAAGCACACTATAGCACAAGGAGAATTTCCCTCACTTTCCTTCTTTGTCCCTAGAAACAAGGATTATCACAGTGAAAGAAACTGACACTCTCCCTACCTATAGTTTTCTGTCCCTAGAAAAAATGTTTTTTTAAAGCACACTATAGCACAAGGAGAATTCCCTCACTGTCCTTCCCTGTCCCTAGAAACAAGGATTCGCACAGTAAAACACACTGACACTCTCCCTACCTATAGTTTTCTGTCCCTAGAAAAAATGTTTTTTTAAAGCACACTATAGCACAAGGAGAATTTCCCTCACTTTCCTTTTTTGTCCCTAGAAACAAGGATTATCACAGTGAAAGAAACTGACACTCTTCCTACCTATAGTTTTCTGTCCCTAGAATTTTTTTTTTTTAAAGCACACTATAGCACAAGGAGAATTCCCTCACTGTCCTTCCCTGTCCCTAGAAACAAGGATTCGCACAGTAAAAGACACTGACACTCTCCCTACTGTGACAGCAGGAAGGTAAAGTCACCTGGTTGCATCCAGGGGGGTAGATATATTTCGCCCAGATTCAGGCTTTACGCTGACTTATACAACTAGGTGGAGAGTTGTATAAGGCTAGTGGGCTCATGGATGACTCATACCTCTGGGGAGAGTGTGGGGCGTCGTACAGACAGGGAGTTGATGAGGCCAGCTGAAGCTTGTCAGCTCATTTAGGCCTCTATAAGAACTCCCAGATTCATTAGATGTTAGCTCATGCCTGGAACCAGACCTGTGTGGACTGTCTAGGGAGAGTGAACCCCTGTGCGGTGAGAAAAAGCCTGTGTGGCTATTTGCTTGGACATTTAAAACCAGGGACTTAGGGACTAGGACAGCACTAGGCTGATCCCAGTTGTTAGTTAGGAAACCTGTATGTTTAGTCAGAGGTCAACTTGACCAGGATTTATTTTGGTTATGTTTCTTTTGCTTTGCTGTGTTTTGTCACTGTAAATAGAAAATAAACCGCACCTTTTTGATTTTGAAAACCACAACCTCCGTTTGCTGGGCCTGTTTTGTGTGGGGAGCCCATCCCGGGGGTCACACACACCCGCTGCCGAGCTAACCCCCTCACAGTTGGTGGAGAACCAGTGGCAGTTTTTTTTTAAGCCAGCATGGAGGAGATACTGAAGCAGCTGGCTCTAGCAAATGCCAATCAACAGCAGACAAATGCAGGTTTGCAAAAGAGCCTTGCAGCTCATCAACAGAGCCTTGCAGCCCAGCAGCAGACAAACGCAACTTTGCAACAGAGTCTGGAGGCTCAGCAACGAGCCCAGCAGCAATCTGAGGCCCGCTTCATAGACCTGTTGCAGAAGCAAGAGCAGAGACTACAACAACAGATGGAAGCAGTAATGCAGCAACGTCCGCAGACCAGTGAGGAAAGCCGTCCCACTAATACCGCGTCCTTTGGGGTGAGTCGTTTATTGACAAAAATGACTGGAGAGGATGATCCAGAGGTATTTTTGACCACATTTGAAAGGACCGCTGAAAGAGAAAAGTGGCCTGAGGAGCAGTGGGCTGGACTGGTGGCTCCTCTGTTAACTGGTGAATCGCAGAAAGCTTACTATGACCTAGAGCCTAACCAAGCAAAAGACTATGTGATGCTAAAAGCTGAAATATTGGCAAGGCTGGGTGTCACCCAGGCTGTCCGGGCTCAGCGTGTGCATAACTGGACTTTCCAGCTTGGAAAACCCCCCAGGTCTCAAATGTATGATCTCATTCACCTGAGCAGAAAGTGGCTACAGCCAGAGACTTTGTCCGCACCAAAGATTGTGGAACGTGTTGTAATGGATCGGTTTTTGAGAGCTCTTCCTACTGCCATCCAAAAGTGGGTAAGCCATGGAGACCCAGAGACGGCCGATGGTCTTGTGGATCGTGTGGAGAAATACTTGGCTACAGAGAACCTGACGGCCTCTTCCAGAGACACTCGGACTTTCCACCCTAAGACCAGACCATCCCCAGGGGCGGATAAGAGGATTCCAAGGGGTGAGGGTGGAGAGAGTGAGAGGGTGGGAGCTCTACCCCAAGTTTGGCGAGAACAGCCTGGGAAATCAGCGGCTCAAGAGGCGGCAAGAAGGATCGTTTGCTACCGCTGCCGGCAAGCGGGACATATTGCAGCCAATTGCCCGGTTGTGGAGGAACCCATGCAGTGTGACTTTCTGACGGGCAGACGTCAGTCGCTGTGTGCGACAGTCGCATGCACTGCCATTCGAGGAACTGAGAAACATTTATGCAAAATGTGTGTTAATGGTAGAAATGTTGTGGTATTGCTGGATTCAGGTAGCCTTGTGACCCTGATAAAGGCTGAGTTAGTTAAAACAGAGGTCTCTGGGAATAGCAAGGTAGCTGTTATTTGTGTGCATGGGGACACCCGAGAGTATCCAGTGACTACAGTGTGTTTCGAGACCCCCAAAGGTACCCTCTCTCATCCAGTGGGCTTAGTATCTCAGTTACCGCATGACGCCATTGTGGGAAGGGATTTTCCGAAGTTCTGGGAACTGTGGGATGATCCTGAGCCCCTCACTGGTGCCCCTATGTACCAGGAATGTGATAGCCAGAACTCCCCTGAGAGTGGTGAGGACTCTCCGGAATTTCCCTTATCAGTATTGGCAGGGGAGACTCAAGAAACTGGAGAGGAGCCCACCTCCTCAGACGAAAACCTACCGTCTGTGGAGTTTTCTGATCTTGAGGTTCACAGGGAAAACTTTGCCACAGAACAGTTGAAAGACCCCGCCCTAATAAAGGCACGGGAAAACGTAGTGAAAATAGATGGCGAGTTAGTGAACCCAGATAATACCTGCACTTACCCATACTTCAGCGTAGAGAAGGACCTACTGTATCGGGTGGCAAAAAGGGCAGAAGAAACCGTTGAGCAGCTTGTGGTGCCCAAACCTTACAGGAAGTTGGTGTTGGAGTTGGCCCATGGGCACATTCTTGGAGGTCATCTGGGGACAGAGAAAACCCGAGAGAGGGTATTACAGAGATTCTATTGGCCGGGGGTGATGAAGGACGTAGAAAATTATTGTTCCTCCTGCCCTGTGTGTCAGAGGTTGGCCCCGATGCCACATTTCCGTAGCCCGCTGGTCCCTCTACCCATCATTGAGGTCCCGTTTGAGAGGATCGCCATGGATTTGGTAGGTCCTATAATCAAGTCCGCTAGGGGGCACCAGTACATATTAGTTATAATGGACTATGCCACCCGTTATCCAGAAGCGATCCCTCTCCGAAATACCTCGGCCAAAACCATAGCCAAAGAGCTATCTCTTGTTTTTAGCCGGGTGGGTATTTGTAAAGAACTGCTTACGGACCAAGGTACACCCTTTATGTCCCGGGTTATGAAAGAGCTGTGTAAATTGTTCAAAGTGACGCAATTGCGTACGTCTGTGTATCACCCCCAAACCGATGGGCTGGTTGAAAGATTCAACAAAACCCTAAAACAAATGTTGAAGAAAGTGGTGGATAGAGATGGAAAGGATTGGGACTGTTTACTTCCTTATTTGATGTTTGCTATTAGGGAGGTGCCCCAATCCTCTACGGGATTCTCCCCCTTTGAGTTACTGTATGGGAGACACCCAAGAGGGCTGTTGGATATTGCCAAGGAAACTTGGGAAAGTGAGAGTTCTCCCCACAGGAGTGTGATTGAGCATGTCGCCCTGATGCAAGATCGAATTGCACAGGTAATGCCCATCGTGAAGGAACATTTGGCCCAAGCGCAGTTGGCACAGCAGAGAGTGTACAACCGTGGAGCCAAGACCCGTACCTTTTCCCCGGGGGATAGGATATTGGTACTTGTCCCTACGGTTGAAAGTAAATTCCTTGCCAAATGGCAAGGCCCCTACGAGATAATGGAAAAAGTGAGCGAAGTGAATTACAAGGTCAGACAACCAGGAAGGCGAAAGCCCGAACAGATCTATCACGTTAATCTGTTGAAAGCCTGGAGGGATAGAGAGTCCCTAGTCGCAGACACTTGGTCACCAGCTCAAACTGGTTGCGTGATTCCTGAGGTTGGAATAGCAGCCACCTTGTCACAACCCCAACAACAGGAGGTTAAGGAGTTTGTGCTTCGCAACAAGGAGGTATTCTCTGAGCTGCCGGGACAAACATCTGGGGTAGAGCATGACATCATTACCCCGCCCGGTGAAAGGGTGAAGTTAAAACCCTATCGGATCCCAGAGGCTCGACGGGAGGCAATACGGGAGGAAGTACAGAAAATGCTGAACTTAGGGGTGATAGAGGAGTCCCAAAGTGATTGGTCTAGTCCCATCGTGTTGGTGCCTAAACCGGATGGGAGCTGGCGATTTTGTAACGATTTTCGTCAGTTGAACAAAGTTACAAAATTTGACACCTACCCCATGCCACGTATAGATGAGTTGATCGACCGGCTGGGAACAGCCCGATACATGACGACTCTTGACCTCACAAAAGGGTATTGGCAAATCCCCCTGGCCAAGTCGGCCAAAGAGAAAACCGCATTTGTAACCCCAGACGGGGCGTTCCAATATAAAAGAATGCCGTTCGGGTTACAGAATGCGCCGGCCACATTCCAGCGGAAAATGGACCAGATGCTGAGGCCCCATCGGAAGTATGCTGCGGCTTACCTGGATGACGTAATTGTCCATAGCACAGATTGGGCCTCACATCTGCCAAAAGTGCAAGCAGTCCTGGACTCTGTTCGGGAAGCGGGGTTTACGGCTAACCCCAAGAAGTGTACCATTGGGCAGGAGGAGGCCAAATATCTTGGGTACACCATTGGGAGGGGAGTAATAAAACCCCAACTCAACAAAGTCGAGGCCATCCAGAGTTGGCCACGTCCCAACAGCAAGAAGCAGGTACGAGCCTTTCTGGGAATCGCTGGGTATTATCGGCGATTCATTCCCCACTTTGCTTCTAAGGCTGTGCCCCTAACCAACCTGACGAAGGGGAAAGGGTCGGTCATGATTAAATGGACCCCCGAGGCTGAGGCAGCATTCCAATTCTTGAAACAAGCCTTATGTAGCCAGCCAGTGTTGTACTCACCCGACTTCTCTAAAGACTTTGTCGTACAAAGTGATGCGTCAGATGTGGGGTTAGGAGCAGTATTGTCCCAGGTCTGGAACGGGGAAGAGCACCCAGTCATTTACCTCAGCAGGAAGTTGAAGTCCCATGAGGTAAATTACGCCACCGTTGAAAAGGAGTGTTTAGCGGTGAAGTGGGCTCTAGATTCCCTTCGGTACTACCTGCTAGGTAGGCACTTTGACATGGTTACGGATCACGCTCCGTTAAAGTGGATGGCTCAAAACAAGGAAACAAATAGAAGAGTGAATAGGTGGTTCCTGGCCCTCCAGGAATTCAACTTCACAGTAAAGCATCGCCCTGGCGTTCAAATGGGGAATGTGGATGCTTTGTCTCGAGTACATGAATGCCTGATTGCTGGTGTTCCAACCCCGAGGTTAAAACAAGAGGGGGGGGTATGTGACAGCAGGAAGGTAAAGTCACCTGGTTGCATCCAGGGGGGTAGATATATTTCGCCCAGATTCAGGCTTTACGCTGACTTATACAACTAGGTGGAGAGTTGTATAAGGCTAGTGGGCTCATGGATGACTCATACCTCTGGGGAGAGTGTGGGGCGTCGTACAGACAGGGAGTTGATGAGGCCAGCTGAAGCTTGTCAGCTCATTTAGGCCTCTATAAGAACTCCCAGATTCATTAGATGTTAGCTCATGCCTGGAACCAGACCTGTGTGGACTGTCTAGGGAGAGTGAACCCCTGTGCGGTGAGAAAAAGCCTGTGTGGCTATTTGCTTGGACATTTAAAACCAGGGACTTAGGGACTAGGACAGCACTAGGCTGATCCCAGTTGTTAGTTAGGAAACCTGTATGTTTAGTCAGAGGTCAACTTGACCAGGATTTATTTTGGTTATGTTTCTTTTGCTTTGCTGTGTTTTGTCACTGTAAATAGAAAATAAACCGCACCTTTTTGATTTTGAAAACCACAACCTCCGTTTGCTGGGCCTGTTTTGTGTGGGGAGCCCATCCCGGGGGTCACACACACCCGCTGCTGAGCTAACCCCCTCACACTACCTATAGTTTTCTGTCCCTAGAAAAAATGTTTTTTTAAAGCACACTATAGCACAAGGAGAATTTCCCTCACTTTCCTTCTTTGTCCCTAGAAACAAGGATTATCACAGTGAAAGAAACTGACACTCTTCCTACCTATAGTTTTCTGTCCCTAGAAAAAATGTTTTTTTAAAGCACACTATAGCACAAGGAGAATTCCCTCACTGTCCTTCCCTGTCCCTAGAAACAAGGATTCGCACAGTAAAACACACTGACACTCTCCCTACCTATAGTTTTCTGTCCCTAGAAAAAATGTTTTTTTAAAGCACACTATAGCACAAGGAGAATTTCCCTCACTTTCCTTCTTTGTCCCTAGAAACAAGGATTATCACAGTGAAAGAAACTGACACTCTCCCTACCTATAGTTTTCTGTCCCTAGAAAAAATGTTTTTTTAAAGCACACTATAGCACAAGGAGAATTCCCTCACTGTCCTTCCCTGTCCCTAGAAACAAGGATTCGCACAGTAAAACACACTGACACTCTCCCTACCTATCCTTCTCTTTCCCTAAACTAAAGGAATCCAGGTTAAGCAAGAAAGAAATAAATGTCACTGTCCCTGCCTATGCTTCTCTTTCCCTGCTCCGGAACACACTACACTAGGCCGCCGTGCTGGCGGCCTTTTATAGTGTGGGGCGTGTACTAAACACCCTCAGCAATAATTGGCCACAGGCATCCTGCCTGTGGCCAATCATTGCTCTCCTCGCTGCCGGCGCTGTGATTGGCCAAGCATGCGGGGTCACAGTGCATGCTTGGCCAATCACAGCGCCTGGATGACACTGCGATGGCGTAGTGCATTGTGGGCTGTTCGCGTCACTCGAATTTGGCGCGAACGGCCCAAATCGTTCGATCTTCGTCGAACGATCGAACAGCCGATGTTCGAGTCGAACGTATGTTCGACTCGAACACGAAGCTCATCCCTATTCTCCTGTACGACGCTCGGTATATGTGAGCGCCGCAGGAGAGATGACATCACTTCCTCCTTCCTGGCAGGCAGGGGAAGCTCTCTCATTCGCCGGGAGCGATCGAGAGGGGGTGGCCGGAATCGAACGGCCGTCCCCTCATGCCGGATCGCTCCCGAAGGTAAAACGACCACCCACTGTAAAGAAGGGGGGTCCGATCGGACCCCCCAACTATACAAAGGCAATCACGTACATATACGTGATTCTGCCTGTCGGTGCCATTCTGCCGACGTATATTTACAGTGGGCGGTCGTTAAGTGGGTAAAGAGATGCTGGTTTTGGCGGAAAAAAAATACATGCGTTAATGGCGCCATTCTTGGCTTTTGATTAGCCTTGTGGTTTGTCTGCCATTTTGAGGCACAGTTTTTCCTTAGTCTGTGGGTATCCTATAAGGGAAGGTGCAGCCACCTTTCCTTTGGGTATGATATCATGTGACCATGCTGTGGCATTCGTCAGCTATGTTGCTGGTGGAATTTCTCAGTTTTTGATGTTTGGTGCGAATCTAGTGCGGTCTTTTCTGCGTTGGAACCTGGTGGAGGCCATTTGTGTTTTTCTTTGTGTGGGGGAACCCATGTGGTGTTCATTGTGACGTCCCATGCTGGTTTTGGGGGGAAAAATTGCATGCGTTAATGGCGCCATTGTTGTTGTTGTCCATGAGGCTTGCGATGGTTCATCCACCATTCATGGGCTTGCCTCTGGTAAGCTGTTACCTTACCTTTGTTTGCTGATGTCACTGGGTGTTGCATAATCATCTACTGATCTCAGCTTGTGATTTTGCAGGATTTATGCCTTTGCAATGGGACTATTAATCCATCATTTTTAGTTCTATAATTCAGTATTGTGATTAAATTTTTGGGGGGTTTTATTGCATCATCTGGGCATTCATCTGGACTTTTATCATTAAATGTTTTCAAATCATTGGACATTATTTTTTGGTATCTAGTGGCTAGTGCCTTTGCTGAGTGTGCACTGCTTTTTGCACTTCGGCCCCTGGATGCTATATTAACATTTGTTGATTGGCGCAGTTTTCTTCTGTTTTATGCGTTTACAGTTTGACCTGTGCACTGCTGGGGATAGTAGTGAGACACAGGGAGGACATGCAAACTCCATGCAGGTGGTGTTAGGATGGGGATTTCTCTGTTTTCATTTAAGTGAATGTAAGCTATTGCAGGGTCAGCTGACTTTGCAGTATATGAGCAGCGTTTTTTTTGTATTGGATTTCCTTTTTTAGTAAAAACTCCACTTTGCACTGAATTTTGCACAATGGTGTGTTTTTATGTTTAAATTGGAGTCTTGATAGACAAGGCGATTAGGGCTAGGCCTCCCCTCCCCCTCCCTCTTCCTGAACAATTGATATGTAAATAAACCAGTTTGGGTTTTTTGAGAGCTGAGCATAACCGGAAGTTTCTTTTCAGCATTTTATATATCAGAGGGAAGTTGGTGGGAGGAGCTTGGGGTTGTCTGAAAGGTTGGGCAGTGAGATTTGTGTTTGGAAGGAAGATGGAAAGCATTTTTGCGTTTAAAAGTGTTTTATATTTTGTTCCAGTTTTGTAAAGTTTTGTACTGTAATACAGTTTTGGGTAGAGAGCAAACAGGGGGGCATCACCATTATTGTATCATCTAGATGCAGGTAGAAAGAAGCCATAATATTGTTTTGAATAGTGGAGGATTTCATGATGCTTTGAAGGTTGTCTGACAAACACGTTTACAGGGCTGCCGATAATCGGTTGAAGAGCATGTAAACGTGAGGAGTAGATTCTAGCATACCGGGAGGCCGTGTAAAATAATCGGAATACGCCGGGTGCCAGTACTGTAAAAATGGTCACTAAGCAGTACTGCTCCGAAAACTAGTGCAAGGGTGTCCTGGACGCGGGACACTTCATAAGCGATTCGAATCGTCATGGGTAATGTGCCGTCCATGCGTTGGAGGAAAAAAATTAGGCTCCACACCAGTCAGACAACTGCACCGCACATGAGGTCTGGGTTTGGGGCTCCGGACATGAGACCCCTTAAAGGATGACATATCTGGTCAGAGGGTACAGTAAGGTGTACTCCTTTGGAAGGTACTTTTGATGTCTGGAGGTACGAGACCTCAGAATAAAGGTACCTTGGATGTAGTTGAGCTGTGGCTTCAGAAATCTGTAATGATGAGTGTTGATGGAGGTGTAGTACACGCTTTTGTGATTCTCAGAGGAGGAACGGTGGTTAAATTCTCATGCCTGTTAGTTTGAACTTTGTATGGCTGGTCCATGCAAGGTTCTCGAGCTGCTCTCATGTTCCCATTGTATTTTTTTCTATTGCTGAAAGGGTGAAGGGAGAATTCTGGCTGTTTTTGTTTTTTTCATTTGTGGTTTTGGAAACTGGGAAGTATTTCCCTCATGTTTGTATCGGAATGTTTGTATGTAGTAACGTGAATATGTTCGAACTTACCGCGGCGATCCTCCGATGTGTCGCGGCTGTAGTATTTTTGTAGGAACGGGAAAAGTAAGGGTTACAGAGGGTTTTGTTTGAATCGGTTTTGAAAGAATGTCATTGACAATTTACCAATGTACAGGAATGTCATTATTGTTTACCATTCTTTGCAGGTTAAATATGAAGGAGAGAGTAATGATTTTGCTTATAAGTATTTTTCAGGTCCAAGGAGTTTGTACACAGAGAGCAGGTGTATGTAGACAGCTGTACATATGGATAAATACGAGTCTAAGGAGGTAAAAGTATCATAGGCTATTTCATTGTTTCTTTTTTCCTGCACCACACATTTCTTCCTTCAGTCTGTAATGAGGAAGAAAAGGGGGGAGAATGATAAATGTAAGAGTGACAGTTTTTTTTGTCAAACGAATAATGTTAACTCCTGTAATTCTAACCAAGTTTGTGCCAAGACTGTCTTTCTTTGATAGAATTTGAATCGGCAAGCAGCAGTCTGGTGAAGTAGGTTCCCATCCCAGAGGCTAAGAACCTTTTGTCAATGGTTCCAGGTATTGTAAGCCATGCACAGGTTATGAAGTGACCACAGTCCCGATGTCTGGGTTATTGTCATATGAGGGTTGTTTGGAGGTCAATCAAAACCAGAGTCGTACTTTCCTCATTAGCTGTCACTTATATTCTCGGCTGATAGGGGAGGTGCGATCGCTGTGACATGAACTTCAAAATGTCCACCACAGGGTTCACGAGTCCCTCCCGGACCCTGACACAATAACCAGTTTACATTCTTTCCAACCAGGTGACTGGGACGTTGTAAAGAAGCTTGAGGGATGAGACCACGCCAGCCACTGCAAGAAGCTGCTCAACCACACCAAAGAATGAGGAGTATCTTTGTTTATTTATATTTTTGTTGTTTAGTAAATTTTAGCAAGGGTAACGGTGAAAAGCATCCCAAGTTATTATGTAAAGTGTATGTCCTGACTAGCTCAGAAAGCGAACAGGACCGATGGTCTGTTCTGAGTCTTCACCGAGTTTTAGTCCCCAGCGATGACAGAGGTACATGCCATTTATGATGTTATTATGGGTATGAGAAGTTTTGACAAACTAGTGAAGACTCCAAACAGACACTTGTCAATGGAATCTAACGATGCATTTTTAGAGGGTAAAATTGGTTTTAGTTTTAATGGCTCTGTCTCTTGTCGGTTTGGGTATCTAGGTAGGCCACAAGTGTGTTTGAACTTTAGTTTGGTGTTTCTGTGGATCTGCAGCTTATAAAGGTAATTCTCCCAAAGCAAGAGGTTCATGCGTGATGGTGAAGCTGTCCCAGCACCTTATCTCTTGGCCGATCGCGAGAATCTGATGGTGCGAGAAATTAAGAATGGCAGGGACAGCTAGAAGGGATTTGTTCACCAACCCCGACCAGGTCTGGGCATGGGGTCCTGCATGTACAAGGTGGGGGGAGCTCGAGCTTGGGATACGATTGAACAATTCTCATCCGTTAAGGATAGGGTTCTTCATGTAACTGTTGAAGCCAGAGCTGTAGCTAAGTGAAGGTTGGGAGTCCTTTTTAGGGTCTGGGAATCTTTGGGGATCTAATTTTTATTTTACAGCGGATCGTGATTAAAGGAAGTGGGAATATATATACTCATGCCGTTTTATTTCTATTCTTTCTATGTCGTAACGAGGTGCTCCTGTTGCCTGATTTGACGCGTGACCAGAGTTTCCTTGATGAGACGCCCCGAAACCGGACCCACATACAAGACACAGAGGATCACAGACCGATCGGCGATTACTACAGCTCACCATGTCATGTCCTCCTTTATAAGTCATGCCCCTGAAGAGTAGAGTCTACATGTCAAGCCGTGTTTTCCTTTTTATGGACTAAGGACTGATTCATTTCAAGTTTCATCGATGGACACATGGGGTGCATATGACAAAAAAAAGGGAGGACTGTTGTGGAGATTTTTATGATGTATTGTCATAGTGTCACCCACTGTTAGTACTTCCGCAGCCCGCTCCTAAAGAGCTGGCTGGGGCAGTCTGAGGCTGGTTGAATCCCGTCTGATAGGGGAAAACGTCTTGAGGTTGGAGTGTGATGTTTGCAGGGTGCGGATATGTCCACTGACGGGGGCCCTCTGTGCATTAGCACGGACGATCGTTGAGGAGGGGATATGCTCGCTCTGCAACGACATCATTGGTTATAGGCAGATGCGTGCTCTTGTCTCTGCTGTGTCTGATCAACATTGATTGGGATTCGTAGCGCGCGTCTGCAGATAGCCTCCCTCCCCCATTCAATAATAGTATAATCTGAATATGCGTTATTCTATGGAATGGCGCAGAATAAGGATTCTTATCAGCGGTAATATGAGAGCTTATGATCGTTTCATAGTCAGGGAGAACATCCATGTTTTAAAGCAATGCGGCTTCGTTTGCTGGGAGCATGCGCGCTTTCCCTGCCTGGACACGCCCATAAGACTTTAGCCATCATGCATTGTATTATTGTATTGAATTGTATATATTTAAACCCTGTTGAAGGGGATGTCCTTGTATGGTCATTCTCCTGTGTGCAGGGGACATCCTGTGATGTCACCTCCCATGGGGGAGGTGATTGGTTGCTGCAGCCAATCACCTCATGTCTGTGAGATCTTTGGAAGCTAATAAAAGTCTTTGAGTAGGCGTCGGCTAGACAGTCGGCTCTGGGATGACTTGGTGATAAGACCTGTGTTGGTGCTTTCCTTGAATGAATGATGGGATGAACGGTGAGTGGAACTTAGCAAACTTAAAGACAACATTATTGCAAAAAGATGAAATCTGATGTGTGCTTAGATAGCACAGAAATTATAGGCTGTGTGCTCTGTAAACAACAGCCTAAAATTCCACAACAGTGTTGGGACGGAGGTGTCGGGGAGTCACGGCCCTGTGTGTCCGCGGGAGGTTGCAATTCAGCCTCCACTACAGGCTACCTGCCCGCGGAGGAGTGTGACACCTCCGACCTAGAATCGCTCTCCGATCCGGGAGACGATGTCATCATAGATTAACTTTTTGCTAAGAAGGGCTGGGACAAGATGCCTCTCTCCTCGTCCCGCAAAATCAGGGATCCACCCATGTCTACAGGGGATAGTACACCCCGGGTGGAGGCACCAGCGCCTGAGGAGGGATCCTGTCCCCAGTCTGCCCTTCTACCTCCGGTGCCTCCTGCATCTGGCACCGGGGAAAAGAGACTGTTGTTGCGGCCGCCTATGCCTAGAGTGGAGGTGGTCAAGGCACCTCGCCATCCAGACGCCATCGTCCAACCGGGTGAGGGAGACCGGGCCACTATGCCTCCACTGGCTAGACTTCAGCGTCTTTTCGGCCAAAAAGTTGCTACCGAGTACGGGTGGGAGTACCCGTACTTACCCAAGGAGCTTCTGTATGAAGTGGAAGTCTGCCGGGAACGCTGGTACAACAAATTTGTGTGGACGCACCTTCAGGTCCCACATGCCCGCAGGTACCTCGCTTGTTCCCCGAAAACCTCTGAGTGGTTTAAGGACTTTAAAGCAGAGTGGATGTTGGGTCGCCACATCCATGCTGACAAAGTGTTGATTCGACGGAAGGAAGGAGAGGATGTTGAATATCACATAGAGACTGTGGATAAGCATTTCAAGCCCCTTGTCTTGCCGCATCCCAGATTCTACTTGTAGAAGAAAAGACTCCTTGCCTAGTGTTTGTTGCTGCTGAACTTTCCGGGGTTGTTTCCTGGGAAAACCATTGACTGTACCCGTGTTATGGGTGTTTGCGCTCTCTGGAGGAATTGGAGGACTGTTGCCGTTCTTTGTTCTTCATTTTTCCATCCCGCAGGGTGGTTGTGGACTTTGGGGTAGTTAGAAAGTTCAAAGAGAGAAGAAGATCTTCAACCGGTGCAGTTGCCGCGGCGCTGTCACCAGGTGGCAGTGTTGTGCATCGATATTCACTGTTCACTCACACACTTATAGAAGGAAAGGGCTTCTCTACGGAGAGGTTCTTTCATTCTTACACAAACATATGTGTTAGGTATATGTGTTTAACGTTCTTTTCCCCTCTGCAGGAGAACATCTCATCAAGACCACTGAGAATGGGGTGGGTCTTAGTCAGGATGGGTGTAAGGGAATGTTGTTGTGAACATGCGATCCTGATAATGTGGTTATGTGTTGTTTGTTTCCCTCTTTTCCCTTTCATGTCAGGTTCAGGCACAATTGTTGATTAATTTTCAGTAGAAAAAAAAACTTTTTTATTTTTGAAATTTGTTAGTCGGTCTCTGGATCGGGCTATGATGACCCTTTTTGGGCATGGTTTGCTCCAGACACTGGGGACCAGTGTCAAATAACAGGGGAGAGTGTAGCGGGTATATACTTTTTAAACTGGTGAGGACACCAGTGATGCATAGTTCCCTGTGGCCCAGCACGCTGTCACTTTGGGCCGAGGTTGAACCATCGCTGCAGTGCCGTACCCTTTGTGACCTCTCGCAGCGGTTGTACGGCCGTGCATCCTGGGAGAGGGTATAAAGGGGGTGGACATCTTCGCCACGAGGTTCGAGTCCCGGGCTACTTCAGCCTGAGGGCTGTGGTTGCGGTCGGTGTCCGCGAGGGAGGGATTGTCCTAGGGGGCCCCGGGAGTGGGGCATCCAAATCCAGATGCGTAAGGGACCGGAGGAGGGACTCACCCGAAGACCTGGTGCAGCAGATTGCCAGTGCCGGGTGAACCTCTGGAGACCGCCCCGAGGGATATCTTTCCCGAACAGGGGCCAAGTTCAAAGAGGAAGTTCAGTCCACGTTCAATGACCGGTGGCAGCGGTCCAGCTAATTCACTCAGGTCAGTGGCAGAGGCCTGCAATTAGGCCTGTGGCAGGGGCCTCAACAGTTCATCCGGTCGGTGGCAGCGACCAAAACTCACGGTCGGTGGCAGAGACCATGCGCCAGGCCTATTCGCTAAAAAGGAATAGGAGAATACAGTTGTGCCTGGGCCTACTCGTTCCCACACCCCCATGTTCGTTGTTAATGGAAGTTCAACTGATTGTGTTACGAGAAATAAAGGAGTGTTGGACTTTCGATTGGTGTGGGGCTCTATTTTTGGCAGGGAACAACAAGGCTTCGTATGCAGTGGACAGACCCGGGAGGTAAATCAACTAACTTTGCTCAACCCTCTTATACACATAAGGGGAGAGCTTGGCGTAGTGTTCTTGCACTCTCCTCTCCCAGGTACCCCTAGACACAAGCCATTTACAATAACCAAGAGGGAGAGTGAGGTTCCGCTACACAGTGTTTGTATTAGCTGACTATTAAAAAATTCTCCACACCTCATTATTCACACTGTAGAAATAAAAGTTAGGCATACACCCATTAGGGCTATTTTCCCTGTTTAAAAATGTGTTGTCACTTGCCAATTTTACATTGCTTTATCCTCTGTGGTCTCTCCATTCTTGACTGAAAATAACTGTCCTGTGTCACTAGTACAATGAAGCCTAGTCTTACTCATTAAAATTTCCCTGCTACTTGATTATTTTTACACAGCTGTAGGAAAAACCCAGTACATATTGGAACAAGAAGATTATTGCATACTCACAAGCATAAATAATGTGAATATGGGAGAGGGGGTGCTAGTGTTCAATGTGTATAATAATCCTCAAAAAATGTATATACATACCCAAATTTATATGAATAGATTCTCATGTGCTGTTACAAGTAAAGATGTAAAACTCTATTATTTCCACTGGACTAAACATATCAATAATATAGCATCACAACTAGTGAGAAAGAAAAATAACAAGTAACACCAATTCCCAATAGTGCAAAACCAGTCTCTGTAAGCTTATAAACATAAGTCCATAAATATACCAACAAAAATCCCGTTGCTGAGTCACCCAGTGAATAATGACGACACCAAACATTCACCAGATGGCATGCGACCACCTGGTCAATATGCACTTTATTAAAACTCTGTTTTATATCAGGATCAGCGCAGCTCTGTTTTTAACACAGTATAAATCTTCCACAAAAATGCCACATGCTCATAAATTGATAAACCAGAGGGATAGAAAAGTGCTCATAGGGTAGCAATGTTATTAAAAAAACAATAAAAGAAAGACAGACATACAGATGTACCCTTACAATATGAGTCCCAGAAACGGCACTAATACAGCCCGCAGTAAATGAAATGTCAAGCACCGCCAGGGCCGGACTGGGAATAAAATCCAGCCCTGGAAAAAATTTCATACCAGCCCCACAGCATTATTATACCAGCATAACGTCATTATTTTCTTGTTCATGAAAGGGAAAACCATACATTTTAAAGCACATTTGAAGAGTGAATTATATATAGATAAGACAGATAT
The DNA here is from genome assembly GCA_029206835.1 of Rana muscosa. Classification (NCBI taxonomy): domain Eukaryota; kingdom Metazoa; phylum Chordata; class Amphibia; order Anura; family Ranidae; genus Rana; species Rana muscosa. Next base: position 23,033,689 of record CM055122.1, read on the forward strand.
GAAAGCACATAGGGCTTTATATATATATATATAAAACACAATTTCCAGTTAAAAGTGGTAAAAGTGGTCAATCATCAAGGGGGACCCCAGGAACTCAGAACGTGGGGGGGGGACCACCTTCCGCAGAAAGAATACACTAAGGTAAGGGGGGGTGGGTTACTGATATAGGGGGGAAACCTTTATATCAATGCCCCCTTACATTATCGTATTCACTCCCCCCTCAGATTGGCCTAGCGGTGCTGTCACTGACCTCCTCTCAGGTACACCGTGCAGGGCTCAGTCAGTTGGCTCCAGCTCGGTGGCTCTGGTTTTATCCTATATAGTCTCCTCTCCACAGTGCCCACACATCTGACTTCTCCCATGACCCCCATCCCAGCGGTGCTCCCACTCTTGACTCCTCTCCAGACTCCCTTAGAGACTGCAGACATGATACAGGAGATGGTCAAAGGCTGCAGACATGATACAAGAGCTCAATGCAGCCCCACCAGTACCCATCAAATGTAGCCTCACTGTGCCCATCAATGCAGCCTCCCTGTGCCCATCAATGCAGCCTCCCTGTGCCCATCAATGCAGCCACACTGTGCCCACCATTGCAGCCACACTGTGCCCACCATTGCAGCCTCACTGTGCTCATCAAATGCAGCTTTACTGTGCCCGTGAACGCAGTCTCACTGTGCCCATGAATGCAGCCTCTCCTATGCCCCATGTCCCAGTCTGCAGTCCCTGTCTGTGGGAAGGTGTGTTGTTGATGCTCGGTACGGTACCTTCCATGCCAGCAGGATATCCATGATCACCATCAGCAGGCAGGGTCTGTTCTCGTTTTGGATGGGGACAGTGCTCCTTCCAGAGGTTTGTTTGCTGTGAGATGGAGTGGTCCCTGGCCACCTGCACCTTCAGCCGTCCTCATTTTCTGGGCCCAGTCAGCCTGTCCTCTGGTCCTGGGGAAGTGAGAGCACTGGGGGGGAGCTGGAGAGAAGGGGAAGCGGAGAGCACTGGTGGGGTTGGAGAGCACATGGGTGGAGGCAAAGAGCAGGGGGGAGTGGAGATCACAGGGGTGGGGAGCGGAGAGCACTGGGGGGGCTTGAGAGCACTGGGGGGAGCCAAAAAGAACAGGGGTGGAGAGCATGGGAGGCTGAGAGGGGGGCTGGAGAGCACTGAGGGGGCCAAGAGTGTGGGAGGTAAAGAGCACGGGGGAGGGGGATCTTGAGAGCACTGGGGGGAGAAAGAACAGGGGTGGAGAGCACTGGGGGGTACAAAGAGCAGGGGGGAGTTGAGAGCACTGGGGGGTGGAGAGCAATGGGGGGAGCTTGAGAGCACCAGTGGGGGCCAGAAAAAACAGGGGTGGAAAGTACGGGGGGCTGGAGAGCACTATGGGGGGTGGAGAGCACTGGCGGGGTTGGAGAGCACTGGGTGGGGGCAAAAAGAACAGGGGTGGGGAGCACGGGGGGCTCGAGAGCACTATGGGGGGCTAGGAGCACTGGTGGGGTTGGAGAGCACATGGGTGGGGGCAAAAAGAACAGGGGTGGGGAGCACGGGGGGCTGGATAGCACTGGGGTGGGGCTGGAGAGTGATTGGGAGAGCTGGAGAGCACTGGGGGGAAAAGAACAGGGGTGGGGAGCACAGGGTGCTGGAGAGCACTATGGGGGGCGGGGAGCACTGGCGGGGTTGGAGAGCACATGGGTGGGAGCAAAAAGAACAGGGGTGGGGAGCACGGAGGGCTGGAGAGCACTATGGGGGGCGGAGAGCACTAGCGGGTTGGAGAGCACATGGGTGGGGGCAAAAAGAACAGGGTTGGGGAGCACGGGAGGCTGAGAGGGGGGGCTGGAGAGCACTGAGGGGGCCAAGAGTGTGGGAGGTAAAGAGCATGGGGGAGGGGGATCTTGAGAGCACTGGGGGGGAGAAAGAACAGGGGTGGAGAGCACTGGGGGGTACAAAGAGCAGGGGGGAGTGGAGAGCACTGGGGGGTGGAGAGCAATGGGGGGAGCTTGAGAGCACCAGTGGGGGCCAGAAAAAACAGGGGTGGAAAGTACGGGGGGCTGGAGAGCACTATGGGGGGTGGAGAGCACTGGCGGGGTTGGAGAGCACTGGGTGGGGGCAAAAAGAACAGGGGTGGGGAGCACGGGGGGCTCGAGAGCACTATGGGGGGCGGAGAGCACTGGTGGGGTTGGAGAGCACATGGGTGGGGGCAAAAAGAACAGGGGTGGGGAGCACGGGGGGCTGGAGAGCACTGGGGTGGGGGCTGGAGAGTGATTGGGAGAGCTGGAGAGCACTGGGGGGGAGAACAGGGGTGGGGAGCACGGGGTGCTGGAGAGCACTATGGGGGGCGGAGAGCACTGGCGGGTTGGAGAGTACATAGGTGGGGGCAAAAAGAACAGGGGTGGGGAGCACGGGGGGCTGGAGAGCAATGGGGGGAGCTCGAGAGCACCAGTGGTGGCCAGAAAAAACAGGGGTGGAAAGTACGGGGGGCTGGAGAGCACTATGGGGGGCGGAGCGCACTGGCGGGGTTGGAGAGCACATGGGTGGGGGCAAAAAGAACAGGGGTGGGGAGCACGGGGGGCTGGAGAGCACTATGGGGGGCGGAGAGCACTGGCGGGGTTGGAGAGCACATGGGTGGGGGCAAAAAGAACAGGGGTGGGGAGCACGGGGGCTGGAGAGCACTATGGGGGGTGGAGAGCACTGGCGGGGTTGGAGAGCACATGGGTGGGGAGCACGGGGGGCTGGAGAGCACTGGGGTGGGAGCTGGAGAGTGATGGGGAGAGCTGGAGAGCACTGGGGGAGGGAGAAAGAACAGGGGTGGGGAGCACTGGGGGGAGTGGAGAGTACTGGGGGGGGAGAACAGGGGTGGAGAGCACTGGAATGGTGGCTGGAGAAGGATGGGGAGAGCTGGAGAGCGGGGGGGGCAGAAAGAACAGAGGTGGACAGAACTGTGGGGGAGCTGGAGAGTATGGTGGGGGAGGAGAGCACTGGGGGGGGAGCCACAAAAGAAGTTGGATAGGAGGATCGGCAGGGGGGCGCATATAGAGGAAATGAGCTTTCTATATTCCTCCATACAGCCGCTGAATGCTTGATTCTCCCCCCCCCTTTCTGCAAGCATTCAGCGGCTGTATGGAGGAATATAGAAAGCTAATTTCCTCTATATGCGCCCCCCTGCCGACCCTCCTATCCAGGCTGCAGGCACACAGGGTGGGCTGTACGGTGGGCATCTCCTGTAGAGCTCCCTGTCCCCTCTCTCCTGCTCCTGTTTATCACGGAGTTGACCTGGCTGGATCTGTGTTCGACGGTGACGCTGTAACACGGTCCCGCCCCCCTAGACCGGCTCCTGTGATAGGCTGAACGCTGACTCTATCTACTATCACAAGAGCCGGTCTAAGGGGGAGGGTCCGTGTTACAGCGCCGCTGCCGCCGAACACAGACCGAGACAGGCAGCTCCGTGGAACACAGGAGCAGGAGAGAGGGGAGCACTGCAGCCGCAAATGAAACCGGCCCCAGGACAGGCAGCCTACCGGGAAATCTCCCGTTATCCCGGTATGCCAGTCCGGCCCTGAGCACCGCCAAGTCCTGAAGCCAGCGTGCGTTCCCAATACTGGAAATATGTAACAGGAAGTTATTCAAATTTTTTTGCTTTTTTAATTATTTAAAGTATTACTAAAGGCAAAACTTTTCTTTTAGTTTTGGATAGAGTAGAGAGGGATAAGAACACCTGTCGGGTTTTTATTTCTATCTGTGTCCCAGTTAAGGAGATTCACCCTCTTTATTTGTCCTGTTTACCATTATCATTGAAAGTGAAAGTAAAAAATAAATCCAAAATTTTGGGTTGTCATAGAGGGGAAATCTTCCAATGGGGACCCCTTATTTGCAGTGATTTCCCCTCACTTTCTGGTGTGCCATGGGACAGGAAGTGAAGGAAAATCTACGCAATGGGACACAGATGGGAAAAAAAATTTGGGAATTTTTTTTTTTCACCTAGTCTCCTCTGTCGCAGGGCGCAGGGCCGTCTTAATGCATGGGTCAACCTGGGTACTGCCTATATGGGCGGGATCTGTACTGCTTCAATCACAGGGCATGGAGAGGAGAGCTTGCGGGGATCGGAGCAGTACAACTCAGGCTCCAGCAAATGTAGCAGAGGTAAGATCATGCCCCGATCTAGTGCGCCTGTAATGTGTATATTAATCTATATATATATGTCACCACAATTTTAAATACGAATATCTGCAACTAACTATTAATTAGTGGTGACATGAAAAGTGCACATATTTTCAAAACTAAAAAAAACATATTTTGTAAAAAAAACAATGTCCCAAATTAGAAAAGTTCAAAGAAAAAGCAGAAAAAAAAAATTGTAAATGTCTCCAAATGCGTGTGTGCAACCAAACACAATTCAAATTTCAATATTCAACGAACAAAACGTGATCCAACCATTCATGTGTTCAAATATCTGATGTGCTCCTTCATCAAAAAAGTCCCAAAATAACTCACCAGAGGCTGTGGCTTGTCAGATTATAAACCAGCAATACTGCAGTGTTTGTATAATTAGGAAGATCCACTTTCCACTCTGCTGATTTCCAACGTATCCACCCGTCAGTTTCTCTCCCGTATTAAACAGTAGATAATTATGTGGAAGAAAGAAGAGAAATCTCCATAGCGTAATCTCGTTTTTGTAAAAGGTTTTATTTGTTTAAAACTTGGTTAAAATACACTCACATTTTTTGAGTGTCAACCCAACTCTAAGGAACAATCGCGTGTTGATACAGTGTATCTCTCCACTCCTGGCTATACTCCAATGCCGCGAGCCTTATCTTTACAAGAGAATGGTTGGATCACGTTTTTTTTGTTGAAGATTGAAATTTGGATTGTGTTCGGTTGCACACATGCATTTGGAGACATTTACATTTTTTTTTCCGTTTTTTCTTTGGACTTTTATCATTTGGAACACTTTTTTATTTACAAAATATACGTTTTTTTTAGCATTTGCATTATTTACAAAAAATGTCTAATATATATTCAATAGAGGTAGAATATTGATAGGAAGGTCTTGGTATTTTTATATATATATATATAAAACAATTAGGAGTCCATCATTGTTGATTTCAAGAATCGTTCATGCAATTGTGGAATTTCTATAGATTGGCGCTATTTTTTGTTAATTTTGAATTCCACTAGTGATTCAATAGGATTGGGTAGCAGCACTCTTAGTTGAAATCCACAATTTTTCAGCAGGTTTTGTGGCGCTAATTCCTTTTTTCCATCCACTGACTACACTACAGTATATATTCTCCACTGTATTATATATACTACACTGACTGCGCTATATACTCTGCAATGTATTATATATATGTAGCGACCTCACCCCTCTCACCCCTTCTCATTCTCAGCTTGTCTGTCTCTGTCTAGGGGTGTCAGTAGGGGGGAGGGATGAGATACACCACGTCCCATGTCCTCCATAGTGAAGAGGTGAAGGCCAGAAAGATCGGGCTTTGTGTAGGTGTCCTAGGGTCAAATCCTTTCCTCAGATTCACTCCCCTTTGCTCCTAGTAACCAGAGCTCCACACACTGAATAGGTCCAACACAGTTTTATTCTTCTCAGCAAATAAACATACAGCACAGTCAAGTTGGGACCTTTGCAACAGTTCAGTATTAATGGGAGTAGGTTGAGGCACAATCCTTCACGGTATCGCTAACCACTGTAGTGTCACCAATGGCGAATAGTCATTGCCACTGACTATATGAGGTAGAACATGAAATACCTTCGCTAGCACGGCCTCTGTCAGGGGAAGGATATCCGTCCAAGGGAGTCACCGGAGGCCTCTCTGTCACCAGCAATGCTGCGCCGAACTCTCCAGAGAAGTTCCGCTCACCAGTCCTCACAAACTCAGACACGGGCACCCAAAGAGTTAGGGCCCCCTCGGATTCCTCCACCCTCGCGGAACTCAGTCGAAGGTACTGAGCCCCAGGCATCCGCCATAGTACCTCACCCCAGGCTAAAGGTGCCTGAGATGGACTCCATCTTTTGCTCCGGCCAGGTCAAGGACACCTGGGCCCGGAACTCCGGGACGCCAGCACCCAAGCTGAAGGTGCCTGGGTGCGGCCGCGTCCTCCGACTCTGAACCCCAAGGTCAGGGCGTCCGCCCCTTTTATCTCCTCTCCTTCTGCGTTCCAGCAGGTTCCCCGCCCCGCTGTACCAGCGCCAGGAAAGGACAAAAAGGCACAGTCTTGCGGTGTGAGTTCAACTCCGGCCAGGGCGACAACGCCACCTGTAGGCCACAGGGAACCTCACACCACCAGAGTCCTCCAAGATCCACAGAAGGGTCTCGGATTCCCTAGCAATCAGTGCATCTGGGTTACACTACCACCCAGATGCTTCCCCTAAATTCAAATACCCGCTACACTCTCCCCCTGGTGATTTGACACTGGTCCCCAGTGTCTGGTGCAAACCCATGTCTCCCAAAGAGTGGAAACATAAGTTTGACCTAGAGACAACACTTACATAATCCAAACTCAACAATTTCAATCAGGAATTGTGCCAGGACCTAAAACAGGAAAAAGAAACAATAATATAAAACCATAAACTTTTGTAATAAAATACTTTAAATATCTCACATATTCACATTTCTCCCTCCCTCTGGCTATCTAAGGATCACCCCATTCTCAGCAGCCTTGATAGACGAGTCTCCTGCAGAGGGAAGAAAAAAAGAAACACACATCCTAACATAATATATGTTTTGCTTGGAACGAATGGGTCTATTTGAGAAGAAACCCATTCACTCCAATGAGTGTTGCATAATGTACAGAAAAAAACAAACTATCGTTGCGCAACACTGCCACCTGGTGGTAATGCCGCGGTAAAGACACTTATCAAATCCAGATGAACTTTTCTCTGTGGCCCTACACTGACTAAACCCCAAAGTCACTGATTTCTTTAAAGTGTAAAGAGAAGGAGGGAGAACAAAACAGTAACAGCTCCCATTTCTCCAAAGAGTAGAACGCCCAAATACAAAAAAAAAACTAGGGCACAGTCCTTGTGTTCCGGCAAAGGCACTCCGGTAAGTTCAGCAATGAGCAGCAAGAAAGAACACACAGGAGTCTTTTTCTCCTAAAGGTAGAAATTTGGATGCAGCAGGAACACAGGCTTCAAGTGCTTGTCAAAAGCCTCCATGTTATACTCTACATTTCCTCCATCCTTGCGACAAATCACCACTCTGTCCGCATGGATATGCCTTCCCAGCATCCACTTAGCCTTACAGTCCTGAAACTTTTTAGTGACCGTTGGTGAACAAGAAAGGTATCGGCGTGCTTGGGGTACTTTGAGCTTGTCCCAAACAAAGGTATTGTACAACCTCTGGGGAAAAACTTCCACCTCGTATAGCAATTCTCGAGGTAGGTATGGGTACTCCCACCCATACTCTTGGGCAACCTTCTGGCCAAAGAGACGCTGCAGCCTTGACAAAGGTGGCATCGTGACACGGTCTCCTTCTCCAGGTAACACAATCGCTTCCGGATGGCGAGGTGCGTTCACCACCTCGGCAGACTTGGGCATAGGGGCCCGCAGTGACTGGCGTTGCACTCCTGCAACAGGAGCAGGTGAAATAGAAGTTGAATCCAGAAGAGGGTTTGCAGACAGTGGACTAGATTCTTCCCTAGGCGCCAAGGCCTCCACCCGGGGTGTGCTATCCCCAATGGACATAGGTGGTTCCCTTGTGACACGGGACGAGGGTAACTTCATCTTGTCCCATCCCTTCCGGTGAAAGATTTTGTCTATCTCCCCATCATCGCCATTGTCAGACAATGAATCCAGGTCGGAGGTGTCATAACACTCAGCGGGCAGATAATTCCCAGTCACGGAATCATCCCCCTTAACGGCCTCCACCAACAGTGGGCTGCCGACACCTTCAACCACACAGACAGTCCCAACCCCTGGCTCACCTGGGCCTTCAGAAGAACAGGGATGTCCAGGGCTCTTCCCTCTGGATCCATCCAGGCCAGGCAAGCGGTGGGGCGAACCTCTTCCACGACCACAGGAGGCCATCACTAGGCCGACTTTCCTCTTCGGCGGTCGGAGCAGGGAGCTGCTGGTGACCGAGGCAGCATCCTCTGATTTTTCTCTTTTAACTTCCGCTTGGGCAGTCACTTCGCCCTGGTCAGCGCGCGCAGGAATACCCGCCATGGCATTGATCTCTCCCTCCGGAGTGGTAGTACCTGTGAGGTAGTTGAGGTGGAAGGCGCGAGGCCTTTCTGTGGATGGTTCCACCTCGAAGAGAAACTCCTTGCAGACCTCACATCGCCCGAATGGCTTCAACTGAACCACCAGTCCCGAACAGCTGGGACAGATCACACCGAGGGCCTCTATGTCTCTGCAGGTGTACAGAGCCAATCGCCCCCGGGGCCTTAGTCTGATTCCTGTGTCCATAATGGGAGCAGCAAATGAAGTCATCTCCGTGAAAGAAGAAACTGAAGTATTTGAAGTCATCTTCGCTGTTCGCTGCTCCAATGCGCACTGACCCACTCGCGCTGGAATCTCCACGTCTGTCCGTCCACATGGCCAGACTCCTCCCACACTCTGCACTTGTTCGCAGGCTTTTCCTTTTCCCCGCCCACGAACTACGCAGCTATGGTTTGCCTCGTGGCGCGTTGGCCAACATGGCCGACCTACTCGGAACTTCTCCGGGCAGCAAAGTTCAAATTCAGACACCATACACATCCCAGATACGATGCCCCACGTGTAGCGACCTCACCCCTCTCACCCCTTCTTATTCTCGGCTTGTCTGTCTCTGTCTAGGGGTGTCAGTACCGGGGGGAGGGATGAGATACACCACGGCCCATGTCCTCCATAGTGAAGAGGTGAAGGCCAGAAAGATCGGGCTTTGTGTAGGTGTCCTAGGGTCAAATCCTTTCCTCAGATTCACTCCCCTTTGCTCCTAGTAACCAGAGTTCCACACACTGAATAGGTCCAATACAGTTTTATTCTTCTCAGCAAATAAACATACAGCACAGTCAAGTTGGGACCTTTGCAACAGTTCAGTATTAATAGGAGTAGGTCGAGGCACAATCCTTCACGGTATCGCTAACCACTGTAGTGTCACCAATGGCGAATAGTCACTGCCACTGACTATATGAGGTAGAACATGAATTACCTTCGCTAGCACGGCCCCTGTCAGGGGAAGGATATCCGTCCAAGGGAGTCACCGGAGGCCTCTCTGTCACCAGCAATGCTGCGCCGGACTCTCCAGAGAAGTTCCGCTCACGAGTCCTCACAAACTCAGACACGGGCACCCAAAGAGTTAGGGCCCCCTCAAGTTAATCCACCCTCGCGGAACTCAGTCGAAGGTACTGAGCCCCAGGCATCCGCCATAGTACCTCACCCCAGGCTAAAGGTGCCTGAGATGGACTCCATCTCTCGCTCCGGCCAGGTCAAGGGCACCTGGGCCCGGAACTCCGGGACGCCAGCACCCAAGTTGAAGGTGCCTGGGTGCGGCCGCGTCCACCGACTCTGAACCCCAAGGTCAGGGCGTCCGCCCCTTTTATCTCCTCTCCTTTTGCGTTCCAGCAGGTTCCCCGCCCCGCTGTACCGGCGCCAGGAAAGGACAAAAATGCACAGTCTTGCGGTGTGAGTTCAACTCCGGCTAGGGCGACAACGCCATCTGTAGGCCACAGGGAACCTCACACCACCAGAGTCCTCCAAGAACCACAGAAGGGTCTCGGATTCCCTAGCAATTAGTGCATCTGGGTTACACTACCACCCAGATGCTTCTCCTAAATTCAAATACCCGCTACATATACTACACTGATGGCACTATATATTCTGCACTGTAATATATATACTACACTGACAGCACTATATACTCTAAACCAGGGATCCTCAAACTACGGCCCTCCAGCTGTTGCGTAACTACAAATCCCACGAGGCATTGCAAAACTCTGACATTCACAGACATGACTAGGCATGATGGGAATTGTAGTTCCTGAACACCTGGAGGGCCGTAGTTTGAAGACCCCTTCTCTAAACTGTATTATATATACCACACTGACTGCACTATATACACTCCACTGTATTATATATACTACACTGACTGCACTATATACTCTCCACTGTATTATATATACTACACTGACTGCACTATATACTCTTAACTGTATTATATACACTGTACTACACTGACTGCACTATATACTCTGAACTGTATTATATATACTACACTGACTGACTCCACACTACATAAACTACCTGCCTAATCTCTATTCATTCACTATATATGTAAGCAGCAGCCTTATATATTGTGGGGCATGGTCTTAGCCCCTGAGCCATGATTGGCGAAAGGCACCCTACCTTTGACCAATCATGGCTCTCACAGCACATTGTGCTGTGATTGGCCAAAGCATACAGGTCGACTCGAACATCGGGACCTTCCCTACTGACAGCTTTACGAAGGCATATTATTTGAAGTTTTTATTCCTGCTTCAGACACATATGTGCACATACTTCTAAAGGCCCACATCCCTCTGGGGGACTTATTGACACACATTACGTTTTTATCAAAAGAAGGGAAAAATCATACCCTCCCTCAAAACTACCACCCGATTTCCCTACTAAATACTGACTTAAAAATCTTTGCCTAAAATCCTTGCCAATGGGATAAGGCACCTCCTACCCACGATAGTTCACCCCGACCAAACATGTTTTATTGTGGGATGTTAGGCTAGAGATAACACCATCAGGGCACTCCAGCTCGTACATATAACCACTTACCTATCTGATTTTATGTACCAACGCTGAGAAAGTGTTCGATCGGGTTGATTGGGACCTTCTCAGGGCTATCGGCATATGCTGATGACATACTCTTTCATGTTACAGACCCCCTTGTCGCGTTGCCTAACATGATGGCGGAATTATCCGATTATGGCCAGGAGTCTAATTTGCAGATTAATTACACAAAATCTGAAATTCTACCAATCACCATACCTCCAACCCTCGCTACTGCTTTGAGGGGTGCTTTCTCCTTCACCTGGGCAACCACCTCAATGGGATATTTTGGCATTCAACTCACTGACTGTCTGGACTCATTGTACAGTATACACAAAACTATGCCCCCCTACTTAGAACGATTCATAGAGACTTACAGTCCTGGGATAGAGCAACCTTCCTGTGGATTGGTCGCATGGACATTATTAAGATGACAAACAATGTGGGGGGGTCCGACTTAATGGTAGAGACACCCAAAGAAAATGCACCTCATCCCATGAAATATGTATACATAGTAGCAAAGGGGAAGAAAGGGATTTTCACGGTGCCATCTGTGGTAGTGAGAAATTCAATAACACTAAAGATAAAAAGGATTTGATATTTTAATGAAATTCATTATAAAAAGTACACATATACAGCCACACACAAGTGGTTGCTGGCGAAGGACAATATACACACAGCTAGATGGTCAAAAAATGGAGGAAGAAAGTTGAAGCTGGTTTTAACAGTACAAAATCACTCATGACGTCCCGACATGTTTCGCAATTCTAGCTTTATCGGGGGACAAACAGGTAAAGGAAAGAGCTTGTACAGTACCAGCTGAGACCAACTCCAGGGACAGACCACAATCCAGCACGGAGCACACCAAAAGGTGCATCCACAGACCCGGCTGAAAACAAATTAAAATCAAGATGGAAAAACGCATGAAACAAGCGATGGCCAGGTTGCAATCATGCAGCACGACTAGTTGGCTGGAGCATGAGACACAGCTCAGATCAGCCTTTTGTTTCAGAGTCTGAAACAAAAGGCTGATCTGAGCTGTGTCTCATGCTCTCATGCTCCATTTGTTTTCAGCCGGGCCTGTGGATGCTCCTTTTGGCTGCTCATTAGCTCCCCCTAGGGGGTCCCAGAGTGCTCCGCCCTGGATTGTGGTCTTTCCCTGGAGTTGGTCTCGGCTGGTACTGTACAAGCTCTTTCCTTTACCTGTATGTCCCCCGATAAAGCTAGAATTGCGAAACATGTCGGGACGTCATGACTCATGAGTGATTTTGTACTGTTAAAACCAGCTTCAACTTTCTTCCTCCATTTTTTGACCATCTAGCTGTGTGTATATTGTCCTTCGCCAGCAACCACTTGTGTGTGGCTGTATATGTGTACTTTTTATAATGAATTTCATTAAAATATCAAATCCTTTTTATCTTTAGTGTTATTGAATTTCTCACTACCACAGATAGCACCGTGAAAATCCCTTTCTTTCCCTTTGCTACTATGTATATTATTAAGATGACCGTTTTGCACTGTATACTTTTCCTCCTGCAGGTGGTGCCAGTCCCCCTGCCTAAGCGCTTCTTTGTCGAGCTCCACAGCCTTTTTATCTTGTTTGTCTGGAGTGACAGGAGACTGTCAGGGCTGGGCTTTTAGCAGCTCTCTTGTCAGTACTCAGGCTGCTCAGCTGTCTAATAATTACTCACCTGGTTACCATGACCTGCCTCATTAGTCCAGCCTACAGCCAGCCCCTTTTGGCTATTTAAACTGTTGTGCTCATTCCTTTGGTGCCTTTACCTTGGTCAACATATCCAGTGCGTCTCTCTGCTGTGTTCCAGTTTGACTTTGCCTGGCTGACGTTTCTTCTGGTTCCTGATCGTGATCTTTGGCTTCAAATGCGCTGATTCCTGGCTCCCTGATTCCAGCTCGTCTGATTACCAGTTTGGCTTCCTAACTCTTGTTTCTGTTTTTGACTATGTTCCTAATTTGTATTATTTTATGTAGCACACCAACCCCAGATTTTACCTGCTTTTCTTCTGCTTGGCTCCTCCGCAGGAAAGAATGAGGCACACCGCACCACAAGCCCGGACCCGCCTGAATAGGGAGGTTGAGCGGTGTTAGTTTCTCGACCTGCTTGCAGCCAGTGTTTAAAAACCTCCAGTGCTGACCTCGTTTCTGCGGTAGTCAGAAACAAGTCTTTAGTTCTCCCCAGTAAGCAGCTATCCACACCAACTGAAAGGTCCAACACTTATTTATTCTTTTTAGCACAATAAACAGTCTCTTTGAGAGCAGACAGATTGGGACAAGACACAGGTCAGATAAGGTGGGAGGAGGTCCAGGCACAAACTTGAATTGGGTTTTCTCCTGCTCTGATTAGCAAAAACAGGCTTGGCGCATGGTCTCTGCCACAGACCATGAAGTTGGTTACTGCCACTGACCGGGTGAAAAAGATGAAAGTCACTGCCACTGACCTTGAGTGCGTAGTGTCACTGCCACTGTGACTTAAAGAATGCGCACTTCCTTCCGTTAGTGAACTAGCCCTTTATAGGACAAGAACATCCCTCCGGAGAGTTACCAGAGGCCCCATCTGCCACCACGACTCTGCGCTGGGTCTTTAGAAAGGGTCACCTCCCTGGCCTCCTCGTCCTGGATACGGGTCCCCTCGCAAGGCAGATCCCTGGGAGTCTCAGTCCCCGGCGGATCCCAGCCGAAGGCTGCTGGGCTCCGGGCCTTTCTCCAAAGTACCTCACCCCAGACTGAAGGTGTCTGAGATTGAACAGCAACTCCGTCTCTGGGCCTAGGGCACCCAGAGACAACCCGACCAGGCCTCCGGGCCTAGGGCACCCGGAAGCGACACACACGCACCCAGGCCTAAGGTGCCTGAGCGTGGAACCGACCCCTCTGGAAGATGGCTGCCCCATTTTATATCCTCTCCCGACAGGCGCAGCAGGTTCCCCGCCCCACCGTACTGCTGCCGAGAGGGGACAAAAAAGGCACAACCTTGTACTGCGGTTCAACCCGGGCCCATGACAACAGCGCCACCTATAGGCCCCAGGGAACTTACACACCAGTACCATCTCCCAGGGATAGAAATGGTCCATGAGACCTAACAATTAGTGCATCTGAGCCTAGTTACCACTCAGATGCTTCCCCCTAAATGTAACCACCCGCTACACATCCCCCTCACTTGTGAACATTGGTCCCCAGTGTCTGAAACCAATTTATGCCTCCTCAAACAGAGTCAACATAAGCCAGATCCAGAGACAAACTTAAAAAAAAGACAATTTAAAATGTTGTTTGTTTGTGCCGGAACCTAACATGGGAAAGGAAAGAAACACAGATGGGAGTGAGGGTGTACATGTGTATAAAACATTTTAAAGTCACTCAACATTACAATAAAAATTTACAGTTTCTTCCCGCAGAACTAGCTAAGACCCACCCCATACTCAGCAGTCTTACTTGTCATTCACCTGCAGAGGAGAGAAAAAAAAAAGAAAACACATAATCTAACAATGTGTAATTTAGAATGAACAGGTTCCTCCCTAGAGAAAAACCTGCTCGCTCTAACAGTAAGTGCAGTGTAAGGCTTACGATATAACAGTTGCGCAACACCGCCACCTAGTGGTAGTGCCGCGGTCAGAACACCTGTTCATGGCAAGGAAATTCTCTTCTCTGTGAACTGTGGCCCTCCACTAACTACAACCCCTTGTCCTTGTTATCTTTGCGGTGGGACGAGAAGGGAGAAAATCAAACAGCAACATCTCCCGCTTTTCCAAAGAGTAAAGTACCCTTAACATGGGGCAAAGTTCCTGGAGAGAAAAAGAAAGTTCAAACGCAAAACACAAGAGTCTGGTCTCTCACAAATAGTAGTGTGGGTCAGGCAACACCAGCGGCTTCCAATGTTTGTCAAAGGTATCTATGTGATACTCCACATTGTCCTTGTCCTTCCGGCAGATAAGCACTTTTTCCGCATGAATATGCCGACCCAACATCCAAGCAGCTTTGCAATCTTTGAACCGCTGAGTGGCTCCGGGTGAACAAGAAAAGTACCTTCTGGCCTGGGGTATCTTAATGTGTGTCGACACAAACTCCGAGTACCACCGATCTCTACAGGCCTCAACCTCAAACAAAAGTTCTTTGGGTAGGTACGGATACTCCCACCCATATTTACTGGCAACCTTCTGGTTGAAGAGTCTCTGTAAATGGGACAGCGGTGGCATAGTGGCGCGGTCTCCTGCGCCAGGCAAGACAACAGCATCTGGGTGTCGAGGCACTTTAACTGCCTCTGGACCAGTTGCAGGGGCCCGCAGTGACACCTGTCTCGTAGTAGCAGTAGTGGCGGAAGCAGGTGCTCCCGATGGTGGAAGGGCAGGTAAGGGGACAGATCCCTCCTCAGGCTCGGAGGCCATCCCATCCCTTTCTCTCAAACAGTTTGTCAATTGCGGCGTCATCACCCGCATCTGAGACGGACTCTAGGTCAGAGGTATCGTACTCCTCCGCAGGGAAGTAATTCCTGGTGAAGGACGATTCACCCCCTCTGGCCAACTCACTAGCATGTGAATCCCCAGGGCTAGGGGCCTTTAACAAAGTCTCTCCCCCTGGCTTACCCCGGCTTGAAGAAGGACTCGGACGTCCGGGACTTTTCCCTTCAGAGACACCTGTTCCGTGCAAGCGCTGGGGCGTTGCTCCACTACGGCCGCGGGAAGCTTTCACAAGACCCATCTTCCTCTTGGGCGGTGGGAGAAAAGACTCTGCTGTTACCGAAGCAGCATCCTCCGGTTTCTCATTCGCTACAGCGATCTCCTCTGTGACTTCCTCCGAAGTCCCGTCAGTGGGCGCAGGGGTGACTGTACAAGCTTCGATTCCTCCTTCCAGAGTGGTGGCGCCCGTAAGGCAATTGAGGTGGAAGGCCGAGGCCTCTCTGTAGGTTGCTCCACCTCGAACAGAAACTCCTTACAGCTTTCGCATCGCCCGAATGGCTTCAGATGAACCACCAGTCCCGAGCAGCCGGGACAAATCACACTGAGGACCTCCAAGTCCTTGCACACGTAGAGGGCAAATCTTCCCCGGGGCTTGAGACGAATCACGCACGCTAAACTAATTGCCCCAGTAGGGATTTCTGCCTCATGCTTACTTACTTACTTTTGTCATTATTGATCTCAAGTATTTAATGATCCCTTTAATACCCCTATACAAATTTCCAATTATACTACTTTATGCTTTGGGTCACATATATTGATAGTCATTTACATCACACTGCTGCATCACTCCCATGCATACAATCATTTTTATCTACCGTATTTATCGGCGTATAACACGCACTTTTTTCCCCTTAAAATCAGGGGAAAATCGTGGGTGCGTGTTATACGCCGATACTCCGTCGAATTCCCCTGCTGAAAACGAGCGAGAGGAGCGAGCGGAGCCGAAGCTGAAGTACAATCGGCTTTACTCGGCTCCTCTCGCAGTCCCGCCCATCTCTGACTGCGCCGCTGACATAGAGAAAGCCGAGTGTACTTCGGCTAGTCTCGGCTCCTTTCGCAGTCCTGCCTGTGACTGTGAGCAGAGCCGAGTCTAGCCGAAGTACACTCGGCTTTCTCCGTCAGCGGCGCAGTCAGTGGAGATGGGCGGGACTGCGAGAGGAGCCGAGTCTAGCCGAAGTACACTCGGCCCCGCTCGCTCCTCTCCACAGAAATCGGCGCCAAATTTTAAAAAACGCCGGGACTGACACGATCGCAAAGGCACTGGGCAAGGCTGCAGATGGACAGATGGACACTGGGCAAGGCTGCAGATGGACACTGGCCACGGCTGCAGATGGACAGATGGACACTGGGCAAGGCTGCAGATGGACAGATGGACACTGGGCACGGCTGCAGATGGACAGATGGACACTGGGCAAGGCTGCAGATGGACAGATGGACACTGGGCAAGGCTGCAGATGGACAGATGGACACTGGGCAAGGCTGCAGATGGACACTGGGCAAGGCTGCATGCTGCATTTAAATGTAAGTTTTTTTTCCTTGAATTTCCCTCCTAAAAGTTTTTTTCCTTAAAATTCCCTCCTAAACTTGGGGTGCGTGTTATACGCCGGTGCGTGTTATACGCCGATAAATACGGTAATTATCCTTGTTCCCATTCACCACATTTTTCACCCCCACCCAGTTATCTCACTTCATGGTTTTTGTTCCATTTTTTCATTATTTATTACATTTTTCTCACTTGACTGCATTCTTTTACACATACATCCCCACACATTCACCTTTTCATTCATCACACCAGTTATCACACTCACTTTCATCCACATTTCCTCTCTTTTCCTTTTTTCACATTTTGACTTCACTATTCTCTCGACCCCACTCTCATTAACCCATCACATTTATTATACCCTACGGTTGGGATATATTACCAGACTATACATTTACTATATATAATATCGTATTATTCATTATCATTTCTTTCCCTAACTTGTGTTATGGCCAAGACTAAATTTACTCAGCATGTAGGTAGGGACAATCTGTATTTGCTAGGCTATGCCCTTTAAGTGTTGTCTATGTACATTGATAAATTATTCAATCATTACTAAATTACGTACTGCATTATGTCACAAGTGTCGTCCACCCCCTCCCCCCCTTTGAAGCTCCATATGTGTGACCCCCTGTAAGCCCCTATGGAATTGGTCCCATCTTGGCAAGACTGGGGGACGTTACACAAGGATTTCCGAGTCATCATATCTTCTTAGACTGTTTGTAACCAGAGTGTATTAATTTAAATTTTACTCTGATTTCCTTGTTTAATAAAAATGACCAATTTTTGATCCTAATATAACAGATTACATTGTTATTTCTTGATCCTTTTTGCCGCTAAAAAACCCCATGGGGGAATTTTCCCTTTTCCTGAGCCGAATCCCTGTATCCGTAAGCGAAGTAGCGAATGATTTAATCTTCACGGTTGTAGAAGCTGGAAGCTGGACCCCATGATGCATGAGACGACATGCTGACCATCTGCTGCTCCAAAGTCCCCACGTGTAACTCCATACATGGTCAGACTCCTCCCATCTCCTACATCGCTTGCGGGCTTTTCTGAATAGACACGCCCATGAACTACGCAGTCAGGGTTCTCCTCGTGGCGCAGTTCTAAACATGGCCGACTCCCACGGAACTTCACTGGGGAATAAAAGTTCAGCTTCTGGGGGGGTTTTCACTCTGTGACCGCAAACACATCCCGGACTCGAGCCCCCACGTGTAGCGCACCAACCCCAGACTTTACCTGCTTTTCTTCTGCTTGGCTCCTCCGCAGGAAAGAATGAGGCACACCGCACCACAAGCCCGTACCCTCCTGAATAAGGAGGTTTAGCGGTGTTAGTTTCTCTGGCCTGCTTGCAGCCAGTGTTTAAAAGCCTCCAGTGCTGACCTCATTTCTGCGGTAGTCAGAAACAAGTCTTTAGTTCTCCCCAGTAAGCAACTATCCAAACCAACTGAAAGGTCCAACACTTATTTATTCTTTTTAGCACAATAAACAGTCTCTTTGAGAGCAGACAGATTGGGACAAGACACAGGTCAGATAAGGTGGGAGGAGGTCCAGGCACAAACTTCAATTGGGTTTTCTCCTGCTCTGATTAGCACAAACAGGCTTGGCGCATGGTCTCTGCCACAGACCATGAAGTTGGTCACTGCCACTGACCGGGTGAAAAAGATGAAAGTCACTGCCACTGACCTTGAGTGCATAGTGTCACTGCCACTGTGACTTAAAGAATGCGCACTTCCTTCCGTTAGTGAACTAGCCCTTTATAGGACAAGAACATCCCTCCGGAGAGTTCCCAGAGGCCCCATCTGTCACCACGACTCTGCGCTGGGTCTTCAGAAAGGGTCACCTCCCTGGCCTCCTCGTCCTGGATACGGGTCCCCTCGCAAGGCAGATCCCTAGGAGTCACGGTCCCCAGCGGATCCCAGCCGAAGGCTGCTGGGATCCGGGCCTTTCTCCAAAGTACCTCACCCCAGACTGAAGATGTCTGAGATGGAACAGCAACTCTGTCTCTGGGCCTAGGGCACCCAGAGACAACCTGACCAGGCCTCCGGGCCTAGGGCACCCGGAGGCAACACATATGCACCCAGGCCTAAGGTGCCTGAGCGTGGAACCGACCCCTCTGGAAGATGGCCGCCCCCTTTTATACCCTCTCCCGACAGACGCAGCAGGTTCCCCGCCCCACCGTACTGCTGCCGAGAGGGGACAAAAAAGGCACAACCTTGTACTGCGGTTCAACCCGGGCCCACGACAACAGCGCCACCTATAGGCCCCAGGGAACTTACACACCAGTACCATCTCCCAGGGATAGAAATGGTCCATGAGACCTAACAATTAGTGCATCTGAGCCTAGTTACCACTCAGATGCTTCCCCCTAAATGTAACCACCCGCTACATTTACTATTACATTAAAGGTGTGATTTTAACGGCATTTTCTGTCTCTGCTTGATTCATGGTCCCTGACATTAGGCGAAGACTATGAATTCAGAAGATGCAGGCAATCCACCTAGTTGTAATATTTTTTACAGATTGGATGAGCAGGACCACCGCATGGATCAGTTTGCTATAGAGTTACAGATGCTCACTACGACTCACCTGGATCCTCCCACTCTGCTACTGCTCTTTGTGCAGGCACCTGCCTTAAATACTACCTCTGTAAGAGGTATGAATGGTTCCGCTCCGCTTCCCCAGCGATTTGGGGCGATCCAGTTCACTGCAGAGGGTTTCTCAGCCAGGTTGGAATATATTTTGAGATTCTGTCCAGGCATTTCCTATGTACAGAAGCAAAGTAGGCTTCATTATTTCTTTGCTTTCTGATGGAGCCTTGGCTTGGGCAAAACCTCTATGGGAGACATAAAAATCCATTGTACAGAATTAATTAATGGGTATTTGATATTCCCGCTGGCTCCACTTCTGCTGCCAAAAGCCTCATGTCCATAAAACAGAGTATGAGAACCGTTGCTGACTACCATTGAATTCTGTACTCTGGCAGCAGAGGTTGGTTGGAACAATGAGGCCCTTGTGGCTTCTTTTTTCCCATGGTCTCACGGTTAAAGTTTAAAGATGAGATTGCAGCCTTAGACATACCTAGGAATCTTGAGGAGTTGATCTCGTTTGCCATTCTCATTGATACCAGTCTCTCTCTGACCTTCCTTTAAGGGTCAATTGCGGAAGCCTCCTGTACGTTTGGCTCCGATCTTTGAATTCCCACCCATACCTCCCTCACCTCCCATGTTTCCTGGGCCGAGTCCTCCAGTGAAGTAAAGCCCATACAGCAGCTGGACTTTACTGTGGCCAGGCAGGTCACTTATTGTCTTGTCCTACCCATCCGGGAAACACCCGCACCTGATGTCCTGTAGGGAACAGACCTTGGGTGGTGTATTTGCATCCCCTGCTATCCTGAAGGATAAACCTCTAGTTCTGGTTACCCTTTCCTGGTCTGAGTTTTCTATTGATACCCAGGATCTAATAGATTCAGGGGCTGCAGGCTTGTTCATAGATAGTGCCTTAGTTTTGAAGCACTCGATGCTGCTGCAACTTCGTGCCTCCCCACTTGCCATTGAGGTTATTGATGGAATATCTTTACAGCCTGGCTTGCCCATGTGACTCATGAAACTGCTCTGTTGACCATGGCTGTAGGGGCTCTGCACCATGAGATAATCCAATTTCAAGTAATTTTCTCACCTCATTAACCGTGGTCATTGGTTATCCTTAGTTACAGAGGCACAATCCCTCTTTTGATTGGCATCATGCTAAAGTTCTTTCTTGGTCGCCACAATGCAGTAGTACATGTTTTCAGAAAGTGATTAAGGTCACGTGCACTTCTTCGCTTTCTTCATTGCCAGAAGAATAATATAAATTTAGTGATGACTTTGACAAAGGGCAGGTCAGTATTTTGCCTCCACACCGGTCCTATGATTGCGCTATTGACCTTCAAACTGGTGCCATTCCTCCTCGTGGCCGGGTTTACTCTTTGTTAGGGATGAGCTTCGTGTTCGAGTCGAACATACGTTCGACTCGAACATCGGCTGTTCGATCGTTCGACGAAGATCGAACGATTTGGGCCGTTCGCGCCAAATTCGAGTGACGCGAACGGCCCACAATGCACTACGCCATCGCAGTGTCATCCAGGCGCTGTGATTGGCCAAGCATGCACTGTGACCCCGCATGCTTGGCCAATCACAGCGCCGGCAGCGAGGAGAGCAATGATTGGCCACAGGCAGGATGCCTGTGGCCAATTATTGCTGAGAGTGTTTAGTACACGCCCCACACTATAAAAGGCCGCCAGCACGGCGGCCTAGTGTAGTGTGTTCCGGAGCAGGGAAAGAGAAGCATAGGCAGGGACAGTGACATTTATTTTTTCTTGCTTAACCTGGATTCCTTTAGTTTAGGGAAAGAGAAGGATAGGTAGGGAGAGTGTCAGTGTGTTTTACTGTGCGAATCCTTGTTTCTAGGGACAGGGAAGGACAGTGAGGGAATTCTCCTTGTGCTATAGTGTGCTTTAAAAAAACATTTTTTCTAGGGACAGAAAACTATAGGTAGGGAGAGTGTCAGTGTGTTTTACTGTGCGAATCCTTGTTTCTAGGGACAGGGAAGGACAGTGAGGGAAATTCTCCTTGTGCTATAGTGTGCTTTAAAAAAACATTTTTCTAGGGACAGAAAACTATAGGTAGGGAGAGTGTCAGTGTGTTTTACTGTGCGAATCCTTGTTTCTAGGGACAGGGAAGGACAGTGAGGGAAATTCTCCTTGTGCTATAGTGTGCTTTAAAAAAACATTTTTCTAGGGACAGAAAACTATAGGTAGGGAGAGTGTCAGTGTGTTTTACTGTGCGAATCCTTGTTTCTAGGGACAGGGAAGGACAGTGAGGGAAATTCTCCTTGTGCTATAGTGTGCTTTAAAAAAACATTTTTTCTAGGGACAGAAAACTATAGGTAGGGAGAGTGTCAGTGTGTTTTACTGTGCGAATCCTTGTTTCTAGGGACAGGGAAGGACAGTGAGGGAAATTCTCCTTGTGCTATAGTGTGCTTTAAAAAAACATTTTTCTAGGGACAGAAAACTATAGGTAGGGAGAGTGTCAGTGTGTTTTACTGTGCGAATCCTTGTTTCTAGGGACAGGGAAGGACAGTGAGGGAATTCTCCTTGTGCTATAGTGTGCTTTAAAAAAACATTTTTTCTAGGGACAGAAAACTATAGGTAGGGAGAGTGTCAGTGTGTTTTACTGTGCGAATCCTTGTTTCTAGGGACAGGGAAGGACAGTGAGGGAATTCTCCTTGTGCTATAGTGTGCTTTAAAAAAACATTTTTTCTAGGGACAGAAAACTATAGGTAGGGAGAGTGTCAGTGTGTTTTACTGTGCGAATCCTTGTTTCTAGGGACAGGGAAGGACAGTGAGGGAAATTCTCCTTGTGCTATAGTGTGCTTTAAAAAAACATTTTTCTAGGGACAGAAAACTATAGGTAGGGAGAGTGTCAGTGTGTTTTACTGTGCGAATCCTTGTTTCTAGGGACAGGGAAGGACAGTGAGGGAAATTCTCCTTGTGCTATAGTGTGCTTTAAAAAAACATTTTTCTAGGGACAGAAAACTATAGGTAGGGAGAGTGTCAGTGTGTTTTACTGTGCGAATCCTTGTTTCTAGGGACAGGGAAGGACAGTGAGGGAAATTCTCCTTGTGCTATAGTGTGCTTTAAAAAAACATTTTTTCTAGGGACAGAAAACTATAGG
This sequence comes from Rana muscosa, assembly GCA_029206835.1. NCBI lineage: Eukaryota > Metazoa > Chordata > Amphibia > Anura > Ranidae > Rana > Rana muscosa. The sequence continues at coordinate 23,056,147 of CM055122.1, forward strand.
TAGGGAGAGTGTCAGTGTGTTTTACTGTGCGAATCCTTGTTTCTAGGGACAGGGAAGGACAGTGAGGGAAATTCTCCTTGTGCTATAGTGTGCTTTAAAAAAACATTTTTCTAGGGACAGAAAACTATAGGTAGGGAGCGTGTCAGTGTGTTTTACTGTGCGAATCCTTGTTTCTAGGGACAGGGAAGGACAGTGAGGGAAATTCTCCTTGTGCTATAGTGTGCTTTAAAAAAACATTTTTTCTAGGGACAGAAAACTATAGGTAGGGAGAGTGTCAGTGTGTTTTACTGTGCGAATCCTTGTTTCTAGGGACAGGGAAGGACAGTGAGGGAAATTCTCCTTGTGCTATAGTGTGCTTTAAAAAAACATTTTTCTAGGGACAGAAAACTATAGGTAGGGAGAGTGTCAGTGTGTTTTACTGTGCGAATCCTTGTTTCTAGGGACAGGGAAGGACAGTGAGGGAATTCTCCTTGTGCTATAGTGTGCTTTAAAAAAACATTTTTTCTAGGGACAGAAAACTATAGGTAGGGAGAGTGTCAGTGTGTTTTACTGTGCGAATCCTTGTTTCTAGGGACAGGGAAGGACAGTGAGGGAATTCTCCTTGTGCTATAGTGTGCTTTAAAAAAACATTTTTTCTAGGGACAGAAAACTATAGGTAGGGAGAGTGTCAGTGTGTTTTACTGTGCGAATCCTTGTTTCTAGGGACAGGGAAGGACAGTGAGGGAATTCTCCTTGTGCTATAGTGTGCTTTAAAAAAAACATTTTTTCTAGGGACAGAAAACTATAGGTAGGGAGAGTGTCAGTGTGTTTTACTGTGCGAATCCTTGTTTCTAGGGACAGGGAAGGACAGTGAGGGAAATTCTCCTTGTGCTATAGTGTGCTTTAAAAAAACATTTTTCTAGGGACAGAAAACTATAGGTAGGGAGAGTTTCAGTGTGTTTTACTGTGCGAATCCTTGTTTCTAGGGACAGGGAAGGACAGTGAGGGAAATTCTCCTTGTGCTATAGTGTGCTTTAAAAAAACATTTTTCTAGGGACAGAAAACTATAGGTAGGGAGAGTGTCAGTGTGTTTTACTGTGCGAATCCTTGTTTCTAGGGACAGGGAAGGACAGTGAGGGAATTCTCCTTGTGCTATAGTGTGCTTTAAAAAAACATTTTTTCTAGGGACAGAAAACTATAGGTAGGGAGAGTGTCAGTGTGTTTTACTGTGCGAATCCTTGTTTCTAGGGACAGGGAAGGACAGTGAGAGAAATTCTCCTTGTGCTATAGTGTGCTTTAAAAAAACATTTTTCTAGGGACAGAAAACTATAGGTAGGGAGAGTGTCAGTGTGTTTTACTGTGCGAATCCTTGTTTCTAGGGACAGGGAAGGACAGTGAGGGAAATTCTCCTTGTGCTATAGTGTGCTTTAAAAAAACATTTTTTTAGGGACAGAAAACTATAGGTAGGGAGAGTGTCAGTGTGTTTTACTGTGCGAATCCTTGTTTCTAGGGACAGGGAAGGACAGTGAGGGAAATTCTCCTTGTGCTATAGTGTGCTTTAAAAAAACATTTTTCTAGGGACAGAAAACTATAGGTAGGGAGAGTGTCAGTGTGTTTTACTGTGCGAATCCTTGTTTCTAGGGACAGGGAAGGACAGTGAGGGAAATTCTCCTTGTGCTATAGTGTGCTTTAAAAAAACATTTTTCTAGGGACAGAAAACTATAGGTAGGGAGAGTGTCAGTGTGTTTTACTGTGCGAATCCTTGTTTCTAGGGACAGGGAAGGACAGTGAGGGAAATTCTCCTTGTGCTATAGTGTGCTTTAAAAAAACATTTTTCTAGGGACAGAAAACTATAGGTAGGGAGAGTGTCAGTGTGTTTTACTGTGCGAATCCTTGTTTCTAGGGACAGGGAAGGACAGTGAGGGAAATTCTCCTTGTGCTATAGTGTGCTTTAAAAAAACATTTTTCTAGGGACAGAAAACTATAGGTAGGGAGAGTGTCAGTGTGTTTTACTGTGCGAATCCGTGTTTCTAGGGACAGGGAAGGACAGTGAGGGAATTCTCCTTGTGCTATAGTGTGCTTTAAAAAAACATTTTTTCTAGGGACAGAAAACTATAGGTAGGGAGAGTGTCAGTGTGTTTTACTGTGCGAATCCTTGTTTCTAGGGACAGGGAAGGACAGTGAGGGAATTCTCCTTGTGCTATAGTGTGCTTTAAAAAAACATTTTTTCTAGGGACAGAAAACTATAGGTAGGGAGAGTGTCAGTGTGTTTTACTGTGCGAATCCTTGTTTCTAGGGACAGGGAAGGACAGTGAGGGAAATTCTCCTTGTGCTATAGTGTGCTTTAAAAAAACATTTTTCTAGGGACAGAAAACTATAGGTAGGGAGAGTGTCAGTGTGTTTTACTGTGCGAATCCTTGTTTCTAGGGACAGGGAAGGACAGTGAGGGAAATTCTCCTTGTGCTATAGTGTGCTTTAAAAAAACATTTTTCTAGGGACAGAAAACTATAGGTAGGGAGAGTGTCAGTGTGTTTTACTGTGCGAATCCTTGTTTCTAGGGACAGGGAAGGACAGTGAGGGAAATTCTCCTTGTGCTATAGTGTGCTTTAAAAAAACATTTTTCTAGGGACAGAAAACTATAGGTAGGGAGAGTGTCAGTGTGTTTTACTGTGCGAATCCTTGTTTCTAGGGACAGGGAAGGACAGTGAGGGAAATTCTCCTTGTGCTATAGTGTGCTTTAAAAAAACATTTTTCTAGGGACAGAAAACTATAGGTAGGGAGAGTGTCAGTGTGTTTTACTGTGCAAATCCTTGTTTCTAGGGACAGGGAAGGACAGTGAGGGAAATTCTCCTTGTGCTATAGTGTGCTTTAAAAAAACATTTTCTAGGGACAGAAAACTATAGGTAGGGAGAGTGTCAGTGTGTTTTACTGTGCGAATCCTTGTTTCTAGGGACAGGGAAGGACAGTGAGGGAAATTCTCCTTGTGCTATAGTGTGCTTTAAAAAAACATTTTTCTAGGGACAGAAAACTATAGGTAGGGAGAGTGTCAGTGTGTTCTACTGTGCGAATCCTTGTTTCTAGGGACAGGGAAGGACAGTGAGGGAAATTCTCCTTGTGCTATAGTGTGCTTTAAAAAAACATTTTTTCTAGGGACAGAAAACTATAGGTAGGGAGAGTGTCAGTGTGTTTTACTGTGAGAATCCTTGTTTCTAGGGACAGGGAAGGACAGTGAGGGAAATTCTCCTTGTGCTATAGTGTGCTAAAGCATTCCTCATCAACCATCTTTGAATTCCTTGTTTTTTGGACAGTCAGGGAAATTGTCGTTGTGCTATTCTGTGCAAAAGCAATCATCCTCAACCATATTTAGAAATCCTTAAGTAAAGGGACAGAGAAGGACACCTGAAGGTAGCCCTTATTGCTTTTTTCCCATCTCCCTGCAGGCCATCTATTAGAATGTCTGGAAGGCAAACAAGGAGAGGCAGACAGTCAGGAGGCAATAAAAGAGGGCAAGCAGGCTCTGTGTCTGGGGGCAACAGTGCTGGTCGTGGACGCGGTGCATTGTCATCAGCACATGGCCATGGGACACGCTTGTCCTTCTTTTCGGCAGCTGGACATGTTGAGCCACATCATGCCGAAGACTTGGTAGAGTGGATGACCAAGCCCTCCTCCTCCTCCTCATCCTCTCTCACCCAGGCTCAGGGTACTGGCAAAGCAGCTGCCAAAGCGTCCTCTTCCCTGGTATCAATGTCAGACTCATCATCAGTCACTCCTTCCCTAGACCCACCATGTCCTCCTCCTGAGGAGTCCCCCGAACTGTTTGAGCACAGTGTTGGGTACATGCTCCAGGAGGATGCCCAGCATTTCGAAGGGTCTGATGATGAAACCCAGTTACAGGAAGGCAGTAGCGTGAGAGCAGACAGAGCGGATGCTCAAGAAGGACACCAATCTGGCAGTCATGTTCCAGCAGCTGCAGCATACTGCCAGATTGGCTCCAGTGATGAGGAGGGAGGGGATGATGAGGTCACTGACTCCACGTGGGTGCCTAATAGGAGAGAGGAGGAGGAGGAGGATGAGGAGGAGGCACATCTCCAACGAGGCAGGATGCCCTTTGGTGGCCAGCGTAAGGGCAGTACACCGACGGAATCACACCGCAGAGCTCCGCCTGTGCAGGGCGCTGCCTCTGCCCGTCATTCAAAAAGTTCTTTGGTGTGGGCCTTTTTTGAGGCTAGTGCATCAGATCGCACAGCTGCTGTTTGCAACATATGTCTCAAGCGTATATCGCGTGGCCAAAACATCAGCCGCTTGGGTACCACATGCCTGACCAGACATATGTTGACCTGCCATGCAGCTCGTTGGCAAGCCTACCTCAAAGACCCACACCAAAGAACAAAGCGGACCTCTCCTTGCACCGCATCAGCTGGGATCTCCAACCCCACTATAACTTCAGTCCTTTCTGAAACATGCACTGAGAGGAATGAAGGTGTAGAATTAGGTGTGTCACAGCCAAGTACTTGCGGCCACTCTGCTAGCAGTACACCGACGTCCGATTCTAGCAGGCAAATTTCCCTGCCCCAGCTGCTGGACCGTCGAAAGAAGTTCACTCCCAGCCATCCACATGCCCAGCGGTTGAATGCTAGCTTGGCTAAATTGCTAGCGCTTCAACTGCTGCCTTTTCAGTTGGTAGACTCGGCCCCCTTCCGTGAGTTTGTGCAATGTGCGGTTCCTCAGTGGCAGGTTCCCAAACGCCACTTTTTCTCACGGAAGGCTATTCCGGCTCTCTACCGGCATGTGGAAGGCAATGTCTTGGCCTCGCTGGACAGGGCGGTCAGCGGTAAGGTGCATATTACCGCTGACTCATGGTCCAGCAGGCATGGACAGGGACGTTACCTTTCTTTCACGGCCCATTGGGTCACTCTTTTGGCAGCTGGGAAGGATGCAGGACAAGGTGCAGTAGTGTTGGAGGTTGTTCCACCGCCACGCCTCCAAAATGCTACTACTGGTTGTGACACACCTCTCTCCTCCACCCCCTCCTCTTCTTCTTCCTCCATGGCCTCTTCCTGTGGTTTGTCCTATGAACCAGCGGTGCTCCGTAGCCGTTCAAGGGGCTACGCAAGTACGCAGGCAAAAAGATGCCATGCCGTGCTTGCGCTGGTGTGTTTGGGGGACAGAAGCCACACTGGGGCAGAGGTCCTGTCTGCTCTGCAGGGCCAGGCCGAGAGGTGGTTGACGCCACGCCAGCTTAAGCCAGGAATGGTGGTTTGCGACAATGGCACCAACCTCCTCTCCGCCCTCCGACAGGGACAACTGACCCATGTGCCCTGTGTGGCTCACGTCCTTAACCTGGTGGTGCAGCGGTTCTTGGGCAGGTACCCGGGCTTACAGGATGTCCTGAGGCAGGCCAGGAAAGTCTGTGTGCATTTCCGCAGATCTTATAATGCCAGTGCTCGCCTGGCTGAGCTGCAAAAGGAGTTGAACCTGCCCAAGAACCGCCTTATATGTGACATGCCCACCAGGTGGAACTCAACGTTGGCCATGCTGCAGCGGCTGCACACGCAGCAGAGGGCCATTAATGAGTACCTGTGCGACTACGGCACCAGGACAGGGTCAGGGGAGCTTGGTTTTTTTTCTCCACGCCAGTGGGGCATGATCAGGGATGCATGCACTGTCCTGGCACCATTTGAGGAGGCCACGAGGATGGTGAGCAGTGACAGTGCATGCATCAGTGACACTGTACCTCTTGTCCACCTGTTGGAGCACACGCTGCGTGGAATAATGGACAGGGCACTTGAGGCAGAACAGAGGCAGGAAGAGGAGGACTTCCTTGCCTCTCAAGGCCCCCTTTACCCAGACAGTGTTCCTTCTGTCCCACCCATCGTACAGGAAGAGGAGGAGGAGGAGGAGGAGGAGGATTGTGTCAGCATGGAGGTGGTGGCTGGCACTCAGCATCATCAGCAGCAGTCTTTTAGGGATGATTTACAGTCCCAAGAAACCAGTGGACTTGTACGTGGCTGGGAGGAGGTGGCTGCGGATCATGTCGTCCTTAGTGACCCAGAGGACTCCGGAGCAAATGCCTCAGCAAACCTACGCTGCATGGCCTCCCTGATCCTGCAAAGTCTGCGGAAGGATCCTCGTATTCTTTGGATCAAGAAGAGGGACCATTACTGGCTGGCCACTCTCCTTGATCCACGGTACAAGGGTAAGGTTGCGGACCTTATGTTACCGTCGCAGAGGGAGCAGAGGATGAGACAACTCCGGGAGGCCTTGCAGAAAGGTCTGTGCAACGCGTTCCCAGAGACTGGGAGGTTACAAACTCCTGGTCCTGGACAACGAGTTGCTGAGGCTTCGGCCAGTCAAAGAAGGAGCGGTGGGGAAGGTGGCCGTCTGACCGATGCGTTCAGACAATTCTTTAGTCCGCAGCCCCAAAGTATGATCGGTTCCAGCAACCATCGCCAGCGTCTGATAAACATGGTGCAGGAATATCTAGGGGCAAGGTCAGACTTGGACACCTTCCCCACCGAAAATCCTCTGGCTTACTGGGTCTTGAGGATGGATCACTGGCCAGAGCTTGCACAGTATGCAATTGAGCTACTGGCCTGTCCTGCATCCAGCGTTCTTTCGGAACGCACATTCAGTGCTGCTGGAGGATTTGTCACGGATCACAGGGTGCGCCTGTCCACCGACTCGGTTGATCGACTGACTTTCATCAAGATGAACCAGTCTTGGATCACCACCAGCTACCACACACCTGATGCTGATATAACAGACTAATTGATTTTAACATGTCACATCCCTTCAAGACTGATGCTGATGCTGAGTGCCTGTGCTGGTATGTTGACTGGCTATCCTCCTCCTCCGAGTCCTCAATGATACGATTGATGATGATAGCTTGGAAGATCATTTTTGTTTATGGGTGCCGCCACCAGTGGCTAAGGCCCAATTTTTCAGCCCCTGTTTTACAGGGGCGTGTAATTACAATTTTTTTAGCAATAATTTGCCATAGGGCTCATTGCTGTGCTCCAAGTACAGTATCTGTGAGGGGTTGGAGTGTTGTGGCACCAGTGCCTAAGGCCCAATTTTTCAGCCCCTGTTTAACAGGGGCGTGTCATTACAATTTTTGAAGCAATACTTTGCAACAGGGCTCATTGCTGTGCTCCAAGTACAGTATCTGTGAAGGGTTGTAGTGTTGTGCCACCAGTGCCTAAGGCCCAATTTTTCAGCCCCTGTTCAACAGGGGCATGCAATTACAATTCTTGATCTAATAATTCACAGCAGGGCCCATTGCTGCACCCACCAAGAGTAACTCTGAGGGCTTACAGTGTTGTGGCAACGCCACCACCACCACCACCACGAAAGGCCCAATTTTTCAGCCCCTGTTCAAAAGGGGCATGTAATTACAATTCTTGATCTAATAATTCACAGCAGGGCCCATTCCTGCACCCACCAAGAGTAACTCTGAGGGCTTACAGTGTTGTGGCAACACCACCACCACCACCACGAAAGGCCCAATTTTTCAGCCCCTGTTCAACAGGGGCATGCAATTACAATTCTTGATCTAATAATTCACAGCAGGGCCCATTGCTGCACCCACCAAGAGTAACTGTCAGGGCTTACAGTGTTGTGGCACCAGCACCACCATCAAAGGCCCAATTTTTACTACCACTGTTCAACAATTATATGTAATTACAATTCCTGATATAATAGTTAACAGCAGGGCGTTCCAGCACCAACCAAGAGTAACTGTGAGTGCTTACAGTGTTGTGCCAACACCAACAACTAAGGGGCCTATTTCTGCAGAGTATATACGGCAGGTCCCTACTTTCAAACATCCAACTTACAAACGACTCCTACTTGCAAACGCAAGAAGACAACAGGAAGTGAGAGGAAATCTACCCCTAGGAAGGAAAATTCTCTCCTGTAAGAATTAATATGGGAGAAAGGTGTCTCCTCTGTACTGATGCTTTATCACCAATCCTTGTTTCAAGAAAAACACCACATTTCAAAAACAGTTGTCATTGGGACGGAAAGTGAGGTGAAATGTTCTGAACAGGGGCACAGACAGCAAAACAAATGTTACAGGGGTGATAACACTTACCTATGTTTTCCAAAAAGTTTAAAAATAGATTTTTGGGCTGGAGCTACACTTAAACAATTGTGACAGCAGGAAGGTAAAGTCACCTGGTTGCATCCAGGGGGGTAGGTATATTTCTCCCAGATTCAGGCTTTATGCCGACTTATACAACTAGGGAGAGAGTTGATGAAGCCCAGCTGAGGCTAGTGGGCTCATGGATGATTCATACCTCTAGGGAGAGTGCTGGGCGTCGTGCAGGCAGGGAGTTGATGAGACCAGCTGAAGCTTGTCAGCTCGTTTAAGGCCTCTATAAAAACTCCCAGCTTCATTAGGTGGTTGCTCATGCCTGGACCCAGACCTGTGTGGACTGTCTAGGGAGAGTAAACCCCTGTGCGGTGAGACAAAGCCTGTGTGGCTATTTGTTTGGACATTTACTAAACCAGGGACTTAGGGACTAGGACAGCACCAGGCTGATCCCAGTTGTTAGTTAGGGAAACCTGCATGTTTAGTCAGAGGTCAAGCTGACCAGGATTTATTTTGTTTATGTTTCTTTTTGCTTTGCTGTGTTTTTGTCACTGTAAATAGAGAAATAAACCGCACCTTTTGATCTTGAAAACCACAACCTCTGTCTGCTGGGCCTGTTTTTGTGTGGGGAGCCCATCCAGGGGGTCACACACACCCGCTACCGAGCTAACCCCCTCACAGTTGGTGGAGAACCAGTGGCAGTTTTTTTTAAGCCAGCATGGAGGAGATACTGAAACAGCTGGCTCTAGCAAATGCCAATCAACAGCAGACAAATGCAGGTTTGCAAAAGATCCTTGCAGCTCAACAACAGAGCTTCGCAGCCCAGCAACAAGCCCAGCAGCAATCTGAGGCCCGCTTCATAGACCTGTTGCAGAAGCAAGAGCAGAGACTACAACAACAGATGGAAGCAGTAATGCAGCAACGTCCGCAGACCAGTGAGGAAAGCCGTCCCACTAATACTGCGTCCTTTGGGGTGAGTCGTTTATTGACAAAAATGACTGGAGAGGATGATCCAGAGGTATTTTTGACCACATTTGAAAGGACTGCTGAAAGAGAAAAGTGGCCTGAGGAGCAGTGGGCTGGACTGGTGGCTCCTCTGTTAACTGGTGAATCGCAGAAAGCTTACTATGACCTAGAGCCTGACCAAGCAAAAGACTATGTGATGCTAAAAGCTGAAATATTGGCAAGGCTGGGTGTCACCCTGGCTGTCCGGGCTCAGCGTGTGCATAACTGGACTTTCCAGCTTGGAAAACCCCCCAGGTCTCAAATGTATGATCTCATTCACCTGAGCAGGAAGTGGCTACAGCCAGAGACTTTGTCCGCACCGGAGATTGTGGAACGTGTTGTGATGGATCGTTTCTTGAGAGCTCTTCCTACCGCCATTCAAAAGTGGGTAAGCCATGGAGACCCAGAAACGGCCGGTAAACTTGTGGATCGTGTAGAGAGATACTTGGCTGCCGAGAACCTGACGGCCTCTTCCAGAGACTCTCGGACTTTCCACCCTAAGACCAGACCATCCCCAGGGGCGGATAAGATGATTCCAAGGGGTGAGGGTGGAGAGAGTGAGAGGGTGGGAGCTCTGCCCAGGGTTTGGCGAGAACAGCCTGGGAAGTCGGGGGCTCAAGAGGCAGCCAAAAGGATTGTTTGCTACCGCTGCCGGCAAGCGGGACATATTGCAGCAAATTGCCCGGTTGTGGAGGAACCCATGCAATGTGACTTTCTGACGGACAGACGTCAGTCGCTGTGTGCGACAGTCGCATGCACTGCCATTCGGGGAACTGAGAAACATTTATGCAAAATGTGTATTAATGGTAGAAATGTTGTGGTATTACTGGATTCAGGTAGCCTTGTGACCCTGATAAAGGCTGAATTAGTTAAAACAGAGGTCTCTGGGAATAGCAAGGTAGCTGTTATTTGTGTGCATGGGGACACCCGAGAGTATCCAGTGACTACAGTGTGTTTCAAGACCCCCAAAGGTACCCTCTCTCATCCAGTGGGGTTAGTATCTCAATTACCGCATGATGCCATTGTGGGAAGGGATTTTCCGAAGTTCTGGGAACTGTGGGATGATCCTGAGCCCCCCACTGGTGCCCCTATGTACCAGGAAGGTGATAGCCAGAACTCCTCTGAGAGTGGTGAGGACTCTCCAGAATTTCCCTTGTCAGTATTGGCAGGCGAGACTCAAGAAACTGGAGAGGAGCCCACCTCCTCAGACGAAAACCTACCGTCTGTGGAGTTTTCTGATCTTGAGGTTCACAGGGAAAATTTTGCCACAGAACAGTTAAAAGACCCCGCCCTAATAAAGGCACGGGAAAACGTAGTGGAAATAGATGGCGAGTTAGTGAACCCAGATAATACCTGCACTTACCCATACTTCAGCGTAGAGAAGGACCTACTGTATCGGGTGGCAAAAAGGGCAGAAGAAACCGTTGAGCAGCTTGTGGTGCCCAAACCTTACAGGAAGTTGGTGTTGGAGTTGGCCCATGGGCACATTCTTGGAGGTCATCTGGGGACAGAGAAAACCCGAGAGAGGGTATTACAGAGATTCTATTGGCCTGGGGTGATGAAGGACATAGAAAATTATTGTTCCTCCTGCCCTGTGTGTCAGAGGTCGGCCCCGATGCCACATTTCCGTAGCCCGCTGGTCCCTCTACCCATCATTGAGGTCCCATTTGAGAGGATCGCAATGGATTTGGTAGGTCCTATAATCAAGTCCGCTAGGGGGCACCAGTACATATTAGTTATAATGGACTATGCCACCCGTTATCCAGAAGCGATCCCTCTCCGAAATACCTCGGCCAAAACCATAGCCAAAGAGCTATCTCTTGTTTTTAGCCGGGTGGGTATTTGTAAAGAACTGCTTACGGACCAAGGTACACCCTTTATGTCCCGGGTTATGAAAGAGCTGTGTAAATTGTTCAAAGTGACGCAATTGCGTACGTCTGTGTATCACCCCCAAACCGATGGGCTGGTTGAAAGATTCAACAAAACCCTAAAACAAATGTTGAAGAAAGTGGTGGATAGAGATGGAAAGGATTGGGACTGTCTACTTCCTTATTTGATGTTTGCTATTAGGGAGGTGCCCCAATCCTCTACGGGATTCTCCCCCTTTGAGTTACTGTATGGGAGACACCCAAGAGGGCTGTTGGATATTGCCAAGGAAACTTGGGAAAGTGAGAGTTCTCCCCACAGGAGTGTGATTGAGCATGTCGCCCTGATGCAAGATCGAATTGCACAGGTAATGCCCATCGTGAAGGAACATTTGGCCCAAGCGCAGTTGGCACAGCAGAGAGTGTACAACTGTGGAGCCAAGACCCGTACCTTTTCCCCGGGGGATAGGATATTGGTACTTGTCCCTACGGTTGAAAGTAAATTCCTTGCCAAATGGCAAGGCCCCTACGAGATAATGGAACAAGTGAGCGAAGTGAATTACAAGGTCAGACAACCAGGAAGGCGAAAGCCCGAACAGATCTATCACGTTAATCTGTTGAAAGCCTGGAGGGATAGAGAGTCCCTAGTCGCAGAAACTTGGTCACCAGCTCAAACTGGTTGCATGATTCCGGAGGTTGGAATAGCAGCCACCTTGTCACAACCCCAACAACAGGAGGTTAAGGAGTTTGTGCTTCGCAACAAGGAGGTGTTCTCTGAGCTGCCGGGACAAACATCTGGGGTAGAGCATGATATTATTACCCCGCCCGGTGAAAGGGTGAAGTTAAAACCCTATCGGATCCCAGAGGCCCGACGGGAGGCAATACGGGAGGAAGTACAGAAAATGCTGAACTTAGGGGTGATAGAGGAGTCCCAAAGTGATTGGTCTAGTCCCATTGTGTTGGTGCCTAAACCGGATGGGAGCTGGCGATTTTGTAACGATTTTCGTCAGTTGAACAAAGTTACAAAATTTGACACCTACCCCATGCCACGTATAGATGAGTTGATCGACCGGCTGGGAACAGCCCGATACATGACGACTCTTGACCTCACAAAAGGGTATTGGCAAATTCCCCTGGCCAAGTCGGCCAAAGAGAAAACCGCATTTGTAACCCCAGACGGGGCGTTCCAATATAAGAGAATGCCGTTCGGGTTACAGAATGCGCCGGCCACATTCCAGCGGAAAATGGACCAGATACTGAGGCCCCATCGGAAGTATGCTGCGGCTTACCTGGATGACATAATTGTCCATAGCACAGATTGGGCCTCACATCTGCCAAAAGTGCAAGCAGTCCTAGACTCTATCCGGGAAGCGGGGTTTACGGCTAACCCCAAGAAGTGTACCATTGGGCAGGAGGAGGCCAAATATCTTGGGTACACCATTGGCAGGGGAGTAATAAAACCCCAACTCAACAAAGTCGAGGCCATCCAGAGTTGGCCACGTCCCAACAGCAAGAAGCAGGTACGAGCCTTTCTGGGAATCGCGGGTTATTATCGGCGCTTCATTCCCCACTTTGCTTCTAAGGCTGTGCCCCTAACCAACCTGACGAAAGGGAAAGGGTCGGTCATGATTAAATGGACCCCCGAGGCTGAGGCAGCATTCCAATTCTTGAAACAAGCCTTATGTAGCCAGCCAGTGTTGTACTCACCCGACTTCTCTAAAGACTTTGTCGTACAAAGTGATGCGTCAGATGTGGGGTTAGGAGCAGTATTGTCCCAGGTCTGGAACGGGGAAGAGCACCCAGTCATTTACCTCAGCAGGAAGTTGAAGTCCCATGAGGTAAATTACGCCACGGTTGAAAAGGAGTGTTTAGCGGTGAAGTGGGCTCTAGATTCCCTTCGGTACTATCTGCTAGGTAGGCACTTTGACATGGTTACGGATCACGCTCCGTTAAAGTGGATGGCTCAAAACAAGGAGACAAATAGAAGAGTAAATAGGTGGTTCCTGGCCCTACAGGAATTCAACTTCACAGTAAAGCATCGCCCTGGCGTTCAAATGGGGAATGTGGATGCTTTGTCTCGAGTACATGAATGCCTGATTGCTGGTGTTCCAACCCCAAGGTTAAAACAAGAGGGGGGGTATGTGACAGCAGGAAGGTAAAGTCACCTGGTTGCATCCAGGGGGGTAGGTATATTTCTCCCAGATTCAGGCTTTATGCCGACTTATACAACTAGGGAGAGAGTTGATGAAGCCCAGCTGAGGCTAGTGGGCTCATGGATGATTCATACCTCTAGGGAGAGTGCTGGGCGTCGTGCAGGCAGGGAGTTGATGAGACCAGCTGAAGCTTGTCAGCTCGTTTAAGGCCTCTATAAAAACTCCCAGCTTCATTAGGTGGTTGCTCATGCCTGGACCCAGACCTGTGTGGACTGTCTAGGGAGAGTGAACCCCTGTGCGGTGAGACAAAGCCTGTGTGGCTATTTGTTTGGACATTTACTAAACCAGGGACTTAGGGACTAGGACAGCACCAGGCTGATCCCAGTTGTTAGTTAGGGAAACCTGCATGTTTAGTCAGAGGTCAAGCTGACCAGGATTTATTTTGTTTATGTTTCTTTTTGCTTTGCTGTGTTTTTGTCACTGTAAATAGAGAAATAAACCGCACCTTTTGATCTTGAAAACCACAACCTCCGTCTGCTGGGCCTGTTTTTGTGTGGGGAGCCCATCCAGGGGGTCACACACACCCGCTACCGAGCTAACCCCCTCACACAATGTACCTGTTCAAAATTACAAACACATTCTACATAAGAACAAACCTACAGTCCCTGTCTTGTATGCACCGCCTGTATACGGCTGTTCAGAGTATATAGGGCCTTTTTTATTTTGTGTGCGGTGTTCCCCTTAATATCCATACAAGACCCAAAGGGGCTGGTAATGGGCTGGGGTAGGGGGGGGGGGGTTGATGGGGTAGCTATGCCTTTTTTCCTAAAGATTTTCATCCATATTACCGGGACCAGACATTACATTAAAGCCGCAAGCAGTTTTAAATGGCTTTTTTTTCCTTTAGAAGTGTCATTTTGTGCAGGGACAGTTCTAAACACGGGAAACACGTGGCACTTCACAGGCATACTTTAGACACCCCCCAGGTACGATATTTAAAGGAATATTTGACTTTTTTTTTTTCACTTTATGCATCATTAAAATGACTGCTCCCGAAAAACGACCGTTTTTAAAACTTCTTTTTGCATTGATACATGTCCCCTGGTGCACAACCCGGGTTCCCAAACCCTTTTTAGGACAATAACATGCATAATAGTTGTTATAATTAGCACTTTAGAATTCGAACGTTCGCATCCATTGTATTTAATAGGGTTCTAATGTTCGTACGAACTTTCGGTTCGTTCGCGGGTTCTGGTGCGAACCGAACCCGGGGGTGTTCGGCTCATCACTACTCTTTGTCTGTCTCTGAGGATAAAACCATGGAGGTCTATGTTGCAGATTCACTTTTCTGGGGTTTCATCCGCAAATCCTCGTCTCCTGCCAGTGCTGGCTTTTTCTTTGTGAAATAGAAGAGTGGTGAACTAAGACCTTGTTGCAATTATAGGGATCTCAATCACATTACAATTAAGAAAACTTATCTGATCCCATTGATTTAGAATTATTCAGACCGCCTCAAGGGAGAAATGAAATGGTTTTCACTAAACTTGATTTGAGAGGGGCATACAATCTCATGAGGATTAAGGAGGGTGGCAAATGGAAAACTGCGTTTAATACTAGGACCGGACATTACGAATACCTCATAATGCCCTTTGGTCTCTGCAACGCTCCTGCAGTTTTTCAGGAATTAATTAACAATGTCCTCCGAGATATGCCGCAGCAACGTGTGGTGGTTTACCTCAATGATATTCTCATTTATTCGAAATCCCTAGATAACCACCACACAGACATCTTCTGTATGGTGCAGAGGTTGAGAGAAAATAACCTGTATTGTAAGTTGGAGAAGTGCAAGTTCCATCGTGAACAGGTTACACTTTTGGGTTACCGTATATACTCGAGTATACGCCGAGTTTTTCAGCAATTTTTTTTGTGCTGAAAATGCCCCCCTCGGCTTATACTCGAGTCTGTGTCCATCTTCACATTTGTGCGCCTGATCCTGGCCAGCTGTAGGTCCCCTGGACCCCAAACACACATATAGCCACACTCTTCCTCTACAAGTGTGCAAAGTTTGTTGTCCGGGGAACCAACGGCCGGGGAGCACCGATTTTCAAAGCCGGGCACCCCTTCCATAGACTCTCATGTTAAACAGTAATTTCTCCTGTGATTTTGGGGACCCAGTACCGGCCGGCCCTAGGTTCCATAGATTCCCATGTTAAACGTCAGTCTAGTCACAGTGCCGGAGATCAGGTAGGGAGATTGGGCACAGTGAGGCATGGACACAGTGAGGCATGTGCACAGTGACAGTGAGGCATGGGCACAGTGAGGCATGGGCACGGTGAGGCATGGGCACAGTGAGGCATGGACACAGTGAGGCATGGACATAGTGAGGCATGGACACAGTGAGGCATGGGCACAGTGAGGCATGGGCACAGTGAGGCATAGACACAGTAAGGCATGGGCACAGCAAGGCACAGTGAGGCATGGACACAATGAGGCACAGTGAGGCATGCACATGGACACAGTGAGGCAAAGTGAGGCACAGTGAGGCATGCAGATGGACACCCTAGGCTTATACTTGAGTAAATAAGTTTTCCCAGTTTTTTGTGGTAAAATTGGGTGCCTCTGCTTATATTCGGGTCGGCTTATACTCGAGTCAATATGGTATATAATTTCTACTGCCGGATTTTCGATGGACCCAGAGAAACTATCTGCAGTCTTACAGTGGCCTCGACCCATAAATGAAAAATTAAGACTACAACGTTTTCTTGGCTTTGTATGTATTTGTAATTTCTCTTCTCTGGTCAAACCCCTGACTGATATGACCAGGAAGTACGTCAACCCACAGAATTGATTCAAGGATTTAATAAAAGCCTTTGAGTCCCTCAAGGCTGTTTTTGCTACAGCTCCTGTGCTGGCACATCCTGATCCTGCGTTACCCCTCATTCTAAAGGTTGATGCATCTGAGACTGGAATAAGCGCCCCCCTTTCTCAACTTCCTACCTCTGAAAGCGTTATGCATCCCTGTGGCTACTTTTCTAAGAAATTGTATACTGCAGAATGCAATTACGAGATTGGGGACAGAGAATTGTTAGCCATCATTTTAGCTGTTAAGGAATAAAGGCATCTCCTCAAGGGTACCACTGTGCCAGTCCTCATTTTGACTGATCTTAAAAAAAAAAAAAAATATTTTGTCTGAGGCAAAACGCATATCTCCCAAAAGGGCACGAGGGGCTCTTTTTCTGTCAAGCTTCACTTACATAGTCTTATTCTTACCCAGTATGAAGAATATAAAGGCTGATGCATTGTCGCTGCAGTTTTCCTCCCCTTTCAAGATGGAGTTGGTTCCTACTCCTGTGATACCTCCGGATCGCATTTTAGCCACTATTCGCACTAATCTCACTTCACCGTTGGGTGAGAGAATTCTGGCCTCTCAGATCCATTCTCTTCCTGAAAAACCTTGTGACGGCTGCTTTGTCCCTGAGAATCTCCGCACTGCTTTGCTCCAGACCTACCATTCTCCTAAGGCAGCTAGGTACCTAGGGAAGAATCAACTCATATGGTCTATGTCTCAACAATTCTGGTAGCCTAGTCTCTGTGCTTCGGTAACCACCTTCGTAGAAGCTTGTCCCATGTGTGCTCAGAATAAAACACCACGACACCTTCCTGTGGGCCTCCTACAACCCATACCCAGTGAAGAGAGGCCTTGGACCCACTTGTTTATTGATTTTATTGTGGATTTACCCAACTCCCAGGGCAACACAATTGTTCTTATGGTGGTTGACCAGTTTTCGAAAATGTCTCATTGCATTTCGCTAAAGAAGTTGCCTACGTCCAAAGAACTGCCATCAATTTTCACTCGGGAGGCCTTTCGTTTACATGGGTTACCTAAGGTTATCTCAGACAGGGGCAGCCAGTTTGTGTCTAGGTTTTGGCAAGCTTTTTGTGCACGGTTGGGAATTCAGCTTTCCTTCTCTGCATATTTATCTCTACGGACGATCTTTTACGGTGCTCACCGACCACAATCCATTAATCTGGCTTAATCGGGTCTCCGGGGATAATGAACGTGTGTTACGATGGAGCTTGGCCCTGCAGCCTTACACTTTTACCACCCAATATCGGCCAGGAAAGCAGAATGGGAATGCTGATGGACTTTCCCGGCAAACTGAACTATAAGACTCTCCCGGACAGCCTCCAGCTGACCCGTGGTGGATCTAGCTGGGTCTGCCGGACTATGGGACAGGGGGGGCACTGTCGCGGACACTGGCTGCAGGCACCTCTTCTGCCACATTCACCCTGTTATTTGTTATTGCTATATGAATATTTTTGTTACATTTTTGAGAGACTGTTTTCTTAGATTTGCCCAAAGACTATTGTTAGTTGTTAATTCTGAACAATACATTAACATTGAAAGAGCTGATCACATTGGCCTCCGGAGAGGGGCTGTCTGGTCACCTGGGCTGTATTATATAATTATATAGTTGTCTGCTAAGGTGTTGGGAGAGGGAAGGGGGAGTATCCATGAGTCTTACCCATTGTGTTAAAAGTGTATAAAAAAGTCTGTATTCTGCCCAATAAAGCATTCAAGATGCTACAAGCTATTTCCGGCTAGACTTGTAGTCAATGCAGCTATAATAATATATCTCTCTGATGATCATACTGGAGGAAGCTGTATTACTGACGGAAGCACTCAGCAGAGTGTGGGATAGGATCCGTCACATTGGTGACAAGCAGTGGGATGCTTCCTCTTGCCTAGGCACACCCAAACCACCCCCGGGACCCTCTGCAACTAACAGCAGATGGAAAATCACTACGCCAGTCTCCAGTAACAAATCTAAAGCGGCTCTCATCACCGAACTAATGGAGATCGACCAGGCCAGCAACCCACCAGCAGATACCTCAGAGGCGACAGAGTTCCAGCGTGACGTCCAGTGGCGACTGGCCTTGTGTGGTACTCACCCTCCGCAGGAGGTTATCAGTCAAGTGTTACGAGAGGTGTCCCAGCTGCGAATGGCTGAACTCCAGCTGCTAACGGATGAACTCCAGCGGGACCAAGGAGCATCAGTTATGTCCAACCGGGAAGCTCCAGCGGCCCGCAAAAAGCTACCCTATGCCGCCTTCCGCATGTTTCAAGACGGGGAAGATGAGATGGATGTTTACCTGCAAATGTTTGAGCGGCAATGCGGGCTCCAAGGTGTCGATAAAGCAGATTGGGTCACACTCCTGGTCAGCCGGCTCACAGGAAGGGCTGCAGAGGAATACAATAATGTCCCAGACGAGATCAGCCAGCACTATGACCGGGTAAAAGAAAGATTATTGGCTCGCTTCGGCATTACTCCAGAGGCACACCGTTTGGGGTTTCGCAACCTCCGCCGAAAGGAGAGAGAGCCATACACAGAATGGGCTCATCAAATGACCCGTGCAGCAGAGAGGTGGATGACCGGGCGCCAAGCTGTTACCATGGCAGATGCGCTCCAGCTAATACTCCTGGAACAATTCTACGATCATACCCCACGTGAAGTTGGAGACTGGGTAAACGATCGGCGGTCAGTCACAGTAGATGAAGCTGCCACCCTAGCTGACCAATACGTGGATTCAAGGCGGACTGTACAACCAGAGCCTAAGACCCCAGCTCAGCCTGTCCCCAACATTCCACGGAGCGCTGCCCCTCCACACCAGTCGTCGATCTCTGGTCCCACTCAGCTACCATTTTCATGAGGGAAAGGGGACCTCTGCTACAGATGCAACCAAACAGGGCATGTTAGGAGGTATTGTCCGCAGAATGTTTCCCAGGACACACGGAACCACAGGCCCCTTGGACCTGCCCGGGCTGCTGCATACTGTCTTGAGAGAGAGGATGTGACTTACCCAAGTGAGGAGAATATTGGAATTCTACATGAGGCAGACCCTGTGCAAGCTGCTGCTACAGATAATCATTTGCACCATCGACAAGCCATGTGGATTAATGGTCGGGCTGCCCAGGGACTGTGGGACACCGGAGCTACTATTACCCTGATACAGTCCCGAATGATTACCCCAGCAGAACAGACGGGACGGTCTGTGGCTGTGTGGATGGCCGGAGGAAATGTTATGCGAGTCCCCACTGCCAGGGTTCACCTTGATTGGGGTTTCGGGGGACAAAGAAGTGGAAGTTGGAATTATGCGGAACTTACCTGTGGAGGTTTTGTTGGGCAACGATTTGGGACGTTTAAATTCAATCTTCTCCCTGGATGTATTCCCGGAAGCCTGCCCTGTTACCACCCGCCAGCAAGCCCAGATGGAGGTGTGCTCCCTCAAGGACGTGACCCCTATGCCTCTACATCCGGGCTTGGGGCAGTACTGAGCCAAGTAGGACCTGATGGAGGTGAGCACCCCGTGGCCTACATCAGTCGGAAGCTGCTCCCCAGGGAAGTCGATTATGCAACCGTGGAGAAGGAGTGTTTGGCGCTGGTGTGGGCTATCAAGAAATTCCAACCTTATCTCTACGGACGATCTTTTACGGTGCTCACCGACCACAATCCATTAATCTGGCTTAATCGGGTCTCCGGGGATAATGGACGTGTGTTACGATGGAGCTTGGCCCTGCAGCCTTACAATTTTACCACCCAGTATCGGCCAGGAAAGCAGAATGGGAATGCTGATGGACTTTCCCGGCAAACTGAACTATAAGACTCTCCCGGACACCCTCCAGCTGACCCGTGGTGGATCTAGCTGGGTCTGCCGGACTATGGGACAGGGGGGGCACTGTCGCGGACACTGGCTGCAGGCACCTTTTCTGCCACATTCACCCTGTTATTTGTTATTGCTATATGAATCTTTTTGTTACATTTTTGAGAGACTGTTTTCTTAGATTTGCCCAAAGACTATTGTTAGTTGTTAATTCTGAACAATACATTAACATTGAAAGAGCTGATCACATTGGCCACCTTAGACGGGCTGTCTGGTCACCTGGGCTGTGCTGTGTTAATTAACATGTTAATTATATAGTTGTCTGCTAAGGTGTTGGGAGAGGTAAGGGGGGAGTATCCATGAGCCAGCCGTACCTAGTTATCTAACTCATTGTGTTAAAAGTGTATAAAAAAGTCTGTATTCTGCCCATTAAAGCATTCAAGATGCTACAAGCTATTTCCGGCTAGACTTGTATTCAATGCAGCTATAATAATATATCTCTCTGATGGTCATACTGGAGGAAGCGGTATTACTGACGGAAGCACTCAGTGGAGTGTGGGATAGGATCCGTCACACATATCATCTGCAGTCCAACGGGGCCATAGAACGTGCCAACCAAGCCTTGGAGCAGTTTCTACATTGCTATATTTCTGACCACCATAACAACTGGTCAGACCTTGGGCGGAGTTTTCTCACAATAGTGCCATCCATACCACTTCCCGATTGTCTCCGTTTATGGCAAATTATGGGTTCCAGCCATCCATGTTGCCTGACACATTTGTTCCACGAGGAATTCCTGCATTTTAGGAACATCTTCGTGAACTCCGTTCCACTTGGGTGCAGGTACAAGAATCCTTGCAATTCACTAGTGTGACAGCAGGCAGGTAAAGTCGCCGGGTTGCATCCAGGATGGGAGATATATATGTCCTAGATTCAGGCTTTATGCCGATTTATACCACTAGGGGGAGTGCTGGGAGTCTTGCAGGGGAAGGGTTAATGAGCCCAGCTGAAGCAAGTGGGCTCGTTAGGGCCTCTACAAGAACTCCGAGCATGCTAAGGGAGATGCTCAAACCTGGAACCAGATCTGTGTGAATAGTCTGGGGAGTGTGATCTCTGTGCGGTGAGCCAAAGCCTGTTTGGTTACTGTAAGAACTTAAAAAAAAGCAGGGAGCTAGGGACTGGGACAGCACAAGGCTGTACCCAGTTGTTAGTCAGGGACACCAACGTGTGTAGTAAGCGGTCAAGTTGACCAGGATTTATTTTCATGTTTCTGTTTGTTTTGTTGTTTTTCCCTTTTAAATAGTTTGAATAAACCGCACCTTTCATTTTTGCAACTATAAACCCTGTCTGCTGTGCCTGTTTTGTGTGGTGAACCCATCCAGGGGGTCACACACAACCGCTGCTGAGCTAACCCCCTCACAGTTGGTGAACCAGTGGCAGTTTTTTTTTTAAAGGCCAGCATGGAGGAGATACTGAAACAGCTGGCTCTAGCAAATGGCAATCAGCAGCAGACAAATGCAAGTTTGCAAAAGAGCCTTGCAGCTCAACAACAGACAAATGCAAATTTGCAACAGAGCCTGGCAGCCCAGCAGCAAGCTCATCAACAGAGTCTGGCAGCTCAGCAACAAGCCCAGCAGCAATCTGAGGCCCGCTTCATAGACCTGTTGCAGAAGCAAGAACAGAGACTACAGCAACAAATGAAGACATTAATGCAGCAACGTCCACAGACCAGTGAGGCAAGTAGTTCCACTAATACTGCGTCCTTTGGGGTGAGTCGTTTACTGACAAAAATGACTGGAGAGGATGATCCAGAGGTGTTTTTGACCACATTTGAAAGGACTGCTGAAAGGGAAAAGTGGCCTAAGGAGCAGTGGGCTGGACTGGTGGCCCCTCTGTTAACTGGTGAATCTCAGAAAGCTTACTATGACCTAGAGCCTGACCAAGCAAAAGACTATGTGATGCTAAAAAATGAAATATTGGCACGGCTGGGTGTCACCCTGGCCGTCCGGGCTCAGCGTGTGCATAACTGGACTTTCCGGCTTGGGAAACCCCCCAGGTCTCAAATGTATGATCTCATTCACCTGAGCAGGAAGTGGCTACAGCCAGAGACTTTGTCTGCACCAAAGATTGTGGAACGTGTTGTGATGGATCGTTTCCTGAGAGCTCTTCCTACTGCCATCCAAAAGTGGGTAAGCCATGGAGACCCAAAAACGGCCGATAATCTTGTGGATCGTTTGGAGAAGTACTTGGCTACAGAGAACCTGACTGCCTCTTCCAGGGACTCACGGACTTTCCACCCTAAGAACAGACCATTCCCAGTGGCGGGTAAGATGATTCCAAGGGGTGAGGGTGGAGAGAATGAGAGGGTGAGAGTTATACCTAATGTCTGGCGAGAACAGCCTGAGAAGTCAGGGGCTCAAGAGGCAGCAAAAAGGATTGTTTGCTACCGCTGCCGGCAAGAGGGACATATTGCAGCAAATTGCCCGGTTGTGGATGAACCCATGCAATGTGACTTTCTAACGGACAGACGTCAGTCGCTGTTTGCGACAGTCGCATGCACTGCCATTCGGGGAACTGAGAAACATTTATGCAAAATGTGTATTAATGGTAAAAATTTTGTTGTGTTGCTGGATTCAGGTAGCCTGGTGACACTGATAAAAGCTGTATTAGTCACTACAGAGGTCTTAGGGAATAACAAGGTAGCTGTTATTTGTGTGCATGGGGGCACCCGAGAGTATCCTGTGACTACAGTGTGTTTTGAGACCTCCAAAGGTAACCTCTCTCATCAGGTGGGGTTAGTGTCTCAGTTACCACATGATGCCATTGTGGGAAGGGATTTTCCAAAGTTTTGGGAACTCTGGGATCGTCCTGAGCCCCCCGCTGGTGCCCCTATATACCAGGAATGTGATAGCCAGAATTCCTCTGAGAGTGGTGAGGACTCTCCATAATTTCCCTTGTCGGTATTGGCAGGGGAGACTCGAGAAACTGGGGAGGAGCCAACATCCTCAGACGAAAACGTGCCGTCTGTGGAGTTTTCTGATCTCGAAGTTCACAAGGAAAATTTTGCCACAGAACAGTTAAAAGACCCCACCCTAATAAAGGCACAGGAAAACGTAGTGAAAATAGATGGCGAGTTAGTGAACCCAGATGAGACCTGCACTTACCCGTACTTCATCGTGGAAAAGGACCTACTGTATCGGGTGGCTGAAAGAGCAGAAGAAACCATTGAGCAGCTTGTGGTCCCCAAACCTTACAGGAAGTTGGTGTTAGAGTTGGCCCATGGGCACATTCTTGGAGGTCATCTAGGGACAGAGAAAACCCGAGAGAGAGTATTGCAAAGATTCTATTGGCCTGGGGTCATGAAGGAAACAGAAGATTATTGTTCCTCCTGCCCTGTGTGTCAGATGTCGGCACCGATGCCACATTTCCGTAACCCACTGGTACCTCTTCCCATCATTGAGGTCCCCTTTGAGAGGATCGCAATGGATTTGGTAGGTCCGATAATGAAGTCCGCTAGGGGGCATCAGTACATTTTGGTTATATTAGACTATGCCACCCGTTATCCAGAAGTGATTCCTCTCCGAAATACCTCGGCCAAAACCATCGCCAAAGAGCTATCTCTTGTTTTTAGCCGTGTGGGTATTTGTAAGGAACTGCTTACGGACCAAGGTACACCCTTTATGTCCCGGGTTATGAAAGAGCTGTGCAAGTTGTTCAAAGTAACACAATTGCGTACATCTGTGTATCACCCCCAAACAGATGGGTTGGTTGAAAGATTCAACAAAACCCTAAAACAAATGTTAAAAAAGGTGGTGGATAGAGATGGAAAGGATTGGGACTGTCTAATTCCCTATTTAATGTTTGCCATTAGGGAGGTACCCCAATCCTCTACGGGTTTCTCACCCTTTGAGTTACTCTATGGGAGACACCCAAGAGGGCTGTTGGATATCGCCAAGGAAACTTGGGAGAGTGAGAGTTCTCCCCACAGGAGTGTGATTGAGCATGTCGCCCTGATGCAAGATAGAATTGCACAGGTAATGCCAATCGTAAAGGAACATTTGGCCCAAGCGCAGTTGGCACAGCAGAGAGTGTACAACCGTGGGGCCAAGACCCGTACCTTTTCCCCGGAGGATAGGGTATTGGTACTTGTCCCTACGGTTGAAAGCAAATTCCTCGCCAAATGGCAAGGCCCCTACGAGATAATGGAAAAAGTGAGCGAAGTGAATTACAAGGTCAGACAACCAGAAAGGCGAAAGCCCGAACAGATCTATCACATTAATCTGTTGAAAGCCTGGAGGTTTAGGGAATCCCTAGTCGCAGAAACGTTGTCACCAGCTCAGTCTGATTGCGTGATTCCTGGGGTTGGAATAGCAGTCACCTTGTCAAACCCCCAACAACAGGAGGTTAAGGAGTTTGTGCTTCGCAACAAGGAGGTTTTCTCTGAGCTGCCGGGACAAACGTCTGGGGTAGAGCATGATATTATAACCCCGCCCGTTGAAAGGGTGAAGCTAAAACCCTATCGGATCCCAGAGGCCCGACGGGAGGCAATACGTGAGGAAGTACAGAAAATGCTTAAGTTGGGGGTGATAGAGAAATCCCAAAGTGATTGGTCCAGTCCCATAGTGTTAGTGCCTAAACCGGATGGGAGCTGGCGATTTTGTAACGATTTTCGACAACTGAACAAAGTTACAAAATTTGACACCTACCCCATGCCACGTATAGATGAGTTGATCGACCGGCTGGGAACAGCCCGATACATGACAACTCTTGATCTCACAAAAGGGTATTGGCAAATTCCCCTGGCCAAATCGGCCAAGGAGAAAACCGCGTTTGTAACCCCAGACGGGGCGTTCCAATATAAAAGAATGCCGTTTGGATTACAGAACACACCGGCAACATTCCAGCGAAAAATGGACCAGATACTGAGGCCCCATCAGAAGTATGCCGCGGCTTACCTGGATGATGTCATTATCTATAGCACAGATTGGGCCTCACATCTGCCAAAAGTGCAAGCAGTCCTAGACTCTATCCGGGAAGCTGGGTTTACGGCCAACCACAAGAAGTGTACCATTGGACAGGAGGAGGCCAAATATCTTGGGTACACCATTGGGAGAGGAGTAATAAAACCCCAGGTCAATTAAGTCGAGGCAATACAGAATTGGCCACGTCCCAACAGCAAGAAGCAGGTACGAGCCTTTCTGGGAATCGCTGGTTATTATCGGCGATTCATTCCTCACTTTGCTTCTCAGGCTGTGCCTCTAACCAACCTGACAAAAGGGAAAGAGTCTGTCATGGTTAAATGGACCCCAGAGGCTGAGGCAGCATTCCAATTCTTAAAAAAAGCCTTATGTAGCCAGCCAGTGTTGTACTCACCAGACTTCTCTAGGAAATTTGTCATACAAAGTGATGCATCAGACGTTGGGTTAGGAGCAGTTTTGTCCCAGGTCTGGAATGGGGAAGAGCACCCAGTCATTTACCTCAGCAGGAAATTGAAGTCCTATGAGGTAAATTATGCCACAATTGAGAAGGAGTGTTTAGCGGTGAAGTGGGCTCTAGATTCCCTTCGGTACTATCTGCTAGGTAGGCACTTTGACATGATTACTGATCACGCTCCTTTAAAGTGGATGGCTCAGAACAAAGAGACAAATAGAAGAGTAAATAGGTGGTTCCTGGCCCTACACTAATTCAACTTTACAGTAAAGCATCGCCCTGGCGTTCAAATGGGGAATGTGGATGCTTTGTCTCGAGTACATGCATGCCTGATTGCTTGTTTTCCAACCCCAAGGTTAAAACAAGAGGGGGGGTATGTGACAGCAGGCAGGTAAAGTCGCCGGGTTGCATCCAGGATGGGAGATATATATATGTCCTAGATTCAGGCTTTATGCCGATTTATACCACTAGGGGGAGTGCTGGGAGTCTTGCAGGGGAAGAGTTAATGAGCCCAGCTGAAGCAAGTGGGCTCGTTAGGGCCTCTACAAGAACTCCGAGCATGCTAAGGGAGATGCTCAAACCTGGAACCAGATCTGTGTGAATAGTCTGGGGAGTGTGATCTCTGTGCGGTGAGCCAAAGCCTGTGTGGTTACTGTAAGAACTTCAAAAAAAGCAGGGAGCAAGGGACTGGGACAGCACAAGGCTGTACCCAGTTGTTAGTCAGGGACACCAACGTGTGTAGTAAGCAGTCAAGTTGACCAGGATTTCTTTTCATGTTTCTGTTTGTTTTGTTGTTTTTCCCTTGTAAATAGTTTGAATAAACCGCACCTTTCATTTTTGCAACTATAAACCCTGTCTGCTGTGCCTGTTTTGTGTGGTGATCCCATCCAGGGGGTCACACACACCCGCTGCTGAGCTAACCCCCTCACACTAGTGATAGGTACAGACTCCATGCTGACTGCAAACTCCTACCTGCGCCCTCCTACTAAGTTGGGGAGAGGGTCTGGCTGTTTTCTCATAACCTCTGACTCCATGTTCCCTCACTAAAACTAGCATTGCGGTATATTGGGCCTTTCCGCATTTTCTGTAGGATCAACCCAGTGGCCTACGCATTGGATCTTTCTTCCAATATGCGTATTTCTAACGTATTCCATGTTTCCTTATTAAAAACTTTGGTGTGCAACTGCTATACCACCTCAGTACCACGTCCTTGCCGGGTTCAGGTTGACAACCATGAGGAGTAAGAGATACAATCATTGACTCCCGTAGGTTTTGTGTGCGCATACAGTACCTTGTTCATTGGAGAGGTTACGGTCTGGAGGAACGCTCTTGGGTCTCACCTTAGACGTAAATGTTCCTGACCTCCTTCTTGCTTTCCATAGACAGTTTTCCCTCAAGCCTGGTGCCCCTCCGAGATGGAGGGGTCATTGAGGAGGGGGTACTGTCAGGGCTGGGCTTTTAGCAGTTTTCTTCTCAGTGCTCAGGCTGCTCAGCTGTCTAATAATTACCAGCCACTCATTGTTTCCACAATGACTCACCTGGTTACCATTACCTGCCTATTAGTCCAGCCTACTGCCAGACCCTTTTGGCTATTTAAACTGCTGTGCTCATTCCTTTGGTGCCTTCGCCTTATCAACATATCAACACTGGTCAACATATCCAGTGTGTCTCTCTGCTGTGTTCCTGTTTGACTTTGCCTGGCTGACGTTTCTTCTAGTTCCTGATCTTTGGCTGCCTGATTCTGACTCGTCTGATTACCTGTTTTGGCTTCCTAACCCTGGCTTCTGTGTTTGACTACGTTCCTGATTTGTATTATATTACTATAACATTAAAGGTGTGATTTTAACTGCATTTTCTGTCCCTGCCTGATTCAGGGTCCTTGACAGAGACAACGACTTGCCATAGCTTTATTGCAACTGCTCAAACTGCAAACAAACTGAAAAATTCTGAAAAAAAACCACATCAATTGCAGCCTCACTGTGCCCATCAAACGCAGCCACTGTGCCATCAAACGCTGCCACTGTGCTCATCAAATGCCACTGTGCCCATCAAATGCTGCAACTGTGGCCATCAAATAGTGCCACTGTGGCCATCAAATAGTGCCACTGTGGCCATTAAATAGTGCCACTGTGCCCATCAAATGCTGCCACTGTGCCCATCAAATGCTGCCACTGTGCCCTATCAAATGCCGTCACTGTGCCCCATCAAATGCTGCCACTGTGCCCATCAAATAATGCCACTGTGCCTCATCAAATGCTGCCACTGTGCCCATCAAATAATGCAGGGGGTGATGGCGGCTAGAGTGGTGGGACCTTGCAGCGGGTCAGACAGTGGCTCCTGTGTCCTCTGTGCATCTCTTCCTCTCCTTCTGATAGGCGTCAAATTGTAGCGCTTGTCATTTCAGCCAATCAGGTGATGGGTAACAGAAGCTGATTGGCGGAGAGGTGGTTCAGTGTTAGGAAAGGGATTATTTATACACACCTGAGTGGACTGCGAGCTCAATGCTTTGTGCTCACAGTTCACCTTTTTTAAAGCCTATTAGAGCCTATGGCTCTAATCAGGTGCTTCAATAACACCCCCCCACCACTGGAATTCAGAAGCCCAGCGTCCAAAAAGGGGTCGGATGCCTGAATAGGGGTAGCGGCCATGGATAGATTCATGCAATGCAATTCATGAATCTATCCATTATACACAGAGTGGGGTGGCTGGAGAGAGGGAGCGGCGCCCGTGTGCCCTTAATGGACGCACCGCCACTGCTCAAATGGATGGGAGGTCTTGGATTACCTCATGTTCAACAATATTATCGGGCGGTTGCACGGCAGCGAATTCTCAACTGGAGGTTTCACGCTTCCACTAAACTTTGGGTCCCCCTCAAAAAAAATGTTGCTGGTAGAAACCTGTCATATGCACCGTGGATCCCGCCCCATGAACTGTAGAGGTCTCTCAGAGTGGGCCTCCCCATTGACTGTCCATGTCCTCAAGATCTGGTATAGACTAATTAAATCTCTAGCCTTGGCCCCTCCTGTATCACCGCTAGAACCAGTACGGGGTTTCCCCTGCTTCCTCCTGGGGCGAGAAGTTATCTTTTTTTGGGACATGGGTGAGCACCGGAGATGTTGGCTTATCCTATTTCATGGAGGGTGGTACCTGGGTCCCACTCACTACCCTTAGGGAGCGGTTTGGCAGCTCCCCCTTTGATTTTTTGAGATGTCGTCAACTTTTTTTTTCCCTCAACACCATATTAGGTCTACACCTACAAAATTTTAACACTTTTGGGGCTGCCAAGGACCCCATTACCCATGTGATTTTGGCCCTCTATAAGCTTCTTGCTTCAGCTGCCCCTAGCCCTAAACCACTATACATCAGAGAGTGGGAGCGTGACCTCCAGTGTGAGTTTACTAATGAGCATCTGCACCATCTGTACCGCTTGATGCACTCCGGTTCAGTAGATACAAAAGACTCAAGAAAATAGCTACAAGCCGTTGTCGAGATGGTATCGAATGCCCACGTTCCTATGCCAGGATTTACTCATCCGTTTCAGACCTATGTTGGAGGGGATGTGGCCAAAGAGGTACATTTCTCCATTTGTGGTGGTACTACCTGTCAGAGAAGCTAGTAGACCAGACTGTGTGACTGCACAGAGGAGACCAAACGGATGTAGGTGATAATATGATAATTTATTAAGATCAATGAACAAACACACAACCACCTCCAATAGAACACTGTACAATAAATCAACCAATAAACAGTGACTATAGACAATATGTACAATAATGGGAGATACCAGAATCAAAGTAAAGCCAGGCCGAGGTCATACACAAGGGGATGTCAGCAGATGGGTAAGGACGGGAGACAAACAGGAACAGGAAGGGGACAGATGGGTAGGCTGCAGAGCAGGGATACAAATACTCAGGTAACAGGAGGACAGGTGACCGTGGTTCTCAGGAGACAGGAGGGACAGGTGCAGGATGGACTCAGGATAGGGATGGGGTCAGGTAGGATGCAGGCTCAAAGTTCAGGATCGCAGGTTCTAGGTCAGGGAGAGAGATACCAGGGCAAGGTATGTTTGTACTTGCCGGGTATAAATAGGAAGGCTTGTAATTGGCTTCAAGTCACACCTGAGCGCAGGAAGAGCAGTTCGCTCCACACTGCCAGGACCCATCAGCTGGTGGAGACCAGTACTGCGTCCAAAAGATAATATAATACCAGCAGGGATCTGGTATCCCCAATACTTTGGAAAAAGGGAGAAATATGGGTGGGACTTTGAATGAAGCAGGAGATACCCAACAAGAAATAACTATGGCAATAACCTGTTGCATTGGAACTTGCACCGTTACATGAAAGCATTGCATATCCACAATTGGCAGTCATTACTTTAATTTAATATTGAGTATAACAACAACAATAATAACACAGCATACCTAGTATATTGGTTAAAAGTACATATATACAGCAATATTGGTAGCATAGTATAGTAACATGATCAGTTCATACTAAAAACAGTGCAACAGAGTCAGTTTGTGGGGCATCTCCGTGGTAAGTGTTTGTCTTGAAAAAAGACATTATCATATACCATCATATAATGAGTCTCCACAATAGGTCCAATTAGATTGATGTGACATGGTTCTCCACACAAACTTTTGCCCAAATTTTTTGTGCATTTTTGTGCGTTTTCTTGTACATTTTTCCCATTATTTAACATAACCTTGCCTCTCTGCATGTCCTGCGATAATTTCTGCGGTTCGTGCATTCTGGCAAAATGAAATAGAGAGAAATAATTTTTGTACAGGGTCATGCACATTTATTGCTCTTGATGCAATTTTCACACCGTGCGGTCGTGTTTATCTATTTCCCACCACCTCCTTGATTTGCAATCCCTGCAATCTAGCAAATTTTCCTTAATTTCAGTGTTTGATCCTGGCTTTGACACTTTTGCAAGTTGACCACACTTCTGATTAACACACTACAGAAATTATGACATGCGTTTTGCCATAGTTGTTACTCTTTCATCATTTTTTATTCACTATTTGGCTCTGACGGTGTCATTAGTTGGTCATACGCTTGCATGATCATTATATCGTAGCAATCATGCTATGCAGTTGGTTATTCACCTAACCATTTCTAGTACCATCCTAATCTCTTTTTCCATTTTTTCATGGACTCCTTGACATTGCGATTTTCCTTGCTAATTATTATAATCATAAAAAGAGATAAATTTCTCTACAGAAACAGTTTTTCTAATACTCTTTAGATTAGTAAGCCATAGGGTTCGGCTTTTAATATATATCGGTCACCATTCATTCATCTATACATATTCCAATCACGCATACATATTGCATGGATATGTTGTAAAGACACATTTTCTGTCTTTTGTTAAATGAAACAAGGTGACCCATGTATATACACAATTTTAAACGGTTATTTTTATGACTAAAGCAACATGATACAGAAAAGAAGGTTTTTTATATTTAGATATACTGGATCCCAACTTAGAACTCATATATATACGGCCCCCCTTTTAGACGCATGCTTTTCACCATCATGCATGCCTGATTGTACATGCCTTGGATGTGCATCGGCCGATTGACACATATAAATAGACACACAGATATCTTATATTTTGTGTTTTGTTTGGATTAAAAAAAATTCCAGTTTATCTTTATTTTTTTATCCACACATTTTTTATTTCATTTTATATCTATTTATGTCCATTAACAGTTCATGTGCATAATTAATCTTGGACTATATATAAATATTGGTTTTATACCCTAGATGGATTATTTTGGGCAGACTTGTTTTTGCAAATTCTTTTGTATCTACAATTACACCAATATCCACACCCATATATATGGACATATTTTATTTGGAATAACACATGTGGATATATTACCTTTTTTCTGGCCATGTTTAAATATTTAAATTTTTCACCATTCGGTATATATTTATATACATATATACATATAAAAAAAAAATATATATACACATATTTTGGTTTAATTTATAGTCATTATAAATGTCTGTTTAATTTTATTTAAGCACTTAAGCATATATGTTAGTATAGTTTGCACATTTAACAAACACCATACATAAAAAAAGTTTTTTCATGGTTTATCTATTTTTCACTAATAACACTATGTGCTGGTACTTTACAACACTCACATTATTATTTTTATTATAAATACATTTTGACCATACATACATACACATTGTTTTATTCCACCAGCCCTTTTTTTCTTACAACATAAATGTGTGCATACATACACACATTTGTGTTTTTAGACACTATGGCCTTCTTTTTTCACTTATATTAAAATGACCAGACCTTGATCATATTCTCGGTCCGGTTCATACACTTTGTATTCACAAGTATGCTCAACATAATATGTTAATGTCATTTTGTGATGACTTTTTGTTCAGTACACAGGTGCATTTCCTAATTGGAGTGTGTTGGAGACAATCAGAAGCTCATTCCATTCCACTGTGTTCAGTGAATTTGATTGGTGCAAATCTGGTTTTATTCCCTATATATTCTGATGGATTCTCCACATACTCCAGCTATGAGTAAGCATCTACTTTGATGTGAAACGCGTCAGCCATCCATCCTTGCATGTCAGTTTTCTGTTTTGCCTGTTTTTGGATTTTTTGAATTTATGGATTAATTTTGGATTTTATTTTTAAATTTTGGAAATAAATCGTTTATACAGAGTGCGGCAGTCCAGGGCTCCTTTCTTTTCCATGCATCAGTGCAGAGCCAGCACCTGTTTCAGTATCAGGGCGGGAGCATTTTGAAAGCCCTACAGCTTACAAGAGCGGTACAACCCTTCATCCGTGGTAAGTAGGTTGGGCCTAGATATGTTGGTACAGTCCGATTAATATATAGAAATGATTAATAATACTGATACAGTATAGGCAGATGAGCATCTATAGGCTCAGGATGACATGATATGGCAACATAATTGGTACATAATTGGACGTTAAGAAACAGATTCCTTGGAGCAGGTCTCCATAATGGCTGTGACACAAATTGGTAGGTAGAGTCCAATTGGTGTTTGATGTAGTTGGTAGAACGGTAGCAATATATGTACGAGGGGGCATCTATTGGCTCGACGCGTTTCGTGGCCACTGCCACTCTTCAGGAGCAAGTATGAGGTGGATGTCTAGAATGTTAAAACAGTAAAGTAGGATTTTTAAAACAGCTTACCTGTAAAATCCTTTTCTTGGAGTACATCACGGGACACAGAGCAGCATAGTCATTACTATGTGGTTATATAGAATTACCTTCAGGTGCTGGCACTGGCAACTTCCAAAACAGGAAGTACCCTCCCCTATATAAGCCCCTCCCATCCAGGAGTACCTCAGTTTTGTAGCAAAGCAATACGTGTCCCCAAAAGAGGGGTGGGAGCTCTGTGTCCCGTGATGTACTCCAAGAAAAGGATTTTACAGGTAAGCTGTTTTAAAAATCCTACTTTCTTGTTCATACATCACGGGACACAGAGCAGCATAGTCATTACTATGTGGGACGTCCCAAAGCAATGCCACATGAGGGGGGGGGATACACCATACATAAGCTGGGCGCCATCAGGCATGAGGATCTTTTGCGGCCTGCAACACACTGCGCCCAAAGGCGACATCCTCCTGACTTCTAACGTCCACCTGGTAGAACCTAGTAAACGTGTGTACTGAAGACCATGTTGCGGCCTTACAAATTTGCGCCAGGGAGGCCTGGTGATGCACTGCCCATGAAGTTCCAACTGCTCTCGTGGAGTGCGCCCTAACTTTGAACGGAGGCGGTCTACTTCTCAAGCCATAGGCTTGTATTATGACCTGTCGAATCCACTTGGCTAAAGTAGATTTTGATGCTGCCTGACCCTTTCTTGGGCCTTCCGGCAGAACAAACAAAGAATCCGTTCTACGAATCTGAGCAGTGGCTTTTAGATAAGCTTTAACTGCTCTTACTACATCCAAAGAATGCAATAACTTTTCCTCTACCGAGCTTGGTTTGGGGAAAAAAGAAGGAAGAACCACATCCTGGTTCAAGTGAAACCTCGATACCACCTTAGGAAGAAAGGCTGGGTGAGGACGTAATACTACTCTGTCCTTATGGATAACCAGATATGGCTCTTTACAGGACATGGCGGCTAATTCCGACACTCTTCTAGCCGAGCATATGGCTACTAAAAATATCAATTTCCTGGTGAGTAGGACCAAGGAAATGTGCCGCAAAGGTTCAAATGGCTGCTTCTGCAGAACCGACAGAACCAAATTTAGATCCCATGGGCATATGGGAGCCTTAATCGGTGGAATAATACGAGTCACACCTTGCATAAAGGATTTGACAAGTGAATGCATAGCCAGGGGCCTTTGAAATAGTATTGACAAGGCCGAAACCTGGCCCTTGATAGTACTTAAGGCAAACTTCCTGTCTACAGCCCGCTGCAGGAAGTCCAGAATTCTGCCTATAACGTACTTACGTGGATGCCATTTTCTGGCCTCGCACCAAGTGATGTACGCCTTCCAAACTCTATAGTAGATCTGCCTGGATACAGGCTTCCTGGCATTGATTATAGTTGATACCACAGAGTTAGAGAGACCTCTCTTCTTTAGGATGTGGGATTCAATAGCCAGGCCGTTAAACTTAGAGTTAGTAAGGAAGGGTGGTATATCGGTCCTTGCGAAAGCAGGTCCGGACGACGTGGAAGGGTCCAAGGACTCCCCACAGACATTTTGATGATCTCCGCGTACCAGGCCCTTCGGGGCCACGCTGGAGCCACCAGGATCACCGGCTTCTTCTCCAACCTGACTCTGCGAAGGAGTCGAGGCAACAATTGTAGCGGAGGGAATGCATATATCAGTCTGAACTGATCCCAAGGGAACACCAGAGCATCCGAGCCGCAAGCGAGGGGATCCCTTGTCCGGGAGACAAATCTGTCCACCTTTGCGTTGAATCTGGATGCTAGCAGATCTACATCCGGTGTTCCCCACCGCTGACATATTGCTCGGAAGACCTCGGGATGAAGGGACCATTCCCCTGGGCATAACTGTTGGCGACTCAGAAAGTCCGCCTTCCAATTCTCCACCCCTGGAATGAAGACAGCTGATATACATGGGACATGCTTTTCTGCCCATTCCAGGATGTGACTTACTTCCCTCTGGGCTGCACGACTCCTGGTGCCTCCCTGATGATTGATATATGCCACTGCTGTGGCATTGTCTGATTGAATTCTGACAGGGGACCCTTGGAGTCTGGATGTCCAGGCTACTAGGGCGTACCGGGCTGCTCGTATCTCTAAGAGATTGATGGGCAGGGTTTTTACTACATTTGACCATCTGCCCTGGAGAGACCATTGCTCCAGTACTGCCCCCCAGCCTATAAGGCTGGCAAATAGCTGCCACTGCTGGCTGTGTAACAGCCCCTGCTGTGGAAAAAGCAGATTTTAATAAAGATTCCAATTTTTTATCCACTGGATCTTTGAACATTTGAACATTATCTACTGGACATGTCAGTGATTTGTTCACAGAAGAGATGGCTGCATCCACCGTAGGAACATTCCATCTCTGGGTGAACTTTTCCTCCATGGGATAGATCACCGGAAACCTTTTAGGCGGAACAAATAGTTTATCAGGATGTTCCCAGTCCTGGTATATAAGTCCTTCCAATAATGGATGTATTGGAAAGGAGCAATTAACCTGGGGAGCTTTTAGCGACCCCAATGAGGAGACAGCAGTAGTTGATGGTTCAACAAGAGGCATTTTAAATGCAGATCGAACCATGTCAGTTAGGGTCTGGACCCACAATCTTTCAGTCTGTGATGCTGAAAATGGTTCATCTACTGTCGATTCCTCAAAAACAGAGCTAACCTCCTCCTAATCCCCTTCAGGTAGGTCGGTCCCTTCCTGGGACTGTTGCTCTGCCAACAGGCACTCTAATGGAGGTGATGGAGATCTGGCGCGCTTTCTTTCCTGTAGAGAAGAAGCGATCAATGCTGCCAATCTCTGCTCCAATCCCTCCAGAGTTGAGGAAAAAACCTCCTCTGTTATATATGCAGGAGCAGGTGGACTGAGGACAGCCGCAGTACCTGGCACTCCCGGGGGTTCCTTATGGGTATTAACCTCTGATTTCTCAGGGGAGGAGGGTGCAGATGACTGCTTCAGATCCTCAGAGCCCGATGGAGACCCCCTACACTTCCTGAGAGGTATATCTCGGAGTTTTTTAGGCGGCATATTCCTTAGTTCAAAGCTGAGGTATTCCAGCCGCAATACACCCCTTACTGAAATAGTCTAATGCAATTTGCTGCTATGTACATCAGTGGGTGTCTACTAATGCGTCTTTCTGGGGATGCCTGTATCAACCGCCCGCTGTAAGCCCCTATACCATGCTACCAGCTCCTTTTCATGCTCTGTGTCCATAGCAAGCAGCGTGGACTGAGTCCTTTTATCTTGCTGGGACGCCCGCACATGCGCAGAAGCGCTGGGCGCACAGAGCGCGTCATCCGCCAGGCTCCGCCCCCTTTTTTGAAGCTAAACCTTATAAAAGGAAAGCATGTGTGCGCGCGCGCGCGCGTGCACGTGTGCGCTCTTGGCGCCATGTAGGGAGAGGAGCCAGGGTCCCTGTTTCACCAGGACTCAGGGATGGAAGGAAACTACTTGGCAGCATGACAGAGGAATGCAGCTTCCCTGATAGAGAGCTCACTCATCTGCCTGGACTTTCACCATGGAAGGAATAGTCCCAAGAAAAAAGACGTTCCACAGCGGCCTCTAGTGGACAAACACAGGTACCGCACCTTTGTCTTTTTTTTTTTTTTTAAAACCTCCTTTATGAAAAAACATTTCCAGGTTTACAGTTTTTTTAAAACTTCCCTTATGAAAAAACATTTCTAGGATTTCTTAGGCATATACAGCTATTAGCGGGAATACCCTTTAGGTAACAGGCAGAAAGACATATTAGGCTTGGGGGTCCCCTCAATAGAACCAAGTTCCTGAGGGGCCCCCACTTACCTTTTCCCCGCCGCAGGACTTTGTTTGGTCCACAGAAGCCCAAACTTCACCTCTCACGGCAGGCATTGTACTAGACCTTCAGGGACCGGGTTCCCAAGGATTCCACTCCCCTGGACCTGTATAGCACCCTGCACAGATAGCCTCTTGGTTTTGGGTATGACCAGAGCTCTGGATCCCAGGGTCCAGCCCTCCTAAGAGAGGCATTACAGGCAAAACCCTGCTCTTCTCTGCAAGGCCCGGGTACCGACCGTTTAGCTATGAAGCTTTTTTGGTCGGATCCGGAATAGCTTGCTAAGGCCCAGAGAACCTGTACACAAGCCCAGATGAATACATGTTAACCTTGGCCAACACCTTAGACACTGGCAAAAAACTGAGGTACTCCTGGATGGGAGGGGCTTATATAGGGGAGGGTACTTCCTGTTTTGGAAGTTGCCAGTGCCAGCACCTGAAGGTAATTCTATATAACCACATAGTAATGACTATGCTGCTCTGTGTCCCGTGATGTATGAACAAGAAAATAGTAAAACTAAAAATAAATAAAGTTTTGGGTCAAGCTATGGAGAGGAGGGGGAAGAGGGGGGAAAGAAAGGCAACAACGATTCCCCAAAATGACTTACAAGTAAGCCCATGATTATGGGCATAGGTGTGGAGGGCAGGAGGCTTGTCGGGGGGGTATCAGCCCCCGGGAGCTGAGGTGGACTGGCCCCAATGTACCAAGCTGGAATACCAGTATAGGACTAGAATCCCCAGGGGGGAGCCTCCATGGGTGTAAAATTGTGGATGAAATCCTGGTAGGTAAAACCATCTATAAAAGAAAAAGTATATAATAAGTGGTGATATGTATCATACAATTGATACAAAAAGTGACTGTGAGAAGGAATGTAGTGAGTGCAGGGGCCAATATGTAGAGGAAAGTGTAGAGGGATGTGTAGAATATTGTATAAAAGAATAGGATGTGCCCCAATTGTGGTAACAAAAGGGGTGATAATAAAACTAAGAGCCAACTCCTAGGCTGAGGTATACAACCAAAAACAGGGAGGGATTGGGGTTCCTTCCACGCCCTTTCCACGCCGCACATGCTACGTCATCATTGATGGCATTGGTGCATCGGCGTGATGTCTATAACATCAGCGTTACACACTTAGTGATGTGTGGTCGGCAGGCGAGTACTACCTTCTACCCGCCAATTTTTGTTCATTTATTGGCAATTTTTGTTATCACCATTTCACCATTAATATTTTCTTCCTGTTTTACCTGCACCTATTATTTTAATAGATGCATCGCTACACTACCTACCACGTTACCAGTCACCATGTTATGCACCATCTACTATAATATAATTCTTATATTGATACCTACACTTATCTACTATTTTTTCAGATGTTATATACCCTTGTGTCCTAAACTACTCTCACAATCCATGGGGCAACCACCCTTGGAAGGCTCTTCCCATAGTGGCTTTTTCCATCTGGGTTTTGGGGGCTTGCCGCCTCAGTTTCCGGAGCTGATTGATTTGCCGACCTATCACCAGTCTTCCGAGTCATAGTCCAGACTCCGATTTGACTTGCAAGTATGAGTGACCATTTTT
The DNA here is from genome assembly GCA_029206835.1 of Rana muscosa. NCBI lineage: Eukaryota > Metazoa > Chordata > Amphibia > Anura > Ranidae > Rana > Rana muscosa. The sequence continues at coordinate 23,093,917 of CM055122.1, forward strand.
ATTTTATTTTATTTATTTTTCTACAGTCTCTATTATGTTTTACATGATCATTCATTATTATATCTATTTTTAATATCTATAGACAATTTCTCTGCATCTGCTTCTGAAGAGTAGCGCTACAGCTACGAAATGTGTCAAGCTATTAGATGCCTTCCCTGCTATCATTTTTATCCAAGCTACCATTATTAAGGCTCACTGGAATATACCTATATAATACCTACTGTGGGAGTACGTTGCAACTAGTCTTGTGTGTTTTTAATATGTTAATACTATGGCTCTAGGCCAACATGCTATCAATGTGTCATCATGCTATTCTGTTATTTATTACTATGTATCATGTCATGGAATAAAAGTTTTTTACTTTACTATGATGGTTACTACATGTTTATGCATTTACTATATGGCACTTTAGATGGCTTTATCACCAGACAGTATCATAGTACCATGCAATGCTATTTTCCTGGCTGCATGCTTCAATTCAAAGTCCCAAATTTTGTTCTTTCCTATCAACCTATCGGGGATGGAGGTACGTCTAGTTGGCCTCACCTAAAAGTCCCAATTTCTTAGTTCCAATTTATCATGTCTGTCGGGGATGGAAGCGTGCACCAATCTACAATTTTTTCTATCATTTAGTATATTACAATGCTAGCACCTATCTGGTGCCCCCTCCTTTTAAATGTTGTACTTTATCATGATAGCTTTTATGTTATTATAGGCTGGTGACAGAGACTGTTTAGAACCTATACGTTCTAACTCCTTTTTGGTCATTATACTCATTAAACCCGTCCTCCTTGCATGTCATCTCGGTGCTGCTGGCGGGACCTTTGGTCTGTGTGGCGTGGACGGCTCTCTTTTGGCCCCGGAGCCTGCGATCGGCTCCAGGAGTCCTCCCCCTTTCCCCACTTCCCTTCGTTTGGGTTGCGGGGGTGGGGGCGGGCGTCCTGTTGCCGATCGACATTGCACCCCTTCCACGTCGCACGTGCTACGTCATCATTGATGGCGTTGGTGCGTTGGCGTGATGTCTATAACATTAGCGTTATACACTTAGTGATGTGTGGTCGGCAGGCGAGTACTACGTTCTACCCGCCTGTCGGCTCCGTCCCCCCCTTGTGTGCCGCAGCGTGACGTTGGCGGCTATCCCCCCATACTGAAGTTTCCATACTTCGGTCCAGCCTGGGAAGCCTTCTCTGGGACCTCCCTCATGTACACCCTTATGCCATCATCTGGACTCAACCTTTTATACAGGCAACCCAGGTATGACACAGCTACAATCTCACTTTTTATCACTATTGGGTTTTTATTTTTTATCCCCGGGGGGGGGGGGTTGGCCCCCTATGTCTCACCAAGGGCAATTTTTCTTCATTTATTGGCAATTTGTGTTATCACTATTTCACCATTAATATTTTCTTCCTGTTTTACCTGCACCTATTATTTTAATAGATGCAATGCTACATTACCTACCACATTACCAGTCACCATGTTATGCACCATCTACTATAATATAATTCTTATATTGATACCTACACTTGTCTACTATTTTTCAGATGGTATATACCCTTCTGTCCTACACTACTCTCACAATCCATGGGGCAACCACCCTTGGAAGGCTCTTCCCATAGTGGCTTTTTCCATCTGGGTTTTGGGGGCTTGCCGCCTCAGGTTTCGGGGCTGATTGATTTGCCGGCCTACCACCGGTCTTCCGGGTCCATCTACAGTCTCCAATTTGACTTGCAAGTATGAGTGACCATTTTTATTTTATTTTATTTATTTTTCATACTATGGCTCTAGGCCAACATGCTATCAATGTGTCATCATGCTATTCTGTTATTTATTACTGTATCATGTCATGGAATAAAAGTTTTTTACTTTACTATGATGGTTACTACATGTTTATGCATTTACTATATGGCACTTTAGATGGCTTTATTACCAGACAGTATCATAGTACCATGCAATGCTATTTTCCTGGCTGCACGCTTCAATTCAAAATCCCAAATTTTGTTCTTTCCTATCAACCTATCGGGGATGGAGGTACATCTAGTTGGCCTCATCTAAAAGTCCCAATCTCTTAGTTCCAATTTATCATAAAGCTGTGTCTACTCTAAGGTTTAGACACATTTTAGACCATGAGCAGGGCCCTTAAAACCCAATTGCTAACTGTTTTGCTAAATGTAGCACCATATATACTGTATAATAATTTTTTTATGCTAGTAAATGAATGTACATAATTTGGTTTCTGTTGTCAAAATAAAAGTACATTGTTGAGCTTGTTTGTTGCTTTTTCTCTTTCCTTTCTTCTTTTTAATTAGTTTTGCGGGGTGGTGGTTTTGGGGAAGTGGAATATCTTCCTTATACCCATAGAAAATATTAGATCTAATTGTGCACCAAAAATCCTAATCTCTTCAGTAGGGATGAGCCGAACACCCCCCGGCTCGGTTCGCACCAGAACCTGCGAACGGACCGAAAGTTTGTGCGAACATTAGAACCCCGTTAAAGTCTATGGGACTCGAACGTTCGAAATCAAAAGTGCTAATTATAAAGGCTTATATGCAAGTTATTGTCCTAAAAAGGGTTTGGGGACCCGGGTCCTGCCCCAGGGGACATGTATCAATGCAAAAAAAAGTTTTAAAAAAGGCAGTTTTTTCGGGAGCAGTGATTTTAATGATGCTTAAAGTGAAAAAAAAAGTGAAATATTCATTTAAATATCGTACCTGGGGGGTGACTATAGTATGCCTGTGAAGTGGCACATGTTTCCCTTGTTTAGAACTGTCCCTGCACAAAATTACATTTCTAAAGGAAAAAAAGTAATTTAAAACTGCTTGCAGCTTTAATGTAATGTCTGGTCCTGGCAATATGGATGAAAATCATTGAGAAAAATGGCATGGGTACCCCCCAGCCCATTACCAGCCCCTTTGGGTCTTGTATGGATATTAAGGGGAATCCCCTACCCAAATTAAAAAAAGGCCCTATATACTCTGAACAGCCGTATACAGGCGGTGCAAAGAAGACAGGGACTGTAGGTTTGTTGTTACGTAGAATCTGTTTGTAATTTTGAACTGGTACATTTTTAAAGTGTAGCTCCAGCCAAAAAATCAATTTTTAAGCTTTTTGGAAAACATAAGGAAGGGTTATCACGCCTGTAGATTTTCTTTCACTTCCTGTTGTCTCCTTCCGTTTGCAAGTAGGAGTCATTTGTAAGTTGGATGTTTGAAAGTAGGGGCCTGCCGTATATACTCTGCAGAAATTTGGCCCTTAGGTGTTGGTGCTGCCACAACACTGTAAGCTCTCACAGTTACTCTTGGTGGGCGCTGGAACGCCCTGCTGTGAACTATTATATCAAGAATTGTAATTACATGCCATTGTTGAACAGTGGTTGTAAAAATTGGGCCTTTGGTGGTGGTAGTGGTGGTGGTGGTGGTGCTGGTGCCACAACACTTTAAGTCCTCACAGTTACTCTTGGTGGGCGCAGGAATGGGCCCAGCTGTGAAATATTAGATCAAAAATTGTAATTACATGCCCCTGTTGAACAGGGGCAGAAAAATTGGGCCTTTGGTGGTGGTGGTGTTGCCACAACACTGTAAGCCCTCACAGTTGCTCTTGGTGGGCGCAGGAATAGGCCCTGCTGTGAAATATTAGATCAAGAATTGTAATTACATGCCCCTGTTGAACAGGGACATAAAAATTGGGCCTTAGGCACTGGTGCCACAACACTGTAACCCCTCACAGATACTCTAGTTGGAGCGCAGGAATGAGCCCTGCTGCAAAGTATTGCATCAAAAATAGTATTTACACGCCCCTGTTAAACAAAAATTGGGCCTTAGCCACTGGTGGCGGTGCCTAGAACCAAAAATGTTCTTACAAGCTATCAGCATGATCATTGAGGAGGAAGAGGATAGTCACTCAGCATAACAGGATCAGCATAGGCAGTCTTGAAGGGATCTGACATTTAAAAAAAAAATATTTGGTTACCTCAGCATCAGGTGCTTGGTAGCTGATGGTGATCCAAGACTGATTGATTTTTATGAAGGTCAGTCGATCGACAGAGTTGTTGGACAGGCGCACCCTGTGATCGGTTACAAAGCCTCCAGCAGCACTGAATGTGCGTTCTGAAAGAACGCTGGATGCAGGACAGGCCAGTAGCTCAATTGCATACTGTGCAAGCTTTGGCCAGTGATCCATCCTCTAGACCCAGTAACCTAGAGGATTTTCGGTGGGAAAGGTGTCCAAGTCTGATCTTGCCCCTAGGTATTCCTGCACCATGTAAACCAGACGCTGGCGATGGTTGCTGGAAGCGATCATACCTTGGGGCTGCGGACTAAAAAATTGTCTGAACATCCACAAAACTTTGAGACGGTATGGACTTGTTGGTTAGAGGATGCTTCCACAGCAAATGATGCAATAACTACTAACTAGTTTAAAGGATTCATACTAGTTTGTTAATGTAATGACCCAATTTTTTCTCAGGATGCAGCATCCTCCTGACATTATGTTGAGCACTGTTCACCCTGAACTGACCCTCTCCCCACATTGGGGTTGTAGTTTAAGTAAGATGTTTAATGTTTATGGTTGTGCCCTGCTGCGACCTGTTCCCGCAGCAGGAGATTGGCCCCTGTGTGGGCAGATGTTCGGCCCCTGTGTGGGCTAATTTTGTGTATCTAAAATTTAAATAAAAAATATTTTTCCCAAAAAAATAACAAATTGTCTGAACGCATTGGTCAGACGGCCACCTTATGCTTCGCTCCTTCTTTAAATGACCGAAGCCTCAGCAATACGTTGTCCAGGCCCAGGAGTTTGTAACCTCCCAGTCTCTGGGAACGCGTTGCACAGACCTTTCTGCAAGGCCTCCCGAAGATGTTTCATCCTTTGCTCCCTCTGCGATGGCAAGATAAGGTCTGCAACCTTACCCTTGTAACGTGGATCAAGGAGGGTTGCCAGCCAGTAATGATCCCTCTCCTTGATAGCACGAATACAAGGATCCTTCCGCAGGCTTTTCAGGATCAGGGAGGCCATGCAGCGTAGGTTTGCTGAGGCATTCGGTCCGGAGTCCTCTGGGTCACGCAGGACGACATGATCCGCAGCCTCCTCCCAGCCACGTACAAGTCCATGGGTGTCTTGGGACTGTAATTGATCCCTTGAAGACTGCTGCTGATGCTGAGTTCTAGGCTCCACCTCCATGCTGACACAATCCTCCTCCTCCTCCTCCTCGTCCTCTTCCTGTGTGATAGGCGGGCCAGCAGGAACACTGTCTGGATAAAGGGGGCCTTGAGAGGTAAGGAAGTCCTCCTCTTCCTGCCTCTGTTCTGCCTCAAGTGCCCTGTCCATTATTCCACGCAGCGTGTGCTCCAACAGGTGGACAAGAGGGACAGTGTCACTGATGCATGCACTGTCACTGCTCACCATCCTCGTGGCCTCCTCAAATGGTGCCAGGACAGTGCATGCATCCCTGATCATGACCTACTGGCATGGCAAAAAAAAACAACTCCCCTGACCCTGTCCTGGTGCCATATTGGCACAGATACTCATTGATGGCCCTCTGCTGCGTGTGCAGCCGCTGCAGCATGGCCAACGTTGAGTTCCACCTTGTGGGCATGTCACGGATTAGGCGGTTCTTGGGCAGGTTAAATTCCTTTTGCAGGTCAGCCAGCCGAGCACTGGCATTATATGACCGGCGGAAATGCACACAGACTTTCCTTGCTTGCCTCAGGACATCATGTAAGCCCGAGTACCTACCCAAGAACCGCTGCACCACCAAGTTAAGGACGTGAGCCAAACAGGGCACATGGGTCAGTTGTCACTGTCGGAGGGCGGTGAGGAGGTTGGTGCCATTGTCGGAAACCACCATTCCTGGCTTAAGCTGGCGTGGCGTCAACATCCTCTGAGCCTGCCCCTGCTTAGCTGACAGAATCTCTGCCCCAGTGTGGCTCCTGTCCCCCAAGCACACCAGCTCAAGCACCGCATGGCATCTCTTTGCCTGTGTACTTGCATAGCCCCTTGAACGCCTACGGAGCACCGCTGGTTCCGAGGACAAAGCACAGGAAGAGGCCATGGAGGAAGAAGAAGAGGAGGGGGTGGAGGAGAGAGGTGTTTCAGAATCACCAGTAGTAGCATTTTGGAGGCGTGGTAGCAGGAACAACCTCCAACACTACTGCACCTTGTCCTGCATCCTTCCCAGCTGCCAGCAGAGTCACCCAATGTGCCATGAAAGATAGGTAATGTCCCTGTCCATGCCTGCTGGACCATGAGTCAGCGGTAATATGCACCTTACCGCTGACCGCCCTGTCCAGCGAGGTCAAGACATTGCCTTCCCTATGCCGGTAAAGAGCCGGAATCGCCTTCCGTGAGAAAAAGTGGCGTTTGGGAACCTGCCACTGAGGAACCGCACATTCCACAAACTCACGGAAGGGGGCAGAGTCTACCAACTGAAAAGGCAGCAGTTGAAGTGGTAGTAATTTAGCCAAGCTAGCATTCAACCCCTGGGCATGTGGATGGCTGAGAGAGAACTTCTTTCGGCGGTGCATCAGCTGGGGCAGGGAAATTTGCCTGGTACAATCTGACGTTGGTGTACTGATAGCAGATTGCCCGCAAGTACTTGGCTGTGACACACCTAATTCTACACCTTCATTCCTCTCAGTGCAGGTTTCAGAGAGGACTGAAGGTATAGTGGGGTTGGAGATCCCAGCTGATGAGAAGAAAGGAGAGGTCAGCTTTGTTCTTTGGTGTGGGTCTTTTAGGTGGGCTTGCCAACGAACTGCATGGCAGCTCGACATATATCTGATCAAGCATGTGGTGCCCAAGCGGGTGATGTTTTGGCCACGCGAGATACGCCTGAGACATATGTTGCAAATAGCAGCGCTGCGATCTGATGCACTCGTCTCCAAAAAGGTCAACACCAAAGAACTTTTGGAATAACACGCAGAGACAGCAGCGGCCTGCACATGCGGAGCTCTGCGGTGTGATGCTGTTGATGTTCTGCCCTTAAGCTGGCCCCTGGAGGGCATCCTGCCTCATTGGAGATGTGCCTCCTCCTCCTCCTCTCTCCTATCAGGCACCCACGTAGAGTCCGTGACCTCATCATCCCCTCCCTCCTCATCACTGTAGCAAACCTGGCAGTATGCTGCAGCTGGGGGAACATTACTGCCAGATTGCTGTCCTTCTTGGGCACCCCCTCTCTCTGGGCTCACGTTACTGCCTTCCTCTAGCTGGGTACCATCATCGGAGCCTTCAAAACGCTGTGCATCCTCCTGGAGCATGTACCCAACACTGTGGTCAAACAGTTCGGGGGACTCCTCAGGAGGACATGGTGGGGCTAGGGAAGGAGTGACTGATGCCATTGAGCCAAAGGAAGAGGCCGCTTTGGCAGCTGCTTTGCCAGACAAAGTACCCTGAGCCTGGGTGAGAGAGGATGAGGACGGCTTGGTCATCCACTCTACAAAGTCTTCGGCATGTTGCGGTTCAACACGGCTAGCTGCCGAAAAAAAGGACAAGCATGTCCCGCGACCACGTGCTGATGAGGATGCACCGTGTCTACGACCAGCACTGTTGCCTCTAGACACAGAGCCTGCTTGCCCTCTTTTATTGGCTCGTGGCTGTCTGCCTCTCCTTGTTGTCCTTCCAGACATACTAATGGCCTGCAGGGAGATGTAGCTGCACAAAGCTGGGATGTAGATATATACTGAATATACTGCAGCTAGCAGAATTGACTTCCTGCCTGTAGTATTTCTAGTATGAGAACACCAGCAATTGTCTTCAGTTAGCTTTAGTTGCACACTGTGCAGAGGACACAGTACACTAACTGAAAATACTGCAGCTCCCTGCCTGTGGTATTTGTATGAGAACACCAGCAATTGTATTGAGGTAAGCTTTAGGTGCACACTGTGCAAAGGACACTAAAGCAAAATACTGCAGCTCCCTGCCTGTATTTGTATCAGAACACCAGCAATTGTATTGAGGTAAGGTTTAGGTGCACACTGTGCAAAGGACACTAAAGCAAAATACTGCAGCTCCCTGCCTGTATTTGTATCAGAACACCAGCAATTGTATTGAGGTAAGGTTTAGGTGCACACTGTGCAAAGGAGACTAAAGCAAAATACTGCAGCTGCCTGCCTGTATTTGTATCAGAACACCAGCAATTGTATTGAGGTAAGGTTTAGGTGCACACTGTGCAAAGGACACTAAAGCAAAATACTGCAGCTCCCTGCCTGTATTTGTATCAGAACACCAGCAATTGTATTGAGGTAAGCTTTAGGTGCACACTGTGCAAAGGACACTAAAGCAAAATACTGCAGCTCCCTGCCTGTATTTGTATCAGAACACCAGCAATTGTATTGAGGTAAGCTTTAGGTACACATTGTGCAAAGGGCACTAAAGTAAAATACTGCAGCTTTCTGCCTGTATTTGTATCAGAACACCAGCAATTGTATTGAGGTAAGCTTTAGGTGCACACTGTGCAAAGGACACTAAAGCGAAATACTGCAGCTCCCTGCCTGTATTTGTATCAGAACACCAGCAATTGTATTGAGGTAAGCTTTAGGTGCACACTGTGCAAAGGACACTAAAACAAAATACTGCAGCTGCCTGCCTGTATTTGTATGAGAACACCAGCAATTGTATTGAGGTAAGCTTTAGGCCCCATGCACACGAGACACCGGTGCAAACTCTGCTGAACACACATTTTTAAAGGCTGAATCCGGCGTTTAGAAATGCCAGTTTTGCCGCTATTGCAGCCGCGTTTAGCAGCGTTTTACCGCGTTTGCGTCTATTAGCGTTTAGTTAAGAAACATCATGAGACCCTCCCTAAGCTCAAAACACAGTATTATTTAACCATTTCAGCCATTTTGTGAGACCAGAGTGAGTAGCAGCAGCTGAGAGAGCAGCAGTGTACTTGTATTTAGCGTATCACTTGCCACGTCACCTGCCACAAGTTGTGAATTGTCCACTTGCCACGTCACCTGCCACGTCACCTGGCAGTCACCTGGCCACGTCACCTGGCCACATCACCTGCCACGTCACCTGGCCACGTCACCTGCAACAAGTTGTGGATTGTCCACTTGACACATCACCTGGCCACGTCACCTGGTCACATCACCTGGCCACATCACCTGCCACGTCACCTGGTCACATCACCTGCCACATCACCTGCCACGTCACCTGCCACAAGTTGTGGATTGTCCACTTGCCATGTTACCTGGCCACGTCACCTGGCCACGTCACCTGCCATGTCACCTGGCCACATCACCTGCCACAAGTTGTGGATTGTCCACTTGCCACGTCACCTGCCACGTCACCTGGCCACGTCACCTGCCACAAGTTGTGGATTGTCCACTTGCCACATCACCTGCCACGTCACCTGGCAACGTCACCTGCCACAAGTTGTGGATTGTCCACTTGCCACGTTACCTGCCACAAGCTGTGGATTGTCCACTTGCCACATCACCTGCCACGTCACCTGGCAACGTCACCTGCCACAAGTTGTGGATTGTCCACTTGCCACGTTACCTGCCACAAGTTTTGGATTGTCCACTTGCCACGTCACCTGCCACAAGTTGTGGATTGTCCACAGTGCAATGCAAGCAATTACATTTTTTTTTTTTTTTAATGGTTTTTCATCATTTGCCATCATTTTTGAGATTTCTAATGTAAAAAAATAGGTCACCTTTAAAAACACTTATAAATTAAAACGTGGCAAAACGCCGGTACCGCGTTTAGCCGCGTTTAGCCTCATTTTGCGTCTGAAACGTGGAAAACTTTTGCGTCTGAACCCATTTTTTTGCTTCTGGAAAAACGAGGTTAGACGCAACTGCCTAAAAATGGCAATAAACAAGACTGTGTGCATGGACACATAGGATAACATTGAATGTGTTCAGGGGCAGTTGAAAAAAGTGTCCAACTGCCTCTGAACACGCGTTTAACAGCGTCTCGTGTGCATGGGGCCTTAGGTGCACACTGTGCAAAGGACACTAAAGCAAAATACTGCAGCTCCCTGCCAGTATTTGTATCAGAACACCAGCAATTGTATTGAGGTAAGCTTTAGGTGCACACTGTGCAAAGGACACTAAAGCAAAATACTGCAGCTCCCTGCCTGTATTTGTATCCGAACACCAGCAATTGTATTCAGGTCAGCTTTAGGTGCACACTGTGCAAAGGACACAGTACACTAAGTGAAAATACTGCAGCTAGCACAATCACCTGCCTGCATGTCAGTATAGAGAATAACAGGAACGGATCTAGCTAAACTGAATACAGTGTGTAAATATATATACAACACCTAGGATGCATATATATCCTCTACACACTGCCTGCTCTATCTAACTCAAATTAAATGACACTATGGGGCTGATTTACGAACCGTTTGCGCCATGAGTATCGGTGCATCAGCGGGCGTAAAGGCAGTTTTGGTATTTACGAAACATTAGCGCCGGTAACACAGCTACACTATACTATAGTGTTCTCGGCGCACGGGAGGAGGCACTCAGTGCGCTACTATGGACCTGGCGCACTGCATCTTCAAATAAAAATATAAAGAAGCTGGAAGTGCCAATATAATGGGGTGATGTGCGGTGATGTGAGGAAGTTTAGTGACAACTGCCCAAGTAACAAATATGCCCAAAATAGAATGAGAAAGTAACTTTTTCTGAACCAGCCTGCTGCGCCGGCAATTACGTTTAGAACTGCAAGGGTTTTTTTGTGCTCTGCGCGGCAATTTCACTCGTTCAAATGCGCCGGTTCACTGCGCCGGCAAAATCTTAGTAAATGTCAAGTCACGTAAATCAATTTGCATAAGTTGAACAGGCGCACCTCCTAAACTTGCCATTATATAACTGTCCGACAGCAAAATGACATTTCTAAAGGAAAAAAAAAGGCATTTAAAAGCACTCGCGGCTATAATGAATTGTCGGCTCACGACAATATAGAGAAAGGTCATTGAAAGTTTTTGAAAAAAAAAAAATGCGTGGGGTCCCCCCAAATTCCATTACCAGGCCCTTCAGGCCTGGTATGGATATTTGTAAAATTGATAATCTCGCGCCTAGTAAAAAATAATAACTAAGTAGCTGCTAAACCCCAGAAACTCCAAAAATTGGAACCAAACAAGTGTAAAAAATTATACCTGCAATATGCAAATATAGTGGGGGCGATAAAATTAATAATACTATGATAAATAATACTATATCCTTGAATTAAACAATAAATACACCAGCCTGCCTAAGTGAAATGTGTGTGCCAGCTGACACCATATAGAGTTAATAATTAACTTAAACACAATCCACCTGAAAAGAAAAAAACACCTATGTGAATACAAATAATGTAAAGGTGAATATAATAAATGCTAGCAACAGCAAAATTATATTGTGATAAGTGACCGATGTCCAAATCAATTACGAACTAAAATGTCCCAATAGTCCATAAATTGCAAAAACATGTGATGATCTTGAAAGTAATCCTGACCTTATATGCAGCTGTCAGACATTCGTAGCCTAGCACGCTTCCTCATGGCGTGCAATACGAAACGGCTGTCGAGGCGACGCTAGGCTACGTTCTGAAGCAACTTCCGGTCCTGCTGGCTCTCTCCCTGTGGAAGGTGGAACGCACGCCGGATCGTCTCCATTCAGGCCATACAACTCTGCTATACCGTGCTTTTCAGCCTCAGTGCCGGGTCTGTGGCACTATGCAAGTAAGAGGGCATTTGGCTGTCATTTTTATTCATATCTTTTATTAAAACGGGATTACACTATTTGCCGTTATTTATCTCTTTTTGTTCCGCAAATCCACATCTGAGCCTCTGGGAGGCAGGGATTTCTATGATCCACTACTGACATCTCTATCCATACTAGCAAACGGTTTTGCTACAAGCGCTTTATGACTCCTTTTTAGTTAAAAGAGTCAACTATTTCTGGTAAACTGCTATAATTACCTTGAGCACTATCGGGTGATATTACATAAGTTGGTGAAGGTTGTCACTGCAAGATATAAAAAGTTTGGATCAAGCTGTTTTACACAGATTGCTTTCAAGATCATCACATGTTTTTGCAATTTATGGACTATTGGGACATTTTAGTTCGTAATTGATTTGGACATCGGTCACTTATCACAATATGATCACAATATAATTTTGCTGTTGCTAGCATTTATTATATTCACCTTTACATTATTTGTATTCACATAGGTGTTTTTTTTCTTTTCAGGTGGATTGTGTTTAAGTTAATTATTAACTCTATATGGTGTCAGCTGGCACACACATTTCACTTAGGCAGGCTGGTGTATTTATTGTTTAATTCAAGGATATAGTATTATTTATCATAGTATTATTAATTCTAGCGCCCCCACTATATTTGCATATTGCAGGTATAATTTTTTACACTTGTTTGGTTCCAATTTTTGGAGTTTCTGGGGTTTAGCAGCTACTTAGTTATTATTTTTTACTAGGCGCGAGATTATCAATTTTACAAATATCCATACCAGACCTGAAGGGCCTGGTAATGGAATTTGGGGGGACCCCACGCATTTTTTTTTTCAAAGACTTTCAATGACTTTTCTCTATATTATAATTTTTTACACTGGTATGGATATTAAGGAGAACTCTGCGACAATTTTTTTTTTTTAAATTACGTGCGGGTCCCCCTCAAAATCCGTACCAGGCCCTTCAGGTCTGGTATGGATTTTAAGGGGAACCCCCGCGCCAAACTAAAAAAAAAATGACGTGCGGGTCCCCCTAAAAATCCACACCAGACCCTTTATCCGAGCATGCAACCTGGCAGGCCACAGGAAAAGAGGGGGGGACAAGAGAGCGGCCCCCCTCCCTCCTGAACCATACCAGGCCACATGCCCTCAACATGGGGAGGGTGCTTTGGGTTCCCCCCCAAAGCACCATGTCCCCATGTTGATGGGGACAAGGGCCTCATCCCCACAACCCTTGCCGGTGGTTGTGGGGGTCTGCAGGCAGGGGGCTTATTGGAATCTTGAAGCCCCCTTTAAGACCCCCAGATCCCGGCCCCCCCTGTGTGAAATGGTAATGGGGTACATTGTACCCCTACCATTTCACAAAAAAAAGTGTCAAAAATGTTAAAAATGTCAATAGCCGGGTTTTTGACAATTCCTTTATTAATGTCTTCTCCTTTCTTCCATCTTCTTCCTTCTTCTTCTTCCACCTTCTTCTTCCATCTTCTTCTTTTCTCCATTCGGGTTTCTTCCTCCATCTTGTTATTCATCTTCATCTTCCTTCTTCCTTTGGTGTTCTCGCCCGCATCTTGCTCCAGCTTCGTGTTCCCCTCTTCTTTCTCCGGCCGATCCGCTTGAATTCGAGGTTCTCGCTGTGTGATGCTTCAGATCATCAGTTCTCCTCTGGGTCCGCTTCCACCCAGTGACCCCACCCCCCTCTGACACCACGGGGAAAGTCCCAGTGAAATCCATGTGCGTCAGAGGGGGGCGGAGAAAGAAGAGGGGAACAAGAAGCCGGAGCAAGATGCGGACGAGAACACCGAAGGAAGAAGGAAGATGAAGATGAAGATGGAGGAAGAAACCTGAATGGAGAAAAGAAGAAGAAGATGGAAGAAGAAGAAGGAAGAAGATGGAAGAAAGGAGAAGACATTAATAAAGGAATTGTCAAAAACCAGCTATTGTCATTTTTAACATTTTTGACACTTTTTTTGTGAAATGGTAGGGGTACATTTGTACCCCATTACCATTACACACAGGGGGGGTGGGATCTGGGGGTCCCCTTTGTTAAAGGGGGCTTCCAGATTCCGATAAGCCCCCCGCCCGCAGACCCCCACAACCACCGGGCAAGGGTTGTGGGGATGAGGCCCGTGTCCCCATCAACATGGGGACGTGGTGCTTTGAGGGGTCACAGACCCCCAAAGCATCCTCCCCATGTTGAGGGCATGTGGCCTGGTACGGTTCAGGAGGGGGGGGGCGCTATCTCGTCCCCCCCTCTTTTCCTGCGGCCTGCTCGGATAAGGGTCTGGTGAGGATTTTTAGGGGGACCCCATGCCATTTTTTTTGGGGTCAGATTCAGAGACATAAATTCAGAAGATTGACGAGAAATTACCACTCCTAAATACTTAAAATGATCTACTGGAGTATCCTTCATAGCCGTACTGCGAGCCTCCATATCTATTGGAAACAGCAATGACTTAGTCCAGTTTACCTTCAGCCTTGTAACCGTTGAAAATGAATCCAGTATATCCAAGGCCCCTTGTAACGAGGGGCCAGCATCATTTAAAAATAATAAGAGGTCGTCTGCATACAGAGCTACCCTCTCCTCCAGCCAACCGATCCGCAATCCCCTAATATTAGGTGAAGTACGTAGAGCCTCAGCCACCGGTTCCATAGCAATCGCAAAAAGGGCTGGAGAGAGAGGGCAACCCTGACGGGTTCCCCTAAATAGTGAGAAGGAAGCTGACAACCCTCCTCCCATCTTTACTGCAGCTCTGGGATTCTTATATAAGACCTGTAACCATTTTATAAATACCGTTGGGAAGCCCATTCTGCGGAGTACTTTCCACAGAAAGGGCCACTCCAAGGTATCAAAGGCCTTCTCAATGTCCAGGGAGGCAATAACCCTAGATCCCATATTAAGATGTGAAGCATAAATATTGGTATATAATCTCCTCAAGTTCACATCAGTGGATCTGCCTGGCATGAAACCAGTCTGATCTGAATCAATGATATTAGACATCAACGGTTGTAATCGTCGGGAAATTAACTTTGTCAAAATCTTGAAATCTACATTCAAGAGTGCAATAGGCCTATATGAAGCACAGGAGGATGGGTCTTTCGGATGCTTGTAAATTAGGACTATATGAGCTTGACTCATTGAGTCTGGCATGGATCCCTCCTTCAGACAATCTGAGTAAAGAGAGGCCAGTACAGGAGATAAAAGCTCTCCATGAGCCCTATAGAATTCTATAGGAAGACCATCAGGCCCTGGTGACTTCCCCAATGAAAAGGAGCCAATAACAGAAAGGACCTCCTCCGATGTTATAGGACGTACTAGCATCTCCCTCTCATTATCGGATAGCCATGCCAATGCGACTGAGTCCAGTAACTCCGCTAACTCAGTCGACTGAAAACTAGAAGGCAACTGAGATGTATATAATGTCTGATAGAATTGTCGAAACGTCTCTAAAATTTTAGGCTGTGTACGGACCGTATCTCCAGAAGTGGTATGTATTTCCAAAATCTGGGTACTAGATTGTTCATGTTTAGCCATCATGGCCAAAAACTGTCCATTACGGTCCCCCTGCTCAAAAGATTTCTGTTTATTTTTATATAGATCTATCCTCGTAGCCTCTGTTATATGCAAATGTAGGGTCCGTTTACTATGTAATAAGGCATTAAAATTTAATTCTGAGGGATCCGCGGTATATTGGGCTGTTTGTTCCTCTACTATAACTTTCAAAGCGTAATTTTTTGCTCGTTGAGACTTATTAACCGCTTTAATAGCGGATATATATTGTCCTCTTGCATATGCCTTAAAAGCATCCCATAATATTGCCGAAGTGGATGATCCTACATTAAACTCCCAATACTCTACTAGAAGGGGCAGGATTTTTTTAACTATGTCTGAGTGTGAGATCCAATGCGTGCCCAGTCTCCACTGTGCTGCATCACGAAGGTGATGCATGCAGAGTGTAAGCATGAGCGGAGCATGATCGGATAACCCACTCGGCAAATATTTAGCATCTACTATATCTGCCAATATCGCTGAATTGACAAAGGCTAAGTCTATACGTGAAACTGTCTTATAAGAAGTTGAAAAACATGAATACGTTCTACTTAGTGGATTTTTCCATCGCCAAACTTCTACCAAATCTACCATCTGGGCCCAATTAAGGAGCCCTGCAGAGAATTTTTTTGCAGGAGTTGGTCTATCCAAAACAGGATCAAGTATAGCATTAAAGTCACCCATTATCAGTAACTTAGCCGGACCGTACAAAGAAATTTTTTCCACAAGACTATATAAGGGGGTCACCAAAAAAGGAGGTGGTATATACACACTAACAATTATATATCTCTGGCCCCATAGCAAAAACACAACAAGAACATATTTACCCTGAGGGTCAGAGAATACATCTTCCACCGTACAGGATAAAGATCTGCTAATCAATATCGAAACCCCTCTAGAGAAAGTGGAGTATGTAGCGTGGTAAGCCTTCTGTACCCATGGCTTCTTTAGGGTCAGTAGCCTACTCCCCATAAGGTGAGTTTCTTGAAGTAGTACTATATGGGGAAGATAACTTTTCAAATACTTAAATAACAATGCTCTCTTAAATTTGGAATTTAGGCCACGAACATTCCATGACAGAATAGATAAGACCTCCTGATCACGTGATACCATCTAAACAGAGAAAAAAGTAAAAGTAATACTTAACTAATAATTTATATTTTAAGATGGCTTGCAAGGTGATGGACCTCAAAAACAACAAACATCTGAGTGAATATATTTCAGAAAAAATACAATAATAAAAATTAGATAATGTGTATAAACATTTAACAAAAACCCAACCCACCCTACCTTTCTCCAGCGCCATCCCCCCCAAAAAAAACAGGGGGGGCGTGGGGAAGGCCTTATCCCAAAATCTATCAAAAAATAGGCAACTATACCCTAATTGTCCTAAAAGGGAAAAAAAAAAAGAAGAAACCCCCCCCAACCCCCCCCCCAAAAAAAAAAAAAAAAAAAAGAAAAGAAAAAAAAAAACCCCAAAAAAAAGAAGGGGGAGGAGCAGGTAGAGGTGCCCCAACAAAAACAGTCCACCCCCACCGCCCCAGGTCTATATACAGAGACAGGAGGGGCAGACTGCAGTTTATTCTAAGGGGGTGTTGGGAAGTCGTCCATGAGGCGCTGATTGGAGCTCCTGATCAAGGATTTGTGAGCGATTTGATTATCTTCCATCTAGCCAAGCTGAAGCAGCAGCCGAAGTATCAAAAAAAAATGTATGTCCATCATCTATAATGCGCAATCTACTTGGAAACAGTAGGCTGAACTGTATACTCTTTTCTCGTAATCTCTTACGAATCTCTGTATAGGACTTTCGGCGTTGCTGAACTTCTTGAGAATAATCTGGAAAAAATAATAATTTGGTATTTTCATAGGGTATATCTGGTAATGGAATTTGGGGGAACCCCCACGCATTTTTTTTTAAAAGACTTTCAATTACTTTTATCTGTATTGACAGGAACCAGCAATTAATTACAGCCACGAGTACTTTTAAATGACTATTATTTTACTTTAGAAATGTAATTTTGCTCTCAAACTGTTATAAACATGGAAAACATGCGCTACTTTACAGGCATACTATAGACACCCCCCAGGTATGATATTTAGGGCCAGTTCACACCGGATGCAGTGCAGTGCGTTTTTTTGATGCATGAAAAACGCAAAGAAAGTTGATCACATTAATGCCAATGGCATAGCTCACACCACTGCAGTCCATTCCAGTGCGTTTCAGAAAGGAAAAAAAAATGGTCATGCTGCATTTTTTATGTACAGAACTGTACTGGACCGCAGTAAAACACATCAAAAACGCTACGGAACGTACCAAAAACGCACTGGAACGCACCGGAACGCATCTAAATGCAACAAAGACGCACTGCAACACACTTGTCCTAAGTGAAAAGAGGGGGAAAAAAGCACTGGACTGCATCAAAAACGCATCAAAAATGCACTGGAACGTGTCAAAAATGCGCATGCAGAAAAGCACCTGGAACGCATCCAGACTGCGTTTCTATGGTGTGAACTGGTTTTTGATGCAGTTCACTGCTTTTTTTTCACCCCTCTTTTTTATTAACCATAGATAAGGACAAGTGTGTTCTAGTGCGTTTTTGGTGCATTTAGGTGTGTTCCGGTGCGTTCCAGTGCATTTTTTATGCGTTTTGCAGTGTTCCAGTACAGTCCAGTGCAGGTAAAATGCAGCATGTTCTACTTTTTTTGTGGAACTGGAACGCACTGGAACAAATACTGCCATTTAGAACCATATAACCAACTTTCCATGCATTTTTGATGCATAAAAAACGCAATGCACTGCATGTGGTGTGAAATGGCCCTTAAGCAATTTGGCACATTTAAAGGCACTTCTCCTTGTTTTGTTTTTGGTGTTGTCCAAATTGGTGACATTAATATATATGTCCCTTAGGGTGGGACCTGGGCCCCCATTTTAAGGCCAATAACTAGAAGAAAAGCCAGCCAAGTGGGGACTAGAAAAATTAACAAGTCAGTTCCCATACACTGCAATGGTATTTGTTGTATAACTTTGCCCATGTTAGGCTCTTTGTTTGCCCTCCGGACCGGGGGGTGTTTGTCCTATCTCTAATTTTGTAGCATACTGAATGATGTGCTTAATTTTGGACGGGGAGGGGCTTATTTTTTGCTAGCTGCATTTGTGTTGGTCTGAGCATGCTCAGGAACTTAGGTTTTTTTTTGGGTGCTTTTTGTGTGTGAACAGCTCCTGGATATTTCTGGGCATGCTCAGAGAGAGTGTGTTTTTTGGGTTAGTAATTGAAGGACATCCTTAACAGGTGTACCCACTTTGAAGTTCAGTCTCTACATTGGGTGAACTTGCATTTTGGGCGTTTCATGGACTGTGCATGTGTTTTCAATTGCCTCATTAGCACACAAACCTATGTTATATAAAGCTTGCAGATAGCATTCTCTACCTTGCCCTGAAAAGAGACAAGATTGTGTGTGTAACGCCGGCCAGCAAAATGTACATTTTGGTGTCCTTATCGAGTTTGTAACACATGCATTTTATTTGTTATGTCTTTGCAAAACAGATGTTTGTTTTACTTTTGTTGTTTGTTTTTTTTGTGGGGGATAGGTTCCCCTGAAATATTTTTGATGTTGTTAATGTGTGTCGTTTGTTCACTTGATTTAATTGTCTGTGCTGCATTATTTTGCTAAATCCTTCTCAAGATGTGACTGTTTCAAATTTACCTTCATGTCTTTTTTATTTATATTTTTTTGCTTCCCTTTGTGTTTTCCAAGTCCTGTTTTGTTGACCAATAAAATTCGATGCCAAGTTTGATGTTTGTTTTTTTTGTTTTCTATGCAAAAAATGTGACAGCTGTAGCTTAACTATGCTTATTGGCATAACACAACAGGTGTGATTTGTCTAACCTGGTGCCTTCATGGTAGCATATGCATGTATTGTGTGCTGCCATGGATAGTCACCAGGAAATAAAAAATACAGAGCGGTAAGTATTCAATTTTACTTTTTACTGCAGTGGTTCTCAGCCTCAGTCCTCAAGTACCCCCAACAGGACATGTTTTGTGAATTTATCTTATCGAGAATTGCTGTCCAAAATACCAAACCATTGACTGTGATTTAAAGCACATGTGCAAGATAAAGGAAAACCTGCAAACATGGCCTGCTGGGGATACTTGAGAAGCACTGATTTAGAGCACTGCACTTAAAAATAGCTCAAGGCAATACGATTCTAATTGTGGGCATTTTGAGGGAAACCAAGTAAGTGTTAGAACCCCTGCTTGTTTTTTTGTTTTTGTTTTTTTAGGTTGGGCTTTGTGTCCCTTTTAGTAAAATTGGCTTCACTTCCTGTCACACAGCTAAACAGGAAGTGAAGGTAAAACCCTGCCAATGTCTTTTCTTGGGGACACACAGATCAAACCAACTAGTGTCCCCATTAAGCAAATTGCACTCTAGCACTTTGTTGGGTAGTTTGGGGTTTAGGAAAGGCAAATCCACTCTGCAGTACAAGTGTAGTTGCTGAAAATCTGAGGGGAAGCACTGGTGATTGTAACATCCAATCATGTAAAAGCAAAGATGGTGTTTTTTTTTTGTTTCCTTGCATGTCCCCCTCGGATATCCAGCAAGTGCACTTGTAGTGCAAAGTGGATTTGCCTTTAGTAAATAAACCCCAAAGTCCAAAATACCTAATAATTTGGGGTGTACCCAGCAAATTGCTGGAGTGCAATGTACATAATGGGGAAAGTATTTAGATTGACCTGTGTGTCCCCAAGGAAAGACATTGGTAGGGATTTACCCTCACTTCCTGTGTGGCTATGTGACAGGAAGTGAATTATTTGGAAGGATAAAGTGGCCAAATTTGGGAGTTGTCTTCACCCTATCAGGGGTGCAGACATCCCCAAAAACTGTGTAGACTTCTAATCCCTCTGCACTCTATCCCCAAGCAAAAATAAGAAAAAGGATTTCATTTAGTTTAACTTTGCAAAGACACATTCCTAAGTTGAATTGTGATGCATGTTAATGGCCCATTTAGACCCTCTTTAATCACTTAAGATCAGCGCTATCGGGAGCTACCTGCCAATCTCGTTGTTGAATATAGACCTAAAATTGTTTACCAAACTATTGGCTACTAGGCTGCAGCCACTGCTGAATCAATTGGTACACTTGGACCAGGTTGGGTTTTTTCCTACCCGGGAGGCTAGAGACAATACTATTAAGGTACTCAACTTGGCTCATTGGGCCAAAGAAACAAAGACACCCTCTATCTTTCTCAGTACTGATGCAGAGAAGGCGTTTGATAGGGTAAGGTCGGACTTTATGTTTGAGGTACTGAGATACATGGGAATCCGGGAGTATATGCGAGGATGGATAGCAGGAGTTTACACCTCACCCCAGGCACTGGTTAAGGTAAATGGAATACTATCAGAACCAATTAAAATTTCAAACGGAACGCGACAGGGATGCCCATTATCCTCGATATTATTTGCCCTCTCTTTGGAACCCTTATTGAATAAAATTAGGCAAAACCCAGATATTAGGGGACTACATATAGGAGATCGAAATGATAAAATCTCTGCTTTTGCAGATGACCTGTTGTTCACGATATCTAGCCCCCAAATCTCATTGCCAAACTTGATGAAAGAAATAGATGAGTAGGGAGCGTTAGCAAACCTAAAAATTAATTATGCGAAATCAGAGGCGATGGGGGTGGCACTCCCAAAGGCAACACAGCAAATTATACAACCCAATTTTAAATTGAAATGGGTTAAATCAGCACTAAAATATTTGGGGATATATATACCAGCAAGACTAGAGAAGACATTTGCAGTAAACTTCCCCCCGTTGGTGAGGACAGTTAGTGACCTGATAGAGAAATGGCAGCGGGGACTACATTCATGGTTTGGTCGCTGCAATACCATTAAAATGTGTATATTACCAAAATGTTTGTATCTGTTCCAAGCAATACCTATACAAATCCCCGCTGCCTTTCTCCGTCAGGTAAATACGCTTTTCACCAAGTTTATCTGGGCCAATAAAAGACAGAGGATCAGCAGAAGGTATATGACACTCCCTAAGAGCTATGGTGGTCTGGCAGTTCCAGACATAACTAAATACCATCAAGCAACACACTTGCGAAGGGTCATAGACTGGTGTAGAAATACTGAATCAAAATTATGGATAGAATTGGAACATGCCAGCAATAGGAAAATGGGCAAGGGATCTTGATCAGAACTTTACACAGGCCCAACAACAGAAGATGATACTCCTTACATGGAAATCATCAACCTGTACGAAAACTCAGGAACTAAACTACAAAATTTTAAACAGGTGGTATTACACACCTTCGAGATTAAGTAGATTTTCCCCTGAAACCTCAGACCAATGCTGGCAATGTAGTAAGGAACAGGGAACATTATTCCACATATTCTGGACATGCCCGAAGATCAGACAATACTGGTCAGAAGTACAAAAAATATGTCAAAAATGTTCACCCTACCCTGTTTTGGAAGACCCTGCTTTCTTTCTACTGCATCTTTCACAAATACCAATAAAGACATACAAAAACTTAGTTATCTGCCATTTGATCAATGAGGCTAAGGCAGGTATCACAAGAAATTGGAAAAATCCCAGGCCACCGTCGGTAGCAGAATGGCTTAATAGGGTTAGAAATGTGGGAGCCATAGAGGATTTAGTGCTCTCGGCCCAAGATAGAAAAGAGCAATATGATAAAACCTGGACAGCATGGAACACATTCGTATACTCAGAAGAGGGGAAGAGGTTATTAGGGAACATAAATGAGGAATGATACCACCGGATAGGTTAATTAAGGTTTGGAAACCTTGTCCCTTCAATGGGGCTGGGAAACTGGTGAGGGGGAGGAGAGGAGGGAGGGAGAAGGGGGGGGGGGGTTGGGGTGTGGGAGGGGGTGTTTTTTTTTTTTCCCTTTGGGGAAGGGGAGGGATTTTTTAAGGGGGAAAATAGGAGGGAGGAACGGGAAGTACAGGGGTACCTAAAATACGACCAACGAGAATCAGAGGGGCACCTGAAGGTGGGTTAAGCGGGGCGGCGGGAGCAAAGCCATACGAGTATAGTTGGGCTCGCGTGACGCCGTCCCCACTGGTCAATATTGATGGCGACCGCGGATGCAGAAACATCTATGTAGGTCTATCTGCGGATGTCAAGGCAAACCACGGGCCGAGGTCGTAGGGAGTAGTATAGAAACCGAGTAAGACGGATCCACTGCCGGTATTCCGCAGTAAATACCGCTGTTGTGACAAACGATCTGACATGTCAGGTTGCGTGGCGGAGGTTACCAATGGGAATCAAGGGCTAAGAAAGATATTGAGATCAACCTGCAGATACTGGAGGATATAGGCAGGGCGGGACTAGGGAACTATGAGATTTGAGGGGAAAGGGTCCGTGTATATGTATAGATATATATAATGTATAGGCAATGGAAAATGTTGGAATGTAACATATGTATATCCCTGTTTTTGTCCTCTCTTTCTTGAAAATATAAATAAAAAATTCTAAGATCAGCGCTATAGCTGATCGACGGCCACAGCACGGTCCTCAATTGCCAGGAGTCCGTCAATAGACATCCTCCCCTTCGAGCGCGCGCTGTGGTCACCGAGTCACTGAGACTCGGGTGATGACAGATCTGAATAAGGGGCCGATCCGTGTCCCTTACCACGTGATTAGCTGTCAGCCAATGACAGCTGATCACGTGATGTAAACAAAAGCTCTGTAATGGTTTTTGTTTTCTCCTTGTGCTGACAGCGTGAGCATAAAAAAAACAATCACCGGCTTATCTGCAAGGGACAGTGGGCCCGAAGAGGAAGAGGCAATTCTGAGTCATCTGTGACAATCAGTAGCCCCTGCCAGTGCCACCTATCAATGCCCACCACTGGTGCCAATCAGTGCCACCTAGCAGTGCCACTTCTCAATGCCCACCAGTGCCAACTAGCAATGCCACCTCTCAGTGCCCACCCTTGCCACCTTATCGGTGCCCATCAGTGCAGCCTCATCAATGAAGGAGAAAAATTACTTTTTTTCTAAATTTTCAAACTAAATATTAACCACTTCCCTACTGCCCACCGTCAAATAACGTCCTTGACTTTGTGCGGTGACATCTGAATGATGCCTGCAGTTGCAGGCATCATTCAGATATCATTCTTTTCAGCCGGCGATTCTGTGCACGATAAAAATGATCATAGCGGCAGTTCCACCGCTTGATCGTTCTTATAGGCAGCGGGAGGGGACGTTCCCCCCCTCCCGCCGCCATCCGGTGCTTCTCCGGGCTCTCCCGTGTCATCGGGGGCCCAGAGAACGAATTGGCCAGCGCCAGATGGGAAGCATAGAGATGACTGGTGACCGTTGGAGGCCCGGGCGCGTCACGCCGGGTTCCCGTATGTAAACAAAGCCGTGATCTTGGCTGTTAGCATGAGATCGGTGATTTTTTTTTACCGATCTCATGCTTTCCAGCCTGGAGGAGAGATGTGGGGTCTTATTGACCCCGCATCTCTCCATAAAGAGGACCTGTCACAATAGATTTCTATTACAAGGGATGTTTACATTCCTTGTAATAGGAATAAAAGTGATCAAAAAAACAAAAAAGTAAAAAAAAGTGTAAAAGTGTAAAAAAAAAAAAAGTAAAAAACAAAAAAAATAATAATAAATTTGAAAGTTTGAAAATTTATTGCGCAAATACTGAGCGAGATAAAAATTTGCAATGACCGCCATTTTATTCCCTAGGGTGTCTGCTAAAAAAAACATATATAATGTTTGGGGGTTCTAAGTCATTTTATAGCCATAAAATTATGATTTTTACATGAAGGAGAGAAGTGCCAGAATAGGCCCAGTGCTGAAGTGCTTAAAATAGCCTAATTTTTTTTTTTAGTCGGTCTTTTGTATTTATATATATATAAAAAAAAAAAATGCAGAGGTGATCAAATAGCACCAAAAGAAAGCTCTATTTGTGCGCAAAAAATTATTACATTTTCATTGGGTTACAGTGTTGTATGACCGCGCAATTGTCATTCAAAGTGCATCAGCGCTGAAAGCTGAAAATTGGTCTGGGCAGGAAGGGGGTTTAAGTGGCCAGTAAGCAAGTGGTTAATATAAGGCTACATGCACACGGACGTTTTTCTAGCCACTTGTTTGAGTGTTTTTTGCAGCTTAAAAACGTCTCCCCATGTTATCCTATGGCCTCATGGCCACCATGGCGTTTTTGAGCTGTAAATGGCATAGACGTTTTTAGGCCCCATGTACACGGGACGCTGGTGCAAAGTCTTCAGAACTAAGGTTGAAAGCGGCGTTTCTAAACATGCGTTTTGTCGCGTTTGCATGCCGCGTTTTACCGCATTTGCGTCTATAAGCGTTTGGTTAGTTAACATTATCATAAGGAGCCGCCCTAAGCTCAAAGAACAGTATTATTAACCATTTCAGCTATTTTGTGAGACCAGAGTGAGTAGCAGCAGCTGAGAGAGCAGCAGTGTACTTGTATTTAGCGTGTCACTTGCCACATCATTTGACACAAGTTGTGGATTGTCCACTTGCCACGTCACCTGGAACAAGTTGTGGATTGTCCACTTGCCATGTCACCTGGCCATGTCACCTGGCACAAGTTGTGGATTGTCTACTTGCCATGTCACCTGGCCACGTCACCTGCCACAAGTTGTGGATTGTCCACAATGCAATGGAAGCAATTACATTTTTATATATATATTTTTAATGGTTTTTCATCATTTGCCATCATTTTTGAGTTTTTCAATGTAAAAAAATAGGTCACCTTTAAAAACGCTTCTAAACTAAAATGCGCCTAAACGCTGGTACCACGTCTGAAACGTGGAAATCTTTGGCGTCTGAACGCATTTTTGGGCTTTCTGAAAAACAAAGTTAAACGCAACTGCCTAAGGGGCAGTTCACACCTTGGAAACGCAGTCTGGATGCATTCCAGGTGCTTTTCTGCATGCGTGTTTTTGATGCAGTCCAGTGCTTTTTTTCCCCCTCTTTTTTCTTAGGCCTCATGCCCACGGACGGACGTTTTAAAAAACGGTCTGTAAGGCTCGATTTACACTAATGCGTTTTTTGGTGCATTTTGCATGAATGCAGAATTTTTTTTTAACATGGGTTCCTATGGAACATGTTCACATCAATGCATTTTTGTGCCTCTGTGTTTTTGGAAAGGGTCGGGGACTTTTTTTCCCAGCAAAAAACAGCGTTTTGCATGTAATATAATTCAATGGACCCGCATCCAAAACGCAAGTACCGCGATTTTGCGTCGATTTGTGTTTTTTTTTTTAACCTGTTTATAGCTGGTTGTTAAAGGAAATGTAAAAAAACTAAACATTGCCGGCTATAAAAAAAAAAATTGAGAAAAAAACACTGTGGGGTCCCCCCCCAGGTCCATACCAGGCCCTTGGGTCTAGTATGGATTCATACCCCCCCCCCACACCAAAATATAAAAAAAATGGCGTGGGGGTTCCCCCAAAATCCATACCAGACCCCTATCCGAGCACGCAGCCCGGCAGGTCAGGAAAGGGGGGGCGAGCGAGCCTCCCCTCCTGAACCGTACCAGGCCGCATGCCCTCAACATGGGGGGGTTGGGTGCTTTGGGGCAGGGGGCGCCCTGGGGACAAGGGCCTCTTCCCGATAACCCTGGCCGTTGATTGTCGGGGTCTGCGGGCTTATTGGAATCCGGGAGCCCCCTTTAATAAGGGGGCCCCCAGATCCTGGCCCCCCACCCTATGTGAATGAGTATGGGGTATATCGTACCCCTACCCATTCACCTGGTGGCAAAAAAAGTCAATAAAAAAACACAACACAGTTATTTTTTTATTTTTTTTTATTATTTTTATTAAAGTTTTTCAACACATACAACATACACAGCTTAAGCACCTACAGTACAGAAAAGGAGCAAATACAAAAAATAATACCATTTGCAATGCGAACCTAGCGAATCAGGCATAACAATGGAAGGGTGCAGCAACACCGCCAAATAGAATCCAGAAAGGCATACATTATCTTAAACCCAGTAGTCTTTACGAACACATAAGAATACAACGGGAGAAAAGCAAGATATAATAGCAAGATATGGCCTCGATATGATGACCTTGTCCACCCCAAATTCACTAAGCCGTTTCAGGCTCTGCTAACCAAGTGCGCCAGACCCTGTCATATTTTTGTGGGCAGCCCCGATTGGCATAAGTGTCCC